>JAJTUV010000625.1:60000-677500 GCA_021653895.1 Mastomys natalensis | reverse complement strand
TCTAGGCAATAAACCTTTTGGGTTTTTCCAGAAAAATGAATGTCATCCTCACTGGAGAAGTTAGTACAGCAGTGTGCTTAGGTTTTGATGTCCCTGTTCCTTGGTGTTCTGGGCTGTCCCAGTGTGGCAGGCAGCAGAGGCACCTACTGAAGGGAGCGAGGGGGCAATGTTGAGCTTAAAGCTCAGGGCTTCTTGGTCAGCAGTCTGTGGCCATCTCAGAGCCATGTCTAGCCATGTCCAGCCCCGCCCCATATCCTCCTTCCCCTCCTTCTTTCCTTCCCCATCTCTGTGCTTGGGGATGCCTCAGTGAGGTAGGTCACCCTATGTGTCACCCACTCCTTGCTTCATCCTCCCTTGGAGGCTAGCAATACCTCTCTGCTCAGGATCTGTGCAAAGGGGTGAGCTAGGCATGTTACTCAGTGGTTAGGATACCTGGTTCAAACAGGCAGCAGGGCCTTGTGTTCAATCCACGGCACTGCCAAACTGATGATACTAGCAAACATACCTGCCTACTGCTTGGTGGCATTAGGGGGAGGGGCATTAAAATGTATCTTCTGTAATTACATGCCACTTACTCTGCGCTTCAGAAATTGCTCTGAATCTCTAAGACTGGGTGTAGAACGCTGGACAGAGAGGGAGGAACAGAAATTTCTACACCCCCAGGAAAGGCTGTTGTGTGTCCTTTCCTGGTTCCTGAGTGTTCACCCTACCATTTCTCTTGGAGTCAGGGAGGCACATGTGATGGGATGTTATCCACGGAGGCGGGTGATGGCGCCTGGCCATATCCTCAGTGTCACTACGGGGCCTGATTTGCTGTGTTCACTTGACGGGGTCATAGGGTGCCAGATATCTGTTGACTCATTACTCTGTCTGTGTGTGGGAGCTTCTGAGGGAGAGGAAGATTCCAATCTGTAGACAGAGTAGAGCAGATTGCCCTTCCAAGTGGGTGGGCCTCATCCAGTTAGTCAAAGGCTCAAGTAGAATAAACAGGCTGAATAAGAGAGGCCATTGAGGTAGGCTGTTGGCTGTGGTGATTAATATTGACTGGTTAACCAGACAGGATCTAGATTCATCCAGGCATGTCTCTGAGGGATTGTCTAGAGTAGTTTAACAGAGGTCGGCATGTATGACCATGGGAGGGACGGTTCCTCAGGCTGGGGTCTCAGGGTGCATCGAAAGGAGAAAGCGAACGCCAGCATTCAGCTTTCCTTCCTCTTGCAGATGTGACGTGATGCCTGTGGCTCCTGCTGCCATGATGGACCGTACCCTGGAACTATGAGCCGAAATAAGCCTTTCCTTCCTTCCCTCACTTCTGTCAGGGTATTTTGTCCCAGAAACAAGACAAATGATTCATACACTGGCCCTTCCTGGATCTTAAAACTCCTGACTTTCAGAACGAGATGGATACTGTTAGTCTTTCTAGGTCTCCTGGGACTCCAGCCTGTTACCAGCAGAGAGGTTGGGACTGGTCAGCTTCTAAAATGGTGCAGACCAATTCCTTACTCAGAATCTATGTCTGTCTGTCTTGCTGTCTCAGTCTCTATTGTGGCCTCCAGCTCCTGTTGGCTCTGTTTTTCTGGAGAATCCAGATTAATGAAGCTATTATTCATACTCCGGCCTCCTGCTGCAGGGACTCTGTGATGGTCAGGCCTAAGTGGGAGTGAGGACCATGGTCCCCTCATCTCTATTTGAGGTGAGCTGCCCAAGCCCATCAGACTTGATGAGGGTGGCGAAGTCAGCCTTCCTGTAGCATGCTACTGAGATTTGGAGGTTTCTGTAGCAGATGGCATTGTAATTACCTATCACACCTCCTTGGAAAAGAAGGAATACAAGTTAATGTGCTTCTATGGAGGGAACAGCAGGGTGACGTAGGATGGACCTGAAGCCAGCATCAGGTCAAGAAGCCTCTTCACACTCAGGAGATCCACTTTCTGCTTTAAGTCTTCTCTGCTGCAAGGTGGTTCTGTTACCCCACATCCTCAGACTCCCTGCCTATGGAAGATGTCAGAGGGGCAGGGAAAACATACACAGAGGAAATGGGGTCATAAGCATGATGGATGCAAAGAAAAACATGAGGAGGGAGAACAGAGGAGGGGGTTTCTTGCCTCTCCCGGCTTGGTGGATGGATTCTAGATCAACTATAGTTAGATGGAGATCTGAGACCTGAAAGGTGAGGAGACTGGGGAAAGGACATTTTTCATTTTGAGGGTCTTAGATAGCCCAAGCTGGCTCAGAATTTGCTATGTACTTGAGGATGAGTCTGAATGGGTTTTTTTTGGGGGGGGAGCTGTATTATTTTTACATTTATTACTTGTGTGTGTGTGTGTGTGTGTGTGTGTGTGCGTAGGACAGAGGACAACTTGCAGGAGCTGGTTCTCTCCGTCCACCGTATGGTTCCAGGGATCCAACTCAGGTCATCAGGCTTGGTTAAGTGCCTTCACCACTGATGAGCTGTGCCAGCCCTTGAACATGAACTTCTGCTCCTTCTGTCTATAATCCCAGTGCAATGCAGTGCTAGGGAATGAACTCAGGGCTTTGTACACGTTAGGCAAACAGTTTACCAACTGAGTTTCTTTATGCCTCAGAAGGATACTTTAGAGGAAAGCGTTCAGACAAACTTCCCAAGTTGGTATGTGTGTGTGTCTGACATGGCAGGGTATGTGACACAGTTGCAAGTGGGCAGGAAGTGACTGGGTGGAAGAGAGTTGAGGTAAGGACTTTAAAGTGATGGGAAGTGTCAGGGAATATTTTTTTTTCCTTTTGCATGCATGTTGGGTGCATGTGTGCACACGCATGTAGAGTCCTGAGGTTAATGGTGGAAATCTTTAATTGCTCTATTTTAGTCACTGAGGCAAGGTCTCCCAATCAAACCCAGAGCTTGCCGATTTGGCTAATCGTCTTAGTCAGCATGCTCTGGGGAGTCCCGGTTCTACTTTCTGAGGCTTAAGAACAGGCAGGCTTCCATTCCCACCTGGCATTTTACTTGGGTTCTGTGGATCAGGGAACTCCAGTCCTTACCTCACACTGAAACCATCTCCTCAGCTATACTGGGAGGTTTTAAAACCAGGAAAGGACCTCACCTGATTGCCTGTGCCAAAGCACTACCCTGGTAATCGTGTGGCTAAGGTCATTTTGTAGGAAGAGGAGAGGATTTGGAAAAACACAGAGGCCAAGGCAGGAAGCAGCTCAGTGGTTCAGAGGACAATGAGGACAGGACTGGGCTCAGAATCAGCTTGGATGAGGTGCCAAGAAGGACCTCCTGAGTTCCCACCTTATCCTTGAGGCAGGACAGATGAGGAGAACTCCAGGATAGAGACTTCCCCCGCCCCCTTAGCCTATGGCCCTGCTGGCTTAGCTGATAGCCCTCTATACCTTCCCAAGCATGTGAAATGAAGAAGATTACAGCCACGCCCTTGGATTCCTGAGTGAAGAAGCAAGCTTTGAAGGGTCTTTCTCAGTGGCCACCTTCTGAGAGCCATCATCTAGGAGAAAAGATGCCTCTGTGGTCCAAGTCCCTCTGTGTGTGTGTCCTGGGGCCAGAGTACACAGCAGGACACCCCCCCCCCCAGCTCACCTTCCCTGACTCCTCCCATTTAACCTCCACCCCAAGGTCCAGGCATGCTTCTTGCATACAAAGGGGGGGAAGCCCTGGTGGAAAGGATTATGAATAAACATAGCAGGCTTTCTGGTTAATTATCCTTCAGAGGATGCTCACTCATGCCTGCATTTTGTAACTAGGCATCAGCAGTCCGTTCTGGAGAGCAGTTTGCACTTGTTTCTGATGCCAGCTTCCCACACTGCCCGTGAACACCAGCTGAGGGGCTTCAGGCCCTTGGACCTTCTGCCAACTCCCTCATTTATTTATTTAGTTTTTAAAGTTTGTTTTATTTAGTGTGTGGTGTGTGTGTGTGTGTGTGTGTGTGTGTGTCTTTCTTCAGGAGCCATTCACTTTGTTTATTGAGACAGGGTCTTGCCGAGCAGTGATGGCGCACGCCTTTAATCCCAGCACTTGGGAAGCAGAGGCAGGCAGATTTCTGAGTTCAAGTCCAGCCTGGTCTACAGAGTGAGTTCCAGGACAGCCAGGGCTATACAGAGAAACCCTGTCTCGAAAAACAAAACAAAACAAAAACAAAACAAAACAAAAAAAGGAAAAGAGACAGGATCTCTCATTGGTTTGGGACTAGCCAGAGTCTAGTGTGGCTACCCAGTGAGACCCATAGATCCTTCTGTCTCTGCTTCCCCCCAATGCTGGGATTATAGAGGCATACCACTATGGTTAGCTTTTTTAAAACTCTGGGTTCACCTACCATGCTAATCTTTTATGTATGTTCTGAGGATTGAACTTAGGTCCTCAGGCTTGTTTGGCAAGCACTTCACTGACTGAGCCATCTTTCCAGTCCCCATTTGTCTCTAGGTTGCTGGGACTGCCAGAGACAGGCCTGGAACCCTAACAACTCCAGTAATGGGACGAGGCTGGAGCGGCTGACCCTGTGGTGACAGGAAGGAGCTTGGATTTCATTTAGAAGTCACAGGAGGACTTCATGCAGGCAACAGAGGTGCTCAGACTTACACAAACATGCATCACAGGAGAAATCCCCAGCTGTGTTAATAGGACACCCTGGTGGCTGTTTCCTAGGCAGGTTAATGCCTTGGTATTAGGGAATCACTGGTCCCTCCAGCATCCTCAGCATGCCACCTCAGTCCCCTGTGGGCTCCTTGCTTTCACAGTACACATCTGTGCCCCATGGCAAGAGCTGGTAGAAAGGATGTCTGAGCCTACAGAACAAAGAAACCCTTCTCCAAAATCCTCACTGTTGTCCCCTCAAACTTCACAGACACATTTGCATTATGCCTTCGTTAGTTCTTAGAGCCACTGAGGTAAGAACCAGGCTGGCGTGGGGAGCCCATGAGGAGGAGGCTCTGTCAGGAAGAAGGGGTAAATGCTCATTGTTTATGTGGAGGGGACAGCGAGCTGACAGGAGGCTGGTGTTGTGGTGCCAAGGGCTTTGGCTAGACCATGAGCGATTGCAAAGCAGACTCTCTGGGTCGTCTGCTGGAGGCGGATTGACTGAATGATGATAGATGAGAGGTGGGGATTGATAGGAAGAGGAGATGCGAAGCTGATTATGGAGACTGGGGCTGAAATCCTGGCCAGGTGCTGGCTCTATTTGTTGAATGACTGAGAGAGGGTATAGAAGGTGGAATAGAGAACTGCTTTCAGCTTCAGCAGGTGGATGAAGATCGTGTGACCCCAGCCTAGGGCTCAGGGGAGAGGTGGTCTAGGCTAGGAAGCAACTTTGTAATGCACCCATGCTCAAGTGATATTTAAAATGGGATCCCTGGGAGAATGTGAAGAAAATCATGGGGCTGAAGGCTTGAGGACTGGTACTCACCAAAGTACCTCAGGCTAGTCTCGAACTCTCAATCCTCCTGTCCCAATCTGAAGAGGCCTATGTCACTACACCCAGTCCCTGGAGCTTTACAACAGGACAGAAGGTGGGTGGGACATGATGTTGGGAAGTGGAATGGAGGGAGGGGAGAAGAGGCAGGACCCTTCAGTCTACATCTGTGGTTCTCCACTAACCATTATTCTAGTCCCCAGGAGATTTCTGGTGCTGCCTGCCAATAGTTTTGGTCTCAATTGGGGGTGGTGGAGGGAGAAGGCAGTTTCCTGTTGGCCTCTACAGAGTGATGGCCAGGGATTCTGCTGAACACTACAAGGCCACACAAGAGTCCCCACAACAAGGAGATCTGGCTTTGATACCAGCAGTGGCACCATTTGGGAACCACGGCATACTTCAACATCATGACATAAGTACGAATGTTTTCTTTGCTAGACATGGCTTCCCTTCCCTAGGCAGGAGCAGCTGTACCCTTGAAGCACCCACCCAGTCTGCTCTGCCCACTTGCTGCCCCTACTGGGGAATGGATCCCTGTACAGGCAGCTGACTGGGGGAGGGAGACCTCCTGAGAGTGACTGTTACCCCTTTTAGAGATGCCACAGAACCTTTGCTGAAACTTTTTCTCTTGCCTGAGAGGAAACACCCATGTCAGCAAAGTCCTTAACAAGTACTGGGATGTGAGGGGTTTCTTCTCTTTATGTGGAGATCTCTCTCTCTCTCTCTCTCTCTCTCTCTTTCTCTCTCCTACCTTTCTTTTTCTTTCCTGTCTCACTTTCTTTCTCCTCTGTCTGTCTCTGTCTCTGTCTCTGTCTCTCTCTGTCTCTCTGTCTCTCTGTCTCTCTGTCTCTCTGTCTCTCTGTCTCTCTCTCTCTCTCTCTCTCTCTCTCTCTCTTGTGTGTGTGTGTGTGTGTGTGTGTGTGTGTGTGTGTTCTCTCTCCCCACCCCTGTCTTGGCCAGTCTCTTTCATTTATCTTTGAGAAAGAAAGCCCTGTGATGCATGTTTTGTACAAGGACAAGTCTCAGTAAGAAAAATGCCTCCGGATCCCTCTCCCAAGACCCCTCCACCATCTGTCAGTTTGGAAATCTCCACATCTTGACCCATGGCAAATTACTTCTTGGCAGCAGTGCCATGTGGTGTCTGTCTTAGCTTGTGTACACACAGGGCTGCTGGCTAGCTAAGCGAGTGGGCCATTTGAGAAAAGGAGGGTTGAGCCCCTACCCCACCTACCTCTCCTCATCCTTATAGTCAACCCATCCTGTGCCCCTCCAAATCTTCCTTTTTCCTTCTATCCCCTCCATAGTGGCTCCCTGGCAGGACCTTGTTTCTCTAGAAGATGGCAGTGCTTTGCCCTGAGTCTCTCATAGGAAATCTGCCCTCCCTTGCCTGGCATTAAATTCCACTAACACCTCATCTCCCACTGCTCCTACTTAGATGGAGCCAAACTGAACTCTTGGCTATTCTCCAGATGCATCCTGGGCTTTCCCATGCTCACTGACCATACTAGCACCAGTGAGCTCAGCCATTTACAAAGATTCCTGGTACATTTCTGCTCAAACCAGGGAAGCTGGCAGAAGGCCAATGTGAACATTCTAGGCTTTGGCTTCATCTCTGCCCTGCCCTTGCTCTACCCTGCTCCAGAGGGGAAGCCCTTATGGCACTTGGCCTGGATTCTATGGTGAACCATGGGCAAGGTGAGCCCTCCCCTGAATCCTACAAAATCAGAAAAATTCCAGCCATCACATAAGTTAGAGTAAAACCATAGTTCAAAACATTATTTGGCAGCTTTAGTTTAGAGATGTGGCCTGCAGTCCATCACAGGCATGGGAGGAGTGGTGTACACATCCAGGACTCACATGCATTCAGGGCTTACAGGCCCACAGGAGTGGCCTGACATGTGGGCTGCTCACAACCCTGCATGGCTGGCCATCCTGGTCTGACGTCCCTATGCTGGGTGGCTGTTCCCCATGTGGGGGACTAGACACAGAGCTGCAGAGGGCAACAGTGGTAGGATCAACACCCTAGTGGGATTTGAGGCTCGTTAGCTTGGGACTGTGTGCCATCACCAGTGCCCCTGGCACAGCCCACCCTTCCTAGCAGTAGAGGATCAGTTTCTTAGGTCCCCTGCACTTTATGGCTTGCCTTTGTTGTTAGCCCCGAGTACTCTCCTGCAGCCCAGGGCTGTTTCTAGGGCAGCTGAAGCAGAAGCCAGCAGGCTGACAAAGGGTTCCCATGACAGGAAGGGCCGCATGTCCTGGACAGAAATCCATGTTGGGAACCTACAGAGGTTTCCATGCTGAGTCGAGACTTGCTTCCTCCTCCTCCTTTTAATTAATTAATTCATTAATTTTGTACATTATGAAAACAGGTTAAAAGGAGCTCAGCATTTTGGGTAAAGTTACCCAATAGATTCCACGGAGCGGCTCTATGGCTGTTTATGTTTATAAATCTCCATCTCATGCACAAGCCCTGCAGATACACTACCACCTGCCCTGTACACACATCACCCTGCCCTGCTCCTAGAGACTCCGGTTTCACCCTTCCCTGCCTGAGTAGGCAAGATACTTTGCACAGTTCTTTTTACTCACCCGAAGCCCATCTGTGCAAAGAGGCCCATTGTCTGACTCTGTTTTCTCCCACCAAGATGGAAAGGATCACAGGATCTGCTGAGAAAGCTCAGTTGAAGGCACAAAGATGCTTCCTGGGTCCTTCCACATTCCCACTGAGTCCTGGGGAAATGACCCAGGAGACTTCCATCTGTCCCCATTGTATGCCACAATACCAGCTCAGTGGTCCCTAGGAAGCACTGGAAGTCACTGGTGGTGACTGGCTCCAATGGTACTCAGTGCCATCAGTGGGACAGAGTACTATATTCACACTCTGAAGATACCTCCAGGTTCTTGGAAGCAGTCACGTGTCTGCTGGGGCCAGGCTGTGGGCTGCCTGGGAGTCTTCAGCAGTGGATTCCTAGTGTCTCTGCTCTGCCTTTAGGACTCTGGTGTTCTGTGTGCCCAGAGTCCACACCCTACATGGCTTATCACATTTCTCACCACCAGCCAAGTTTCCTCTCCCAGGGCCAGCTGCACTGTTCCTCCTGGTCCCCTGACCCTCCCTCCCCCACTCTTCCTACCTTTCAGATCATCATCCCTTGCACTTATACAGCTGTAGGCTTCTTTGAAGGCCTCCCACCTCCAAGTCCTGAAAGGTCATCTTCACACCAGGGTGTGGACACGCACCAGTCTCAGTTCCTATCTCTGTCCTGCTTTGTTCCTCTCCCTGCATCTTCCTGGGCTGCCTGTCAGTCACGCTTGTTTCTTGGGTCAGGACCACGAACTTACTAAGTGCTCCCTGGGCTTGGCTTCTAGAAGATCAGGCCGGTGAGACCCCACATGAGGTGCACTGACAGAGAGGAAGCACTGGGTGTGAAGGGGTAATGGTAGAGGTAGGGACAGGACTCAGTAAGGTTCAGCATCACAGGAACTGAACCTACTGCCTCTCAGCACTTCCCATGGAGCCTAGCACTCTGCTCGATCTCAATAACTAGGAGCTGTATCAAAGGAAAATAACTTGGTAAGAACAAGGAGGAGGAGGAGAGAGGGGATGAGGGAGAAGGGAAGGGGGCGGAAACAGTTTTGTAGAGGCAGGAGGGCAGAAATGGGTAGAAGAGCAGCCAGGAGCTTGGGGTGTTGGACCTACACAGTGGAAGGGAATGGGCGTATGAGTCAGGACCATGAGGCTCACCAGCTCTCTGTGTACAGTCCCCAACAGGAGCATCCTATTAACCCAGTCCTTGGGTTAACCCTGCAGGTACAAGACATGCTCACAGCCACACAAGAGGAAGTGGCAAGGCTACCAGCTGAGTGTGGGTGATCTGCCCAGGCATACTGCCTCACTCCTCAGGGCGGGACACACATCGTGTGGTGGTGTTTTGCTGTGTCAGTGGTTGGGACATCACGTTTCCTTGGTAGGAATGGGCACATTGAGTCTCTATAGGCAATCCTGAAGCGGCAGCACCTTAAATCCTGTCATGTACCTGGCTCAGATTCCAATTGGGCATCTACCCTCATTAAAGGGTATACAGCGTGACTCCTGCATTGACCAGAGCTACCAGTTCAGAGTTCCTCACTATACCACAGAACTCCTATGTCTCAAGTACTGTGAGTCCTACCGATACTGGTTGGCTGTCGTGATCTGCAGAAAGTCAGACCCTATATCACAAGTCCAAGACACACCTGCTGATCCTGACATTGGATAAATGGTTGCATGCTTATGTGTTCTACAGTGAGCCAGGGAGAAGGCAGAGGCCTCCAGATCACCATCGCCAACCAAATGACTCCTACATGGGACAGACACACTGATGTGTACCCATTGAGAAAGTGACTCATAGGCTTACCCATGTGCTCTAGCTGAATACAGCCAAGGGTGAGTGTCTGGAGAGCCAGGGGCCACCTGATCTCCCTCTGTATGCTGACTAAGAATACGAGTGTGAGAGTCAGGCTGATCAGACTTTCTCATGAGTTGATGAAAGGACAAAAGGCAACCTAGTTGGTCCTGGCGTGTGCGCACAGCCTTAATAGATGCACTTGGAGAGCAGAGGCAGGCGGATCTCTTGTTCGAGGCAGCTGGTTACAGAGTGAGTTCAGGTCAGCCTGGGATACACAAGAACCTGTCTCGAAAAACAGAAAGAAAAAAAAAAAAAAAAAAAAAGGAACCTAGTTTGGTGTCCTTGCCCAGGGATAGACTTGGCAAGGTCTGGTCTAGGGCTGGGGTCAGAGCCTGTAGTAGGTAAGGTTTTGGTTCCTGGGAAGTTGTCTTTTCCCCTGAAGAGACTGGAGTTATTTGTCCCCACAACACTGTGTGCTCCGTCTGACACCTTTGAGCTATCCTGTGCTCCCTTGTGCAACATTGCTTGGTTAGATCTTTGTTGACTTTGTCCTATTGTATGACAGCTTTTATTCCTTCTTTCTGATCCTGTCCCATTTTCTTTCAGGAAGACAGTATATAATGTGTATTTTTTAATAAACTTGCTTATACGAGCCATCAGCTTATCCTCTTATCTTCTCATCCCTGGTCATCATGCCCCTTAGGGCTGTGTCACCGAAGAATGACCAGCTACAGGTAGAGGGAGCCCCTAGCACAGAGTCTACTCCTGTTTTTTGCTTGTTCAGTAGACAGAGGTGGAGGTGACCTAGGAGCCATGTTCCTTGTAGGTCAGGACACCCACTCAGGCTCAGACTGGTAGAGCCATAGCAGCTGAGTTCCTGCTACCCTAGAACTTGCCCATTGTCCCTGAATCCTCACTGGTTGTCCCTATACTCTGGGGGCGGGGGGGAATGTCATGATTTTCTGACTCCTCCATTGAAATGAGAGGCAAGGAGGTCCCATGAGTCACATTGGTAAAACATCTGGCTGCCAGCCTGGCAGGTTAGGCCCTCAATGTTTCATGTCCTGCCCTGAGTCTTTGAGGTGCCATTTTTCAGAGTCGCCTTTCCTGCCAGAGGAACAAGAGTAGCAGGAAAGACAGAGACTTTTCTACTACTCCTGGGGGAAGGAGGGGGAGGAGAGTCAAGAAGGGGAGAGGCAAGGAGGGAGTCTGGAGAGAGCTGGTGCAGCACCAGGGTAGGGTCATCTCAAGGCAACCCTGTATCAGCCTTTGAAAGTTGAAGGCTGTGTGTCTGTCTGTAGGCATGGGACACCTCCAGAACTGACTCAAGAGGACACAGGCTGGATAAGAAGGCTGGAATAAAGGATAGCCCCTCCTTTACCAATGCACTTTCAGAGCTGAGGTCCCTATCAGCCAGAGAGCATGGGCCGGGACATCTGTCCATCTCAAGATGAAGAAACTAAGGCCAGATTATATATCAGATCTCTGAATGGATCCTTTCCACTGATGCCCAGGCTTCGGGAGCACAGAAAGTATTGTGACCTAGTGGTTTCAGAGAGCAGCACCCCTTTACCCTGGAGCCAGGTGTTTGGGATTGAGTGAATTGTGGCTTCTCAATTCCAACCCACTATACATCTCACGGGTGTCAAAGGTGTGTGGCTCTGGGTATATTAGGTTCAGCATTCTATATTAGGTCATGGACCTTGAAGCCCTGCCAATATTTTTAAAAGCTACTTATGTTTGTATATCAATAACATACATACCCAAAGAGCTCATCAAAGGACCTCCCCCAGTCCCTGGCCTGCACTGTATTTATCTCAGGAATAGGTGGGCTCATGACCATGGCAGAGGTCACACTGTCCTATTCTTTGTGTGTTCTTCCATCTCCAAAGCTGCCAGCCCCCATGCTCTGGCAAGCTGGCCAGGACCAGGGCTGGCATGGCTGAGAAGTCAAATGCTTTACATGTAGTGTAGGTGGGACAGGCCAGGCCTTTTCCTCCACTGGCCAACCATAGGGATGGTGTGTGGTGACTGCCAGGGTGTGGTGTCAGCACCTGAATGGAGCAGGACCCACCTTCTATCGGGGGTTCTGATGTACAGTTCTTACATGCCATCTAAGGACTGGTGCTGTGATGCTGCTCCATGTGACACGGCTACTCAGGTGGTAACCTGGGATGCAATGCATGGGATACTAGGCTGTCACTGGAGTTTCCCAGTAGCCATCCCTATAGACTGAACTCATCTCCTTTCTGATATTGTACTCTTTGGGCGATATTTTGGATAGCATACACAGTATTGATGGTTTACAGAGTTGGAGGAGCACAGATGTTTGGGTGACACTGGGCTCTGTCCATGTATCTCTTATGTTCTAGACAGTGTTCTGTACCCTGGATGCAGGGCTGACAGGTGGATAAGCTTCCCACCTAACTGAACCACACCCAGGGTGGGCAGCAGGAGAGTAGAGACGACAGGCTGCATGTACGCCACCAAGGGAGGGATCTGCTCTTCTCGGGGCCAGACTCTAACTGAAAGCAAGCACGTTTACATTGCAAAAGCCCAAACTAGTGAATGAAAATTAGAAACTCTACATTGATGACCAAGAAAACCAACTGGAGAGCATTCCAACAGTACCACAGACACAGGGAGGCAGCCCAGATGCTGACAAACCCACTGGCCAGGCTCTGTAAGGAGTGCCAAATAACTCAGATGGAGGGTGAGTTCCACCTCCTCCTCCAGCTGCTTCTGCTGTGGCCTCAGCTCCAAGGCCACAGGTTTTGAGTTTTAAACAGGGAGGTGGGCAAGGTTGTGCCTGTCCACACTGAATGGAAGACAACTGGATGCTAACTCCCAAAGTGCCAGTCCCATACTTTACTTTGGGTAAGGCAGGGGGTTGTTTGGGAGACGGGGAAGACACATATAGAAGTCCTTGAGACAGAAGACCCTGGGGAGTTCTGAGGCCTTTGCAGTTCAGATGGGAGCCTCTGGAGACCCTGCTCCTTTGTCTTTGTAGCCCAGCTTCCTCCAGAGTAAATCCAAATGTGGACCTCAGCGATTTTCCTGCTCTTCCTGAGACAGGGAGGAGGGACTGGACTGCAGGGTAGTTTCCTAACACTGGAAACTACAAGAAGAGGCAACAGCTTGTAAGCCCCATGGATCCCCGTCTGTCTTCCCAGCACCAGGAATCTAAGTGTGCTCAACCTGCTCAGCTCTTAAACTGTGGGGATTGAACACAGGTCCTCATGCTTGAATGACAAACAGTTCACCAACTGAGCCATCTCCCCAGCCTATCTTTCAACGTGTATAAAATCAGCACATTTTACTACGAAACAACAGATTTTAGTTCAGAAAGAAAAGAAAGGAGAGATAGAGATAGATAGATAGATAGAGAGAGAGAGAGAGAGAGAGAGAGAGAGAAAGACAGAGACAGAGACACCTTAGGGCTGTCACTGTCTCAGGGTCTCTTGGTGATCTCCAAGGGGGCAGAACAGATGCACTCTTCAAGGTCATGTTAATCTGGGTCCTTCTTGAGGCTTGGCTTCAACCCCTTTGCCCTGTTAGATCTATTCAGCCCTTCTCTCTGCCTCAGAGAGAAAATTCCACAAGGCATGCAGTGGGTCCTCTTTCATCTTCCTATGTTGCTGGCTGCAGGCCTGACTGCATTTTGGATTTTTATGAATATTGGTTTGGTGAACGCTGTGCTTGTGAAGCCTGCAGAGAGAGAAGGCTGGGATGGAGTGGAACCCAACACTACCTTCCAACTTCAACCCTTTGTGCTCATGAACCTGGCTCTTCCTGCGCTGTTTCCTCTGCAGGTCTTTAATTCAAGTCAGCCTTCTCTGGTACTTCCTAACTCAGGGAAAACCCCCGTGAGCCTACTCTGGCCCTTCCTGCGGGGTTCTGCCTCATTAGCTCCATAATCCAACACGAAGATGGAGAAGAAGAGCTGAGCCACTCTGCGAGTGATTTAACAGAATGCTTTTATGACTATTGAAAATGAACACTGACCCCAGGTAAGAGGTACTAAACAGGGTCTTTAAAGGCCCACCATCCATTTCCCTTGGATGGACTCTCCTCCGTAAATCACCTTGTTGTCAGTTTTACGACGCTGTTCTAGCTATTGAGGCTACAGAACTGTGAAATGTCATATATATATAAAATAAAATTAAGTTGCAGGGAGCGTGCATTAGCATTTCAAAAGTCTTCTGTTGTATCATGTTCCAGTCCTCTCTGTCAAGGGCCACCAAGGATCCCATCCTCCCCATAAAGAGACTGCACGGAATGTATTAATGTCCATTCCTGAGCTGGCCTGGTGGTGAAGGGCATAGTAATGATAATGGCAAAGTACATACTGGATTAATTTGATGGGACAATGAAATGGTCTCCTCCTCTGACAACAAAGCTGGGATCACCCCTCTCCTGCTGGCCCAAGACAATGACTTTCAGAGTTTTGACAATGAAGGTTTTTAGGGCATTTGTCCTGGAGACAAGTGAGCAATGAAATCTGCTGAGGTAAGAGGGTTTTTCAGGTGACAAGGTCAGGATAGGAACCACTGAGGTATGGCCATTCCCACCCTAGCTTCTCCATCTGGTAGACTATAAGCCCCTCCACGGCCACTGCCAATGCCCAGAACCAGTTAATTGCTGGGTACTGGATTGATTATCTTATGGTCTGAATTTTAAACATTTCCCATAGGGCCATGTGTTCTCCAGCTGTTGGCACTGTTGGGAGGTAGTAGAGCCTAGGGGGCGAGGTCTAGTGGCAGAGGGTCAGATCACTGGGGGTATGCCCTTGAAGGGGATCCTGAGACCCCAGCATCTTCTTCCTTTTCAGTGTTCTGCAGCTTCTATGAAGTACACTAGTTTCTTTTGCTACTTGTTTCCATGGTAACGTACCTAAAGTGATGGAGCCAAGAGACCATGGGTTGAAACCTCTAATACTATGAGCCAAAATAATTCTTTTTCCATGTAAATTAATTTCTCTCAACTCTCTCTATTATATATATATATATATACATATATACATACACACATATAATATATATATGTATGGCCGGGTGGTGGTGGCACACGCCTTTAATCCCAGCACTTGGGAGGCAGAGGCAGGCGGATTTCTGAGTTCGAGGCCAGCCTGGTCTACAGAGTGAGTTCCAGGACAGCCCGGGCTACACAGAGAAACCCTGTCTCGAAAAACAAAAAACAAAAAACAAAAAACAAAAAAAAACAAAACACAAAACACAAAACAAATATATATATATGTATTATAGCAACAGAAAACTGACTAACACTAACACTGAAGGTGTGACTTAACTCAACCTGAAGAGGGTGGGTTTCACATAATGGGCTGGGTCTTTGTGACAGGAAGCTTCTGGAAGCTAAAATGCCCTTCCTCAAAGCTCAGACCCTCTGAGGGGGAGCTTCCCTGATCATTTAGAATCCTGTTAAAGCTGCTTTATGAGTGTGGCCAGCCCTGGGGCTGAGGTAGAAGTACAATGGACAAGACTTGAAGGCTGACACCCTGCCAACACCAGCTGACCTTCAAGAACCCTCTTGGTCTCCAGGGTAACTGTGGGAATGCACTTCCTTCCTTGGGCTCTGAGCTTGCCAGGTTGGGAGAGAAGAATCTAGTGACCCTAGAAGGTACTTACAACCCATAGTTCCCTCCCCCCAGCCTTCCCCAACCCTTAGACAATGCCAGCTTTATTTCTGTAACTTATCAGAAAGATGGCCTCTTCTTTAGGAGCCTCAGACTTACTGGATCTCCTCTGTGTACTAAAGGTACTTTCTGGGATCTATTTTCATTTGAGGAGAATTTTTATAGCTTTGTTTTAGGAAGCTCCAGATCCTTAGCCTGGAAAGGCACCCCGGAGGGGGGTCACGAGGGCATCACAAGCTGTAGAAGATAGTAGACCTGCCCTGAACTTCCTGCCAGGCACGCCTGGGGAAATATATTCAGCATCAAGTCTAGCCAATGAGAATCTGCTCTGAATTGAATTTTAACCTTAATGAGGTACAAAGTCCCTTCTGTTCTCTGTAATGGAGACCTTGAGAGGTTTTATCAGAGAGCAAAACACAACTTCTCAGTGTTTTCATGTTTCCCTAATAACGGCCGAATCATAACCTGAATTTTTATGCAACTAATTATGGCTATGAACGGGGCATGAAAGATTTATATGATCAGAAGAGAAACGACCTGTGTTTTCTCTGGGCAGGTGGAGGATGAGCTGTGTAAGGAAGGTGATTAGTTTTCTAGGTCATACAGGAGGTACCTGCATGGTGCTGGCTGGTGTGGTCAGTGGTGGAGGATGGGCCACAGAAGACGCCTTCCTGGGATGCTGTCCATAGCTGCCTTTCCCATATGACATCCACCTCCACTTTCCTAAGACCAACTTGACAGATTCAACACTTGGGCTATGGAGTACAAGAGACATATTTAAACCAAACAAAAGGGGGCCTACCAAAAATTATAATTCCTGTGATCAAAATGAAATTCCTGTGATCAGAATTCTTTTTTCCTCTTTTTCTCTATTTCTATTTACATGTATATGTGTGTCTATGTATGAGTACAGCCTGTGTATAGGTACCTGCGCACCTCAGAGGAAAGCATCAGATCCCCTAGAGCTGGAGTTACAAGCCATTGTGAACCACCTGCCTTGGGTGCTGGGAACCAAGCAAACTTTGGTTCTCTGGAAGAGCAGCAATCACTATTAACTGGTGAGCCATCCCTCAGTTCCTAACATTCCTCGTGTGTGTAGTGTACGTATGTGCTCGTGTGTATCAGTGTGTGTGCAGGTGGGCATGTCTGTGTGGAGTCCAGAGGTTGATGTGGCTGTGTTCCAGTCTAGTTGTGTCTGGGACAGGGCCTGGCTCTCACGGATGCTGGAGCTTATTGATTTAGTTCTGCTGGCTGGCCAGTGAGCTCTGGGGATGTGCCCACCTCTGCCTTCCCCCACCCTGGGATTACAGATTTGTACCTCTGTGCCAGGCTTATTCATGGGTTGCTGGGGCAAACTCAGTTCTCAGATTCGGACAGAAGGTACTTTACTGACTAATTTTTTTTTTTTTTTCCTTTTCTGAGTCAGAGTCTTATCATATAGCCTGAGTTGGCTGGGAACTTTTCTCCTTCTGTACCTACCCTCAGTCCTGGGATTACAGGTGTGTATAATTTGAGTTTCTGCAAGAATTTGAATTGCTATTCCTTTAAGTTTTGGTTTAAACTGACAACAAGTATTGACAATTATCACCCTGACCGAACACACAGAAACACTCCACCTGACACACTGAGACACACATGTGACCAGACCCACAGGAATGAGTGCTTGACCAGAAGTCATGATTGACACCACTCCCAGGCGAAAGGAATTCAGCTCTTTTGCCTCTGGGAGATGCTGCTCGACTCTCTGAGTGGCAGTAAAGAGGATTTGATGGAGAGCCACACACAGGGAGAGAGAAACCATGAGTGTGTGGGGCTGCAATGAGCGCTTAGCTACACAACTGTTTGCTGAGTCCCACAACTGATTAATGTACACAGACTCATTCGTTTACTCGGCATTACGTTTAATCATTTAATTTTGCAAGAGTTTTCAGATCTTTTAATCATCCTAATATTCTTCTTATTGCAACATATTACTGAGCTGTTAGTTCAATTCAATTAAAAAGTGTCATCCGGAAGTAATTTATTCTATGGGTGCCGTTAAGTGGGTACCCCAGATAGGCCTGCGGGGTGGAGGAATAATAACTCTTGGGTTTTTATGAGTCTGTAAACCAGCATGCTGCGTTAGCACCAAAGGAGCCACACTCAAGTGGCAAATGTCTGCCCACGTCTGTGTGACAGCAGGTCTGGGATTGTGTCTCCGGATTTTGTAGTGAGATCCAGAAGAGAACAGGGAAACTCAGACCATCTGTTGCCACTTGCGCCCAGGTGCTCCTGGAAAACCACGTTGCTTTTCCCGTCCTACTAATATTTGTCACAGTACAGCCTTGAAGTCCCTCCTTTGAGGGCTTCTTGCCAGGATTCTCGATCCTCACCTCCTTCTACTGCAGGGGTTGGTGTGGGAGGCCACCCAGAGTCACAGCTCAGGAGCAAGCCTGCGGGGGCCCACATCATGGTAGGATGTGGTTTGTCCCTCTGTCTGGTCATGATTCTATCTGGTTGACTCTTTTTAAAATTTGATACAGGGCCCCATGGAGCCAGACTGACCTTAAATGGAGGGAAATGACCTTGAACTCCTGACCTTCTTTACCTATGGAGTTCTGGGCTTATAGGCAGCCACCACCATGCCTGGCTAGAGATTAAAGCTAGCCTTTGTGCTTGTTAGGCAAGTAATCTACCAACTGAGTTATACTCTCAACTTCAGCCCAGTTGACCTGTGAGGCATCTCATCTGTCTTCTTCAGGCGTAGGACTGTCCATGGAAATATATAACTCATGTTATATATCTAATTTCCATTTCCCAGCAGTTACATAAAACAGAAAAACAAAACCAGTGGTGCTCATTTCAATAATCTTCTGTAACTTAATCTATCGAAATGCTGTCGCTTTGACAAGTCATCAGCATAAAATCTAATGAACTTAAGTTTGACATGTTTTATATACAAGGCTTCAAAATGTCCACTTTACACTTACTGCGTGCCTTCAATTCAGCCTGGCTGCATTGCACACATAGCTAGTGAGGATATGTGGGGTTTGGGATAATGTGATTTCTAGAATCTAACTGCCACATTGGAGGTACCCTCTGTGGTCATAGGGCCTTGAGGCTGGTGCAGCTGGGCTGTCTTGCCCAGGCCTGTGGAACCCTCTGATAGAGGAGGGACCATCTTGGACACAGGGCTATCTAGTACATTTGTCTGTAGAAGTCGGTTATCCTGTCCTTGGAAGTCATCTCGCAGAGAGTTACAACAGTGGATGCTGGCCACATATGGCCTCTGGGATTTACCATGCCCTAAGGTTGCAGAAAGGCAGAAGACCCAGGAAGGAGTGACAGACAGAGAATCAGCTCCAACAGTGCTGTCACACTATATCCTAGTCCACAGGCCTCGGCATAGCAAAGGAAAACTCAGGTTTTATGGTAAGGGGAAGGAGGATCCTAGTCCGGGGCTGAAAAATGATGCTAGCTGGGGACAGTCCTACTCTCCATTCATCCCTGGCCCAGGAAGGTACCCTCTGAATCTCTACCAGGAGATTAACCATGAGGCTGCTCACGGAGCACAGGGGTTCTCTAGCCTACTGTGCCCCAAGAAGGAAGACTGACTCTCCCTGGACATCCAAGGCTTACACAGTGAGAGGATATTAGCACTCTATCCTTAGATGCCCGAGTGCCCACTTTTCTTTGGCAACTCCTGCCCATACCCAGAGGCTGGTGGAGCTGATTGGAGACATCTGTTCAGGGCAGGTGGGGATGCTACTTGGCTCTGTTGACAGTGGCCAAGGGCAGTTTCCATTTCCTAGAATTTTGAGCACTTAATCCTTTGGGTGTATGTCCTATCTGGGCCAGCATAGAAGCCTTGAGAAACCAGGGACAAATAGAGTGACCTTGCAAAATCTTAATGCCTACCCTTGCTCTTGGAGTATTTCTCGGTTATTAATATCTCCCTCTCAGAAAAAGGGCTATCTGTGCTGTTTTGTCCGAGAACAGCAATAAAAAGGAGAAATTAAATTAGCAACTCCGTATGAGCTTCTAATCCACTAAGGTGTCTTCAACTCCAGAACCTGTTAACTTAAACTCCGGCCGTCGACTTAAGCAGTTTGAAGGAAATAGCAAGCAGTATTTCGAATGGCCCCATTTTTGCACCAGTTCTGATAAAAGTGATTGAAGCCTGGGAGCTGGAGATGAGCCAACGGGCTGAGGTAGGCAAGGGTTCATGTGCTCAGGATAACCACGTGCCCCTGCATGCTAGTCTCTTCCACATTACAGAGTCCTTCCTCCATGGCACATACCCAACTCCATGAATTAGTCAAATCCAATTACACACATGAGGTGGCCTCTCCAACCCCTATCACACAATAGGAGGTGATACTGTCTAGGAGGAAAACATCCTAAGGAAACTACACTTGGTAATAGGAGTACTAAGTACTCACAGAAACAGGACTGAGTACCCACTGTGTGCTCAGCTCTACTACCTGTAGGACCTCTGACATAGGTTCGTGGCTCAGTGTAGTATGAAGACAGAAGGCCCTCTGTTAAAAATCACTGAGAAGGGATGGATCAGTGGCTCATCAGTTAAGTGCACTGGGCATTCTTGCAGAGGACCAAGGTTTGGTTCCCTGCATCTGCATGGCTGTTCACTACTCTCTGTAACTCCAGTTCAGGGCATCCAATGCAATGCTCTTTTCTGACCTCTGTGGGCATTGCACAGGAATGATGTCTATATCATCTATCTCTATCTCTATCTCTATCTCTATCTCTATCTCTATCTCTATCTTTATCTCTATCTATACATATATATGTATATATATATGTATGTGTATATATATACGTATATATATACGTGTGTATATATAATCATATACATATACATAAAATAAATAAGAATTCTGAGATGTTGTCAGCAGAATGGGGTCATTATGTAGTGGGATTGCTTTTCTGGCTTCCAGACGGTCAAGTCCAGGAAGCTCTATGTGTATCAAAGGCTGAATTCTCACAAGTCTCTTTAAAATTATTCATTTTTATGTGTATGAAGTTCTTAAGTGTATGTGTATATGCCTATGTATGCAGGGACCCATAGAGGCCAGAAGACGTTGTTAGATCTCCTGGCACTGGAGTTAAAAGCAGCTTTAAGTCACCTACATGGGTGCTGGGAGCTGAACTTGGGTCCTCTGCAAGAGCAACAAGTGCTCTTAGCTGCAGAGCCTTTTCTCTGTCCTGCCTCTGCTTCTGAGATAGTCTCATGTGTTTTGAGATGGCTCCAGACCTACTATGTAGACAAAGATGAAACTCAACTGACATCACCAAAGATAATGTTGAACATATGCCCCTCCTGCTTCCTCCTGGGGCTGCAGGTGTGTACCATGTTTGGTTTTATGTGACACTGGAAACTGAACCTCGGGCCTTGTGCATGCTAGGTAAGCATGTACCAGCCAAGCCGCATCCCCAGCCCCACACAAGCTGTCTCCCTTATTCCTTTTCACAAATGAGCAACCGAGGCACAAAGAGGTTGGGACACTCAGGGACAGGAGGTTTTGAGTGGAGATGTGGTGGGAGAGTGGGGTCACTCCCACAGCTCACAGCGGAGTTTCAGAGAAGATGGAGACCGCAGCAGGCCACCCCAGAGTCACGCTGTGAGCACTGATTTAGTTTCAGGAAAACAGTATCATTTGTTCCATTAAATTAATGTTGTTAATTTGAAGTTTATTGGTTTTGCAGTTTGTTTTTATTTCATTTATAAATTTGTTTGAGCTTTATGGTTATAAAAGAGCTCTATGCATAAGGGACATGTTCCCAGCTTTACGCTTGTACATATTTAACTAACAGTATACCAAACATAATTTAAATCGACTGAGAAACATTTTCCTTAAAGTAGAGTAATCTTGTCCCAAGATGGGGCTTATAGGGGTGCTCACAGTTCTGTATCGGTTCCTGGCTGCCTGGTCTTGGAGATGGGGGAAGGTGGTTTGAGAAAGGAAAGGAAGTGAGAGGGAAGGAAGGAGGTGAGGAGGGAAGGGAAGAATTGGGAGGAAGGAAGTGAAGGGGGAAGTGAAGAAGTGGAGTGGGAGAAGGAAGGGGGGATGGGTAGGAAACAAGGGGCAGAAGAAGGAGTAGGAAGGACATGCAGACAGGAGGAAAGGCTGAGAACTGAATGGACCTGGAAGGTTTTTAGCTTGGCTAGCTGCCTGGCTGCGGCTCTGTGTCCCTTTGCCTCAGCCCAGAAGCACTCAACTTTGTGACCCACATTCCCAGACAGTGGCACTTGCCCAAAGGCAAGGGTGAGTCTGTAGGACATAAGGCTGTGGAGAGTGGTGATGTCCTTCCAGGCTGTGTCCCTAGCTGACTTGGAGCAGGGGCTTTGGAGTCAAGTGACAGCCTCTGTAACCTCATCTCTTCCAGTTAATCCTCTCTTCTCTGGACAGGACAGGAGTGAGTTTAAAGTGTCACCTGTCATCTGGACAGGACAGGAGTGTGTTTAAAGTGTCACCTGTCACTCTGGACACACTCCCCCACTGGCAAGCTGATGCTGAGGTGTGTTTCTGGCAGGAATGCCCATCAAAGGCTTGTAGAAGAACTTGTATGTTTTCAGGAACTTAAAAAAAGTTTCCCCAAAGTGGAAACAAGTCAGCTGTGTCAATTCTGGCATGTTGGTACAATAGACTATTATTGCTGAGAAGAAAGAAGGCCAGGCCTCTGCTATAGATGGAGTTACAATAGGTGAACCTGCAGACAGCTTTGGGCAAGCAGCCAGACACGGAAGGGTCACACTGTGTGATTCCATTGACACAAAGTTCTAAGGCACACAGGTTACTCCCAGTGCTGGGCAGGAAATTGTTATGCTGGAGAGGAAGAAAAGGTTTGGGGACCAGGAGGGGACACATGGGATGGCACGAGCGAGGTGTCTAAGGTGCTGGTGAGGTTACTTCACTGGGATATACCAGGGGTTAAATCCAGGACTTTGTGCATGCTAGGCAGGCTGTTCAAGGAGATACTCATGGAGTGGGGTGCTTTTCTTTGTTTGCTCTATTTCAGTTGGCGTTTGTGGGCGTGAGTAGCCCAACGAACAAGGCTGGTTCTAGAAAGATCTTGGGGCTCTAGAGTCCTTTCTTTGATTTAATACTGATGCCTTGTTCAAAACAGCTATGGAGGATTCATAAGGGAACTTAATACTAAGGGGACACAAAGGCCAGTAACAACCATTTCAAGGTACACAGGAGTCCATCTGATAAGGGATTTGTCACTTCAGATGGTCCCGGTGGTCAAAGCTGTGCCCCTCTCTGAGTTTCCAGGGCCTGGACCATCAGTATTTACCATACACTGGCTTTGCAGAGAGGAAAACAGACCTGGGGTTTTAAGTTTTGAAGGGAATTAAAGAGACCTGGTTTTTCTGGCCTTGTCTCCCCTTTGGCTGCTGTTCTATGTCCCTTTACTTTAACTCAGAAGGTGATAGGGGTCTTGTCATGTCATCTTATTTGAACAAAGGATCTTTTCAGATGTGGTTAGTTAAGGATTTGAAGACAGTTTATCTAGGGTTTAGGGTCAGCCCTGACTCTGAGGTCAAGTGTCTCACAGGAAGAGGTGAGAACACAGGAGCAAAGTAGGCAACCATGGGAAGATGGAGGCAGAGCCTGAGGTTGTTTTTACCACGTGCACAGGAACACTGGAAGCTGCCAGGAGCCGGCTGAGCACAGAGGAGAGCCCCAGGAGCTGTTGGCCTGGCGACACCTTGGTTTCTAACTTCTGTCTCTGGAACTAGCAGAGAATAAATTTTTGGTGTTTCAAGGTACCTTGTAACAATTTGTTATTGACACTGCCAGGAAATGCATGCAGGGTCATTTGTGGAGTTCAGGGGTGCAAGTCAACCCACAGCCCCTCCAGACCTGCAGGGTGATACCTGCTCTGACCCCTGCTAATTACGTCAGGCCAGTGGCTCCAGCCATTCTGTACAAGGCAGTTAGGGTGGAAAGCAGCAGGTGAGCCGAGGAGGAGAGGAGGAGGAGGAGGAGGAGAGGAGGAGGAGGAGGAGGAGGAGGAGGCCAACCTTGCCATGATCAGGCAGGCACATGTGTGTGTCTCAGCTGCACAGAGCTGGCTACCAAGGAGAGCCCAGCCACAACTAGTCATGATTGAGCCACCCTAGCTACAGTGG
Source organism: Mastomys natalensis (assembly GCA_021653895.1). Taxonomy (NCBI): domain Eukaryota; kingdom Metazoa; phylum Chordata; class Mammalia; order Rodentia; family Muridae; genus Mastomys; species Mastomys natalensis. The sequence goes on along the minus strand of JAJTUV010000625.1, from coordinate 653,926 downwards.
GATCTTGGATACTTGGGGTGGGGGCTGGGCCAGATGGATGTGAATGAGATGTGACTATCACTCCTTTTTTTTTTTTTTTTTTTTTTTTGGTTTTTTTTTTCGAGACAGGGTTTCTCTGTGTAGCCCTGGCTGTCCTGGAACTCACTCTGTAGACAGGCTGGCCTCGAACTCAGAAATCCGCTGCCTCTGCCTCCCAGTGCTGGGATTAAAGGCGTGCGCCACCACCGCCCGGCATGACTATCACTCCTGAGCTGCTCTGAAGCCTGCCCCTGATGTGGTAGTCTCAAATGCCTAGCCCCCAAAGAAGGTATCAAGCGACCACCCATTACCCAGAAGGTCCCAAGGGCAGAGGTCTCAGCTGCCTGGTCTCCTTTTTGGTGTTTCCCCAAGTTAGAACAGAGCCTGGTAGCCTACAGTCCTAGCTAGAGCAATCGAGGGCTGCCCACCTACAGTTCCCAGCCGTGCTGGCCTGCCCTCAGTCCTCAAACATGGCAGCCTTTTCCCAGCCCCAGGTCCCCTGGAAGCATGATTGGCTTCTTTACAGCCCCAGTTCTCCTCCGTAATACTGTTCCTAGGAGAGGGGCTTCAACGACCACCACCCCACCCAGAGCTTTTCTGTCTCTTCCTGGGAAAGAATCTAAGTTTGGAGGGCAGAAGCCACAGCTGCCCTTGCTCACTGGTGAGTCCTAGAATCCTCTCAGTGCCTGACACAGGGACCAAGGCGGGTGAACTCTTACCAGTGGGCTGTGAGCCGTGCCACAATAGTCCCCTTGCTCTTTCCTTTGCCCGGGCTCCTGGGCCTGCTGTGACATGCATTAACTGCCCCTGAGGGACACCCCGAGGTCATGCACGGGTCCAGTGGCTTCCTGAGATGGTTAGCCTGGTCTAGAACACTCTAGATCTAGAAAAATGTCTCTTAAATAGGTTAAGTGTAGGAGGCAAAACCCATCAATTAAACTGATCTCTGTGCACCATTCCTTGCCGTCCCTCAAGCATCTACATATACTACCTACTAAAAGTTCCAGAGTCACAGTGACTCCCATTACACAGACAGGAAGGAAACCGAGGCATAGAAAGGTACAGCACCCCAGTTCCTCAGGACTCTAGAGCCAAACTCTCCCCCAGGCTCCTTTCCACCCGGCACAGAAGCTTTCCTGATTATTTGGTCCAAAAATCTCAAATGGGAGAAAAAAAAATAAGGAGATGCACACAGTAGGACTGGAGGCTGAGGGGAAGTAACCAGGGAGAGGGTCTTATGAGCTGCCAGGTGAGAGTCTGCACTGAGTAGGCTTCCTGTGTGGCTGTTCACTGACTCTGGAGCCTAGGTTGGTTCTCAAGGTGAGTGGCAGGCATGGCCAGAGGGTTTGAGTGAAGGCTTTGGACCACAGGACTTTGAGAACTGGATTTGGCACCGAGGTTCTTGACTTCAAGACTGGCTCCGTCTTGGCTTGGCAGGTGAATAAGGCTGGTGAGAGCATGAACATCCATTTGTTTCCCTGTTCAGCAGGACGACATAGTGTGCAGCTGAGAATGCTAAGTCGGGCCAGGGAGAAAGTTGGGATAGGAGTGAGAAATGCTTGTGGACTTGGCTCTGACTCTTCCAAGGCCCCTGGGAGTGAAGGACTTAGGAGAATTGGCATTGGATGGGGAGAGTGGGGCTCTGTAGGGCTCCCAAGAAGAGGCAGGATGGGAGCAGGAGAGCCACGTTTGGCTGTGTTTCCTAGGCATGTACTGAGGGCTGCTCAGAGCACTGATCCTAGCATACCCTGTGGGTCCTGGGGTAGGGAGCCTGTAGCCATCTGTGAGAGAGGCCATTTGTTTTGGCTTGAGAGACTGCTGTCAGGAAGATAACAGCATCCTGCTTTCATACCCTGGGGCTAGAGCTGATTCCCTACCCCCACCCCATTCCCCAGAAGAGACTGGAGTCACTTTGCCCACAGGGCATAGTGCTGACTCTGCCTTGGACAGTGGGACTCCCTGAGTCCTTTCTGGGATGGGCCCCATTGAACCAGTGGTCAACCTCGCTCTAAGCCTCAGGATTCTTGCTCTGGAAGGGTCTGCCCTGTTCTGACTTTTACACCAAGGAGCAAAGAGTCCTTTTCCCAAAGGCTGGTTTCTCTAGAAACTACTACAGTCTGGGACTACTCAGATGGTATTTGTCTCCTCTCAAAGAGATTGCCATTGCTACCTGTCAAGTTCTGAGATGTGATTCAGAGGCAGAGAGGCATGGAGTGCATGTTGGCAGAAAAGTGAGTCCCTGGCAAGGATGTGGTACCCCCAGTCAGGTAAAACATGCTACTGTGTTCTCAGCAGGCCACTGCAGGAGCCCACAGCTTGCTTCCTCAGTAACATGTTCAGGAGTGATGGTGGGGGAATTGGTGGCCCCTTAAGGTACATTATAGAGCCTCTGCTGGAGTTTTTGGGCTTCTGTCCCCAGCTAGAAATGGGGCTGTCAAGTGTAGATTCCTGTAGGTTCTAACAGGGCCCTGTGGTGCTTGAAGACCCTGCTAAGGACCTGAGCCTTGACTCTCCAAATGATAGATGGACATGGATCCCACAGGACGGGTGTATCTGCCCACGCCTCTCTCCAAATGATGATGAACACATTACTCTCCTTCTGTTCAGACAGGCTGCAGGTTTCCAGAGAGAGGCAGGCTTCATGTGCGGCTCAGTGGGAACTGAGAGCAGGCTCTGAAGATATTGGTAATGGGTGCAGATGGAGCTGGGGAGTATGCACATGTGTGTGTGTGTGTGTGTGTGTGTGTGTGTGTGTGTGTGGTGTGTGTGTGTACTGGCCTGAGGCAAGGGTCAAGGAGCGGGATCAGGACACAATCAGGAGAGGTGTGATCAGCACAGATGCCAGCAGGGGCCGCTGACTCATTCCTACCCCTGGAACTCCAAGCATGCATCTAGGAGCCAATCTTCCAAGTCTAGGCTCCCAGGTTGGATTGCCACTGATCAAAAAACTCTGCTTCCTTTATGGACCACTCCACTGATGTTGTTAAAAACACCCCCTGCCGGTTGTTAGAGTGTGACGTGCCTTTTTGATTCAAAGACAGGTGTCCCTGGGGTGGGAGCAGGACTGGGGGATGGATGTGGACAGCTGGTGGCACTGAGAGGCTCAGCCTTTGGTGGCTCTGCAGCTGGGGATTGTTGCTGTGGGTGGTGCGCTGCTGGCTCATCTCCTCCCAGCATGCCCTGACACTGTCTTTCTTCTTCCATCTGTGTAGATGCAGCCTGGCACTGCTCTCCCACTGGGTGCTGCTGTACTACAGCCAGACTTGGCCTGGACTACTCGCTCTGTTTTGTAAGTTTTTGTCCAACCTTCATAAAGCAGATTCAGGTAGCCGAGACCCGGATGAACCTCCAATTCCTTCCCATTTCCTGACTTAGAAATGGCTCACACCGAATTCTGTGTGTGTTGTGTGGTGCTAGAACACATACATGCACAGGCCTGTAAGTATTGAGGTCAGGGTACCAACCTCCTGTAACCACATATTGTGGATGAGATGTCCCCTAGAGTTTATGGCTTTTGAATACTTGGTCCCCAGCTGGTAGCTCTGTTTGGGGAGGCGTAGGAAGTGTGGCCTTGCTGGAGGAGGCGTATCACTAGGGATGGGCTTTGAGAGTTCAAAGACTCACAATACTCATGATTTGCTCTCTGTTTCCTGCTAGTGGTTTAAGAGGTGAGTCTTTAGGTGCTGCTCTGGTCACCCTGCCTACCTGCTGCCATGCATTCTACTTGATGATGCTCTGGAACCATCCGCCCAAACATGCCTTTTCTTCTCTAAGTTGCCTTGGTCATGCTGATTTATCACAGTAATAGAAAAGTCACTAACACAGCCTGTGGCTGTAGAAGCAGCAGCTGCCTGGAGCCCTCCCCAGTCTCTAGAATAATTCCTGGGTTTTGCATGTTTAGGAGCAAATGGTGTCAGATGACCCTGTTAGTTGGACACTCACAGCTCTCAGGTTGACCACAAGCTGCAAGCATAGAGTTCTGGTTGGGAGCTGAGCCAGCGGCTTCATCACCCAGGGCACCAGAAACTCTGTCAGGTGCCTGGCTCTGCTATGAGCACCCGAGGACAATGGAATATGAATTTTTCTGTCTCAGTATGGGACAGGACCATGACATGTCAGCTAGGATATTGTGCCGTGGCTAGGAGCCTAGATTCTAATTCCAGCTGTGCTGTTTATTGACTGTGCAACTTTGGACAAATTTTTAAATTAATTAATTCTATTTATTTTTCTCTCATATGTTACACATCCCAAACAGTTTCTTCTCCTCTCAGCTTCCCCTCCCAATGTCCCTCTGCCCCAGATTCAGTCCTTCTCCTTGTTTCCCCATAGATATCACTAAACATGCCTGGTCGGTAAGACTAGCACCTCCCTTGAATTTATGCTGGAAGGGGCAACCCAGCAGGAGGAAAGGGTCCCCTAAATAGGCAAAGGAGTCAGAGACAGCCCCTGCTTCCATTGTCAGGAGGCACAAGAAGACCAAGCTACACAACCATAGCATATGCAGAGGACCTAGGTCAGACCCAGGCAAGCTTCCCGATTGTCGATTTAGTCTCTGAGTTTGGGCAAACTTTTTAACTTCTTAGTGCCTCAGTTTCTTCTTCTATAAAATGGAACTCATCATAAACTCTGCCTCCTAGCTCTTCTGGAGGAGTGTGTGAAAGGTATCTGATGTTATGCTAGAGGGTGATGAATGCATGTTAGTTTGTATGCTAGTCAGAGAGAGTGAATGGGTCCTGGAACTTGGAGAAACATCCCTAGATGTCCAAGTTCAAGTAAGTAAAATCACCCATCTTGAGTTCCTTATTCTGAAGAGGCCTTATTTCTATGGGGTGCATTTTGGATCAGGTCCACCTACTCAGACTTCCTTTCAGTCTTGACAAAGACCTCTCATCTTCAGGCTGTGGTCAAAGGGCAAACCTCAACCATGAGCCAGGAGGCTCCTGGAGCTTGTGGATGAATGGAGATCACTCCCAGTCATATCATCTCTTATAGGCCCCTCAGCTGAGTGAAGTACACAGGGAAGAACTGAGGGTAGGATGCAGGCTCTCGGCTGAGCTAGCTCACAGGAGTGCAAGGACCCTGACGGGCAGGCAGCCTTCCTGGCTATTGTTTGGAGACAATTTCTACAATTTTTGTTTTTGTTCAGAGTGCCTCTGAGCGCCTGTAATTCGCAAGACACGGCGATGCCTTGGTGCCGCCCAGACATTCTTTCACGCTTGGGGTTTGAATGGAGCATGTTCAATCTCACAATAGGAAAACCTAATTCGAGAGTATTGATTTTAAATACTTCCCAACTCTTTCACTTAGAAGCAGTCCCTTGATTGTGGGCAGCCCTGCCTTGCCAGGCTGCCTGGCCTGGCTCACATCACGTACTTCCCAAGGGCTGGGTACCGGGAAGTTTTTAGGCAGACAGCTAGGCCTCCAGCCAGAGCTGAGGTCTGTTTGACAGACACACAGCCCGACTATGGGGAGTCTGAGAGACTCTCCGCAGCACACCTGCTGCACTCATAGACGGTTGGGATGCCACCTGGGTGCTGACGGGGGTGGGAGGGGGAGGGGCAGACTAGATGGCTCTTTACCAGATACAGGTGTGGGATTCTAGACTGCTCAGCCCTGGTTCAGCTTTGGTTGGGTGCCCCTGGTCTGATATTTGAGGCCTTCTTGCTTTGGCTAACCTTACACTGCCTGTCCTCCAGGCCCTGGTATCACCCTGTTTCCTGAGTGTATTTGTACCCTGGTGTTGCTGTAGTGCAGTGTCTCTCCCAAGTCACTCCAAACATCACACCTTCTAGGAGCTGATCCGATATCAAATACCACTTCCTCCAGGAAGCCTTTCAGGAGTACTTCCTCATACTCTCCCATAGAAAGTATAGGGGGTGGAAGGATTAATATAGTAAAAATGGCTATTTTGCCGAAAGCAATCTACAGATTTAATGCAATCCCTATGAAAATTCCCACTCAATTCTTTACAGAGATAGAAAGAGCAATCTTAAAATTCATTTGGAATAACAAAAAACCCAGGATAGCGAAAACTACACTCAACAATAAAAGAACTTCTGGGGGAATCTCCATCCCCGATTTCAAGCTGTACTACAAAGCAATAGTGATAAAAACGGCATGGTATTGGAACAGAGACAGTCAGGAGGATCAATGGAATAGAATAGAAGACCCAGAAATGAACCCCCATACCTATGGTCACTTGATCTTCGACAAAGGAGCTCAAACTATCCAGTGGAAAAAAGACAGCATTTTCAACAAATGGTGCTGGTCCAACTGGAGGTCAACTTGTAGAAGAATGCAAATCGATCCATACTTATCTCCTTGTACAAAGCTCAATTCCAAGTGGATCAAGGACCTCCACATAAAACCAGCTACACTGAAACTAATAGAAGAGAAAATAGGGAAAAGCCTTAATCATATGGGCACAGGGGAAAAGTTCCTGAACAGAACACCAATGGCGTATGCTCTAAGATCAAGAATTGACAAATGGGATCTCATAAAACTGCAAAGCTTCTGTAAAGCAAAGGATACGGTCAACAGGACAAAGCGGGATCCAACTGACTGGGAAAAGATCTTCACCAACCTTACATCTGATAGAGGGCTAATATCCAAGGTATACAAAGAACTGAAGAAACTAGATTCCAGACCATCAAATAACCCTATTAAAAAATGGGGTAGAGAGTTAAACAAAGAACTCTCAACTGAGGAAACTCGAATGATTGAGAAACATCTAAAGAAGTGCTCAGCATCCCTAGTCATCAGGGAAATGCAAATGAAAACAACACTGAGATTCCACCTCACACCAGTCAGATTGGCTAAGATCCAAAACACAGGTGACAGCAGATGTTGGCGAGGATGTGGAGAAAGAGGAACACTCCTCCATTGTTGGTGGGATTGCAAGATGGTACAACCACTATGGAAAGCAATCTGGCGATACCTCAGAAAACTGAACATGGTGTTACCTGAGGACCCAGCTATACCCCTCCTGGGTATATACCCAGAAGATATTTCAACATGCAACAGGGCCACATGCTCCACTATGTTTATAGCGGCCTTATTCATAATAGCCAGAAGCTGGAAAGAACCCAGATGTCCTTCAACAGAAGAATGGATACAGAAAATGTGGTACATTTACACAATGGAGTACTACTCAGCCATTAAAAATAATGAGCTCATGAAATTCTTAGACAAATGGATGGAGCTAGAAAATATCATCCTGAGTGAGATGACCCAATCACAAAAGAACACACATGGTATGCACTCACTGATAAGCGGATATTAGCCCCAAAACACACAATACCTAAGATGCAACGCATAAACCTCATGAAACTCAAAAAGAAGGAGGAAGACCAAAGTGAGGGTGTTTTTGTCCTTTTTAGAACGAGTATCAAAAGATTCAACCAGAGCTCCCAGGATCTAAACCTCCAGCCTGAGAACAGACAGGGGCAAGCTGTCCTCTGAGAGGCTCTAACCAGCAGCTGACTCAGACAGATACAGACATCCAGAGCCAAACAGTGGATGGAGCTTGAGGACTCTTAAAGAAGAATAGGTGGAAGGATTGCGGGCCCTAAGGAGATAGGAACTGCACAGGAAGATCAACTGAGTAAACGAACCTGAACCCTTGGAGCTCTCAGAGACTGAATCACCAACCGTGGAGCATACCTAGTCTACACAGATCTACCTTCATGGGCTGAACCTAGGCCTCCCTGCACATATGTTGTAAATGTGCAACATTTCATGTAGGTCTCAAACATCTGGAGTGGGGGCTATCCCAAAACATGCAGCCTGTATATGGAGTACGGTCTTCTAAAAAAAAAAACAGTTGTTCAGTTATTCATAGAATATTATTTTTTTATATCTCTTGTATTCAGTTTGCAACTACTTCATTGAGAATTTTTGTATGTATATTCATGAGGGATACGGGACTATAATTTATATATTTTTGTTGGGTTTACACTTGATTTCACTATTTCAATATTATTTGCTTTGTGAAGGAAAAAAAAAAAAAAAGTATAGGGGGCGGGGTACATGCTTTGGAGTTATGGCTTTAACCACAGCCCTGCTATTGTCTGACCTCAGTCACCCCATTTGTAGAATGGGATAGCAATAGCACCTTGTTTGAGAACTGAACAACTTATAATAGTAAGTACTTAGCACAGTAAGTAATTCCTCTTTGAAAAAATGACTGGCTTATTTTTATTAGCTCAGCCTTGGCTCTTACTGACTGGGTAGCTTGAGAGTAAGGGACATGACCTCGCTCAGTTGGGGTAACCATCTTGGGTCTGAGCTTTGGGGGTCTCTGTAGTGGTGAAAAGGTCCTTCTGTTTCTGGAACCCCATAATTGCTCAAGAATCCCATGTAGCACAGTCAGGGGTTGGGCAAATGGCATCAGCCCCATCCTGGGCTTGTCTGGATCTGCCTGGTTCTGTCCAGGCCTGGTACCTGCCTGTTTCCTGTACCGAGCTGTTTGACAGGCAGTAGTTGGTCCTTTATAAAACTGTCACATTTAGCATCCATAAGAGCAAGCAGGACCTGGTCAGACTTGAATGACGTGAGAGCTGCCACACTCTTGGGCTTACAGCTCCACAGCGAGACACTCAGGGGACAAAGTCTTCTGTGGGCAAAGACGCTAAATGGGAGCCAGTATCTGTGGGCTTGCTCTGTCCATCTGTCTGAGGCAATCGGGGTACACCTTTATTTCAGTTCCTTGAGTGAGATGCTAACAGCTTGGAAATACCTGCCCCAGGTATGGACCCCTGGCAACACTCCTCTCCTTACCACCGAGAAGGAAGCAAACTTGAATGTGCAAGAGGCTCTGTCAGGGACAGGGTGCTGTATATCATATGCCCCTCTTTGGTAATGTTCTCCTTGGTAGCAAGGTTGACTCAGGGGCACTGACCTCTTAGCTACCTTTGGGACCTGGAATGAGGGTAGGGGCTAGAGAGGCCTAAGGATTGGCAGTAGTTCAGGGCATGCTAGACAGAGACAGGCTTGTTTTGGCTCAGGGCATGCTAGACAGAGGTGGAGCTTGGCCTTGGAGGCTCAGCTCTGTGGCCTACACTGGCAAGTGGAGTATTCCCTCTTGAACATCCATGCTTGAACCTTCTGTAGCTTCCTCTCACCTCCAAGCAGAGGCCTCTCCTCTCTCTGGACAAATCCATCCATCTTTGTCTTAGGGCTCAGCCAAGGCCACCTTCCTCTAGGAAGCACTCCCAGCTCATGCTCATTCTGCAGCACACATCTTACAAGAGTTATTGGACGTGTCTCCCTCCCTCTGCCTAGAGGCTGAGGAAGAATGACAGGCCCTCAAGTAGAGTCAGGCAAGCAATTGCTATGAGTACCAGTCTCCCAGCTCCACTGACTCCAGACTGCCCAGAGCCTCTACACTCTGTCTCTAGACTTTCCTGTTGTGATCTGAATAGGAAACATCCCCATAGGCTCCTGATTTGATTTGGTTCCTTGGCCAGTGGTATATTCTTGGGGAGGCTGTGGATCCTTCAGGAAGTGGGGCCTGGAAGGTGGAAGTAGGTCTTGGGGGCGGTGGTTGGCCTTTGAAAGTCATTTCTGTCATCTCATCCTGCCCTTTGCTGTTACCCAGTCTACCACGCACTCTTATTCTCACTAACCCCTGCAAGCCTCTCCCACCACGACAGACTGAGAACCCCCAAAAGCACGGGCTGAAGTAAATCTTCCCTCTTCTAGATTATTCTGTAAAGTACTTTGATCACAGCAATGCCTAAGTAACTAATCTACTGCCTGGGGAGCAGCCCCACCCTGGCTGCTAACACAGCTTGACACCACCGTGTCCATATCCCATAATGAGTGAGGGGTTTTATTTCACCCGGCACAGCCAGACACTTAGTTGCTTATTTCGTCTCTCTTTGGCTGTCAATTCACTTGATGAGAAACAGAATTGGAATGGTGGCTTCAGAAACCAAAAAAAATTTTTTTTGTCTCAATTGCATTTGTATTCAAATGGAAGAAATAAATTTCAGTGGTTTCCTGAGTATGCCAGGAGTGATGCCCAAATGTGTAGGGTGAGCTGCTGCTGGCCCCCTGTCCCTGAGAGAGGCTGAGATGAAAAATGAGGCGTTGAACAGGCCTTGGGCGGTCAATCTGGTCAACAGCCACACAGGCTCACCACCTGGAGGGACCCTGCTCTCCTCTTGTTCCTGGTTCTCTCTCTCTCTCTCTCTCTCTCTCCTCTCTCTCTCTCTCTCTCTCTCTCTCTCTCTCTCTCTCTCTGTGTGTGTGTGTGTGTATGCACGCGTGTGTGTGCATGCATGTGCTCCCTCACAAAGGCAAACTGATGATTAACTATCACAGGCCGCAGCTTGGATCAGTAAGAAGAAAAAGAATAAATAAGATGCAATTTTGTCGCATCAGTCTGGAGGCAGGCAGGGCTGTTTGCTGATTCCAGCAGCTCAATGTTTGGAGGGTCATCCATTAGCACCTGTGACTGTAGCTTAACCCCTTACCACAGTGCCCCCCAAACCTAGTGCCACACAGCTGGAAGACTTGGCACCTCAAAAGGCACAGAGGGTCTAGCTCCTCTGCATGGGAGCAGGGCCAACCTCTGGCTTGTCCTGTCTCTTCACCCAGCAGCTCTATTTCCAGGCTCTGGGGTAGAGTGAGTGTTCCACATGAGCACTACATCCTCCAGGGTGGGGAGCTTCCTACCTCAACCAATCCAATGTAGAATCTCTCTCACAAACATGCTTAGGAAAATGTCTCCTAGGTAATTCTAGATCTGTTGAGTTGAAAATATTGATCATTACAGTCATATAGTACAAGTTCAGACTTAGCTTGGTCTGGCCTTGGCTCTCCACTCAGGTCTGAGTATGGACAATCATAGAGGGGAAAGAAGCCAACATAGAGAACAGCCATAGGGGCCCTGCTGGCTCTGTCATTGCTTAGCCTAACTCCAAGTTTCTTTCCCTTTTACCTGTTTCTTACCCCAGAAACACCAACAGCTTTGCATATCTGGGACTTTGCCAGTATGGCTGCTGTGACCTATGACTCCTGTCTCCTGCCTATCCTGGGATATAAAAGACTCTGGATCATGTGGGGGCTTTTGCACCTAGTTGGCTAGGTGTGGTAGTTTAAATAAAAATAGCCCCATAGATTCACAGGGAGTGGCACTATTAGGAGGTGTGGCCTTGTTGGAGAAGGTGTGACCTAGTTGGAGAAGGTGTGGCCTAGTTGGAGGAAGTGTGTCTCATTCTCTTCCAGCTGCCTGCCAATCCAGAAGTAGAACTCTCAGCTCCTTCAGCACCAAGTCTACCTGCACACTGACATGCTCTCCCCCCCCAATGATGACAATGGGCTAAACCTCTGAAACCATAAGCCAGCCCTTATTAAATGTTACCCTTTATAAGAATGGCCAAGGTCATGGTGTCTGTTCACAGTAATAGAAACTCTAACTAAGACAGTAGGCTAGGCCAGCATGGGCAGGACCCAAGCAGCAGGGCTCCATCCTGCTTCTGTGTCCTTTTCTGAGAAGTGCCTCCTTGCCTCACGGGGCAAGGCTCTGGGGATTCTGTTTTTGCCTCTGTGTAACCTGAGTCCAGCGGTTCCCTTTGGGGGATCCAGGCAGCCGCTAGTCTCTGGGGTGCCATCAGATCATCTGATTCATCATAGTGATGCCACAGACAGCCTGACCAGCCTGAGAATAAAATATACTTTAGAAGTGTGACATTAAATAGCAGACTCTAATTGAGACTCTCCTGTTCGCAGGGATGAGACACTTCCCATTAACAAAACACCTTCATTTTCAGAAAGATCCATGCTCACAGCATGCATACTGGAGCTTGCCCCCACCAGTTATGATTTATATCTTATTACAAGGTGAAAAGAGAAAAAACATATCAGGGGTGGGGCGGGGGGAGAGGGGAAAACCCAGAGACTCTGTCCGGCAAGTCCCAGGGAGTTTGATTTAAAAGGACATTGTCATCTTTAATGTTTTCATCCACAGGAATTAGAGAGTACCACCGTGGTAATTTAGAGGCTGCTGATTTAGGGGCAGCCTTCGTGGGCTGGCTCTGCTGTATTTCCCTTTTTATGGTTCCAGAGAGTATTTTCTGAGAGATAATAATGTTGGGTGATATTTCTCCTTTGTCATGCGGAGGCCCGAGAAGAAAATTAAAATAGGTCCTTTCTTTGCCCCTCTCTGAGGCCAGGCTGTGGACTGGAGGATTGCCATGGGCTAGCCCAGTTGCTCTTGAGGCCTGACTCTGCCCCCTTGTGGCTGAAGTGGCCGTGTTGGCATCTCTGGGCACCTGGAGATTGTCCATTTTTTTTTTTTAGGTCCTTGACTATGGCCATCCTACCAGACTGTTACAAACGTCTTTAAAGCCGTAGAAAGACTCTCTAGCATCCTGTCTTCCAACTCTGCCTTAAACTCATTGGAGACTTTTGTCTCCTCTTCTCACATGCCTCCACGGAGGAAACTCTCTTTAGAGTAGCAAAGACTCCAAACCAGTGGAGGCAGGCTCTTTTCTTATGCTCTGTTCAGAGCAACTTCCAGCGGCCCAGCTAGCGACTCCATTCTTCTCTGGCTCCCGGGACACTGCTTCCTCTTCCCACAGTGCTGACATCTCTCTGTATTGTCTTTTGCCACTGGCATTTCCCCACCTTGCTGACTTCTTCCCAGGGCCTGGTCTTGGCCATTCTCTACCCACCTACACCTTACCAACTCAATGGCCTTGTCCTACCTTATGGCTTTAAACAGTGTCAAAATGTCTTTCTTATCCAGGGTGAATACACCTTTTGTCCTTGTCTCCCCAGGAAAACTGTCACAGAGATTCTGTTCCATCTATTGAGAAAAATGGTCCTCAGACTGGCTTCTTGAGATCCAGGGACCTCACCCTTCTTTCCAGAGAACAGACCTAGTCTTAACCAAATGGTGGGGCTTCATGTTGCCCTGGTGACCAAAGACACCTCCTACCTGACCAATTGTTAACAAACTTCTACCATATTTAAATTTTGCTGCCTACCACCCTGCCCTGCCTTCCCTCTGGGCTGTTCTCAAAGCATCCCCAGTGTTCTAAGTCCCAGTGTTCTTGCTGCTGGTGTGTGTCCAGGAGCCTCACAGCAGTGAAAGTTTCACCAACATAAGGGGTTTTGTTCCCAGGCTTGTAGAACCTCTGTGGCTCACACATCCCATGCTAGAGAACATTTGTGTGGGTGACCTGGTGCTGATTCCAGGGGCTCAGGGTGTAATCGGGAAATCCAGAAAGCTTAGGTGTGGGTTCTATAGGGACACTTCTCACCTCTGAGACCTCTGACATATCTCTATCTATCTATCTATCTATCTATCTATCTATCTATCTATCTATCTATTCTATCTATCCATCCACTAAAAAATATATATGGTGTAAGTGTGTACATGCTCATTTGCCAGCAGAGGCCAGAAGCAGATGTTAGATTTCCTAGAGCTGAAGTCATAAGTGCTTGTGAGTTGTCTGACATAGGTGCTGAACTGAACTCAGGTCCTCTGGAAGTACAGGAAGTGTTCTTAGTTGCTAAGCCGTCTCTCCAGCCCAGTGCCTATACTTTTTGATGGGCACAGTCCATCAAAGCCCCTTGCAAGAGGCTCTCTTTAGGCATCAGTGGGATTATATTTCATGTCAAACAGTATCACCAAAAAATAATTTTGGGCTAATATGTCATGTCCCACATGTAGGATCTCAAAGCATTTTGCTAAAGGGTATTAATTGAGTTTTACAACATCACCGACAGTCAGGGGAAGAATCAGTCCCTTGATTAATGAATAAAAAGATGGACTAAATCAGGCAAAAGATGGCACATGCAAGCTCCAGGATACTAGAAGCAGAGAAGATCCACATCAGTCCTTAAGCCAATGTGAAGACTTGAGGGTGGCATGTGGCCTCCTAAGACATATGGAGGGGGCTCTGGGATTACCAGGGTCCATGCTAAGTCCTTGGTCTTTTGGGTTCCATCTGGGTGATCACAGGCAAGTTCTTTAACAGCTCAGTGCCTCAGTTTCCCCATCTATAACTGGGACTACATGCTATACCTTTCATAAAGGTTGTCACAAAGTGAGACACTATATTTATTGACTAATGTGATAAATGTTTTAAGTAGTAACATAAGCCTGGCTCAGTCATCAGCTACAGCCTCTTGCTCTTGATTTCCTGTATGTGAATGAATCCTGTGCACCTGACTGGTCCCCACTGTACCTGTCTACTCACAGTCCACAGAAGTCTGGACATGTGGAGAGCCAGAAAGAGCTTGCCAGATTGATTCTGGCCCTCTATGGACTTAGCCCCAAAGCCCTGATCTAGTCCTTTACAGATTCTAGAAGTAGGCGCTGGGTTGGATGGCCACCGTGGGACAGGATGCAGGGAGTGGGGCTGGGTAGAGCTAGGATCAACAGTCTTTTGGGTGGATAGATTCCCCCCCTTCCCAAGACACCAGTATCTGCAAAGACAACAGCTGCCAAGTCTGAGGTGCCAAAAGGGCCCTCATGAAACACATGCTGGTGACCAAAGCTGTCTGAGGTACTTGAGAGTAAGAGCAGAGTGGGCAAGAGTTTGGGCTTTGAAGCCAGGCTCCTGGATTCAAGCCCTGTCCTATAGCCTTCTAGGTCTGGAAAATGGGCAAGTTATCAAATGCATGGGGCCTCTGGGTTTCATTTGTGCAGAGGAATAACGATAGCTCCTCCCTCATAGATTGTTGTAAGGATTAATGAATTCACCTAGACGGGTTTATCATCAGCTATTAATGCTGGGTTATTACCTGAAATTAATGATGTGGCTTCAGAAGCCGGCTCTGCCGCATGCTGTGAACTCGCTGTGGCACTCGGCTTCTGAGTTGCGATATCTCTGCATTGCGAATTGGCACAGTGCCCTGACCACATGGCAGATGTCCATTCTGGGTGGGTTTCCCCACCTTGGGCCCTGGACCATTTCCCTCAGTAGGTAATTTGTAGATTGAGGGACAGGCTTGGGCTTACCATGTCACCCCTGTCTTCTCAGGGCTAAGCTCAGAGCTTGCCTGGAGCAAGTTCTTGGCATGCAGGGATAAACAACAGCAAATGTCACCATTTGCTTCCATTCAGGGCATGTACTGTTTACTTTTCTCATGGCTGTGACAAAACACTGGGTATTAAACAACTTCTGAGATCAGAGTTCTCTTCCCGCTCACATTCTGAAGGGACAGAGTTCACCATAGTGGGGAAGGTAAGTTGGTGGAAGCAACTGGTGGCTGTGACTGTGGGGACATGTGGCTGCTAGCTCAGGTCTGGATGATCAAGAAACATCCAGAGTGGGGCTAAAAGCAGGGCTGGGCCATAACCTTCAAAGCTTATCATCTAGTCTGCCTTACTTCCTTCAAGTTCTACAGCCTCCTCAAATGGCGCCACCAGCTGGTGATCAAGTGTTCAAACCTTAACAGGACTCCTTTATGCTATAATCACAGGAAGCAGTGCACCAGCCCACTTGCTGGTTCTGTGACTTTAAGGACCGTGTGAAGATTTTTGTAGTGGAGCTGTATGAAGCCATGGTGCTGAGTGTATGTGAGTTCACTCTGGGTGTTTACCGTCCTGCAGATACCAGTGACAGGTGCTTATCCGGCCGCTCACACTGGAAGAACTTCTGGCACCAGCATCCTCTCCTGAGGATCAGGAGCAGGGACTAGCATCCAGGAGACCATCCCCATGCACCAATTGGGGCTGTTGAGGCTTGGGCTACAGCCATTGTAATGCCATACTGTTCCTTAATGGTGGGCACTGTTTCCTGCACCCTGGGCTTCTGGAAGCCATTTTTCTTGCAAACATTTCAAGGCAAGGGCCCCATGGCCTTCTGAGATGTTGTTCTCTAGTTCAGTTGGTCCAGTCCGACACAACCCATGCAGAGTGAAACTTCCTAGACTCCAAGGCTCTTTAATATTTCATCTGCCTGGCGGCCTGGCCACAGCTGCTTACTGAGAGCCTGTGGTCTGGGAGCGAGCAATCATGAGCTTGGGCCAGGTCTCTGCCCTTCATTTGAGGCAAGATCAATCAGCTCTTCTGACTTCAAAGGTATGCAGACACAGCACAGAGGCTCACAAGGGGCCGACATGGCCACACGTTCCTCATGCCTCCTCCTAGTTCCATTTAACTGAGAGGTCCTCCTTCCCTCTCAAAGCTGCCATGGCCCACAGCTATTAATCAACAGCTACACAGCTGCTCTGAGCTCTCCCTGGGCCTACAACATCTCTGCTTCCCCTTCACACGGACTTCTTTCCAAATCCTTCCCAAGTCATGGCTGGAAGGCAGGTGAGGGAGGGGAGGTTGTGAAGAGTCTGGTCTGAATACTCTGAAGTGAACATCCAGCCTCTTTAGGATAGAGAGTTGACATGGGGACACAGGGGTCCTGCTCAGGCCATTCTTTTATGGTTACAGCATTTCCAGCAGAAGCACACTGGCTCCCTTCTCAAGGCAGAAGAAGATGTCAACCTCTCCCATGCCAGTAGGAGCTGCTCTCCCCAAAAGGATGCTCCATGGGGCCTTTGAATACCTCCCACTGCACCCTCATGTCTTGGAAGATCCATTCCATCAACCCTTGGTTAGAAGCAAGGGGCAGGGGTTTTGGGAGAACCCAGGATGGCCTCTGCATGACACAATCCAACAGGTAGCCCCCACGGCAGACATGTATTTAGGTTGGAGGCATGAGACTTGGGATGGCTAATCTTAGTTGCCAACTTGACTACATCTGGAATCAACTGAAACCAAAGCGGCTGGACATGCCTGTGAGGGATTTTCTTGATTAGATCATTTGAGGTGAGAAGACCCACCCTAAATCTGGGCCATACCTTCTGATGGCAGCCCTCATAAAGAGACATGGGAGAAGGAAGCTTTTGCCTTTCCCCTGCTTCACCCCACTCTCACTAGCAGCTTCACCCATCCTCTTGCTGATGTTAGAACCTTCTTCAGGATTCCAACACAGACTGATGATCAGCAGCTCTCCAGGAGTCCTCTGGGGTTTCAGTACCAGGATGGGACTGCTGGGATGCCTAGCCTGTGGACTACCTGAATCTCGCTCTTTTCACTGGGAGACAGCCATTGCTGGACTGCCTGGACCACAGCCCAAAAGCCACTTTAATAAAGCCCATATGTGTGTGTGTGTGTGTGTACACATGCATGTACATGTGTGCATACAATGTTTTTCATCCTATCAGTACTGTTCCTTTAGAGAACCCTCACTAATAATACAGGGCTGTTACTGAGTCCAAGGCCCCCTCTGGTGTGACCATTACACTTTCTTAACTCCCAACTTCTCTGGAAGACATTCTACAATTCTCTTATTTTCCAAACCCAGAATCCCAAGCTTCCTGAGGAAGTTCTGGTCACTCATTGCCTGCCAATCACATGTCAGTATTCTCAGGACTCATGGTTTCTCAGAGAGGGCAGGGATGTGCCCTGGCATCTGGTTAGCACCCGGCAGGATGGTGGGGGTCTGCTGTGCCTTGCGTATATTCTGCACCCTGGTGCTGGATGATGTGACAGGGGAACTCTGAACTCCCACTGGGATGGAACATGCCTACTCCGGGCCCATCTGTTAGTTAACGCCTGCAGGGATCAGAGGCTGGCAGGGCTTTCTTAATGCTAAGTTATCTGACCTTTAGTTCTTTGTTGCCCAGCTGACCTGCTCTCATTCATTCTGTCCAAGCCAGCCATAGGCCAACTCAACCCTTAAATGTCTACCACGTCCGGAGTATGAGCAGTGTAGCCCTGAGGATGGCTTATGGGAGCTGCCTCCAGGTGAGGGCTCAGCTTCTTGAGAGCGCTTACACTGTCAGCTGCCATCAAGATATCAGTGAGGGATGCTGAGTAATGGGTGCTCTGAGCACACAAAGGCAGGGGTGTAACCTTTGTCTCCAAGTCCTTACTTCTTCACATTTGAACCTATTGCCAGGTACCAGTGTGTTTTCAGTCCCATCTCATAGAAGTGGCCTTTGAAGGTTAGGGCCATTTCTATAGATGAGCAGGGCTGACAGTCTCTGGAAGTATGTTTTGGGGAGCTGAGAAGCCACTTGGATTTCAGAGGAAGACATCCTACAGAGGTCTAGTTACTCAAGGGAGAGTGGGGGCCATTTCTGAACAATTCTGCTCTTTGGGGCTTTAGCTTCCCTATGGAACTAGAATGTTCCCCTCCCTATTAACCACGAAGCTCTGTGCAGTAATTGCCCATCCCCTAACGAGTAACTGTTACTCTTGTGGCATGGTATGGGAGAGATGCAGATGACAGGTGTCTAAAAGCACCTGTGAGGTGCCTGCTTCAGGATTCAGTATGCAGGTGATGGCCCAGGTCCTACCCTCTGCATCAGTCCGTGGGTGGAGCATGTTTGCTGAACACACACTGTAGGGGTAGAAAGTGAAGACCCTAGAGGGCCCTGGCTCCAGCACGTGTGAAGCTCCCCCAAGTCTTCATTGCAGGCCCTGTTGTGGATAGATCTGGAATCTGTGACCTGGCTTTGGATGGAGCTCTATAGACTCCAGAGTCCTTAGGCTCTGGGGGCATGTGTGTGGCCTACCTGGGAAGTCTCCAAGGTGTTCCGGAAGACTGTGGACCTGGATGTGCCATGCAGACAGTGGGAGGATCAGTACATTTCAGGCACCCTACTCATTCACCTACTGGGACTGGGAATGGAGCCCCGGGGACCTGGGTTCATCCTTAGCTGCAGGCAATCTCCCAACAAATCACAAGCAGTTGTTCCACCTAAAATCCCTTCTGAAGACAAAATACCCATGCCATCAGAGACTGCTCTCCAAGGCTCCACGTGCCAGCTGCTCCACACCTTCCTGGGGGGGGGCAGTTCCATACCAGGAAGAGGAGGCCATGCCAGCAGCACTGTGGCTAAGGAGCCAAGATCGAGCTGTAGCCTGGAACACAAAGCTATTACCAAGTATTCTGTGCTAAAGAGCACTATCACTGCCTTGGTGGTAGCAACCAGACTGGCTGTCTGTCCTCACTGTAGGTGGGACTCATGGGGGTTTCAGGGAAGAGGTGACTAGAGACTTTTACTGTTTATATCTGTGAAAGCCAGAATTAGAGTATATGATGCTTAGTAGGTGTGCTTTCCTTCACATAGTCAGAACACCTGCTCCTCCATCACTGGAGAGCATCTCTCACTGTCTTGTTTATCTGACCATTTGCTGTGGCCCTGTATCCACAAGAATACAAATAGCCAGAAAGACCAACTTTTATAGTGGCCATGACTGTTGACCTTATAGGTCCTGCACACACAGAAATCAGATGCAAGATAGGTCTACACACGTCACTGCAGAGTGAATTGCTAGCCTCTTGGACTTGAGCTTCCTATGGCGCTTCAAGGAGCCTCTGGGAGACATGTGACAGGAATGGTCAGGTGCCCAGTCATACAGACAGCAAGGCCAGCTTCTAAAAGAGTACTATGAGGGCAGCATGGAGTGAGTGGGGACATGACAGAAGGCCAGCAGGGCCGAGAGGTGACTTAGATTATATACAGGGATGGGACCTCTTTGCCAGCCCAACTGTTCAGCTCCTAGACTACCCCATGGACCATGGTGGACAACTAATGCAGCTAATGCTGTGTGGGGAGCAGGCTAACACCTTGACTATTATCTTTGGAAACTGTCATATCACTCTGACCATATTCTTATATATTCACATAGATATTTATTTTCCAATATGGCCTCTGATCTTTTTAAAGAGTCCCTGCTGCTACCAGGGTGAATGGCTACCACAGGAAAAGCTCAAGGTTTCTCCCCCAGCTCAGCTGGCTTTCCTTTTCAACCATGCAGGGCTTGGCCCATGTGGGTGGGAGAGAAAGACTTCTTTGGGGAGGAGTTTATTGGGATAATCCTCAAGTGACCACCCCTATCCCTAGCAACCCACCTCCTCCATCTAGAACCCATGTATGAAAGGTCTTCAGTCTCCCCAGACAGCGCCCCCAGGTGGCAACAGAGGGTTGATGCATGAGCCTGTGGGACATTCCACATCCAAACCATAAGCACCTTTCAGGTGTGCTTCCTTACGCTTCATAGCATCTGGTCACTACCAGGTGCCTCACGCTCCCTGCCAGCCACACCCACAAGAAATCAGGGGCCCAAGGGCAGGCCAAGGAGTCAAGCAGGGTGTTGGGGGTTTCACTCTGTTTTTTCTAAATTTTCTCTCTGGGCTTTTGCTTGGAGCCTTGGAGGCAACCTTGGGCACACAAGGATCCTCACTGAGATACAGGCTTTGGATAACTCCGGCTTGCACATTCAAGCCTCCCCAACATTACCATTTAGGGAGCAGGCTTGAGAATCAGAAGTACGGCCTTCGGTGCTGAATTGCGCATTCAAGTTACCACAAAAGCTTTGCAGAAACAGTAAGATTCATGATGGCAATACGGCGCTCTCCTGTAAAAAGCTGACATTTCAATTGTTCTCATTTATATCTCTGTAACCAAATCTTCTGCCTCCTCTGCAGCCACTTTAAAGTATTTACTAATATCCATAGAGCTCCGTGCAGGCGTCTTAGTTTCTCTATGATATACAAAGTCAGGCTGGGCTGTGTGACCCCATGAACATGAGGTGACTGTGCAGCTCCAGGACAATGATGGTCGAAGTGTCCAGTCACTCAACTCCACCCCTCCCTCCAAGAGTAAGGTTTAAAAAAAAAAAAACAACAAAGCATCATATTTTAATGAGTTTTTTTGCAATTTGTGTGTAATAGATTTTCAATAACAACCTGTAATTAGTTCATTTTCTACTATTCAGTTGCTCTGCACTGAGGCCATTGAGAGCTTCCAGCTGGGATCTTTAAAAAAGAAGGACTGAGCTCCAGACAATGCCAGGAGACACTAGGCCTCACAGTGCAGTTCCAGTCCTTAGGAGTGAACAAGTGAGATGAGAAAGAGGCAGCGTGGTTTTGAGACACTTCAAGGTGGACAGAGGAGAGGAAGAGGAGGAGAGGAAGAAGAGGAGGAGAGGAGGAGAGGAGGAAGAGCAGCAGAGACAAGCCCAGGACAGTCTCTGGGCTCTCAGATAATGGGGTGCAGTGCTTGGCCCATGTGAGGGAGGGTGAGAAGGACTTCTTGGGCGAGGAGTCTATTGGGATAACCTTGAAGTGTGGGGGGAACAGCACACTTTTCCCCTGGAGAATGCAGAGGGGGATGTCAAGAATGTTTAAATGGAAGGTTCTAGAATCATGTGCATGGGCCATCCCAGTTTTGCTACTCGCTTGACCTCAGGTTGGATACGTAACGTTCACTGAGTTTGTTTCTTTACCTGAGAAAGTGGACGCCGTGCACACAGTGCTGGCTCATGTTAAACACTAGGTGTCTCTATGACTGTAAGAGTCCATTCCCAGCTACAGTGATACTGACCATACACAGACCCTGAGGTGGTGTGCTGGCTCTGAACCCATCCTCTAACTTGGCCTCACTGTGCAGAACCTAGGGCTAAATGTCAAGGATGAAGCAAGAAATGCCTACAATTGCAGTCAAGCCAACCCTCTGTGGAAAAACAGACCAAGAGAGCTGGTTGGATGTTCGTAGCTGTCTTATTTTGCCACCTTGGTGGTCATGGGGTCCGAGGAGGTCAGTATGGAAGCCTAGGATGGTAGCATCCATTATGGGTTCCAGGGGATAAGATGTGCACAGCCGGACTCTGCATCCTTTCTACTTTGTAGCAAAGATGGTAGAAAAACGAGCAACTTCATGGTCTGTCTGATTCAGGGTTGCCTGGTTACAAGAGCCAGGCTGTGAGGTTATCAACACTCTCTCTTTTTCCTTCTCTGTATGCCTGGAGCCCCCAAGTGCCAGAGGGAGGCTTGGGTCTGATTCCCACCCTGTCAGCACCCTGGGGTCCCTGGTGACCTGGAACGTTACCATGTGAAGCACATGTGGCTTCCTCCCCCCATCCCCAATCCACGAGTTTGCTGGGCTTGCCCTCAGAGGATTAATTAAGCGGACAAGTATCTTTCTAAAAAAGTAGGAGAAACTGATAATGAATTTAAAGAGAGGAAAAAAAAAGTCCTCATTTAAGCGACCTGTTGTTTCCCCCCATGATCCCAACTTGAACATTCAGAAAAGTGTAAAAACATGCAGAATTGAAAAGCTTTTTTTTTTTTTTAAGGTGAGCAACTTTTAAGTTAATTGACTGTGATGAACAGTCAGGACTAGCTTGCATCCTGCTTTCCAGTAGCCCTGGAGCCTGGATCTCTGCCACAGCAGGGACAGGTGGCTGTGGGGGGAGGAGGGAAGGGAGGTGGAGGACACATGCAGAGAAGGCACTGTGCCTTTAGTTCCTAGACCTGACTTTGATCTGGGATGTCAAAAGCAACCTGAAAACAATGTTTAGTTGATAGATGGAGTGAGGCAGGGAGGCCACCTTCATCTTTCATGCCTGTCACTGGATGGGGATGGGATGGGTGACCGATGGAGTTCTAGCTCAGTCTGATGGTCAGAAAGGGATGGATGCAGGGATGGAGGAGACGGTTCAGCTGGTGAAGTGCTTGCTTTGCAAGCATAGGGACCCAAGTTTGATCTTAGAACCCCCCCCCCCCCACACACACACCACCTTTAAAGCTCAGCCTGGTGGCACATGATTGAAATCCCACTCTAGTACTGGGGAGGCAGAGATGGGCAGATCCCTGGGCTTGTTGGCCAGCCAGCCTTGACTGCTTGATGGTTTTCAAGCGAGTGAAAGGCTCTCTTAAAAACCGAGGTGGACAGTGCTCAAGAAACTATATCTGAAGTTGTTCTCTGGCCTCCACACATCTTCATGCACACACATACCTGTACACACACACACACACATACACCAGAGAGAGACAGAGATAGAGAGAGGGAGAGGGAGAGGGAGAGGGAGAGGGAGAGGGAGAGGGAGAGGGAGAGGGAGAGGGAGAGGAGAGGGAGAGGGAGAGGGAGAGGGAGAGGGAGAGGGAGAGGGAGAGGGAGACAGACACACAGACAGAGACAGACACACAGACAGAGACACAGAAAGGCAGAGACAGAGAGAAAGAGATCTGGTTTCATGGCTAACATACCTCCTGCATCCTCTTCCCAGAGTGTGGCATTCACTCACTTCCTAAAGTCAGGAGTGAGATGCAACCTCACCGTGAACCAACTCAGTTAGCAGGGCAGCCATGGAACCCCATGCCATAGCCTCTAACAGGCTGTGTGTGGCAAACCAGCTCAGCGGAGGGTCAAAACAGCTGTACTGGAAGGTAAGCTTTAGAAGCCTCTCTCTCCATCCCCACCCTAAACTTATCAATACATGTCATTTCTGCAGGCTAAACACCCAGACTCATTATCTTACTGATTGATTGATTGATTGATTGATTGAGACAGGGTCTCACTATGTAGCCCTGGATGTCTGGAGCTCAGATATCTGCCTGTTTTTGCCTCCAAGTGCTGGAATTAAAGGTGTGCACCCCTACTCCCAGCCCAGACCTATCATCCTCATTAGAGCTTCTGAGATTGCTTCAGAAGGCTGTGGGGCTGGAGTCTTGCTGGAGCCTCTACCCTTCCTGGAACCCAGGAACCAAACTCACAAAACAGAAGCGAGAAAATGAAACCCCACACACTGAACTTCTCCCAGCCTGTCAACTCCAGCTGTTAAAACTAAATCCAAAACGTTGTTCCTGGGATGTGTAAGATACAGCTGGCCTTCCGTGAGACTTCTCGAGTGCCCACTGCTTTTTAGGGAACCAGTTACACCTGTATGTCTCATTTTAATCACTCATTTAAAACTCACCCAGCCATACATCCATCACTACAGCTCTGGGAATTGGTACTTCCTATAACTTTGAAAAGCTATTATTGATCCCTGGGTGCCCAGAGCCGCAGCATGTCAGGCCTTTATAGCTGGGTTAACTCATTTTGTGGCTTCCTCGATGGCTGCAAGTTTACATTTTATTGCATATCTATTATTTGGGTTGGACTGTGATGAATGGTTTGGCTGCCTGGTTCAAAACAAGTCCAAGGCGACCGCAGAATCTAATTTGCTTCAAGAATGATTATTATAAAGCTTTTCAAATAATAATCCAGAAATGGGAGAAGCAGATGTTAGGGGGCACTGTTTGAAATCTATGGTTGGAGCTGAGGGGACAATGTGCCCCTTCCTTATAGTGGCTCATGTTTATATCGACTTTCATTAAGGAAACTGCCTGTTTGTCTTCATGGGTAGAAGAGATGCTTTGCATTTCCTCAGGAGCAAAGCCAAGAGCTGGTTGGCTCCAAATCCATTCCCAGGATCAAGGATGTGCCATTGTCAGCCAAATAATTAATTAATTACTACTGTGACAAGCAACTTAAAGAAGGAAGGGTTTAATTTGGCTCACAGTTTGAGGGGATCACGGTCATCATGGCAGGGATGTCACAGCAGTAGGACTATGAGGCAGCTGGTTATATTAAAGCCACAGTCAGGAAGCCGAGAGAGATGAATTCTGGAGCCCAGCTTGCCTTCCATTTTTCAGGCAGTCTAGGACCCCAGCCTGTGGGATGGTTCTGTCCACATCTTAGGTGGGTCTTCCCAGCTCAACTAACCTAATCAAGAAACTTCCTCCTTGTTTGCCACGGGCATGCCACAAAGTGAGCTAGACCCTTCACAGAGGAGTTGGAGTTGAGGCAGCTTTCCTGGAATGCACCACGTCTGTTCCTAGAAAACACCCACTTCCTGACTTGGAGAATGAATCTGGCCGTGAGCTCTTCTTTTTTTTTCTGGTTTTTCGAGACAGGGTTTCTCTGTGTAGCCCGGGCTATCCTGGAACTCACTCTGTAGACCAGGCTGGCCTCAAATTCAGAAATCCGCCTGCCTCTGCCTCGCAAGTGCTGGGATTAAAGGCGTGCGCCACCACCGCCAGGCTCCGTGAGCCCTTCTGATGCTGGGTCCCTAGTTCATCAAAGTTCTGAGGGACTAGTATTATCAAGGGAAGCGGATGGAGAGATTAGTGATGAGCTAAGCACTGGGGTCAGCAGGGAAGGTCTCTCTAGTGATGTTCAGGTCTCCACTTAGCACGTGTCTCACTGAACAATAATAATCATAGTAATAATAATAATAACAGTAATAACTCTCCCCATTTTGGGTAGCCTTTTTGTGCTATAGATATCTGAGATGTAAAGTTTCCCACTACTGTGGATTTAAAACCACTGACCACTCAACTGTGTGTTTACAAAATCCCTGACTATTTAATAGTCAGCTCTCTATAAACATTTTTAAATTTCAAGAATCATTTTGGGGAATAAGCTCTTGATGCTCCAAGCAGGAACTTCTAGCAACAGGACAAGCTTACAAGTCATTCACGCTCTATCATGAACTAGTATCTGCAGAGACAGGTTTTGGTTTTCCTAGTTGGCATGGATGAAGATGTAAGAGACCAAACATGGTCTTGGTACATCAATCAAAGCCTTGCAATGGTGGTTGGATGTAACCCTGGATACTAAAGATGCTGTGAACTGGAAAGCCTTCTCTTTCCCCACAGAACCACACCAGGCACACGGGCAATTAATTACTGCTGGGAAAATCACTTGCTTTTCTCTTTTATGTCCTTCAAGAGTGTCTTCTATCAGCCACAAATGTCCCTTTGCCATCAGGACAGAAGAACTGCCTCTTGAGAATAACCAGAGCTCAACGAGTGTTGCTATTCTGCAGAGATACCTTCTGGTGAGATGGAATTCCACATGAACGCTAGGAGGAAGGATCCTGAATTCTGTGGCCTAGGGTGTGGCTTATGTGTCTTCTTCGGGAGCTTACACTGCCTCCCCAAGGCTGACCACCAGGTACTGGGAGCTTGCAGGTCACACCCACAAGTACAGCCCAGGCTCTCACACTACCTGCTCTAAGCAGATCCAAGTAAGCTTGACTACAAAGGGGCTTCTTCCATTCAGGGTAAAGCATGTTCTTCTGGTCTCTAGTGTGGACCCAGCACACTAGCTGGCTTCCCCTCAGTGTGGGTCCACTGAGGTTAACACTCACATCAAGAAGCACCCCCGCCCCTGCAGAGTTAGCTTGATAGAATCTCTAAGCAGGTCATCTCCAAGTGTGGCACACACCAGGGAACCCCCTCTGTTTTCACAGGAGCGAAAAAGCAAAGGGAAATAGCAAGCATTAACAGTATGATTAGCAAGCAGACATAGGAAATGCGAAGTTGCACGGGAGGAAGAAGCGGTCTCACCCGAGACCACAGAGCTAACACTGAGCTACTGCTTTTACTCCTGTAAACCTGCCCACTGCTTCCGCTTCCTGAAATCTGTGCTCATCGCATCTGCTCTTCTTCCTTGAGAAGTGGCCACCTCCAATATCCTCTTAGACAGCAAGTCCTGTTTGCTAAAGATCAAACTGTCTTAACTAGAAACCTGTGCATTTCGGCTTCTGTAAAACCTGCTTAGTTCAGGAAAAAATCTCCTTTGGGGCGAGGATAAAAAGACCTCCCTAAGATGGTCGCAAGATTACGACAATGTCTAAATAAAGGGACTCTGGCCAGCTGGAGTGGGCAGTCATGGCTCTGGCGGGCCTTGCCCTTCTCCCCCATTCCCTTTGCCTTATTAAAAACCATTAGATGACATCCTAAAGCTAGCCACCAAGGTCTATTCTCTTATTTGGTCATTTCCTCCTCCTGATGCTGACCACAAAGGTCCAACTATCAAAGTATTGAAGTCCAGCAATCAAAAGCCCCCTTTGGCTCAAAAATTAAACACCTCATCCTAACACAGGGTTCCCCCTTTACCTTTATAAACTGCTATATACCTATGGGCCACATCTGTCTTCTCTCTAGCCAGAGGCAGTCCTTTGTCCACCAGGACAAATATGCAAATTTGTCCCTAGGGGGCAAATAAATCTCCTTTGTGTTGAGAACTTGTGATGAACACTTTTCCTTTCTCTAATCCTAAGAAATAGTTCTGATCAAGGCTGGGCTTCTTTAAGCAATAGCTAGAGGCTATAACAACATGTTAATTAATGATTATTTTCCTGAGAATTTCTCATTAGGGAGGGTTGAGAGTCCCTACTCCACTCCAGCAGAAGTACTTGGGTAGGGACTAACTTCTGCCTGGCCATGCCTCCAGCATCTCTCTAGTCTCCCTCCAGGCCGGGCTGCCCAGTGGAGCTGGGCTGCCTCCCTGTCCATTGCTGTACTTTCCCCTGAATTGAAACATTGAGGCATATGACTCAGGAAGTAAATAAAACAAGTGCAGGAAGCCCCTGAAGCCCATAAGATTCACAAAACACCCCACCATGCCCAAGTTATATAAGTAACAGAAATTGCAGGAGAGAGGAGACTCTCTGATAAGCCCACCTGCCTTTATGTTCTACAGGTGAATTATTGCCTGTGATCTGTGGGCTTTTCAGTGATACTGCCAACATTGAGTCATCCAGACTCCTTTAAAATAATTCCAATAACTCCCTGGTTCACTAAGCTGAACTTGGAGTCATTTCTGTAGTCTGTCACTGATGCCATATCAGAAGCAGATAAACATTTCTTCAGGTCTCTCCAGGAAAGTCACATGAGTACAGTCAGAGGATTGTTGTTACAGTTCTGCTCTTGTTACAGCCCGAATCCCATCATCAATGAGGAACACCTTTATGCAAAAGGAGGGTTGGTAAGTGAATCCTCTCCTTCCTACACATCTCGATTTGCCCATTTCTTATAGCTCAGGCTTGTACAGAACAGTTTCAACTTCTTTCACGTTTAAGCCAAATCCACCTGGAAGACAGCTGAGGCCAAGCTCACGTGTCCCAAGTACCCACAGTCCAGGCTCCTGATGCCACATCACCACCACAGCATAGGACGGATACCTGAGGATCTTAGTTCCCACGCCCGCAGCCCCGCGCAGAAGTCTCACTTACGGAAGGCTGTGTAGAACTCTCTGAGGGTCAAGGAGCCATCGCTATTATAGTCATCAAATCGCAGGAGATCACCTGGTGAGCATCTGTTCAGTGAACCATCCATATCCTGTTCCTTTAGCACATACTGTGAGGTCAGAAGAGACAAAGCCAGAGTCACCAGTGAGCTCAGCATCATGGATGTTGACAGTGTGTGTGGACAATAGAGACACAACCTCCTTTTCCTGGATGGCTGCAGCCTGAACTGCTCCCCCTACAGAAACCCCTATCCCGATTAGCAAAACCTGCCTTCTGGTTCAGCTACTATTATGGTTTGTATATGCTCAGCCCAGGGAGTGGCACTGCTGGGAGGTGTGGCCTTGTTGGAGTAGGTGTGGCCTTGTTGGAGTAGGTGTGGCCTTGTAGGTGTGGACTTTAATACCTTTGTCCTAGCTGCCTAGGAGCCAGTTTTCCACTTGCAGCCTTCAGATGAAGATGTAGAACTCTCAGTTTCTCCTGTACCATGCCTGCCTAGATGCTGCCATGTTCCTGCCTTGATAATGGACTGAACCTCTGAACCTGTAAGCCAGCCCCAATTAAATGTTGTCCTTTATAAGACTTGCATTGGTCATGGTGTCTGTTCACAGCAGTAAAACCCTAAGATAGAAGTATAGAATAGACTTACTTTCTCGGTTCAGATATATAAAATAAGCTGGGTTTCTAGGCTGCTCCTGGTGCATCCCCATGGGAGTGAATTACCCAGCCAACCCTAGTTTTTTGTATATCTATATGCCTATCCTTTCTTCATTCCCTCAATGCCCCACTCAGGGCAATCCTAAAGCCTTGCAAGTTACTGCACTGGGAAGTACTCAATCTCTGGTCTTGTCTGGTCCCTCATTTTATAGATAAGGAAACAGAGGCCCAGAGAGGGAAGGAAGGGTCAGGCATCAGGTCTGTGGTCTCCCTGACTGTCAGACAGACCCAGGTGATCTAAGTGAGGAAGAATCTTTGGGGCTACTTGTCTGTCACTTGTGGTGTTAGTGGAGAAACAGATTAGAGGAGGTTCCGATTACAGGACACCAGCTAACAGCTGAATCAGGGTGGGAACCCAGGTCACTATTTGTGATGCTTAGTTCCCATTGTTAACTTGACCGGAGTTGGAATTACCTAAAAGACACCAGAGAGCTTTAGCTGAGGAGGGAAGACCCATCCTAAACATGGGCTGGGTACTCAGACTGAATAATAGGGAGAAAGAAACCACAAAATTGCAAAACCTGCCAAACATTGGCACTCATCTGTCTCTGATGGATGATGTCTCAGTAGCCTCATGCTCGTGTGAACACATTTTCTCACCATGATAGACTGTATCCCCTCAAACCGTAAGCCAGAAACAAACTCTTCTCTCTTAAGTGGCTTCTTGAGAGGTATTAGATCACAGTGATGAGAATAAGAACACACCACACCTCATCCCTGTATCCACTCTCCTCAACCACACACAGCACGCTGCCAGAGAGCAGCTGCTGACCAGATCTGTCTCATGCTTCTGTTGCTGTGGTAAAAGATTCCAGCAAAAGCAACTTAGAGGGAGAAGAGTTTTTACAGCTCTGGGGACAGAGTGCCACTGAGTCGCAGAAGACGTGGCAGTGGCAGAAAGACAGACAGAGCTGTCAGGTGGCCGAGCCGGATGCTGGCTGTCAGGAAACAGGCTGAATGGGAGATGGGGTCAGGCTACTAAGCCTAACCCTGCCCCCAGTGGCCCACTTCCTCCATCAAGACTCCATCTCCTAAAGATCTGACAGTCTTCCCAAATACTACCATTAGCTGGGAGCTCGCGTCCAGACACACGAGTCCATGGGGGCGTTTATGTTTGCGCCACAGAAAAACCAAAGCCTACTCTGCCTTTCATGTTCTTCCAGGGCCACCAATGTCACCCTTCAGTCAGGATACTGATTTAGGAGCTATTGGTGGACTCCTGTGGATTCCTCTGTGGTGATGGTTTAACCGAGAAGACAGAGCCTCAAGGGAGATGCTACAAAGAAAATCAAGAGAGAGGAAATGATTTTATTTTATTTTGAGGGGGTGGAGGTAGAGGCATTTTTCCTCTTTGTTTAACATTCTCAGCTTGGTCTGCTATATTAAAGGCAATTTAATGTGATAATGTTAAAAAAATGACCCTTCACCCAGAAGTGAGGGTGTTCGATAGAAAGGAGATCAACCATGACGCCGCAGATCAATCTTCCGAAGATGGAAATTTCCCTTTGTCTATTTCTACATTGGAAATTGATTAACTTTTCATAGGACCAACGAGCTCTTCCCTCCGGCGCCTCTGACTCAGTGTCAGGCAAGGCCCACATTAGCTGGGTTCTGCTTGGCGGATTTATGAGACAGACTTTAAATATATTAAATTTTAAAGAGGAAATCATAGTCCAATTACCATGCTTGTTAATGGCTTCAGGTGCCTCTGGCCACGTCTCTGCCAGGTTAGAGCAATGAACCCAAGAAGATCTGTAGGGAGCCACTTGGGTTTGGGTACCAGGTGCTCACAGCTGCCTCTGCCCAGGGCAGGCTGATGTCACTTGCCCTGTGCTTCCTGCTCAGCCTGTGGTACGAGGAATAACGGGGGAGGGGGTGTCTTCCTGTAGGTAATCATAATTAGCAAATCCTCTGGGCTTTCTTAGAGCCATTTTTATCAAATGAGGGCTTCTAGCCCTGCCCTTTAGGGTCTTAGCTAGAGCTGAGGGATGAATAGTACTGACAGAGTAGGGGTATCCTGGCCTGATGACACTATGCCATCTGTGGGCAGCAGGCCTCTGGGATGCTTGGGTTTGTGTGGTGAGTGGAACAGAGTTACCGGTTTCTTGATTCCCTAGAGCTGCAGATTCCTTACCTAAAAACATCTGTGAAGTGGGACAGTAGCAGTCCTGACCTTACAAGAGAGGATGCTGAAGGATGAAAGGGGGTGGCAATGATGGTGACAATGATGATGATGATGACAATGATGATGATAATGTTGCTACTGCCCAATGATGCCCACCGAGAACATCCTATGTGCCAAGTATAATGTTAAACGTGTCATATGTCCTATGTGTTTTTAGCTCCATTAATCCCCATCATGACTCTGTGGTGATGAGGTTCACAGCTGAGAATTGGAGGCCTAGGAGTGAGGGGCCTCCAGAGACTCACTAGCTCATGATTAGCTTTGAAGCCTGTATTCTTGGCTGCTGTCTTACAGAAAAGGCTGTATTTATCCACCCTAGGCATTCTTAGACTAGTGCCTTTGCTGAATGGACACATTAAAACATTGTAAACAAGTAAAACATTGACATTTGGATGCCAGAGAGGAGAACTATCACTGGGCGGAGGCCTTGGGGACCCCCAAACTGGAGTGCCAAAGATGCTCACTGCTGCAAGTACTGTTCCCCTTTGACATTTCTTCTGTAGAAAATGACAGGCTCAGAGCGCCGAAGACTAGTTTTCTAAGGAAAATACCAGTGGGTAGTCCCTTTGAGGGAGGCTTTACCTGTAAGCGGAGGACGCATCAAAAACTGGTTTGTAAACATGGGCTGAGGTGGCAGGTGGCAGGGAGACAGAATTCTGTGTGTAAGACATTCTCAGAGGTGCTGACAAACTGTGAGTCCTAGGGAGGGTGGAGGAGGGGTCCCCTTGGCAACTGTGACAGAGACAGTTGCAAACAACTGTCCCCACCATTGAGCTCGAGTGCTTCTTCACCACACACGCATACAGGATCTTTCCACAGCTCCAGCTGAGTGCCATACCCACCTGAGCCAGCTCCAAGCTGCTGAGATGGCCATTGCCATTGGTATCCAAGTCCTTAAAAAGTGACTCCACCAAGAGGCGCTTCTGGGAGGCGAGGCTTTGTCTGTGGGTCCCTTGTTGGAGCGGCTGTCTGCGGCTCTGAAGTGCCAGAAGGACATTTTTGAGACGAGCATAGCCAGCCACGGTGCACATGTCACCTGGAAAGAGAAGATGACTGTTATGTCAGGTGCACCCTGGAGGCTTGAAAGAATGTTCTGCCCATCAGTCCATTCATCTATCTTACTCATAAACGTTTGCTGGGACATTTCCAGTGTTCAGCAAACAGGGCTACCATCATAGAGGGGGCTCCCGTGTCCATCTGCCCACCCACCCAGGCTACTGATACCAATATATCGTATACCAATAATATATGAACCAGACAGAGTCAGGAAAATGCTTCCAGTGGAATTTGCAGCTGTTGTCCCACGGTGCAAGGAAAATCAGCCCCAATTCTATTCTGTCACAGTCTGCTTTTTGTCTTAATCCTATTTTAAAGGCTGCTTTTGAATCCTTGGCCTCATAGATTAGGGAGTTTTAGTTAACAGGGCTAATAATCCCTGCTTAAGGTAATTAGGTACACTCCCAGAGCTGGGTTACTTGAAAACAAACATGTGTACACAAGTCCATGACCAAGAAACAAAAGGAAGCTTTAGGAGATTAAACCGAGCACACAGCCCATTAGTCTTAGGCCTTTTATCACGGCTGTGCTCGCTCAACGCATCGACATTGCATGGTTCTTTGGCAAATGAGGCCTGTGATGCACTGTGACATGACATGGTTTATCTTGCTGGTGACGGGCCACCATACAGGGCGCAGCCAGTAAATAGGGAGCCGTAGGGATGTCACAGAGCTCCTCCAGCTCTGCCTCCCCACCCAGCCTGGGGACACCAGACACTTCCTGAACCTGGCCTTATTGAGACTGGGGAATGCTGGTGTGGGCTCCCCACCCTCCATTCTACAGGGAAGATCAAGGGGTGCTCGGTCTGGACTGTCTGGGGTCAGGGTCTCTTCCCTTGAATTCTAACTCCAGTTGAAGGCCAGCCAGATAGTGAACAGGCTTGAATTTGGGGACTCCTGGCCTTGTGAGTCCCAGCTCTGCTGCTTCCCGTTGTGTAACCTGGGAAAGTTTACACAGGCCTCAGTGATTTCATCTGAGAAATGAGATTAACAGTGAATCCCACAGGGGGATATTATAAGGGTTAATTAACATAGTTGCACACATCTTTAGTCTGAGCTAAGGCTCAGTGATTGATAGCTACTCTCTCACTTTCAGTTCTTGGAACCACGATGGAGGAGAGCCGGGTCACGTGACGAGCTGTCTTTCTCTCCTGCCCTCCCTCTCTCTCATTGGAGAAACCCAGATGGTCCAAATACCCTTCCCCACACTTGTTTGTGTTTCTAGATTTTCTTCCAATTTGGGGTCAATTGATTCTTGTCAGAAACAAATGCCCATTACTATTTCCTTTGTGTGTTTATTTAGAAGAAAAAAAAAATCAATTGCTGTGTTCAATATAATCAAATCAATTTGCTCCCTGGGAGTCGCCATGCTGCGGCAGTGGGGCTCCCTCCCATCCCCCCTGACCTGCGCACATCCCTCTCATGCCTGGCAGGTAATCCATTTTGGAGAGCTCCTAGGATCCATACGCGGATGTACCCCATCTTTAGTCTTCATGGCTGTGGATTACTGAGCATGGCTTCCATACCCTGGTCTCATGGCAAAGCCAATATGGCTGGGGAGAATGTGTCTGGTGGCTGGATTTCTTTTTTCTCTCCCAAAAAACTATATTTTGGGGAAAGAGGATGGTCTTATCTGAGTCAGCCCATCACCCCTACCAAAGAGGGTAAAATCTGGTGCTGGCAAACGGAGCAGAAATAAGGGGGGCGGGCAGAGTGAGAGTAGGAGGGTATCTGTTGGGGTGGATGCTGGCGGAAGTGTTCATCCAGATGGAGGCGGTGCATAAACTGGAGGCTGTTGTTTCCCTGGGGACAGGTGCCTGCACTACATACTGGGAAGCTGGTGTCTACAGTGACTAAGGTAGCATCAGAGAAGGCCTCCCTAGACATGCTGGTCAGTGATGAACATTCGAGAGCCTGTGACACTAGGGCCACCTGAAGGGCAGATCAGGCAGATCAGATGGGGAGTGGAGTATTAGGCTTACTGGTCCCCCACCTTTGCAAGGTTCTGTGCAGTAGCTAGACAACCCCACGATGGCTGCTGGGAGACCAGGAGGTGGCCCTGGGGGGTGTGCTAACTTCTCAGGCTCTGGTCTCTTACCAAATCCTAAAGTTCTTTAGGCTGTGGATGCAACTTAATTGGTCAAGTGTTTGGCTAGCCTGCAAGAAGCCCTGGGTTCAATGCCGAACTGCATAAAACTGGGAGCTACGGTTCATGCTGTTACCCTGAAAATCCCAAGGTGGAGGCAGGAGGATGGAAGCTCAAGATCATTTCCAGCTACATAGCAAGTTTGAGTCCAGCCTGGGTTATATGAAACCATGTCTCAGAAAAAAAAAAAAAAAAAAACATACTGTTGCTCTGTGAACTCAGAGGCTTCTATCTGTGTCTAGAAGTCAAGCTGGGGGCCCAGTTAAGTGACCTGAGTCTCCAGGATCAACGTCCTGTGCTGCCCAGGCCGTATTGCTCCCATCTGTGTGGCAGTATGTATTGACACTCTATGTGGGCATGCTAACGTTTTAAGAGTGTCTTAAGGAGATCAGTTAAGGGGAGGGGGATCGGAGGCTCAGACCTGCTGTGTGCGAGCTATGCTATGGAGGGAGCAGAGGGAAAGGCGTGGCATACAGAGCAACCGAGCATCTGGAGGCCAGTGGAACTAGAAAGACAGAAGGACAGAGAGGCCACAGGATGGTGTGGGAGCCAGGGCAGGGATCCAGACCAGCACCCTGATGTTCCCAACTCTCATCCATCCTTTCCTTTCTGAGGATATCCCACCATCCACCAGTCCTCTGCAGTGCTGGGGACCGAAACCCAGGCCTTGTGAGCACTAGGCAAATCATGCTACTACTGAGTTACACTGAGTTTCTGGCAGAGAGTCTTATATCTCTCTTTGTTCACAGCCATATTTCAAATGAGTGGCATGGAGAAGTCCCCTAGACTCAAACCATTACGTCATCTGTCCAGAGTCAACTGAACTCTTCTAGACCTGCCCCCAACCCCACACGTTGGGAAGATCTGAGGACATAGCAGAGAAAGCACCCAGGGAGTCATGCATCTGTGGAGGCCATCAATTTAGTGTGTGTGGTCTTCCCTCTATTTCCTAGGGACACATTTGATGCTTCTGCAAACATGTCTTCCTGGTGGCTCCGTGCTACCATTCCATGCTGTGTTCCAGCCTTGCAGTTCAGTCTCGGGGTGAGTTCTCCTCCCCGAGGCATGCTTGACCCCAGGATGGCTCTTTCTCAGGAGTGTGCACTTCATACTGTCCTCTTTCATGGAGACAGTTAGAAGTGGCTCAACTACACCAGGGCACTGCACACTCTGATGCATCTGCCGTGCTTCCAAACTATTTAGTTATCACATGCCAATCTGAGTCCCATCCCTGGGTCCTGCAGAAAGGTGGGAAAGAGAGAAACAAGTCCACAAACTGTGTCCCCTGACATCCACATGATAAAAGGATGATGTATCCAATGGAAGAAATAAGCAGGTATGCATGTGGATGAATAAATAAAATTCAAGACAGGGGAGGGAACCACAGTACCCAGGAGTCAGGAGCAGGAGGATCACCACAAGTTTGAGGCCAACCTTGGTTATACAGTTTCTTGCCAGCAAGGGTTATGGAGTGAGAGAGATCATACTCAAAAAGTAAGAAATAAAACAGAACAAGACAAATAAAATCAATCATCTATATCTATCGACTCTTTGCATCTAATGTCAACATAGTTGACCAGAGGCTATGCCAGCCTCTTCCTAGGGTTCCTGGAAGGGAGGGCATGTGACATCTTTGGACCAGGTCTGGGTCCAGTGTTAGCCTGGGTTTCAACCACTGGCTCCTTGAAGGGTAAGGTTCCTGGAGGGTTACAGGCTTGGGTATTGACTACAACCCCTCTTTAGTCCATTGCCAAGGCTTCTTGGGCCAGCCTGGGGCAGTGGATTTCAGAGCATAATTGTTACAGCTGCTGAACTTGGCCTGTATGATGCTTCATCTTCATTGTCAAACTGACAGGATTTAGAATCTCTTAGGAGAGATACTTCTGGGGAGTATGTGAGGGAGTTTCCAAAGAGTTAAACTCTGAATGGGGTAGCACCATCCCATGGGCTGGGGCCTGAATAAAAAGGAAAAAAAAAAAAAAAAAAAGGAGAAAGCCAGCTGAGTACGCATCCACCTGTCTCTGCAGTGTGGATACAATGTGACAGGTACCCCATGCTCCTGACTGGGGTGAGGGGTTGGGCTACCTAGGTCTTTAATATCTTAGGCATCATGACAAAACAACATGATAGGACTTTGCTAGTGCATATGGTGACTCCAGGCCTGAGGTGTCCTTTTTAATGACACTGGCAGGTTGTCCCCAGTGAGGAGGGATAGCTCATTCATTTTGTCCCCTTCTCTGAGATAACCGACAACTAACCCTATGCCTATAGACCCATGGAATGAGGAAGCCATTTTGGATACTTTCTCCCTTCCCTTCCTCGACCCAGGGCCATTTTCACTCTGGGACCTCTCAGCGCCTGATTGGCTGTCAGAAGGTACCCAAGGCACTTCCTGTAGGGCTTAGGGTCCCCCACACAGCAGAGGTTGCCCAGTTAGTTCCAGGATCTTCCTGCCTCTAGACCAGGCTTTCTTTGGTGGATAAAATATTGATCAGGGGACTGAGGAGCCCAGAGTGTGTCCCTATTTTCCTGTCAGAACTTGGTAATGAACTGCATTTATCAAGCCCGTTCTCCATGAGAAAGGTCAGTTGCAGATCTGGCTAAGTTGTCATGACACCTCATTAATCTGGCTCCTCAATAATTGTCCCTCTTTGAAGATTCTAAAGTGTTCCCATTCTGGCCTCGCTCCCTCTGCGCCGAGGGAGATGATCATAGCAGGAGCGCAGACTGAGCCACATTTAGTATTTTGAGCAGAGGGGAGAGCAGCAGGAGTTGCCTCCAGAATTAAGTGTCCATCAGAGGGATACTTGCTACTGTGAGACAAAGGGAGGCATGGGAGGAACTGTGAAGATTCCATCAGTCACGTGACCTCTGTCAGACTGGGCCTCAAAGGAACTGTCTTCATTCCCTGGCAGGTGAAGTTCCATTCCTGGGGGTGGGAGGGGTGGGCGGACTCCCGAGGGTCAAGGGGAGGACAGAAAGGTAAGAAGTGGGTGAGGCAGACAGGCAGCAAGAAGCGGTGTTCTAAGAGTGCATGCATGGACATGGAGAGGAGCATGTGAATGTGTGAGATGTGTGTGTATGATGTGTACACGCATGCATGTGTGTGATATGTGTGTGTGATGCGTGTGTGTGAATGTGTGCAATGTGTGTGCATGCATGCATGATGTGAGTGTGTGATTGCATGTGCTGCATGTGTGTGCAGATATGTGTGAGTGTGTGTATGTGCATGTGTGTGTGATATGTGTATAGGTGAATATGATGTGTGCATGCATGTGTGTGTGTGATGATTGTGTACGTGCATGTGTGTGTGATAGTGTGCATGTGTTGTGAGTGTCATGTGTGATCATGCCTGTAGTGTGTGATATATGTGTGTGTGCGTGTGTGTATGATGCTGTTATATGGTGTGCATTTTCTCAGTGCTGCGTGTGAGACTGTCACTACCTCACTCGACTATTTTCCCTACCAGGCCCTCTCATGTCCCATCCCTCATGGCCCTTTCCCAGCCTTCCATTCAGTATTTACCATCCTCTGCTAACCAGGAGCCCAGCTGCTGGTCTGGTTTGCAGGCTCGAGCCCAGCACCTGACCTACCTCCTGCACATGGGAGTTAGGTTAAACGTCTGTTAACTTTACCACTGTAGTCTCTGTGGGGGAGGGAGGCAGAGGGGCATGGATAGTGTGTGTCACAATGGTAGGGGAAGGGTGAAAATCTGAAGATGGTGGGCCCAGTTCTCCATCACGTCAGCTCTCTGGTGCAGTGTGGATGCAGGAGGATGTCTCCTGAGTGTGGGGCTTGTGGCTTTGTTCATGGGCAATGAAACTTTCCTAGGATTGACAGGGCCTATATGCCTTACCGCACCCAGGGGACACCCAAAGCCCTATAGAATGAACTCAAATATATATATCACATTCTTGCTGAGATGGGCTGTACCCTCAAACTGTGACCAAAATAAACTCCTTCTCCCTTAAGTTGCTTCTTGTCCCGCATTTTGTCTCAGCAGTGAGGAATATAACACAGAGGGAGAGAGGGAAGGAGGGGCTGTGGTAGGGTCTGGTGGGCTATGCTAAAGGGGCCCTGGGGCTTACAGACCACTTTTGCCAAGCAGTGTACAGACCATTGCTTCAGTAACCACACAGGGGCCACACCAACCAGATACAGCTGTCTTTAATCCGGCAGGGGGTCTGTAACTAGAGCTTAGGGTCTCAGTACTGCACCTAGCAGCAGCCCCAGAGGAGCCTTGAGAGACAGGATGGGACTCCATCCTTATGTCTGCCCTCCAGTTTACTCACAGGCAGTCTCCTCTCCCTCCAAAATAAGCGCCCTGGCTCCCGCATTCTGACTGCCACATTTCGCCTTAACAGTTCTATGATCTTTACCACTAAAGCAGAAATTTTGTGTAAGCGTCTGGCACCAACATTCCCACCCAAGTGGCTGTGTTATCCCTGCCTCGGATGCCATGTGTCATTCTGAGGTCTATTTTGAAACCGCTAAGCTGTGCAAAGAGCAAGAAGCATTTTTGCTCCCAGATCTAATTCACGAGGCGCCGCGACTTTGCTGGAATTTAGCTTAAGAGGAACAGATGTTTAACTTGATGTAAATTTGTGAACATTAACAATCTTTCAGCTGCCATTTCTGAACAAATTCAATTAACAATAAATGCACAACCAATGGGCTTATCTTTTGGATACATTTTCACTAACACGGTGTAGTTCTTTGGATGAAGGTGACAGAGCCACAAAATCCTAAGAATTCAGAGAATCACAAAACACACAAGACGTGTCTCCTTATGGTTCCCAAACCTACACAGATGAATGTCCCCAAAGTCATGCTATCTGGTGATCCAAAACTGGGTCTTGGGGCTGCTAAGTGGACCAATTACTTGACATCAACTCAGCAATGGATGACTAACTGCTGGAGGCTGTCTAAGCCTTTACTGTCAATGATAGGGCTGCTAAGGCCTGAAGGCCACCAAGCTTAAGGTCCCCAGTTTCCTTTCATTATCTGTGCCTCAGGAGAGTAGAGAGAAAAACAGAGACATAGAGAGAGACAGACAGAGACAGATGGGGGGGCAGACAGACAGACATACACGCAAGGGGGATGGAGAGACAGACAGACACAGACACACACACACACACAAGAGGGAGGGAGAGACAGACAGACAGATAAAACAGACACACAGAGAGAAACACACAGAAGAATGAGAACTAACTACATCTAACATCAGGCCCCCCTCCTCCATACAGCAGGCACGTGCTAGACCTTCCACCTCCTCCTCAGGAGAGCATGGCCACGGGACGGGGTTCATCTTGTATTGTGGATCTGCCAGCTGTCACAGACATGGCTGGATTGGTAGTTGAAAGAGTTGGTTCTTTCAAAGGTCACCTGCTGGCATTTGGCAGGGCCATATCTTGGGCCAGGTGCTTGGCAGGCAGGCATTCTGACAGCCAGTGGTGGCTAAGGAGAACTGAATGGTAGCGTCTTCTTAGATGTCTCAGGGAGCTCCAGGATACAGCTGCTCATCTTCCCAGAATTCACTGGGAGTGGCATTAGGCTGGAAGCAGTCCTTGGCTAGTTTCCATCTGGTATTTCCCTGGGGTATCTGCATTTGTCATCTCAGTTGATGGTGAACTTTCTAAATTGAAGGCACAAAG
Organism: Mastomys natalensis; assembly: GCA_021653895.1. Lineage (NCBI taxonomy): Eukaryota > Metazoa > Chordata > Mammalia > Rodentia > Muridae > Mastomys > Mastomys natalensis. Next base: position 614,322 of record JAJTUV010000625.1, on the reverse strand, counting down.
CCCATTTGGGGACCACAGACAGAATCTGTATAACTAGGGCTCTAGCAAGGCCTTCAGTACATGAGCCTTCAGCACGTACATGCACACACACACACACACACACACACACACACACACTCTCATGAGCAGATCTCACACTCGAATCTCAAATTCACTGGAGTGGGATTGGTCAAACCCATGCCAACACCTCACATGGACAGAACATCTGAAGTTTCACCCCCAGAACCCAGTGATTTAAATGAACAAAACCTCCCCAGACCTTTGTCAGGAAAGTGGTACGTTTGCTCATGAATGCGGGGTTCGGTTGATGTTGCCACACAATCGGCTACTTGACATTTACAACCCTCACTTTCATTCCCATTAAAGAAAGCAAAATTGGCTAGATTCCTGGGAGAGGGATCACTTACACTTTTTATGGCTGACTGGAACATCCATCAGGTGGCCCCAGAGTGAAAGAATAATGTTTGGGAATTTAAATAAACGCTAAAGCCCTCTGGCATTAAGAACTTTACTTTTTACTGTTGTGTTAGTTGAACTCCCACCCCTGCAATCCTCCCTAAGAAATCACATGTTCTTTTTGGGATGTGGGTACTAGCTCTTTATAGGCTGGGGGAGGGGCTGATCTCACTGGGTCTGTCCACTAGCACAGCTGCTGGTCACTCCCTTCCCCCACCCCTCATCAGCAGTCGGAGAGCTGGGACCAGGGTATAGCAGGATGGGGAATTGGAGGGGATGGATGTGGCAAGAGGTTTCCTTGTGAGACTGACCTTGGCGTGCGTGGCTGGACATGTAGCCAAGGGAGGAGTCCCACTGTTGGGTGGGACTATCTCAGCTCCCCAGGTGTCAACCACAGCAAAAATGCACTTTCTTGGCACTTTAAGCTGCCATTGTCTTTGAGGAGTGACCAGATTGACCGATAGCCCATGCCGCCAGAAACACAGCAGAGTTTGGAGCTATCCCTACCTCAAGTCGTGTCTGAGACAAGGGCTGCCAGGCTCAAGGGTAAGGTTCAGCTTCGGCAGTCGGGCAGAGCACTTTACTCTCATGTGGGCTGAAGGATGAGTCAGGAGTGTGTGCATGCACTGTTCTTATCAAGAATCCTCAGGAGACAGTGTACAGTTCCAGCGGGTGCTTTCTATTGTCACAATGATGGGGGGGGGGAAGGGAGGCTTCATGGCATGTGACGGCCAGAGTCATGGTGGCTTCATCCTGCTCAATAAGCCTTTACTGGCCAGCAATCTCATTTGAGCTTTGGCATATCCTAGTCATGGAAGTGAATGATTGACCATGTGAGCAGATAGAACAGACCAGAGTGCTGGACGGTGTCTCAGTGTCTCACTGCCTGGCACTGCCTGGCACTGCCTGAAGGATTATCTCAGGGCTTCCTGCTTTGACACGGTAATTGTCAGGCTTCCCGCTGAGCCAAAAAGCCACTAGATTTTAAAGGCTGCTGGAAGATCTCCATCTTCTTGGTCTGAGGGGCATGTATTGATGCCAACAAGGAGCTACACTCAATACACTAATGCTCAGGGCATCTCGCCTGTAGAAGCTCCACAGAGCTGGGGAAACGGCCTCCTGAGGGTCTCTAGAGGCTTGTCCTAACCCAGGCTCCCAGAAAACAACATCTCAGAGAGAAGCTGAACAGGTTTAGACTAGACAGGATTTGGGGATTTCCTAGGGTTTCAAGCCTGCTCTTTACCTTTTTGTGTTGGGAGATTGATAGTAAATCTCAGGTCAAAACCAAACAAAGCTACCTGGGAACTGGGAGCCAGATCAGCGGTGTTGTAGACGGAGGATGGGCATGTATGCAGCTCCGGGGCTGCAGGATGGAGGGAGAGGCTTCCCTCCTCCAGTCTATCCACTGGGGACTGCTCATCCTGGAAACTTCCAGGATCCAGCAGCGTATGGAGGAGCTGTAGAAAACCTTGACTCTGTGGATGTCAGACCCAGGTGGGACATTCAGGTTTTTCAACCTGCAGCCCCTTAGCAGGTCGTGAGCTAGCTTCAGGTTTGGCATCCAGAGGAAGGCCTGGTAATGATCAGTGAGTGAGCTCTGAGGAAAATGGGAAAGGTGGATGGGAAAGGATCCTGGCTGCTCTCCTCCGAGTACCCACAAAGCCATTCTCCCCCAGCTGGCTGAGTTATTCCAGACACATCTCTGCCTGGGCTGCACCTGAAACACCACAAACACAGTAGCGAGATGGGAGTCTGAGGATAGGTTGGCTCTTATTACATTCCCACACCAAGAAATCCCCTTGGCCCGCTCTGCCTTCCATATTCATAAGTTCTCCAAGCCTCAGCACAGCTGCCTAGCTGCCCGAGTCCAACATGGAAATGGATTCACATGCTTTGAAAGGGTTCAGGGCCCCAGGAGACCGTGGGAGCAAGAGGACAGTGTCTGGATTCCCAGAGGAAGAAGCAGGAACACCTTTGGAAGCGTGCTGGGACCCAGAGAAGTGAGACCGGCAGCATGTAGCCCAAAGCTCTTTGTGCCTCAGAGCCTAAGCAAGGACCCTGCCTACCTGTGCCCTGTGTATATAGTGCAGCCCAGCTATACCACAGACATGCATATATTGCCTCAGGTCAGGTTTGTCTACATTCTTTGGAATTAGACTTTGAAAACGTAGTTAGAAAAAAAAAATATCTCACAAAGTTATGATGCAGAAATACCCTGTGCTATTTATTCCCCACTCTGAGTGTGTGTGTGTGTGTGTGTGTATGTGTGTGTGTGTGTGTGTTTCTTGCACATCAGGGGTTTCTCAGAAATCTCATCCACTCATTCTAATGGCCCCTAACGAAACCAGGAGCCCTCAGTGAAAAAGTCAATCACTGTCCCACTTTGAGTTGTGTTCTCCTCATGAACAAGTGCTCTGAGGAGAATGATGTCCTAGTGGGATTTTCAGGAGGAAGGTGTGGTACTTTCCTTTCTCTTATAAGGCCTGTAGCCCCTGGATCAAGGTTAAGTACAGAGAAGACAGTGGGAGATGCCTGACACTCATAGGGTTTGATTTATACCACGTGCGAGCGCTAGGCAGGCACCCCCCCTCTGGTTCTCACACACAGAGATGTCGATTTGGGTATACATTCCAAAGACAATGCCCTATGCCAGTAGCTCAGCCATAGCCTGTCTCCCTCTTGGCTTGCCTCTTAGGCAGCCCACCATAGGCTGCAGACCCCAAGAGCAGAGGTGAAGGTTTTGGAATGATGTAGTCGGTTCCTTATTTATTATTGATTAGGAAAGAGACTCAGAGTAAGAAAGAGACTCAGTCTAAGGGGCAAGGCCCTGGTGACAGAGTCAGGCTTCGATTTCTGGCATTTGGTGTGGTGCACCACTAGGGGCATTTTCTGCTTCAGCGGCACCTCCTTTCTCTTCAAATTGTCAGCCACCCAGCTCCTGCAAAGAAACCTCCAGAGATGAGCGGAAAGCTGGGGTTGAGGCTGAGGCTGGAGGTGGGGAGCTGAGCTATGAGAGGAGGATGTTCCCCAGCCCAGGGAAGCTGTAGGAACTCCGTACTTCCGAACAAGGCTTCTTACTGGCAAATCTTATTATCGTGAACACGCTGGAACAAGCTACCGTTTCTGGTCAGAGTCTTGGCTTAGAGATTCAAGAGTCTGGATTTAGCCCAGACATCCAGAACCCAGAGAACCAAAGTCCACACTGATAGACTTGCCAATCTTTTTACTGAGAAGAGTTATCTGTAGCCAGTTCCCAGAACAAGTGTCCCTTCCAGCAGTCATTTCCTGACTTGGACCTCCGTCTCTTTCAAAAGCCTGCTAAAGAGTAGCTGTGCTGGGGTGGAGCCTTGAATGTGCTCTGCAGTAGGGCACTTCAGGGTGCTGGTAAGACTCAGTCCCCTGACCTGGGTGCTGGTGGTACTGATGTATTCTATGGGGAAGCTCACGAGCTGTAGGTTTATGGCACTTTTCTATATGTGTTGAACATATAGAAAATTGTGATTTTTTTTAGTTAGCAGGCAGTGATTGTTTTTAGTTAGCAGGTAGCCTGGGAGCTCGGGAGATTGCTCAGTAGTTAGAATAATTGTTATACAAGCATGAGTACCAGAGCTCAGATCTCCAGAAACCCACATATAAATGCTGGTGGGATATGGATGGCAGAGATAGGGGGTCCCAGGAGCAAGCTGGCTAGGAAGATTAACCTTATCAGCAAGCTCTGGGTTTGGTTGAAAGACCTTGCCTCAATGCATAAAGTGGATGAGTAACTGAGGATGGTTTTGATGTCCATCATGGGCCTCCATACGTATAGGCGCACACAGTTGCAAAAAAAAAAAAAAACATGCATAACATATGCACACATAAAAAGAAAGAAAAGTAGGCCATTGTTTCTCAACAACTCAAAGACATTAATTGCATACCTTAGCCAAACCCAGGCTTTGGGACAAGGGAGGGTGGAGACCAGGGTTTCTGGAGATGGTCAGAGATACGGAAGTACAGTGGCTTTGGCTTATTGGCCTCTGGCTCTTTGGCTTTGGTTAACAAGCTACCCAGGGCTGAGCATCTCTTCTGATAGAAACTGCATTGCCCACCTTCTAGAATAGTCTAGATAGAATAGAATCTTCCAGGCCTGAGACTCTGGGGAGAAGGCTGCCCATGAAGGCTGAGGGTTTGCTCAGTATCAAAGGAGGAAGAATGAATGAGCCTAAGAGTCAGGGGACCCCATGGACATCCTCAAATCCTGGCCTCACTCTTACCCTCAACTCTGGAGAAAGCATGAAGGATTAGACCCAAGAGCTAGGATGATATTTCCCTGCTCCTGGGCCACCGAGGATTGAATTGAAAGACATGGGCACAGCTGGGTCTCTGCCACTATGGCCCCAGTTTTTGGTTCACAGGAGACAGATATGGATATTAAAATCTGCCTGTCCAGAAGGAACTAACATTGGTCCTTGGTATCTTCATCTCATGGGCCAGTCATGCCTCATGCAGCTCTTAAGTTGGGCATGGACAATCCCAGCCTGACTTCCTTTTGGCTTTCCTTAGTGAGATCCTCTACCTGAAAGAGCCCCTGTAGTTGAGTTCTGACTTGTCTTTTTTGGATGGATCATGTCTCCTTTCCTTCTAGACTGTCTTCCCTAGCCAGCTTCTGTTTTCTGATCCAGATCACATAGTCCACTAACGTGCACTATTGGTTTTTCTTTCCACTGTGGAGGGTAACACCCACAAGCAGATGGGGCCTCACGAACCACTGGGAGGACCGTCTAAGACCGTCTGTGGTTGTTACACCTACCATGCCCACAGGAGATGTCTGGCAACTGTGCAGACAGACTAATTAACCCTAGGCATTCCCCTTTCAGCTTGCTTACACAGAGGGAGTAGAGGAAAGTGCACTCCACCCCAGGAGATAATTTATAACCATGCTGAACATTTGGCTTGACAGGCATCGCTGACCTGGATGCTTAACCCTGTGCTGAGAATTCATAAGCATGTGAATTACTGTCTGGGCTTCTAGATTTAACTTTAGATTTCAAGTTGAACACTGAAGTGTTCTGAACTGAAGAGCAGTCTCCTCATGCTAAGGCCCCATGAAACACACCTGGTTGTCCTCGGTCAGCCTCAGAGGGTCCTCGTCACTGCCCCCTAGCCTTCTTAGTAGTACCACTTTCTCTATGATGTGCAGGCAAGGGATGGCATCATGGATTTTGTTACCTGGAAAGGCGGGGCTAGGACACTGATTAAAGAAGTCCTATCTAGACTTGTAACGAAGGCCCCACACTCATCCCTCCCTCTTGAACATCTATTGTTTCCCCCTACCTAACCAGCCCTATGGCATGTTGTCTTAGGACTTCTGCAGTCCTGACCCTCTGCACCTGCCCGCTACGCTCTTCATCTACTCCAGCACATACTGATTCCATATCCTGTGCTGTTCTCCCAGGAGTCCCTCTAGGTATTTGGTGCCTAATGCTGGGTGGAGAGAAACGCCAATGTTTTCAGCCACACTGAATCTACTCCAGGGCACAGCTATTTCTGCACCTTCCCAGATTTCTCCAGATTCATGGGACACAATGGAGCTCATAGACAATATAGAGTATGGCCACTGATACAGTGGGTGATTTGAGCTATCTGTTATCATTCACCTGTTTCTGGAGTGGGGGTGGAGGAGCCACGGACACCTGTGGCTTCTGGGCATAGGTCTGTTCTCAGGGAATTGGTGGGGTAGAGGCTATAGATTGATTTGAGTAAACAGACTTTACGCAAGGTCTGAAGCCCATAGCTTGCACTTGTACACCAGCAAGGCAGATTTCAGGTCTAGGATGAACAGGCTAACCAGGAAGGGGAATTATGACTGCATTCTAGAAGGTTTCATGTGTTTGTGGTCCAAATGATAAGGCCGAGGAAGTGGCCTTTCCGACTATCACCAGACAGACCAGATCTTCTGCAGCTAACCTACTCACGGACTTCATCTGTGAGGGGAGACACAGAGGAACGCATACTCTTTGTGATTCACTGATATGTGTAAGCATGCAATGAGAGTCCAAGACTCGCTAAGAAGTGGATCTGTGTCCACTTATCAGGATTATGTCTATGCCAATAAATGGCCATAATTATAGTTTTAAATGACTTCATGAAGCTAATGGATCCAAGGAAACAGTGGAAGACTAAAAGAAATGAGAGCATCAGCTGGCTTGCAAACTTCAGATGAGAACACCAGCAGTAATCCCATTTCAGATGCCACCCACTTTAATGAAATTCCTTGCTCAGCTCAGACCTTTGAGTCCCCAGTTTGATGGAACACAATAGACACCATAGGTTTTTCAGTTTCTATTCTGTACCTGGGAGCCAAGGACTATCTCATTCATAACGACACTGAACCGAGGCTGGGGAAGCAACTTTTCACAGGTCATTTCTGGGGACTTAAAGGTCACTTTTAGTCCCTCAGACATTGTGGGCATCCTCTGGGGCCTTGCCCCATTTGACAAAATCCTGATCTTCTGAGTCTTGCTTGGTACCTAGCTGGGTTAAACCTCCTGCCTGCGTTTTCAGAGAACCCATTGTCTCTGCTCCTTGCTGCCCACATCTCTTCTATAGTGGAATAAGAGCCAAGCACAGACAAGACAACTTTGTTTATAGCTGCTTTGACTGAGAAAGACATACCCTACCACTTCTGATATATCACAGGGCAGTCAGTCACTTACTCCCCAAACATGAACACCCCATACTCATAGCCTTCTCTTAGCCTCTACTGGGCTTCTTCCCTTCCTGAGTGAGGACAGGGACAGAGAAATGGCGGGAGTCCTAGTAGCATGGCTCTGGCTGACACCAGCCTTGAACACCAGGGTCTGAGCTCTGAACTGAGCGCTGATGAGCATGGAGACTCAGACTCCTTCCTCTTGTCCTCTTCCTGTGCGCCTATAGTTTGGGGCTTGAGGACAGTTTTCTTAGACTATAAATGCAAAACCCTAGGGCAGGTAAACTGGAGATCTTGACAGCTGCCTGCAAGAGGAGTACGATGAAGAGGAAGAGAGAAAGCCACAGTGTTTAAGTCAGCACATGTTGGAGGTCAGCTGTGTGGTGGACAGATCGCTATATGGCAAAAGGTAAGAGGCTTGGGGATCTTCAGAGGAAAACAGGGGAAGCCCAAGGAACTAGAAAAGGCATACTTAGATTCTGACCAGCATCCAAACGAAAGAGACAGAAGAGAAGACAGAGACAAAGCAATGCCTTTCTGAATCAGGGTTCAGAGGTGTGGACTGAAGTATGTAACAGAACATCATGGCGGCTCAGTAGAGGCTGCACAGAGCATGGAGATTCTGGGAAGGGGAATCATTACCTCATCTAAGGATTAATTGTTCCTTCTATCTCTTTGGTATAACTTATGTCTACCTTCTTGAGGGGTTGTGCTTTGGCCAGGTGATTGATAGGATTAGCTCATGTTTTGGGTAGCTTGGAACAACCTCTACCCAATAGCAGATGTAGACTGTATTCTCTACACCAGAAGGAAAAGAGCTTTTCCTTAATGGCTGTCCAGTGCTACGTAACATCCCCTCTCTGAAGAAGTAACCCTAAAAGGATGTTGCCCAGTTGCTCCATGAAAGTCGAGTCTCCTGAGCATGCATGTACAGGCCAAGGCATAGCAGAGCAGAACCGGTGTGTTCGCTAGAAGCTCAGGCCTCCAGCCCCCACTTCTGAGCTATGATAACCTATGTGCCTATGTTGTGGGAGTCAGTGGTCCAGGAGGGTGCTAGACAATAAAGAAGTAGCCTGCATTTTACTAAGTCAGATTCCCAGCTCTTCTGTGGTGGAGGGGAAAGTGTGGGAATGTGGAAGGTTCTGGAGGTTGAGTCTCTTTCCAGAGAAAGCACCCCCTTGGGCTTGATTCCAAGGAGTTCACTGGGCCAACAAATCTGTCTTCCTGGTGGCTCTGTGTATAGAGAACATCACAGAGTGACTATCAAGGGAGCATAAGTCACCCTGCTGCAAAGCAGTCACTGTAATACTCTGTAGCCACATTATAAACCCATTCTCTGCACACCCACTAATAAATGCCTCTGCCCCACATCCCATTTCCTGATATCTCTAAAGACACCAGGGGAGGCCAGGGAGTCATGAAAGACACATAAAAATGCAGTTGTGGATGGGCCTAAAACCCATTTCTTTGAAGCCTAATTGATGGGAAAAGCTTCTGGCCCCAGAGAACTTAAAGACCCGTCGTGTGGATATTTGATTAAGTGTCCCCATATCACAGACCACACGCAACCAGAAATCATTATCCAGTAATTGCAAATACATTAATAAAATGATGATGGGGGTTTGCTCAGGACATAAAAAAGGAATAAAATAACTCACTCAGATAACTCCACAGCAACGTGCAGTGTGCCCCAAGACGGGAGGGAGCCTCCAAGGTAATGAGAAGCTGGGGTTATCTGGTTTTGTGTCCCGTCCTTTCTACCTGGTGTCTGGTGCCTTTCCCACCATGCTTGCTGAAGATGGAGGTGCGGCCAGACTTCAGAACCACTGTCCAAACCAGGCGTGTGGTGCCAGAGGCCTCCAAAGTCACTACCCCACAGCATAGGCCTAGCAGCTCCCAATACCCTTTGTCACACAGCCCAGGGGGTGGCCAGTCTCCCAGGGGGTGTGCTGTGCATGATTTCTTCAGATGCCCTCTCTCTCCTAACTAGTAATAAATGGGAAATAAAAATCTGTACCGTCCCCTGAACATATCTACATGGACCATCCAAGGTCTAGCCCAAGGCTGAGATCACTGTCCTTAGCTGGGAGCTGGCTTCCTGCTGGATGGCTAAGCAGGTTCTCAGGAGCCCTGGCCCAGCTACAGAGACACAGAGCACCCACAGCCCCCTCTAACACATGTCCTCTTGTAACCTAGTAGTCCCTCTCAAGTGCCCTCTGAGGGTGTAAAGGTAAGGAAGGGGAGGGATGTGGGGAGATGGAGGTGTCATCGGTAGGATATCTCATGCCTTACTCCTTCATGCTTGTGTATAAAGGGAACACACTCTGCTATCAACATTGTGTGTGTGTGTGCAAACTTCAGATCCTATCCTTTCCTCCAGCCTTTCCAACCTCCAGTGCTCTGTGTCTGGCTTGACCATATTCCATCTGTCCATCACCACTTACAAAGCTGTGTGATTTCTGGTTTGTTACTTAATCTCTCTGAACCTTAGTGTACTTACCCATAAGGCAAGAGAGAATTTCACAATCTTTATTTACATGTTGACGGATGAGCCCCTAGTGTCCTACAGTCTGACCCTGACCCTACTTTTTGTTACTCATATTACCAGGCCCACCACCTGTTCTGTTCTGTTGTGAGACATGAATATGTTCTATAGAACCACCCTGAGAATTGAGATACCCCACTGGTGGTTCTGAAAGATTGTTGGTGTTCACACAGAAGGGGCTGCACAGAACTGCCTAAGAATCCAGAAGAAACTGGGGTCAGACAGTGCACTGGGGCTGAAAATCTATGGTACCTCACTCAGGGTGTGGCAAGCCTGGGAGGAGAAAGAAGCCATACTAGAGAGTCCTCAGGGTGTAAAGGGAGGACTGTGGGTCATTGGGTGAAGTGGCAGAGCTCAGACGGTGACAGGGCTGGAGAAGGGGTGAGATTAAAGCCAGTTCGGAATCGAAACCGGCAGGTTAAAGCTGTCTTTTGCCAAAGCAGGAAGAGAAGTCCTGTGTGTCTGTGCACACACACCATGTTTGTATCGTGGTTACTCAGTGAGGAGGCAAGCGTTGTTTTTAACCCTAAACACAGAGGCCCAGTGTCTCCATTCTTGCAGGGACATAGGGCAGCTCCCCACATAGCTCTTGGAAGGCCTGCTGTGGCTCTCAGGCCAAGGATGCTATAGGTGAGCTGTAGAGAGCAGCAAGAGGCCTCTGTGCCTCATAAGACATGCACGCCACACACACACACACACACACACCACACACCTGTACACACACACAGACACGCACACGCACACATGCATGCACACCACAAGAGATGTCAGTCCTGTACAGAAGACAAGTTCAGCCTGGTGGTAGGCAGTGTGGTGGCTCAGTAGAAAAGATGGCATTTGGTGTGTTTACTCTAGAGCCTGGGACCCAGGCAAGCTGGCAGTGTCCCAGCTCCTCAGACCTCTTACTTCCTTGACCTCTGCCTGAGCAGGCTCCTAGAGATGGACAGATACCTGGTTGATTTTAGCTCCTGCTGAGTGGGAAATGCCCCTGGGGATAGTGACACATTTTCAAAGAAAAAAAAAAGAGGCACGAAAGCCATCTCTCCATTGCAAGTAGGTAATTTGTGAGTGATGAAGTGTTCTCCCTCTGCAGAGAGAATGAGAGAGAAAAGAAGGCCTGGAGCCCAGGCAGCCTGGCCGAGTCTCACTGTCATCCTGTATCTTATATTGTAGTTCATTAGGTGTGACGTAGACAGAGCCCCCAGGCATGTGGGGAACAGTTCGGTGCAGAGAACTAAATTGCAGCCTTAAAGGTTCCCCTTTTCATAGTGATTCTAAGAAATTTGGACAAAAGAAAACATAAAGGGCTCAGACAGAAAAGATCACCTTTTTATCTTGTGTGTGTATGTGTGTGTGTGTGTGTGTGTGTGTGTGTGTGTTTACATGTTCATGTAGAGGCCAGAGGTCCCCAGTGTTGTTTCTCAGGAGCTGTCTACTTTACTTTTTTAGTCATGGTCTCTGACTAACTTGGGACTCACAGTGGCTGGCTAGTCAGCCCCGGGATCCTCCTGTCTCCATGTCCCTCGCACTGGGCTTATAAGTACAGGCTTCTTTTCCTACTTGGGTTCTGAGGATTGAACTCAGGTCCTTACATTGTACGGCAAGCACTTTATGGACTGACAGCCATCGCCCCTGCCCTGCTACCTCTGTTTCTCTCTTTGGCCACTTGCCTTTATGTTGCATGCATGGCATTGCAACCAGTACTACCGCATTTGCTTTTTCCAGAGGACCCTGGTTTCTAGGTGTTCATGGATCCTCAGGCTATCTGCTTCCCACCAGCCTTGGAAAACGTGAAGGCCTGGAACTCTCCAGACCCTTCCTTTCTTCTGAGGAAGGACAGACTGAGTGGGTCACCCCTGTTGGCCAATCACCAAGGAGATCTCTCTTGTCCCATGATGGATTGTTATGTATTCTGCTAAGGACTCAGGTCACCTGTCCTGGAAAAATCCATTTCATCTCAATTAGCAAGCAGTAAAGCAGGGTGCAGGTTTCCTTAGCAACTGTGGGAAAACAGAACCTCTCTGGACCCATGCTCTGCAATATCTCTTGGGCTAGCTGTGCCAACAGAAGGCAGGCATCCTTCAGCTGGGGTCCGATGCTCACTCCCTGTCTGGACTCCTGGAAAGTTGGACCTGGGTCACCTATGGAACTCCTCAGCAGCTTACAAACATCACAGAAATCCCAAAGTACCTCTCGTTCTTCTGGGGTCTGAGAGACTCCACTTTTCTAAACCCTCATGCATGAAGTTATTATTATTTTTGTTGCTATAACAACATTTCAATTGGGTACCAAGGCTGGGTACAGTTTTGGAGGCTGCAAGTCCAAGATCAGGCAAATTCACGTTTTACTGCTGTTGAGTGCCTCAGAATGCGGGTGTCACAATAGTAGGAGTGTGTCACAAGGACTATAAGATGAAGCAAGGAACCAGAGTCAGTTGTTGGGCTCACTCCATTCTCCTGAGGAATCTAGCTGAGGCCTTAATTCCTGTCAGATAGTTGTGTCTATGACCTAATTACCTGGCACTAGGTCCCTCTTCTCAAAGGGCCCTCTGCCTTTCAATTCTCACATACTGGTGACCAAGCTTGTGACCTTTTGGGGACAAATCATATCCACCAATCACAGCACCATACATTTTAAAAATACCCTATTTGGGTGTGAGGAGATGGCTCACAAGTAGGAAGGCCTGATTTAACACTCCCGGCACCCATGTGAAAAGCTGGGTGTGGTGGCACATAGAGATACAAAGATCCCTGGGGCTTGTTGGCCAGTCAGGCTAGTGGGCTCCAGGAGCAGAGAAAGACCCTGCTTTAAAAAGTAGAAGTGAAGCTGGGCTGTGGTGGCACATGCCTTTAATCCCAGCACTTGGGAGGCAGAGGCAGGCGGATTTCTGAGTTCGAGGCCAGCCTGGTCTACAGAGTGAGTTCCAGGACAGCCTGGGCTACACAGAGAAACCCTGTCTCGAAAAAACAAAAACAAAAACAAAAAAAAAAAAAAAAAAAAAAAGAAAAATAGAAATGATAGAGAGAAATTGAGGGAGATATCCGATATGGACCACCGTCTCCATATGTGCATATACTTGACATCCAATTGAGCACATGCACACCCCCCCCCCCACACACAACACAGCACATGCACACTTAGAAATAACTATTTGGTAAAAACCACTTTGTATATTTGAGAGAGGACCCTGACCCTATTCTTGAAATGTGAAACTTTTGTAACTGGGGGCTACAGTGTGGCACTGTTGGCTCTGCTGTGTTCCAGACAGGGAGAGACATTTTTATCAAAGGCACAGTGCAGGCTTACTGGGTTTCTGTTTATTCTGCCGGAGCTAATTCTGTATCCGGCTTCAATTCAATCCCCAGACTGTGAATTTCCCCAAGCAACTTCTATTTAGTTAAGGCCAGAGTCTCAGTGGGTGGTAATAAATATCAAAGCCCAGGATGACTGAGGGAGGCAAAATAAGAAAACCCAAATCAAATATGATTATTGATCAATCCTGAACTGCCTTAATCATTTCTATGCTAATTTTAAATATATACGTACATATTGGCATTTTCATTACATAAATACATTGGCATTTTCAGCTAAGAAAATGTATTGAACAATTCCACACTGTACTCTTTGGGGAACAGCAAAAATAAATAAAAATACAATAAAAGGCACAGAACCAAAACCGTGGCAGATTCTTACCAGTCAGTCTGAGATAGCCTTTGAAACATCTTTAGATGTCTAATGTAGCATCATTTCAGAAAACATTTAAAAGCAAAACCATGTGCACTGTAAAAGGAAATGAAATTTAGGCTGGCAAGATGGCTCAGCGGATAAAGGTGCTTGTCCACTAAGGCTAATGATCCGAGTTCAATCCCTGGAACCCACACGGTGGAGGGAGAGAGGACAACTCTGAGTTGTCCTCTGACTTCCATACCCATGCCATGGCAGAAGCATGTGTGCACACAAACATACACAGTAAGTAAGGTGTAACAAAAGTGAAATTCAAAATCACCTCTTACTACCAATCGGAAGCCACCCATTCTGTGACACCTCTATTACTTCTGACTCTTACAACATCTTTTATTTAGCTCGTTATGTTCTGGTACTAAACGTCATGAGTTTAAGCTTCTCTTCCTTGATGGCAGAAGTGACACTAAATGCAGTGTCAGCATACCCTGAAGTTCCCATCATCCCTGGCAGGAGCTAAAGCACAGCACAGGGCAGGACTTGTGCCAGTGCAGGCAAGTCACCCTTGCTGTTTGGAGACTGAAGCTTCCCAGTCAAGCAGTTCCCCATCTTCGCCTCTCCTCCACTGCTTGGAATCAGGACAGATCGCTGTTTGTTTAACATGTGGCCGTGATTCTCTTGCTTAGCTATCTGTCTTTTCTAGAACTTTTAATTCCCTGTAAGATGCACTGAGAGGCTCTGGGAGAGACAGCTCAATGGATAGAGTGCTTGCTGCATAAGCATGTGGGCTGGAGTCCAGAGCCTCAGAACCCACATAAAAAATAGGCAGGTGCCTCAGCTCTTCTGAGGCAGAGCCAACAGGTTGCTAGAGCAACATGAGCTCTGAGGGAGACACCAGACATCAACTTCAGACATATACATACACCTGCACATTCCTGTAACACACACACACACACACACACACACACACTCACAGGCATGCACATATGTATGTCATATACATAAAAAAAAATCTATTGTACATGCTTCCTCCATCCTACCATTAAGGTCTTACTCTATTTTTGTCTTGTTTTTAAGACAAGGTCAAGCTTTGAGTTTATTTTTTTGTCTTGTTTTGAGACTGGGTCTCCTGTAGCCCAGGTTGGCTTTGAACTTGGCAAAAATATAGCCAACCATGACCTTGAACTTCTGAAACTCTTGCTTCAACCTCCCAAGTACTGGGATCACGGGTATGAGCCACCATGCCTATTTATATTGTGCTAGGAATTGAACCCAGGACTTCATGTGTATTCTACCAACTAAGCTACAGCCCCAGGCCTGCCTTTGCCCTTATCCTGGCTGGATGGAATTAACTTCCTTCTTGAGGCTGAGTCAACACTATTGATTACTATGTTCTTATTCTAACGTGAATGGGTCATCTTCAAGGTTGCTTCCTTTTTGCTGAATATAAGGTCATCTTTTCTATGCTGCCCATGCTGGTCACTAACTCCTAGGACCAACAGATCCTCCTGCCTCAGCCTCCCATGTAGCTGGGACGTGCGCCGTCATACCAGGTTCTCATCTTCCAGGCTTCTGGCGCTGCTGATCTATCTCTTCCTGGGATTTGCTTTGTTGTACACCCGGCTTGGCGCTGCGTTTTCTTGGGCCAGGTTTCCTCTCTTTGATTCCTTTTGTATTTTTCGGGCTATACCTTTTTTCCCCCCAGCAAGCCAGACTCAGACAAATATAAACATTCTCTCAAATATAGGGCTTAGATTTTATATGTATGTATGTATGTATGTATGTATGTATGTATGTATGTACATGCACATGAAAGTAAGAGGGATTATCTGTGACTAATGGGAGGGTGAGACAGGAGAGCCAGATAGGCAAATATGGCCAAGTCCATGGTAAACATGAATTAAAATGTCCTTATGAAACTCATCACTTTCCATAGTGAGTATAAACACTAATACTTTTTTTTTTTTTAAAGGAGATAAGGTGGCTGCAGAGATGACCCAGTAGCTAAAGTACTTACCATATGATTATGAGGACTGGAGTTTCTAGAAGCCATGTAAAATACCAGAGGGATGTGGGGGCCCATCTCTAATTCCAGCCTCAGAAGACAGAGGCAAGGGTCTGTAGAGCAAGCTGGCTAGGGAGAATTGGCCATATCGGTGAGCTCTGAGCTTGATTAAGAGATCCTGACTCAGTGAATAAGGCGAAAGCATAGTTTGGATGGTTCCTGACACAAACCTTGGGTTTCCAAGTGCAAGCACATACACATGTATACCCACACATCTGTATATAAACACATACATACTATGTACACCCATGTAAATGGAAAAAGTAAAAGAAAGATGATGGGTTTTGTGTTTGAAACTCTTGTTGTTTTGGTAGTTATCTACTACATTTAAAATTTTTTAGTAATTGGATTTTTAATTTCCAAGAAGTATTTCTTCCTCTATTCTGCCCTTTTTCATAGCATCCTGTTCTTATTTCATGAAAATATTACTTCCTTGAGTCTCCCTATGGATTTTTGTATATCATTACATCGACATTTTCTCTCCACAACCCCAGGGCTCTGTGTTCATTTTACCCACAATGGCTCCTGTCTTTTATGTTCTCTGCACGGCTCCTGGTCCCTGCTCCTTAGTCCCCTTATATATAATAGGTTGACTAATGCTGTCATAAGACACTGGGTGCTCTGTGGCTGTGAGTGTCTCATCCCAGGGTGGACGAGATATGTCACCAGTCAGGCACAATCAAAACCAGAGCTTTAAGAAGTTCAGGTAGGGGACAGTCAGACTGATGGACCCTGCCCCCAGTCCACTATCCCAATATTCTTGGACTTAAAGCTCCTTGAAGAAAGATTAGCATTTTGTAATTTGGTCCCCAAGAGGTTCTTGCCCAGGACAGTTACTGGTTACAGTAATAACTGAACATAATCCTGACCCCCAGGCCGAGCAAGGCAGGACTTGTGACTCAGCAGCAATGCCGTGGGACCACAGACTGAGGGGCTTTTTCATGGACTCAGAGCTACAAGTGTGCCCCGTGATCACACTATCACTTCCCTCTGCCATTGTTAGTTCTCTAGAATCAGGTGCCACATAGTGATCTGCCAGGAGGCAGATGGCCCGGCCTGGGTCACTGGTCTCATCCTACAGATAAGGAGTGTGTTTGTCAAATCTTCCAAAGACTAAGGACATTACTTTTCCTAAATGTTGTCTTTCTTATTTATTTGTGTGAGTATTGTGTGGCAGGGATGGTGTTTGTATGTGTGTGTGTGGGTGTGTGTGTGTGTGTGTGTGTGCACATATAAAGGCCAGAAGAGGACACTGTGTCATGTTCTATCACTCACTACCTTATTCCTTTTTGACGGGTCTCTCACTGAACCTGGAACTCGGCTGGCAGCCAGCAGGACTCAGCAATCCTTCTGTGTCTGTCTACCACAGGGCTGGGGTCGCAGTGGCAAGTAGCACACATAGCCTTTTATGTCAGTGGTGAGGATTCGAACTCAGGTTGGGGCAACAACCACTCACCCTCTGAGCCACTCCCCAGCCAGGAAATTATTTTCCTTGATTACTTTAATTGATTACTTTTTTTTTTTTCAGGCAAAGTATGAAGTAGCTCAGGCTAGCTTCAAATACACCATGTAACCAAGGATGGCCTTGAACTTTTGATTATTTTGCCCGCACCTCCCAAGGGCTGGAATCCAGGCATGTACCACAACACCCAGTCTATGGAGGCTAGGGCCTGACTCCAGGGCCACCTTAATTTTAATATTACACTTAGATAGGGAAAGTTGATCAGCAGTGCAAATGGTTCTTTGCTCGAGAAGATTTTGTTCCAGAAAGGATGTAAGATGGCTTGGTGACTCCCGAATGTGTTGGAATCTCAGAATTTGAATTGCCTTCAGGTCAAGATGTCTAGTTCTACTGCTAACTGTCTCTTGCAGTGCTGAGGAACCTCAACTTTAGCTCACACCCCACTCCTGCCAGGATGGGGACTCCAGGCCTTTTGTTCCTAATATCTGATACCTTCAGAGGGTCTCTTCCCAACTAGTCCTGGAGAGGCAGAGCAGAACAGAGGGGGGCAGAGGGAGCAGAGAGGGACAGGGGGTAGAGGGGGGCAGAGGGAAGCAGAGGGGGGCAGACGAAAGCAAAGCAAAGGGAGACAGAGGGGGGCAGAGGGGAGAGGGGGCAGAGGGAGGCAGAGAGGGGCAGGGGGCAGAGGGGGGCAGAGGGAGCAGAGAGGGGCAGAGCAAAGGGGGGCAGAGGGGGGCAGAGTGGGGAGAGAGGGGCAGAGGAGCAGAGAGGGCAGAAGGAGGCAGAGAGGGGCAGATGGGGGAAAGGGGGTCAGAGGGGGCAGAGAGGGGCAAAGGGGGGCAGAAGGGGGGGGAGGCAGGGGGAGAGGGCGGGGAGCAGAGAGGGCAGAGGGGAGGGGGGGGGCAGAGAGGGGCAGAGGGGCAGAGGGAGAGAGGGCAGAGGGGAGAGAGGGGCAGAGGGGGCAGAGGGGGCAGATGGGGCAGATGGGGCAGGGGGCAGAGGGGCAGAGGGGGCAGAGGGGGCAGAGGGGGCAGAGTTGGGCAAGATTCAGCATAAAGCCCCTTGGCTTTCTGAACTTTGTAGCTGGGGCAGAAGTCCTCAGGGTCTAGGGAGTTCCTTTAAGGACTCCCAGGAGTGAGCAGGCAGACTAGCTCCTGGAGCTATGGGAGGCAAGTGTGGAGTTGTGAGGAAGCAGGGTAGCATCCATGCTTTTTCAGATCAAGGGCACCCCCCCTTCCCCTCACTTCCCCCCTCACTTTCCCATGCTCCCCTCCAGCATCCACTCTAATTTTTAAATGTGTGGAATGTTAAATCGCCTGGTCAGAGAAGATGGAAGAGGAATGTGTTAGCGGCAGCTGGAGATGGCTATGAATTTTACAAATGGCTTTCTAGAAAGCCCTCATTCAAGTTCACAAATCAGGCCCATAACAACCCCCATTCCGCATCTCCGCAGATGGAAATGGGCAGTCTTCCATTTCAGCCAAGACTATCTGCCCTGCGCCTAATCTTGTTGAAGCAGCATGGAAGGCTCAGAATGAGCCTTGGTTTCCCAAATGGCCTCCAACTGCAGAGGAGAGACCCTTGCTTGCTGTGTCCACAAGGAGAGGGTCCTGGTGTTCTTACCAAGTACAGCAGTCGTGGGTTGTAGCAGCTAGCATGTACTGAGGACACACATATCATTCAGAAGACAGGAATCCACTGCCCCATCTCCTCCAAGGCCATAGCTAGGTGGGCAAGACTGTTTCAAAAACAATAACCATTGTTGTCCCCCTCCCCCATTTTCAGCAAATTATCTTTTCTTCCTCAGTTCCTACAGTACTAAAATGAGGCAGAAGGCGGACTGTTCCAGCCGGGGTGTGAGAGTGTGGGCGGAGGTGGGGCGCAGAACACCAAGGTGTGAAACTCTTGGCTCTTGAAACTCAGAGCAGAGACAATTTTCTGAAAACTAAACTTTCAATTTGCAGAAGACAGCCTTTTTTGAAAAAATAATTTATTTCTAAAGCTCTAAAACCTTGGCTTTTTATAGCAAGAAATGGAACTATGCAGCTCAAAACTTCGGAGTACAAGCTGGGGAACTGGGAAGAACACAGGGACTTCCCTCCCTGGGAAGATGGAGTAACTTGGTGGGAAGGTGGGGGACGGGCAGGAGAGACTATCTAGAAAGGGTTCTGTGGTTGGCCTCTTCTCCTAGGAGGGGGTCATTAAGACCCAAGGGAGAGCTAGCTCAGGGGTTGGGGGAAGCCCGAGGCTATCACTCCTGCTCAGAGGAATGTGAGCAGAGGCTACTAAAAGTGTCTGTGAATGTTTTCAAAACGGGTGGGCATGGTGGACAGACTTGACAGTTTCCAGGCTCAGAACTCAGGGGTGAAGGTGCAGGGATCCTAAGATGGAGAGGACATGCTGGAGATTTCAGGTGGCACGAGAATCTGGCCCTTCTGCCCCACAGCAGTCGTGTGGCCCCTTGGCCCAGTTGGTTACTGCTGGTTGTGGACTTCTACTTCCCAATCACAGAAGCTGCTTGTGCTCAGGGATTGGCTTGGTCCCTCCTGTGGTACAAGATGGAACCTCCACAGAGTGTAAGAGGGTGGGTGCCAGGCAGGTAGTCAGAGGCCACTTCCTAGAGATTGGGAGAAGCAAGTGGGCTGAGCATCAGTCTTGCTGCTGACCTTGTAAGTCAGAATTCCTGGTGGACTCCATTATCCTCCCTATAAAGCTGTGGCTACAGAGCGATGCTTCCCTCCAGGTGGGCTGACTTTCAAGGGTGCTCATCAATGCAATGTGCTGTGTGTGCATGCTAGGTGTGTGTGTATGTGTGTGTGATGTTATGTAGTGTGTGTGATGCTAGTGTGTATGTGCATGCTAGTGTGTGTGTGATGCTAGTGTGTGTGTGCATGCTGCTGACTGAATCTAGAAATGTCTGATGTCTGCATCAATTTTTGGTTATATGCATGCTGAGCTCCTGAGTAGATTTTAGCAGGGCCATGTCCTTGTTAATGTGTAGTGTCTATGTTCAAACCAAGCGCCATTCTGATAGGGTAGGGATAGGGGAGTGTTCTAGCTTGGGTATGTTTGTTTGTTTGTTTGTGTGATAAAATGATCATGCCAAACTAGACCAGGAAAACCCTCATGAGGCCTCAGCCCTACACAAAGTACTTTAAATGACTAAGGAAGGCTAGGAGTGGGAGAGATGGTCTTCCCCAGGGCAAGAGACACCAACTGGATCGGCCAGTACCAAATAGTCAACCCTTGAAAACATACATACAGGTAATATTAGATGGACCATTCATATACATACCATACATATATATATGTGTGTGTGTGTGTGTGTTGTGTATGTAACATATGTGTATGCAATAGGAATTAGCGAAAAAAGAGGCCATGCGTTTGAATGAGAGTAGGGAGGGGCATATGAGAGGGTTTGGAGGAAGGAAAAGGAAGGGAGAAATGCTGCAATTAAATTACAATTTCAAAAAATTTTTTAAAAGAGGCTCACTCCATGCTGTGTATGCATACTGTCATTTCTAAGTCCACCTTGTTCCCCTGCTATAATCCAGGTCCTCCCCTTCTTTGATAAACTAACTTTGCTTGCTTGGCTCATCCTGAAATAAGTCCTTTCTTGCATCATACTCAAGGATTCTGCTCTGTCTGAGTGAAGTCCCCAAGCAGGAAGGGAACTCCTCAAGCCTGCTGGCGGCAGTGCTGGGCTGTGTCCCTTTACCATCACTGACACAGACACGGGATGAATTTTGGGCATATCCCATGAATCCACTGAGCCTGGGCTAGTAGGTGGAGTCCATGAGCTCCTCTGGGAGGAAGCGCCTAGAGAGGAAGGAACATGACATGGAGAGCTTTGGTGGCAGGGCCAGGCTCAGGAACCCAGGCCCAGCCACCTCTTGCATGAAGAGGCCAACTCAGAGGGGGACAGGTTGGAGTCCCCTGTTAAGATCTTCTCAGGTGGGGACCAGGTACCAAAAAGGAGGGCGGGGAATCCTGCCTCTGAGTAAGCTGCAGGGATGTCACAACTAGACATTCACAGAGAAGGATGGAGGAGCATACTAGGGCTGGAGGTGCGGTTGCCTTGCATGCTTGGCTCCTTGCTCAAGTCTTTCCACGGGCCTGTCATCTCCTTTCAAATTTCAGGTCAGTTTTAAACAGTAGGACCAGAGGTGGGGCACAGGCTCAGCTACAGGCTGTGTTAGCCTCAGAGTCCACCAGGTTCATGAAGCATGAGTACAGGGTTGGGACACAGGGAAACCCATAGGCAGACTCGAGCAGGGACCTGTAAATGGCTAATCTGTGTGGTCACATGACTTCTCTGGAAAATGAGAGACAAAAGAGAACATGTTTGAAATCGGTTTCATAAACTTAGACCAGGGTAAGAGCGATGGCTTGAAGGGAAATAGGCCCTGTCATGTTGAGATTTCTCTGTTGCAAGTCTGTCTTTTTTGGACTTCGAATGCTCTCCCCCTTCCCACCCTTTCTCTAATTCAGAAGTGGGCTCACTCAGTGAGCCCCAGACCTTCAGGGCCTTCTCGTTGCAAGTGTGCTTTTCCAGCTCAGTTAGGATTCTACACAAACCCAGATTGTAGGGACTAGGGTGATATCGGACGAGGACTATGGGTGGCAAATTGTGATAGTCAGCTCCATCAGATCTGTAAGCAACTAAAATACAAGCTTGCTGAGTATTCCTGTGAGGTACTTCCTTGGTTAGATTATTTGAAGGAAAGACCCACTCTAAGTACAGGAAACCTCTTCTGGTGGCACCTTAGACAAGAGAACACGAGAGAAAGAGTCTTTGGTTTGTGGCTGCTTGCCTTCACATTTGCTGGAAAGTCCATTTATTCCTGCAGACAGGATGCTGGACAGCCCAAGGGAGAAGTGTGTTGTCATCAAAGCTGGAAGGGCAGAACCATCTAAGCCCTTTGACACAAGACATGGGGTTATGGAGTTTGGAGTTTGCCCTGCTGGTTATTGGTCTTGCTTGGTCCAGTATTTCCTCACCATGCTCCCTTTCCTTCTGCTTGGAATGGTAATAATGCATGTTCTGTGCCATTGTAACTTAGAAATATGTAATTTACTTTTTGATTTTACAGAGGTTTACAGTTAAGAGACTGCCTTGAGTCTCAGAAACAACTGGAACTTTTAAATTGTGTTGAGACTGAGAAAGACTATAGGGATTTTTGAAGTTGGACAAAATGCATTGGCCAGGAACCTAGGGGGCCGGGAAATGTACTGGGGTGGTTTGATCAAGAATGGCCCCATGGGCTCATAGATTTAGTAGGCCTCTGGTTGATGAAACACTTTGTGAAAGATTAGGAGTTGTGGCCTTATTGGAAGAGATGTGTCTCTGGGGCTGGGCTTTGAGGTTTCAAAAGTCCACACCATTCCTAATTACATCCTCTAACTGCCTTGCGGTTGTTCTCTCAAGATGTGAGATCTCAGTTACTGCTCCAACACCATGCCTGCTTGCCTGCCTGCCTGCTGCTGCTATGTACTACCATGACAGTCAGGGACTCACCCTCTTAAACTATAGGGCCCCAATAAATTCTTTCTTCTGTAAGTTGTCTCTGTCATGGTGTTTTGTTATATACACACTCTTAATATATGTGCATATATTTGTGTGTATGTGTAAGTGTGTGTGTGTGTGTGTATCTCAAAGGGGCTAATACTCACCCTCAGCACCTTCTAAAGCCTATTTTTACAGCGAATTAGAAGGAACCTTAATCCAAAGTTAACTCCAGGCTCTGACTTTAACACAAGAAAATGTGTTATGGTCCCAATGATCATTTCACACAATCTGTATCTGAAAATATTCTTACTTCAAATCTCAAGTTAAAGAGCATAAATATTATGATTAGTGTCTCTGGGGTTTGCTTTTCAGTCAATAATAGATATGTGTATGTTTCTGTAATAACCCAGCTTTCATGATTTGTGAACTGCCTTTACATTTACTAAGTTTGCTTGCCTGGAGGGGGAACCGAGGCAAGGCAATAAAATTCCAGAGGCGAAGACCCAACTGATGTGATTACAGTTTCAGGGAAACAAGAGATGGTACATTTAAAAAGCAAAGCTATCTTTACATCATCTAATCACAGTGAGGGAAGAAGTTAAAATGAGATCATAGAGGAGCTGGTATCTCTGATACCCACTTTAATTTCAGGCAGAGAAAAGCAGCAGTGTAGCACCCTCCAGAAATCCTAAATAAGGTTCCAGAGTAACAGAGGAGGTCTCCACTTCTCCCAAGACGGCATCCCTGACACGCCCCCGTGTCTTCCCATTATCACCGCAATGGATGCTCTCTGGCACCGTGAATTTAATTGCCATCTTATGCTATAATGATTTCTTTTTTCCTAAGGCAAAACTTGGGGGAGTTAAATCATCGAGAATAAAACTGTTCAATAACAATAACGGAATTGAGTGTATACCTTTCCCCTCCCTTGGAGTTTATAAACCTTGAAGGTCTCCGCTGACTAAGAAACCAGTTCAGAAATGAGTTAACCGACTCAGAATGAGAACATTGAGTTAACTTTCCCTGAATCCTTGAGTCTGGAGAGTGAGTCTGAAACCTGACTTCTGACTTCTGATGGCACCAATAAACTTTCTGAGCAGGAAGAACACTCCTACTCTATGGCACTGGCATTTTTTTTCTAGATTTTCCCCAAGAATTGTTTTTGTATTTGGGATGAAATCTATCCCGGGGGTGGAAGCCTCTGGCCTTTGTGTAGCATTGGAGAGTTTTAAGGTTGATGAAAGAATTGTGTCCTTGTGTCTGTATGCGCACATAGAGGCCAGAGGACAACCTCAGGCGACCTTCCTCAGGCTCCATCCACCTTGGGATTTACTGTCATTATTCTTTTAAGGAAAGGTTTCTTTTTGACCTGAGTCTCTACAAATTAGGCTTAGCTGGTCAGCTAGTCTTAGGATCTGTCTGCCTCTGTCTGCCTCTGCCTCCCCAATGCTATGATAGAAAGCACATACCACTATGCCTGGCTTTTTTTGTTTTGTTTTGTCTTTAAAGCCTGGGCTCTTTGGATTGAACTCCTACTCGCAAAGTCAGTGCTTTTCCAACTGAGCCATCTTCCCAGCTTCCTGCAAGAATTCTTGATGGCTATTTGCAACTCTCATGGGGGATCAGGCCTTTTATGTATGGCTTATTATGAAAGTTTGTTGTGCTGCTTGCGGTCATGTGCTGGTCATGTGCTGGTCAGCTCTCAGCAGTTTGTCTGCCTCTGTTGGGCTCATATCCCCTTTCTGTTTTCTAGCTGCTGTACACTTTCTCCATGTTCCTTTCTTGTCTCTGCCCAATAATTGACAGGGCTCCCTGGAGTGTCTGACAGGGACTTCTTGGCCAAGACTCATAGTCATCACCTGCAGGGTTCTCTGCTCTAGTTATTATAAGTATTTATTGAACACATTTCTGCAAAACTGAATTGGGGCTATTATGGCGTGGTAGTCACAAGAAAACTCAGAGCCGTCAGTTGAACATCTCCTTCTAAAATGGTCCCATGTAGGACAGAGCTCACAGCAGTTTTTCTGCAAAGTTCTAGACTATTTTCAGTAGTCACAATGATTGATGGATGGCTGTTAATACTGAGATGACAAAACCGGAGATGTTAGACTTCCTGAATGACACAGGCTATGCCCTCTCACAAGCAAATTGCCATCTGTCCCCTGCCCCTCATTTGAAAACTGGTGTGAAAACATCAATAGCCATTGAAGCCCGAACCTGCTCCAGTTCGACATGAACACACAGTCCTTTCAGCATGGCTAAACATACTTGGAATTTTCCTGGCTTATGATAACTATGAAAACCAAGGGAAGAATAGATGTTGCTTTGTTCAGAACTTTATCAAAAGTTGTTTACTATTATTGTGTTGCCCATGGTAACACAGCAGGCAGCCCAGGAGCTGCCAACTCAGTGCACCTGTATCGTTTGTGCTCACATTCACAGAGGCATCAGGCTCCGTCGTTAGGAATTCTGCAGTGGCTTTGCATCAGGACCTGTATTTTGGACAGTGGCAGTATCTTACACTACTGGTCTTCATGACAGTATTAGTTAACACATCCTATTCGGAAAAGATACGTGGAAGTCTATGCTATCATTTCAGGGTCATAGAGAGGATGTCTAATTGGTTCTAAAAAAACAGGTACTACATCTGAAAGAATTCGGAACTCATGCTTGGGGTTCTGGCTGTATTCCCAGTCATTGCCTCTGGAAAGATGTTGGGGGGAGGCTTCATTTGTTCATGTACACACTAGCTAACTAGCTCTCATTAGCCCAACACCCCACTGCACTGAGCAGCTTCTAGATCATTCTGTGTAGCTCACTGACCATCCACTTAGGGTTTTGCTAATAGGTCAAGGGTTGTCTTCATCTTCAAGCATAACAGGACAGCCTTTTCTGGCTAAAATCTTAAAACTGACCTTCTAGAAAGCACATGGAAGACACAAGGAGGGTGTGTAAGGGGCAGTCATATTCTGTACTGGTAGGATCCCCTGGAACTGTCTCCTGCATTCCCCTGCCTCCGAACCTTTTTTCTCAGCAGCTTTTCCTTAGGCCCAGCTGCTTTACAGTAGTCTAAGTCCTATTATCTTGTATTTTTATTTTAACATCACTAATTTCCATGCTTTTAACCTAGCCCCCCTTTTTAATACTCAATTTCAAAATTCATTATGTTTTTACTCCCTTTTTTCCCTATCTTATCTCACGTTTTAATGTCTGGGATTTAAAATTCTTGTCTTCTAATTCCTTTCCTCCTGTCTCCTGTCGCTGTCAGCTCTTTAAACCTCATCTATTTTATTGATTCTCCTCTGGTCTAATGTGTTCCCGCTTTATTTCCATTTGGGGTTTGGGGTGTGCTGTATCGTTTTTCAAAGACGAAAATTACCTTCCTTTATCCCTTTCTCTTTCTAAGTCATCTGGATATTCTACAGTGAAGTGGAAACAAGCCAGGTGTCAAACAGCTTCATAATTAAGCCTGTGGTGGAAAGGGCTGGGGACCGGTGCCTTTGCCTAGGTGGGGTGTGACAGGGAGCAGGGGTCCTCCTCTGGTTGTCCGTGCCCTCACAGGCATCAGGGAACATCTACTGCAGCTGCCTTCAATCTGTTTCTCTGGCAGTCCTGGAAATTCCCATTCTTTACCTGCCCCTCCCCCAACACATCCACTCTGACTTGGCTATTTCTGGGGATCTTTTCCTGACATTGGCTTGTAGTACCCAGCCAGACCTCCAGATCCTCATGTCTACATATCAGGTGACTTAGTTTCATCCTTTCTCCTCACTCTTTTTATTCCTTGTTGAGATAGGGTTTCATGTAGGTCAGACTGGCCTTGAACTCCTGACCTTCCTGTTTCTCTAGTGCTGGGACTAGAGACTGCTGATAATCTCTGAGGTCAAGTTCTTCTGGAGGCATGAAGTGGGTTGTGAGCAAAGCCTGTCGCCTCAAGGCCTGGAACCTTGGAGGTCACTGAGTGTGTTTCTACTGGACATCGAATCCTCTAGTCAAGGAGACATCAGCTGTGCTGGGCCAAGGACCTGGTTGCATGCTGGCCCTTAGTTAAGGTCCTTCTGTCCAGACTTGAGGTCCCCATAGGGCTTATCCCATTAGCAGACATGGGAAATTGGGCTGTTATGAGGCTGGTGTCTAAATGAATCCTGAAGAAGATGCCCCCCCCGCCCCTTTTTTGCCACTTAATTGAATTTGTGGCAGTAAATCTTTGAATCTTCTCTTAGCATTCAGAATTTCAATTTACTCCATGGATTTTTGTACTCAACCCCCAGTGAAAATGAGCATTTGTGCCGAAAAGCTTTTAATCAACCCTTCTCAAAATGTCAGTCCCCTTATCTCCAAAGCCCACTGCAATCTTGGGGCCTATGGTTTTAAAAAGAGCTCCCATGTACCGTCTCTCCCTCCCATGCTCCTGGAGTGCTTTATCATGGCTTAATCAGAGTCGTTTTTGACATTCATCCCTCTCTTAATCTTCTCAGATTTCTTCTTAAGGTGAGTTTTCCACTTCAAATCTGGCTTTGTGGACCCATTAATATTCCCTGCAGCCAATGCCCACAGACGAGGACTTGCTGTGTGAACTCTGGCGGTGTCCTCTCTCTTAGCAGCAGGTTAATTGTCCAGTCTTTAATTAAATCATTTTCCTTTCACGTTGTTTGTGGAACTCAGGTAAATTAAGCTGTAAACCCGTCTTTGCTTTATGAGGATGGAGTTTTACACATTCTTGCTTGCTTTTGTTCCAACGACTGACTCTCGTTCTTGTGTGTGTGTGTGTGTGTGTGTGTGTGTTGTCTGTGTCTGTCTGTCTGTCTGTCTGTCTATGGTGGCATAAGATTGGTCCCACAGCCTCATGTATGATAGGCATGTACCCTACAGGTGAGCAATATTCCTGGCCCTTTTTTTTTTTTTTTTTTTTTTTTACAGTTTTTAAACTTTGAGAGAGGGTCTTAGTAAGTTGCTTAGGTTGACCTTGAACTATGTGTGTGTGTGTGTGTGTGTGTGTGTGTGTGTTGTGCTTGTGTTGTGACTATGTACACATGTGTGAGTGTATATGTGTGTGCGCATGTGTTTGAGAGTATATATGCACACATGTGTTAGTGGGTATGTGCATGCCTGTTTGCATGTAGAGAGGTCAGAGAAAGAAATCAGGTATCTGCTCCATGACTCTCTATTTCACTCCTTTGATGCAAGTTTCCTACTGAACTTTGGACTAGGCTGTTGACCAGAAAACCCCAGCCCCAGCGATCCTTGTCTTTCTGTCCCCCACTGCAGGGAGTGTGGCAGGCAAGCGTCCAATCACACCTGTAGTCAGGTTATCAGGCTTGCACACAAGGTGTTCTCCCCTACTGAATAATCTCTCTAGCCAGGCCTTGATTCTCTATCTTCCTTCCTCAGAGTCATAGATACCTGGGCTTATAGATCTGACCCACTAGGTCTGATCCATCAGGTCTGAGCAAAAGCTAATTTCCAGAAAAATAATTCTTAATACGAAAGGACACAAAGTATATGGAAAGAAAGGAATAAAATGTTTGGATTTTAATGGCAAACATTTTATGTAGTAATGATTTGGGGACAAGCTCTTTTCCATACTTTGTGGAAGAATGGAAAGGCCTCAGGAAGCATTCCTAACTGGAACGGTAAAACAAGGTAGACCCTCCTGCCACCAGGGGGCAGCACACTCCCACCTGCTGATCTGCTAATCAGCATCCCTGCTGCTCGGACCTCCTGCACCACAGGGCTGCCATGTTCTCTCTATCGATTTCTCCCCAGGCCTTGGATTTGGATGAGCCTAATCAGTGGTGTGGTCTTCAGTCCTTGCTTCTTGATTTGTCAGGAGAGTGAGTTATCTGAGCTGCCGCTCTCTGTGATTTGTAGGCGGGAGAACTTGGCTGCACTGCTGTGACCTTTTCAATATTCTGTTATTAGAGGGGCTGGCCATTTCAACTTCCTCCTGAACAGAGCATCTTCAGCGTGTGCTGAAGAGGAAGCATGGCCAGTTAGTCAGGGCGCTGAGAGCTGAAAAGGTTGCCATGGGGTGGGTGCTGCTGCCGGTCACCATCTGCCTTGGCATCCGGCTAGCTGCAAGGCTCCTGATCCCCAGGGTTCCATGGGACCCAACAAAGCAGTGGATTTAATCCTCAGGTCCTTTTCCCTGCCATGCAGACACCACCACTGCTATGTAAACAGGCACCCCAGGTGACTCACTATGGCCTGCCAAGTCCCACACCCTCAGGCTCCTTGTTGACCCCTCATTTTCCATCAACTTTCATATCACTTCTCACCCTCCAGCCACAGTGGCCTCCATCTGCTGCTTTGGACTTGCCAGCTCCTCCAGTCCTAGGGTCTTTGTGCACACTAGCTTTGCCTAGAATCTCTTTTTCTCCAGGTTTTCGGCCTGGCTGCCTTCTCTTTAGCACATAGCCCGGGGTCCACTGCCACCTCCTCTCCCATGCCTCCTTCCTTATGGAAGCAACAATTCACTCACCCGTCTTCCTTTCTCGGTAATGTGTGATTGTGCACAGGGAGGCCAGAGGTCAAGGCCAGGATATTCTTGATTGCTCTCTCCCTTTATATTTTGCAATAATGACCTGGAGCTCACCGACTGGCCAGAAAATTCCAGGAATTATCTCAGTTTCCTGTGACAGTGTTACAGGCACACACCGACACC
This sequence comes from Mastomys natalensis, assembly GCA_021653895.1. Taxonomy (NCBI): domain Eukaryota; kingdom Metazoa; phylum Chordata; class Mammalia; order Rodentia; family Muridae; genus Mastomys; species Mastomys natalensis. Next base: position 585,252 of record JAJTUV010000625.1, on the reverse strand, counting down.
ACATTTGGTTTTTTACTTGGATTCTGGGGTTCCCAATCCAGTTCTCATGCTTGGGCTACAAGTGCTCTACTGGCCATCCTCTTCCCAACCTTCTTGATAGCCATTTAGTACCCATCACACTAGTCTCATCCTCCGTGCCTCTGTCTCACCATCTTCATGTGCATACACCCGGAGGAAGAGAATGGGCTGCGGGTGGACAGCATCTGCTCTCTGTCTCCCCAGGCTTGGAGCAGCCACAAAGACACAGCGGGTCCTCAGCATAACAGTGCAGTTGACTAAAAAAGGAGACACTAGTTCTGACTCCTCTCTGGTCACACAGCAGATCTTCTTCTTCCTTCTTCTCAAGTCACTCCTGTCACCTTCCTAGAGGACCTATGATGCCTGCCAAGGTGACAGATGCCAGGTGAAACCCAGCACCAGAATCTAGACTCACTGCACTGATTCAAAGTATTAGTAAATGACTCACAGAGAAGTTCTTCTCTTCTGTTTTTCTTTCTTCCTTCCTCCTCCCTCCCTCCATCCATCCTTTTCCTTTCCTTCCTTCCTTTCTTTCTTTCTTTGTCTCTGTCTCTCTCTGTTTCTTTCTGTTTTTTGTTTTTGTTTTTTTAAGACAAGGTTTCTCTATATAGCCCTGGCTGTCCTGGAACTCACTCTGTAGACCAGGCTGGCTTCAAACTCACATAGATCTGCCTGTGTCTTCCTCCTGAGAGCTGGGATTAAAGATGTGTGCCACCACTGCCCAGCTTAAAAGTTTCTTACACACATGGCAGGGTGATGCTTTACAACAATGCTGCCATCTCCAGGATCCAAGTATTGAGCCCAGGCCTGCTTAAAAACTCCCCCTAGCTGAGGTTTGGGTGGACGTCCCTACAAAAGGAATAAAGAGAAGACCCCAACTCTGTCTGATGGTGTGTGGGGTCACAGGTACTGTTTCTGGAACCGTGTGGAAGGTTTGGTCCAGAGTGCCTGCCTGCAGTCCAGAAGCATACATGGGAACAGGCCACGGGGTGTGCTTCTCAGTTTCCTAGGGATCTTGAAAAGTACCCTGGGAAAGTTTATGTTTCATTCCATTCCAGGACCCCGGGTTTTAGGGTATCCTAGGAAAGCCACTTTGCTGCCACAGTGTGCTACATTGTTCTGTCTCAGTCTACAGTCGGAGGATCATTTAAGCAGCTGCTGCATGCCCATGTCTCGTCTCCTTGGCTCTCCTGTGCCTTGAGGATGAAAGATGTTCAGAAGTGTGCGGAGGCAGCGCTCCCCGCCGCTGTGGGGTTTTCTGCTGTCGACCACACCAGGAGAATTACTAGAATCAAACATCAGGAACGGAGAAAAGGAAACGAGAGGCAATAGTTTTAAAGAGCCTGCCAGCTCTGATCCTTGGGAGAGAACAAATCAAACAATCCCACGGTGACAGGGATGTACCTGAATAGAAACCAAACACAATTTCACATTCCTCTTTGCTGGTCAGCTGGAAGGCTGTTATCTGTGCTGTGCTATGGATAAACCCAAGTTCAACAAGAAGGATCAAGACGCTACTGTCTGAGAACCGTAGGAGCCTTTATCCTGTCTTGCCAGCCTTGTCTGGAGCACATTAGCTTCGCCCATCAGGGATTTGGCATTTTTGGCCCTGGCTCCTTGGAAGTGACTTTAAGCCTAGAAATGTGCTCCCTGGTAAGATCACCTTTGTTGACCTTGAGGTTTTGGGCCATGCCACCTAGTCTTATTATACTAGTGTGTAATTATGGCAGAAGACACATAGCAGGGAGTACTAGCCCCACCTCTGAATGGTCTAGAGATTTGGTGAGTCTCTAGATCAGTCAGCTGATCTCCAATACAGTCTTTGAATACCTAGGCTCAGCTAAGCTTCTCTGGCTGGCACTAACCCATGCACACGGTAGTCCTTTGTTATCTACTGTGGGTGGATTCAAATACTCCCAGTGACTATTTGTAAATGGGAGTACAAAACTGTGTGTGCAAGCATTACTGAACAGTGGCAGTCGTTCTGAATGCCCAGGTAACTACTTATCAGGAAGATGACATATATATATATATATATATATATATATATATATATATATATTATTAACACTGCAGATCTACAGAACGAAGGGCGCCGCGCACACACACACACACACACACACACACACACACACACATACACCAGAGTGTGACCCAGCAGGATGCTGTGAGGATTATCGTGCTACAAAAATTATGTAAATCTAGAGTTTTCTACAGCTTCTGCAGTTGGCTTCCAGTATATGAAACAGTGGGAAGGGAGGGCACGGCTAACTTAGGGTGACTGTAGTATCACATACCATTACCAGAAGGAGAAAGTACCGTATGTACAACACATTCAAACTCTCTCGACCCCAGCCTGGAAGTCTCTTCTCTCTGCTGTTTCTTTAGCGTGTGCCAACATACCTGGATCTTTTGACATGGATTCAACTCAGGTCCTCCTCCTTATAAGGCAAGCATACTTTACCAACTGAGCCAGGCCTCCAGCCCCATCTGGCCCAATGGAATTGCTCTTTTTTTTTTTACCAGAGAAGATCAGTTGGCAGGCCAAACTTTTGCAAAGGGGGATTTTCCAGCAGATGGATTCAGTTCTCATGGTGAGAAAAGCCAGTCTTGAGCCAAGATTCGTGGCCACCCCTGCTGGTGAGGGCATGAAGCTATAGAGGCTGGCTTCTAGGATTGGCTTGGGTTCTGTACCCACACATGGCCTGCCTCCAAAGCCATCCAAGGTAGCTCTTACTGTGCTCCTGTTAATCTCTTTGGATCTTTCAAAGTTCAGGATTCAGTTGGCACTTAGACTTGGCTCAAGGGAGTCAAGCCTTGTAATAAAGCAAGGAGCTCATTATTCAACGGCTGCTCTTTGCATGGTATATCTTGCTAATCACTGAAGGCACATGGTCCTCTAGTTAATCACTGCCTAGACTCTCTGCTCTCTTGGCTCCTCATAGGACCTTGGCTGAGACTCACATGGAGATGTCTAATGCCTAGCAGGGTCACAGAGTAGCAGGGGACTAAGAGGAAGGCAGGCCGACCCTGTGACCATGCAGGACCAAGGGAGGACATCCAACAGGAAGTCAGCTTTGAGTCACAACCCAGTGAGATCAGAATTCCAGGACATGGCACCCAGCCTACCCAGCCTCTTCGTTCCCTGACCTACTTTGTTCTCTGTAAGATCCCAGTGTAAGGCAGGCCCCACCCTGACAGGCGGGAGCCCGTTATATGGTATGTGCTTAGAAACCCCAGCCAGCACCCTAGGGCCATACCCTTGTGCTATTTAATGTTCTGCTTCAAATCTGTCATTGAGTCATTTGCCATCACCGGGGCTTAGATCAATTAACCTGGCAGAGTCCCACAGCTGAGACATTCCTGGTGGTGGCAAAACCATAGGCCAGAGTCAGTGAGATGGCTCAGTGGGTAAAGGAATTTCCTGCCAAATTCAATTACTCGAGCTCCATCCCTGGGATCCACATGGTAGAGGAAGAGAAGGAACTCTCAAAAGTTGTATTCTGTCTTACACACACACACACACACACACACACACACACACACACACACTGTAGAACACACATATGCATATGTATATACACAAAAATAAATAAAAATATGATATAAATTTAAAGATAAAACCAGTTAACTTTTTTTTTTTTAAGACAGAGTTTCAAGTCTTCCAGAATGGTATCAAACTTACTCTGTAGCTGAAGAGGACCTTGAACTTATCTTCCTGTCTCTGTTTCCCTAGTGATGGGACTACAGGCATGTAGCACCATGCCTGGTTTATGCAGTTCTGGGATTCAAAGTCAAGGCTTTACTTATGTTAGGCAAGTACTTTACCAATTACATCCTAAGGACAGTCAAGTTTTAATGCTCCTTTACTTAGCCAAGGTCATCATCCTACCCTTTTTTTGAAGCTTCCTGGTCACTCCAATTTGACTGTTTGATAATCTTTTGATTTGGTACTGGGCATATAGTCAGAGCTCGATATTCCTGATTATGTCCTGACTCAGGAGTTCTCTAGGGAAGAGGAAGGAACTGGATGTTGTCCTGTGTTCCCAGTTGAGAGGCTCTGCGCACGGCAAAGTATGTAGGGTGATGGTGTTAGGAACCATAATGAGGAGGCTGAGCAGTGAGGGACACTCAGAGGAAGAGAAGACCCGTCCCAGCTCAGAAGAGAAAAAGGCAGGATATGATCACAGCCAATCAGCATGATCATGGAACTGCATGGCCCTGTTTTCCAGGGCAGAGGTACAGAGCAGAGCCCTAGGATGGCTGGTCTGCAGGCAGCCCCAGGCTTGGTTTCTCTTGTCCTCCAACACCAGATGAAGAGGCAAGAGCCAGAGGTGGGAACTGCTGTCCAGGATGTGAATAGGGGGCTCAGGGTGGCCCCGTGATCAGAGAGGAGGTGGTGGGTGACAGATCATCTTTCTGTAGAAGACACATGAGCCTGTGTACTCACAGATAAGCACCAGAGGAACATGGAAGGTTAAGTAACACAGAGTTGTTACTTCAAGGAAAGGAATACGATACCTGTCACCTGCCCAGAAGGCTGGGTGCTGGTGTGCTTTCTAGCCTGGTGACCTTTGCTCTCTGTGGCTAGAACTTTTCAGGCACCAGATCCTCCCCCAGACCATTATTGCAAATTTGTTCTTCTCAGTTAATCCATAGAGCCTATCTTTATTGACTTTACAAAGAGTTTCAATGTAGTCACATCTACTCTGTATTTAGCTTACTTTGTTCCTAGAAGAAATTTATGTATGCTTTTCACCAAATGGTGCTGCGCTTAAATATGCCTAAAAGAAACTACTTTGGGGTCAGGCTCCAGAAGTTTGAACCAACACTAGCTACTGAGTTGTGTTGAACTGAACTGCCTTCCTGCCTCCTGCGGATAGTCTCTCTGCACCCTTAATGGGCCTCAGAGACCCTGCAAACTGTCACTCTGACAGGGTTAGGAATCACTAAGGAGGTTACTAGAATATACTTCGAGGTGTGTCTGTGAAGCCCTTTCTAGGGAGGAATAATCAAGTAGAGAAGACTCATCCTCAACGTGGTTGGTACCATTTTACAAGAGAAGGGCCCAGATGGACTAAAAGGGGAAAGGCAGAGTAAGCCAGAAAATGTGGGTGTGGTATTCTCTCTCTCTCTCTCTCTCTCTCTCTCTCTCTCTCTCTCTCTCTCTCTCTCTCTCTCTCTGCTGTGCTGGTACCATGATGAGGCTTCTCTACTCCATCTCTTCTCTGCTACGATGGACTGAAGCCTTTGAAATGGTGAACCCAAAGAAGTTTTTTCTCCTATATTTTGATTTCTCAGGTATTGAGTCACAGTGAGGGGATCACACGGGAGTTATAGGATCAGGGGAGAAGAAAGGGGAGTTCAGAGGAAGAGGGGAGCTACAGGCTAAGTTAACTCATGGCAAGAGTTGATCTGTCTTAGATTCCAGGACTAGGTACCAATTTGGGCTAGGGCATAGACATGGTTAAACACCTTCCCCAGCCCAGAACAGGCTTGGCTCTCTGGATGTATGATAGTCTTAGGCAATGTTGGCAGACTGGATCCTAGGGTACTCAGGGGAATACCACTTCCATACACCCATGAGGACCAGCCTGGGCAGTAAGAGCAACTGGTCTACCCAGACTAGGCACACACTTTAGAGATGTGATAAGCACAGATTGCCTACAGTTCTGGGGCTACCTATGACCTTCCATTAGAGCACATTCCGAGGACATCATGAAAAGAAGGTTCTCATGAAATTTAAAGTGACAACTAGTGTCCCTGAAGCCTTCATTGGTGAAAGAATAAACATGAGGGAAGAGAGCCTTGAGGCTGGGCAAGTGTGGGTTGTGTCTTGTAACAGTGCAGACCTGTCTGGGATGGAGAAAGCCACTCATCCTCAAAGCACAAGTACCCACTGGGGGAAAATGGTTTCATGCAGAGGGATATAACCCATGGTGGCTGATTCGTGTACAGTCTGCTAGCTGGAAAGCAGGGAAACGCCTGCCACCTCCACCTTTGTTCTCAAGTGTTATAGGTGAAGACAGCAACAGCCATCATTGGGCATTGTCTGTTATAGGAGCTTTGTTAAATAAACTGATACCAGGCAGGAACAATATCCAAGTACCAGCAGTGTCTACGGTTGCTAAAAGGGATATGTACTCATGGCCAATCTTCCCTCCACAATACACAAGACAGTCCTGTGGCCTCCACACATAATCTCTTCCTCCCAGGACAGAGAAACCATCTATTCATCACCTGGGCAGACAGACCAGCTGGTGGAAGGCTCACACATTGATGTTAGAAACTGTTTCCAGAGGGGAGGGATGAAAGCTCAGAACAGTGACAGGCAGGGTGTTTGAAATCAGCCTTCTTGTCACCCAACAGCAGGAACAATACCTATTTCTTGAGCTGCCCAAACACCTTCTCCAACATCCAGGTGGAGGGCCTGTGATTTTGAAGACCCTTCTTTTTTTTCCTTATCCTAGAAAGGAGATTGCTTCAGGCAGGATTTGAAGACTAGGGGGATGTTTCTGTTTGTGGTGGTTTGGCTGAGAATAGCCACCAGAGACTCATACCTTTGAATGCCTAGTGTCCAGCTGGTGGAACTGTTTGGGAAGGATTAGGAGGTGTGGCCTTGTTGGAGGGATGTGCTACTTCGAATGGGCTTTAAGACTTCAAAAGACAGGCACCATTTCCAGTGTGTCTTCTCTGCATCCTGCTTGTGGATTACGATGTAAGCTCTTAGCTGTCACTGTCACCAAGCCTTTGTTCTTCTATCACGTACTCTAATCCTGTGAAACCATAAGCCCTAAATCCAACACTTTCTTTTATAAGCCTCAGTCATAGTGTTTTATCACTATCATAAAAAAAACTAAGACTCTCCCATAGGATAAAGTTTCTAGGCTGCAATGTCATCTAGCCTTGAACCCCCAATTCATCTGTGAATCAGGATCTTCCTCAACATTCGATGACAGGAGAGAGAGCAGAGGGCTCGACTCAGCGCCAGCTGGTACTCACTAGGTGGCCATGCTCTTGAATGGTCCCAGTCAAGACTGTGTCATTACTTAGTCCTTCTGGTCACCATCTGCCAGGCCTCCAGACACATTTCTTAGAGCTAGCAGGACCCCCACTTCCATGGTGTGTGTGTGTGTGTGTGTATGGTTTAAAAACCAATGAGGGCAGTCACAGAGATTCTGCTTCATTTCAGACTCATCTTAAGTGACAGAGAAAGAGCCATGACACCTGGTTGTGCCAAAAGCAGGTGCTCCCGTAGCATCCTTTTTACAGGGTGTGGCTTGCGACAAAGTCTGAAGAGCCTTTGTGTCATTCAATGCCAAATACCATATTTAGACCTCAGGAGGTCTTCAGATTTTTCCTGATGGGGCTACCCAAACGGTTAGCTGGCACCTTCAACTTTGGGCTTTGGGGACTGGGAGAATCTTCTACAGTGATAACTGCGTTACAACATCCCAAGAGCAATTAAGTAAACCTTGAGCTATGGTGCACACATGGGATCATCATACAATAATCTGTCTCTGGAGTAAGAGACCTATTGTGTGACAAAAGAACAACTAATGTGGGATATGAGGTGCAATAGGCTGCTTCACAGCCAAGGACATGCATGTGGTTTCAGCCTTCGTGCTGGAACTCTACCAGCAGAGGTATTCACAAGTCAGAGGGAGGAATGAACAAGACTGCAGCCAATGGCTTTGCTCAGGATGGAGTGGGCACCATCTATAAGCAGGTCCTTAATGGGTTTGGATGTATGGCTGCATGCCAACAACTGTTGTGTTTCATCTTCTCTGCTAGGGACCCTGACCATAACCTAGTGGGTGTTGTCCAGCATGGGAAGATGAGTCCCTCCACCTCCCTGCAGTGCAGGATTCTCCGTGTGAAGCACTATCTGGCTCTACCCACAGTAGATGTACATTAATAATCTGTAGAATGGGTGACTCACTGTGTGCACACATGCAGTATGGCAGTTTCTTCGGAATTGAAACATTCCTTCCAAAAGGGAGGTGGAGGAGACTCAAGAGATTTAAGAGGTAAGCAAGCGTCATGTGCCTGGGGAAGCTGAAACTTGCAGGATTCATTAGGATCCTCCTCAGGGTTCAGAGGTAGAAAATAACTGCCCTGTGATGGGGAAAGACTCTGACCAGGGTTCCTCCAGAGGGGATTCTTCCCCCATCAAGCCTACAAGATGTGCAGAGAGCCCCAGGGCTGCAGCTTTCATGAGCTGTCACCCGTGTTGGGTGGGCTCTTCTGCAAGACAGCTGCTTTCCACTTCCCCCTGCTCTTGTGACCTCCCACCCACACATCAGCGAGTAACCCCAGTAAAAGCTCTTCAGTTCACCAAGTTTTGGTGCGATCATCACTTCAGTGAGTAGTGGGTTCCCTTTCTAGGCTGAGTAGATGTGTGCTGTGTCTTCCCAGGAAAAGTTTCTCATATAACAACACAGAAGGGGCAGCCACATGTGGGCTTACAGGAGCATCAGTGTAGAACGAGGGCAGGCACATACTGCTTGGTTGACAGAGTTGGGCACAGACCTCCCAGAAGTGCTTGCTCCCAAGTGTCTGCTCAGATAATCCCCCTACAGTAGCTATCTGCAGAAGCACAAATATACGGGAGACATCTCTTGTCTCTATCTGAGCTGAAATGGAAATCCCGTAGGAAAAGGAACCCTGACCCTCCTGTTGAGCAAGGCTGTCCTGCCCCGAAGGGCAATTAAGAAGGCTGATTTCACAGGGCCTGGGAAGGTGCTTTTGGTGTATCCCTAATGAGTCTTCTGCTCTGTGCTGGCCAGTCCTTCCTCCAATTGTCCACCAGGGTAAATCCTTGACAAATAAGATTAGTGCTTTTGTAAAAAGAGACAGTGTTGGGAGTGGTGGCACACACCCGTCACCTCAGCATCCAGGAGGTGGAACCAGAAGGACTGTGAGCTTGAGCCTAGCCTGGGCTACATATGAATTCAAGGTCAGCTTAGGTTACATAGCGAGACTCAAAAATATCAAAAAAAAAAAAAAAAAAAACAACCCAAGAAAAGAGATATGAGACAGAGTCACTCATGTTTAGTCCCCTCTTTGGATAAAATGAGAAATGATCCTAGCAAGACAGCCCCCATGAGAGAGACACCAGGGTGACCAGCACCTGGGCTTCCTGGTCTCCAAGACTGTGAGAACAAATTTCTTTAAAGTATTCGGTCAGTATTGTGTTTTATCAGCCAGATGGACCAAGATGCCACTTTTTTTTTTTTTTATAAACCCTCAGGCTCATGACATGGGCCTCAATGAGAGAGGGAAGTTTGGAATGCTAGTCTGTTAGATGTGGACAGCATCTTGAGTGGCAATCAGACTTGTATACCCATCTGAAAATGGCTGGCTCTGTTCTGTGAACACTCACAGTTCTGACACATCCATCTCTCTTGAGGGCATTCCCCGCAGACCTGCAGTGCGCTCCCCATCTGGTGGGGAGACCTTTGCCCAAGAAACTCATGGTTTGAATGAAGACGTCAGTGTGTAAAGTGCTATTCTGAAAAACCAGTGTGCCTGTGTGTTATATAAACACAAAGAAAAAAAACCCTATAAAGTTACATTCTATACTATTATCTGCAGTTCCCTGTGATTGTAAATAACTTCTATTTTCTCCTTTGTGCTTTTCTGTATTTCCTAAAATTCTAGAAATAATACATAATACCTTTGTAATCAGTAGAACAACAATGAGAAGTAATAGCCATGACTTTTAAAGACCCTCAATCATGACTCTCCCTAGGCTGAAACAGCAAAGCCCCAGCTAGCTCCTCGTTGTCAGAACAGCTGGAACCTTGGAGGAAACAAGAAAGAAGCCAGGGGCAAAAGGGGATGGAGGAGTCTTAGGGAAGGTCTACTGTGTGACAAAAAAAAGTCCTTTCTTATCCTTGCAACCTTTGGCTGTGGTTGATACATTAGAGGCAACTTCCCAGAATCCTTCCTTGTTTCAGCATCTGGTTCGCACACATGAGGTCAAGGCATAGACTCTGGGTGAATGAGGTGAATGTCTCCCACACTGACATGATTTAAAGTGAGTGGATCCCTTGTGAGATAAAAAGTGGAAACAAACAGAAGAAAATATTACAGATTTCTGAAAGAGCCATGGTGGGAGAGGACAGACATATTGCTTGTGTCAACTGATATCCAGAAATGGAGGCAGATGCCATGTTTATTGACTGGAAAACACTGTCCTGGAAAGATGCCAATTCTTCCTGTCTTGACCCACAGATTCAATACAACAAAAATAAAATTTTCAACAGGAATGTGTGTGTGTGTGTGTGTGTGTGTTGCTCTTGACAATTGGATGCTACAATTGACAGGATTGTACAGGATTGTGCAGCTGCACTGTGCAGTATTCTCAAAGAATACAAGCCTTCTAGGCAAAAGTCAAAACTTAGTGCAAACTCTGGAGATGAAGGTGTCCAGGCTAAGCCTGCTCCAGGCCCTTGCAAATGCAGACTTCATTACAGGGCAAGGAGGGTCTTGTAGATCTCTGGGGAACAGATAGATTATCAAAAATAAATGGTGCCAGTGTGCTTTGGGATTCATCTAAAAGATAATGAAAATAGGCCAGTTCTTATGCCATTCAAAAAGTTAAATCCAAGGAAGATAAAAATATAAACATGGAGGATTGGAGAGATGGTTCAACAGTTTAGAGTACTGGCTGTTCTTTCAGAGGACCTGGGTTCAATTCCTAGCACCCACATGGCAGCTCACAACTGTCTGTAACTTCAGTTTCAGGGGATCTGACACCCTGGATAAAAAGAAATGAAATGTGGATTCCATTTATGGAAGGCAGCACAAGGGAGCTTCCATTCTCTGAAGAAATGATTGAATCTAGTGAAATAGAGAACATAAAAGCAGATAAATGCCCAATCTTCTGAGTCCCCAAATACAACAACTAGAAAGGTCTAGAAACTGTCTTCAGGCCTCGAGTCTACAATTTTCATTGTTAAGTTTCTTTTGCCAGACATTTTGTCATAGCAACACAGGCAGTCACTGCTAATGAATGCTGCTTCTTTTTGGAGGTGATAAAATATTTAAAATGGTGTGTACTGCTGATTGTACCACTCTGGGTATATTAGCAGTGGTTGGCCTGCACATTTAAATGAGCAAATTGTGTAAGTATGTGCCTATTAATGATACCATTGTGCCAAAAGCTGGGTGTGAAGGGCAGAGCTGTGAAGTGGAGAGACACAGAAAAACCTAGAGCCTTGGAGTCTGGGAAGGATTCATTTTGAAAATCACAAAATCTACTACCCACATGGAAACAGACTGATAAATTCAAGTAGATTAGAATAACGTACTTCTTCCCTTAAAAAGCAACCAAGACAGAGTGAAAAAGCCAAGCTACTAGCAGAAGAATATGCTTGCAATAGTTATAACCAATAAATAATAAATATCCAGAATATATAAAGAGTGCCACCAATCAATAATAATTAAAAAAAAACCACAACTTGATAGAAATAATCTGTACTTGGGCAGGCACTTCACAGAAGTGGCAATCAAGATGACCAGTGAGCAAACATCAGGATGCTTAGCCTCGTTCATAGTTAGAAAAATGTCCATTAAAACCACAATGAGAGAACTATCCCATAAAACATATGGCTAGTAAAAATTAAACGTTTAATGTTCACAAGAGCTCTTAAACATATCAAGTGTGGGTTAAGTGTGGTGGCATGCACCTTTATACCAGCACTTGGGAGGCAGAGACAGGCAGATCTCTGTGAGATCTCAAGGCCAGCCTGGTCTACAAGCAAGTTAAAGGTTTTCCAGGACAATATAGTGAGGCCCCTCCCTGTGCCCCCTCCTAATATATAAAGTGTGTGAAGTTGCACACTCTGCTGTTGGCAAGATGTGTTTTGAATGTGAACAGAACCCCATAGGCTCCGGGATTTGAACACTTGATCATCACCTCATGTTGGAGGGTGTGGAACCATTAGGGGTAGAGCCTGGGGGAGGCATTGGGTCACTGGGGGTGGGCTTTGAAGCTTTGTAGTCAGGCCCAAATTCCTCAGTTTTCTGCTCCCTAGCTGAGGCCCTAATGTGAACACTATCTCACTCTCCTGCTGCCATGCCTTCCCCCCATGATGGACAGCTTTCTTCAAACCAAGAGCCAGATAAACCTCTCCCTCCTTAAATGGCCTTTATGAAGAATTTTGTCACGGTAATGAGAAGTTTAACTACTGCACAAGGTAAGTCCACCAACAAGTTGAGAGACATGTATTGCATTATCCAGTTGGGTGAAATTAGCATCTTTCCAGAGATCCATGCTGAAGAAATAGCTGTACTGGTGCATTCCAAGGCAGGGGCAAGAAAGATTGCAGTAGTGTTGCTTGGAATAGCCCCCAGTGGGAACAAGCCCAAACGCTGGCTGTCAGTGAAAGAATAGATACACGTGAAATGTTCCTATATGGGAGCCAGGGTAGCAGAAATAAACAGGCCCCAGCTATGCTCAAAGGGATGGTTTTCCAGACAAGATACCAGGAGAAATAAAAGCAAGTCAGACAAAAGCATCTACAGCACAGATCTGTGATGCTCAAAAACCAAGAACCAGCAAAGCATCCCGAGACACATACTGGCAAGAGTAGAAGTCAGTTGTGGTGGTAGTCCCAGAGTTGGAAGGGGCAGTAGGCAATGCTTGGACTTTCAATACCGTGGGGGAAGCCACTTGTGAGTGGGGGAGGGGTTCTCAAGTCCAGAGGTGAGTCTATGGTGGTGGGCGTGGCTTTGAGGGTGCTCTTGTGGCACCCAGGTAAGGGTGACTTGGATTCGTGCATTTATGACCTTGACAGTAGTGTGTGAATAACAATTCGGGGCTCTGTTTAAACAAGTTCCACAGGCCCATCTTGAGTTTACAACCACTAAAAATTTCTCTCTCTCTCTCTCTCTCTCTCTCTCTCTTGTGTGTGTGTGTGTGTGTGTGTATGGTGTCTACTCCCTGTCCCTTCTCTGCCATCCTCGCCTCCCTGTGTGGCTGCTAAGAGTCAGGTCTAGAGTGCAGCAGTGAGACAGACCGGTTCCCTCCTTGGGTTCGGCAAGGTGATGGTGTGACCTCCAGACTCTATGACTGCCAGACCAACCATACTCACCAATTACCAGTGTCAGAGAACACAGCGGAGATCCTAGAATCCTACACACCAGCTTCTTGAACCACACCTGGTCCTGGGCCCAGTGCATAGACCTTGGCAAACAACATGATCTTTTGCTCTTATCTATAAAGGATTAAGGTTTTGGGATGTTCGGAAACACCTGGAGCTTCTGAGAGGGGACGTTTGGTCACTAGGAATCTCCATGTGATTGATGCAGTTCTTGGATTTGAAATGGATAACCATGCATTGTTTGTGTGACTTTGTTGTTCCTTTCTGGATATTCAGGATACCTGGTAGGCACAAAGGTCAAGGTGGAAGCAATAGCCAAGAGGTACCCAAGCTATTCGTTAGGAGATTGCATTCTTCTGATGCCACAAAGAGAATGAGTTTCAGCCTGAAACCCATTAGCTCTGAGTCTGTTTTCAGAATTTACAGCCTCCCTAGGGAATTTCCTTAGCCCTGGAGGGAATGAGGCAGGGTGGAGGACTTGGCCTATTACTTTAATGTGCTCCCGTGTGGGAGCAAGGTCAGATGGAGATGTATTCTTCCATTCCTACATGTGTTCTCTCTCCCACGAGACCTTAAGAAAGGTGTAAGCAAGTGCTCAAAGCCACCGGAAACCTTGGTGCTGGGGTGGAGCTGAATCCATTCACCCTCACCCCAACTCCATTCACACAGATGCTAAGCTCTGGGGAGCAGGGTGGTGAGTCACTATATCTACTTTCTGCTGGTGATGCTGGTTAATCATTAAAGGTAGAACCAGAAGCTCATGCCACGCAGTAAATACTTCCAGTTAACTAAAGCCACATCACTTAGCAGCTGTTTATTTTAGTCATATGTCATGAGAAAGGGTAGGAGAGAAAGTGGAATGGGGAGGGGAGCTAAAGGGGAGAGAGGGAGGGATGGGTGGTGGCCCAAGGGAAGGATAAGGATGGATATTCCATAGGCTTCACTTACCCTGGCCACCGGCTTTGTCTGAAGTAGTCTTTGCATTTGAACAGTTTCCATTCGTAAGCAATTTCTTGGCCCATTTCAGTTGGAACTTCTCCATCGGCCTGGGCAACTCCTCCCAAGACAACTAAGGCCAGTTTGTTTTGCCAAATCCTGTTCTTTAAACATCTCCCAGACACACCTTCCTTTGTGTTGTCTACCCTCCCAACCCTTCATAGATATGATAGAGACTAGAACCTGGTGTGTTTGAGACAGGTGGAACCCATTTGGGTACCTGGAAGGGAGTGGCCCCTTTTCTGCAGGTTGTGTGCAGCCCTCTCCTAATCTCCTACCTCTCCTATCCTGGTCATGCCCAGACCTTTGGCTCTGAGATTCTCAGGAATACAAACTTCGAAGCAGAGTTCAGAGGCAGGGGCAGAGTGGAGCAGGAAAGAGAAGCCTTTTTGAAGATGTGGCCTTTCGTGGGTCAGGCAAAGATTCTTGTCAGATAAAAACCTTTGTCCCATTAAAGGCCACTTCCCTGGAAGGAGTTTTTCTCTCAATTAACTTAATTCATGTATCAGTTCCTGTGACCAATGGCCCCTGGAGCCCTGGGAGGAGACATAGCATCCCATTGCTAGGCAGGTCACCTCAAACATTTGCTCAGTTAATTGGCCACTGCCTTGTTAAGCCTTCCTCCGTGGTCTCTAGGAGTGACTTCAGCTCCCTACCCATCCCTCATACCAGCCTCTCAGTCCAGGGATTCAAGACTGGAATCCCACTGTCTTTGAACTTACAGCTTGCACTGGCCCTGGGTTCTGGGGCAAGCAGGTGTGTTAGCACATGCTCCGTTCTCTGCCTGTTCCCTCCATCATTCTTACCCCCTTTACTTCCCTTTTTGAGTTTTCTCCCCATAGATTTGCATCTTACGCTGTGTGTGTTTTGTATTTCAGTCTTAATTATGTCTATGTGTGTGCATCTGTGTATGGGTGTGCCCATGTGTGCAGGTGTCTGTGGAGACCAGGGGTGGCATATATCCTAGAATCTAGAGTTACAGGGAGGTTGTGAGCTGCCTGATGTGAGTACTGAGAACTGAACTCAAGTCCTCTGTGATAGCAATGTATGCTCTTAAGTACTGAGCCCTCACCCTAGCCCTTGTTTGAATGTTTAATAGCAATGTCAAATAGTTATTGTTTGGAAGATAAGTGCAAGCAACTATTGGCAGAAATCACCTGTGAGGCGTGCTAGGGACCCTGGGATCCTGTACTGCTTCTCTACTCTCCCGTGAATGCCTTTGTACTGGAGGGCAGGGTGGTCCAAGGTGGGGTGGGGGACACAATGATAAGAGCCAATCCTCCATCCAGGTTCCCGGGTGGCAGTGAACAAGGAGTCACATGCAGACTGAGACCTTCTGAGGCAGCAGAGGGCATGACATGGAAGTACCCCCACTAGGGGGTCCAGTGTGCCTTATAGTGTCTCCATCTGCCAAGCAGGCATAATGGAAGTCCTCATCCTGAAGAGTAAATGAATGAAGGAAATGAACTGCTTAGCACTGGACCTGGCATTGAACTCGGGCCTGTGACGTTAGCTGTGGACCCTGTCCCCCATTCCTGTCCAAGCTCTAGTTTCTCATTAAAAGGGACAAGTGTGAAAATAAAAATAATTAGCTAAAAGTGTGGGTGATTGGAATCAGAGTCAGTGAAGTCCTTATAGACTGGATCCCTAAGAAGCCTGGTGGGGCCTTCTCTTCCTTCCCAGCATTCTGGGTGGACATGGTCAGGTGTGTCCCTGCTTTCCTGTGCACTATGTCTTTGGCTGGCACTGCAGGGAGGGTGGCTTTGACTCATCTCCTATCGATCCTGTTGTCCTGAGGTCCTTTATAGAACCACAGCTATTTGCCCAGAGGACCTCACTACTTTTTAAAATGCAAAGTTTGTGTCTTTACAATTGGCAGGGAAGTGTTTATGGAGACAGGCCTGGCACATAAACAAGACCTTCTTGCCATTAAAATCTAGCAGGAGTGTGGAGGCCCATGAAGGAGGGAGACCAAAACAGGAAGAGACAGAGAGCTGCCCCTGAGAAATATGGGTGGGCACCTGCCTTCCTGTGGGGGCAAGACTGGCCCACCTTATCCTCATCTTGCTTGGCATTGCTGGAGACCCTTTACTCTGCAATGTGCTCGTACCACACAGTCACATGGAGACAGCCACTTTGGGTCAGAGAATGGATGTGATTGTTTCATTACCAAGCCTGAATACAGCAATGCTTAATGTCTATGGAAGCCCAAATGCCTTCTTTTTGGCTCCTTTCAGGAGCGACTGTTTAGGTTTGTATTGAGCCACAAGTGGTTTGGTGGAAGAGGAGGAACACCAGGGATGCTTCTCAGAGCTGTCTGAGGGGTCTCCACTTGCTGCCAGCCTGGTCATTTATCCTATGCGTCTCCCGAGGTACAGCTTAGATTCTTTCTCCTGTGTGATGCACAGAGGAGAGATGACAGCCCAGAACTGCAGTCGTCTGCCAGCTCAGAAACAGAGCTTGGCTTTTCAATCAGATGCTAATGGATGGGGGAAGGTCATGAGATGGTGCCCAGAAAACATGTGCTAGTGACAGACTGGGAGCCTTGTGAATGGTAGACATGGTAGTGTCACTTGCTGCTGTGGCCTTTGTTAGTTCTGCATATGGTTTTTATCCCATGTTGGTTTCTACTGTCCTGAAGGCTTAATTTCCGCCTCTGAACAGAGTGACTCTGTGCCTCCCTCCCCTCCCCTCCCCTCCCTCCTCCCCTCCCTCCCTCCCCAAAGCATGAAGACGGAACCTCACACCTTCTCTCAGAGATGAACCATGACGGCTCATGTGGAACTTTACGGCCAATAGTTCTGCCATCCAACTCATTACTGGCCACCTCAGGGGCATGGTGTTGTATGCTCATCACACATTGTGGGCTAAGGAAGATGCACAGCAACCCCGTGTTAGTTATTTTTCTCTTTACGACAAAATGCAGTGAAAAAGCAAAGGCTTGTTATAGTTCATAGTTTGATGAGATACATATCTAAATGGAGGGGAATGCATGGCAGGGGCGTGAGATATTGCATCCTTAGGAAGGAAGGGGAGAGAGGGAGGGAGAGGAAGAGAAAGGCCAGAGCGGGGGGGAGGGGGGGGAGGCTGCTGCTCACATTCTAGGCAGGTCTTCTTTGACCAGTTGAACATCTGTAGGAACATCTCTGCGTACACCCAGAAGTGTGTCTCCTAGGTGATTCTAGATCTAATCAAATTGACAGAGAGGTGTGGGTGATGGGTTTCCTTCCATGTTACTCTCAACCTCAGCATGCTTCCTGAGGAACATTCAGGATGACTGATGGGAGGCTTAATCTTTATGGGAAAATCCTCAGTCAGAGGCTAAGCCTATCAGAGCTGCTTGGACACACTAGCACAGGCTAGGAGCCAGGATTTCCTGGATGCAACTGGAGATAACCAGTGATGCTTGTTTAGAGCTAGCTCTGGGTTCATTCGGGCTACTGGGACAAAGGAAATGGAAACTTGCTTCCTTGGGCTCATGTAGACTATCTAGCTCTCTTACTCAAGAAGAATGTGTGTATGATCTGGCCTAGTGTGGTGGCTCACACAAGTTATCTCAGCACTTAAGAGGCTATATCAGGAGGAGTGAAGTGAGGCCAGTCTGGGTTACATAACAAGACCTTGTCTAAAAAATGTGTATAATCTGTTGAAATTCCCATAAGCAAGTGTCTTAATTTGTATTCTATTGCTATGATAAACACCATGACCAAAAGAAACCTGGGGAGGAAAGTGTTTACTACATCACTACATCTTGCAGCTTATGGTTCATCATAAAGGGAAGTCAGGGCAGGAACTCAAAGCAGGAACCTGGTGGCAGACACTGAAGCAGAGGCCATGAAGGAGTGTTGCTTACTGGCTTGCTCCTCATGGCTTGCTTAGTCTGCTTTCTTATGTAGCCTCAGTGTCCTGGAACCACTCACAGTGGGTTGAGCCACCTTACATCGACCATTAATAAAGAAAATGCTCTCACAAGTTTGCCTCCAGGCCAATTGATGGAGGCACTTTCTCAGTTGAGGGTCCTTTGTTTCAGATGGCCCTAGCTTATTTTCAAGTTGACAAAACACCAACCAGCACAGTGAGTGAGGGGGGACTAAGTACTCTTAACTTCATAATTTTCCCTTCAAAATTTTGATTTATTGTATTTGGAACAGTCAGACAGCTTAATTTTAGACAGCTTCTCATTTTTGGAAGCCATATGCTCCCTTAAATCTTGAGTACTAAAGGCTTTCTATTTGTCAGATTCTCTGGGGGTGGGTGGGCAGAGAAAGAGTTCAGTAGTTAAGAGCATTTGCTGCTCTTGCAGATAACCCAAGTTTGGTTCTCAGCATCCACACTGAGTGGCTTCCAGAACCATATAACTCCAGCCCAGGGATCCAATACCCCTTCTGGCGCCAAAGGTACTGCATCCATGTGGTGTATACACACACAACACACACACACACACACCAGTTGTATCTAAATTGTTGTGGTTCCTGCTCTGTTCCTCCGCCCCAGGCAGAACCATGGAGGTGAGGCGCTTTCACAAACTTTGTTGATGTGGACATCCACTCTTGCATTTCCACACATGACCACCTCTGTTGAGTGCAGAACTCTTAGACTAGAATCTCATCACTCAAAACCTCACAGATGCTTTTTAATGGTGTACTGTTTTCAATGTTGGCCCTTGGCAAGGAGGTCCACTAGGGCCACCAAGAGCCCAGACAGAACCAGATGCCTCTCCAGTCTCTCTTGCTGTGCCCATGTGGCTTGCTCTGGGCTCTAGGACAGCTAGTCATCAATGTGTTAACCCTTCTATGTCTGTTCTTCATGGCTACTATCCCCTCTTACACTGTTTCTCAATTTGACTCTTTATTATTTCCTATGTATTATATTTAGGGGAGGTTTTCTCTATTCTCTTTGGGAAGAACATTTCCCCATATTCTCCAACATGAGAATAAACATCCCCTTTCCTCCTCATGGTTAACCTGGCTCCTTTCAGCTAAAATGCATAAGGAACTTCTGTTGCTGGTGTTCCAGTTCTTCAGATCCTTCCCTTTCCTTCTGCTGCCAGTGATTTTGACAATCTCGAGACCAAGCGGTAATTCTATCTCTCATGTCTTCTCCAAGTTCGTGCTTACTTGAGTCGACGGTAGAACCCAGTTGTCTAAAATGTGCTTCTGTTTCTTGGGGTAGTCACCCCCCAAACATGCTCTTCCTTCCACAGGCTTAACTGAGGGGCCTTCTGTACCATGCTGCTGAACACAATTTCTTTTTACTCTTGTGGAGATTAGGTTTTTGTCAACTTGACACGAGCTAGAGCCATGGAAGAAAGACCTTCAACTGAGGAATTGCTTCCATCAGTTGGCCTGTGGTAAGTCTGTAGGGATGATGATGATGATTACTACTGGTACCAAGACAGAACAGATGAAACTTCCTCTGCCTGGACAGAAAGGAAAACAAACAAGCTCACTATCTGCATGAAAAGGATGATGGGTCCTTGACACTTCCTGGTAACTTCTCCACTCCTATCCTGTGTTCCTTTGAGACATCTTTGGTAGAAGTATTTTTCCTTTTGTGACCTTGTAAGATACCTCTTCCTTGGCCCCTCCTTTTTGACCCACATCTATCTATCTATCAGGAAAGTTTCTGCCATCAGACCATCACAGCTTGGCTTCTAGGGTTTCTTATGGCACTGGAAAAGCTATGGGGAGCCAAAGAAACCTGGGTCTGTGTGATCTTCAGCACATTATCAGGTGGAGTTAGCAGGTCTACATAGACTTGAGGATATCTGCCATTGCCCTCAACAAAGACTTTGGGTTTATTGTATGTCAAAGGATATGTATGTATTGGAGTGAACTATGCAACATCTGAGAGGCAGATAGAAACATGGATGTGTGAGAGGAAGGAGGTTACAGAGATACGGAAGGAGGGAGGAGATAGAGATAGTGTGAGCTCATGAGTGCTAGCTCAGTAAGGCAGGGTGAGGGAGGCACCGACTCACACTCCAGAAGTGTCTGCTGAACCACATCTTAGCCGTCTTAAGAAGTGATGGTAGAAGCTGGGCAGTGGTGGCGCACGCCTTTAATCCCAGCACTTGGAAGGCAGAGGCAGGCGGATTTCTGAGTTCAAGGCCAGCCTGGTCTACAGAGTGAGTTCCAGGACAGCCAGGGCTGTCTCAAAAAAAAAAAAAACAAACCAACCAAACAAACAAACAAACAAAAAAAAAACCAAAGAAGTGATGGTAGACTGAGTACAAGAGGTAGAAGAGGAAATAGAAGCTCTCCTAGGAAGACAGCTAAAGAGAGATGACTGACAGGTCCCCAGAGGAGCTCTCCTTTCTAGCTACACAGAGAAACACATGGCTCAGATGCACGTGCTTACAAAAGGATGTGGACAGAGTTCATTGCGTCTGGCTGTTTTAATTACCTACAAATCAAGTGATTTTGCTTCCTTCGTTTAGCAGGAGGTTTTTTGAAAGCCATTTCTACTCCGATTGCCTCCATTAGTGAGTGGAGAGGATGCATCGAAGCAGAATGGAGCAGGCAAAAAAAAGCAGAGGCCAGGGCTCTGAGGACAGGTGATGCCTAAGACCAGCTGATGCTGGGCAGTGCCCCTTCCCTTTACACCTCAGGAAACCCTCTGTCCTGGACCTGACTCTCCCATGGCACCTGGAATCTGGAAGAGGATTGAGTACAAGTTTTTTTGCTTGACAAAGAAGCACCGTAGATCCATTGACTCAGGTGGTACAGGGTGGAATCTCCTCAGCTCTGGGTTGATGTGGAGCATTTCAGACTTCATATTTGGCTATTCACTGTGGTGTGGTTATTATAGCAGAGCTTGTTCCAGCAGGGACTCTGCTGATTGTCCCCTGCTGTGCTTCCTCTGGTCACTGCATGGAGCTTATTTATTTCCCTTACTGGGCGACATTCTGTGTTCCTTTTCTCCTTAGAGAAGGAAAGATGGCCTAAACATTGCTTTCCTGAGCTGAAAAGTAGGCAGCAGGGTCAGACACTTATCTTACCCCTGGAGTGTGAAAGTAAGGGCAAAAGGAACCAGGTGTCAGGACCAGTCTGGCCATCAGGCTTCTTGCTCAATTTCTGTCCCACACCAAGGGACAGAGTCTGGCTCAAGTCTCCGTGAAGCAGAAGACCTAAAGTGATGCCCATCTATAGGAGAATGAGGAAGCAGACATGCTCTGCGGTGGGTGGTCGGGCATACAGAGTCAACATGTTTGAGTTGTGGCTGGTTTGACAGCTGCTGAGTTTGTCACACACATAATTAGATAAACTGCTCAAGCACAGAGATTGGGTATGCAGTGCCATTTAGTGGCTGCTTCATAGGGGCCTTTCTTAATTGAAGGAACAATAGGGGAGAGCCTCAAGGAAGTCCCAAATCTACCTCTTCTTGCTCTAGTAATTTGACATTTGACTTGGAGTGATCATCTGAAAGCTCACAGGTTCTGGGCACCAGCTCCAGCTCTGAAAGGCCTGAGCTGCCACGGCCAAGGGCACTTCTCTTTCCACAGTCTTCCCCCAAGCAACCTCCTGGAGGGAAAGTTATAAGTAGGGGCTCCATGTCTGTCTGTCTGTCTGTCCCTTCATTGCTCCCCTCCTTCCTCTTCTTCCCCCCAATGTTTTGGTGGCCCTCTAAATGTTCTGTTTGCTGTGACAGAACATTTCATAAGATGAACTTATTGGGGGAAAGATTTGTCTTGGCTCATCTATGGTGTGTGTGTGTGTGTGTGTGTGTGTGTGTGTGTGTGTATGTGTGTGTATGTCCAGTCCATCATTGGAGGGGAAGGCATGATGAAGTTCATGGTAATGGGAATGTATGATGTGGGTTGTTCACATCATGGTAGAACAGGAATCAAGAGCAGGGCGGGATCCAGGGGCTGGGTATTAATCTTCAATCTGTCCCTAGTGACCCACCTCTAGCTGAGTCCCATTTTCTAACAATTCCTCCTTAAGCCTTTGTCCTCAAAGGAGCTGGGGCACAAAGGTATAAACTGTGAGCCTATCTGGGGCTTTCCAGATCCAAGGCACAACATCCTCCTGTCCCAGAGAATGCCCTTTGAGCAGGCTCTTCCTCACAGATCTGTCTATTCTCTGCTGAGGCCTTCTAAGGGGTTCCTGTTCTGTCAGTCCAAGGGACTGTATGTTGCATAGTCACTAGTGTATGGATTCAATCAAAAAATTAGTAGAACATTTCCAGTGAGGTAGGCAGAGAAAAATAAAGCAGACACCTACATTAGTAAGGATGTCCAACAGGAAAGGGGCTAGGCACTAACAAGAACTTTCTATGGAGGGGATCCAGTGTTTCATAGAACTTCTTCCAGCATGCTAGCTAGCTTGAAGTTCACACAGGAAAGCCTTGGTCCTGCAGGAATCATATATCATATCATAACATATCACATCTCATTTCATATCATATATTAAACCATACCATAGCATATCATACCATATCAAATCATATCATGTATCATGTCATATCCACCAATCATATATCTACCATTTATTTGTCTGTATGGATGATCCTTGTGTCTCTCTCTCTTTCATTCTCTCTCTCTCTCTCTCTCTCTCTCCTCTCTCTCTCTCTCTCTTATCTGTATGTGTGTGAACACAAGCAGAGAAGTCAGTGGAGGGTATTGGGTGACCCCCTCCATCTCTCTCTACCTTACTTCTTTAGGGCAAGTCACTATTGAGTAGGCTGGTTGTCAACAAAATCCAGTGATCTTCAGGCCCTGACAGCTCTAGGGTTCCAGGGGAAGTTAATACCACACCCAGCCTGTTATGTTGGTGCTAGAACCTGAACTCAGGTCCCCATGGTTGTGCAACAAGAGCTCTTAAACACTGAGCCATCTCCATGGCCCTGTGTAGGTGACCTTATGTAATTCAATGGCCGTGGAAGAAAGAGACGGAGAAAGTGTGCATGGTTCTAAAGGGATTCTGAGGCAAAGCCTTCTCTTTTGACTCTAGGATTAGAGAGTGAGCCTGCCAATGGCTGACACACTGAGGAAGTTAGAGAGAAGCAGGGTGGGATACAGAGACAAGCAGAAGAGGTGCTGAAGACAGCAAGGAACAATGGCAGAGGTGGGAGACTCAGAGACCATAGCTTGTTTCTGTGCACGAAATCAATGCAGTGCGAGACTTTCTCAGCTCAATAACTTATTAGCAATTTTTAATTACTGGGTTGTAATTAATTCATTCAGAATGCAGCTGTTCTGTGGAGCACGCCACACGTGCTGAACTGATAGCGTGCTTGCGCATTTGCAGGGGACTCAGACCAAGATGTTGCTTGCCGAAATCCAAGGGGAAATAGTCAAAGAACACACACGTATGTTTGAAGCCATTTTTTTTTCTACTATGGAAGCAGATTCTACAAGTGAGATAAATGTACCCCAAGGAGGCTGCAGTGGGTGTGTTTTTTGTGCTGTGGTGTGGGTAAATTTTCAGTTCAGCTGGTCTCTAGTTGTGTACATTGATGCTGGATAGATCTACAGAGTGGGAAGGAGTCCCCCAAATTAAAGAATGCCATCGATTCTAGCCTTGAGGTCTTGGTATCTGGTGAGAGAGGCTGTAGGCTGAGATTGTATGGATGCTAGGGACTGGAGCTGGCCTTCATGGCAACGGTCACCCCCTCTCCCTCGTACAGCATTAGTTTGAGTTCACACTGCTCTGCCTGGCTCTTTCCTGAACTCTACTTCTCCCTGGAAGCCACATTTTAGACACTTGATTCTTTCTGCACCCCTCAAAACCTTTCCCATGGTCTCTACCTGGGACCCCTTCTGTCTTTTCAAGACCCGCCTCCTAGGGTCTCCTCTGACAAGCATGCTTCTCCTCCTTCACATCTTCTGACTGTTGAATGTCTTTCTCAGGTTCTACCAACATGTCTCCAAACTCTTCCATACATTCCAGGGGTTGCTTCCTTGCTGGGTATCAGGTTCTCTTGCTTCTTGCTAACCAGCTAGGGAACCTGGAGACTCAGCTCTCTTCACAGAAGGAGTCATCTGGAGGAGACCAAACTCCAGTCACTTCCTAAAGAAACAGGTAGGACCCATCTTGTCTCCTCTAGCTTGAAGGAAGAGCCACCACCCCTTACCTCTGGGCCATACCCAGTGTAGCCTCTGTATTCTTATGGAGCTGTGACCATGAGTACTCAGGAGGACAATTGAAAAGGACAAGCAGTTTACTTTGGCTTGTGTCTCTAGGGGATTCAGGCCATAGTCATGTGGCCTCATCCATTTGGGTAGGATGTGGTGGGGTAGTGGAGTGTGTGGTGTGGAAGGCTCTTTAGCTCCTGTTTGCCGGAGGGCTGAGAAACACACCATGACCTGGCTCTTCTACTTCTGTAACACCTCAAGAAATGCTACTGTTTCACAGATCAAGACAATGTCAGAACACCTAAACTCTCACAGTTCTAGTCTCTCTCTCTCTCTCTCTCTCTCTCTCTTTCTCCCTACCATGTGGCTCAGGTTCACTTTGCTTCTCAGCCTGCCCAGGGCTGGGTGAGGAGCTTGCACCACTGTGTCTATCTCCGGATACAATCAGTAGAATGTCCTCACAGATATACTGAGTGAAGTACTTTACCAATCTCCTAGGTATCTCTCAATGCAGCCAAGCTGATGATCAAGATTCATGGTCATGTAATAGGGTATGGATTGTTACAGCCTTTTGGACCTGCTCCTTGAGTGTGTCTTGCTGTCTGTAATAACATCGCCACCATCCAGAGGCCCTCAATTTCACTCAGACACAGCCTATTTCATCCTCACTACACCCCATGGCATAAAAGAGGGTCTGCTATTACACCCACTTTACAGATGAGGCCAGCCTCAGTGGCCTAGTCCAAGGAAGTATAGTGACACACTTGGCTCCAAAAGCCTGGGCCTCCCTTTACTTCCTTGGGTCTCAGGCTTTCCTTGTCAGAAGGCTTTCAAGCTATAGAAGCTGCTCCTCTGGCAGAGTTAAACCACGCCCCATTCTGCCACAGCTCTGCAGCAAGATCTCACATGGCCTGGTGACTAAAGTGTCTTGTGGCTGGCACAGCCAGGGATGAGAGTGACTTCCCCTGGCAGGACAGACTTACAGATTTATAGAAGTATAGAAGTGGCCCTGGGAAGGCGTGGAGCCCAAGTTAAGTTCTGAAGGCACCAAGATGCAAGTAACTCAGCAGCAATAACAACAACAATAATAGCAATAATAATATAATAATAGCAACAACAGTGAGATGAAAGGAAAGGGAGAGAGAAAGAAAGAAGGTTCTCTGGCAGAAAGATTTACTTTACTAACATGTGGACAAGGGGTTGAGTTCTCATGACTGTCCACCAACACTTAAGACAAAAAGAAGCTAGGGTGCTAGAGAGATGACACAGCAGTTAAGAGCATTTGCTGCTCGGGCAGAGGATGGGTGTTCAGTTTTCAGTGCCCACATCTGGAGGGTCACAAGTGCCTATCACTTTAGTTCCATAGGATCTGAAACCATTCTCAGGCCTCTCACCCACAGACACAGATACACAAACACACAGGCACACACACATGCATACACATGTGCACACATATTTTTAGAACATTAATATTTGAAGGATAGAAAAGGCAAGTGAGTGTGTGGTTTACTCATTTTTTAAAAAAATGTAAATGTGGATTATTTTCTTGGATGTCATTAACCTGGAAGCATGTCTCTGGATCCTGGGCAATCTAAAGAACATCTGTAAATACTCTGCAGGCTGAGCAGATTGAGGACAGGCTCTACCCACCTGTTTGGCTTCCATAATTTCATGGTTTGTTTGGAAACCCGCCCAAATATGCCATCATGTCAGCCATATAACCCAACCCTAGCTTGGTGAGGGATTGCTTAGAAGGCAAGTTGGTGGGAGAGATAGTGTGACTTCCGAACCAAGTCAGAGAAAGTGCCTTTTAGAGTGGAAGCCAGTGTGCACAGAGGAACACTCTGTGACAAGATGCCTTCAAACACAAGCTCTGTCTGAAGTCAGGCAGCGAGCCCCATCCAGCATCTGGGTGCATGACCTTGGTGGTATTTGGAGTTGAGGAAAAACACATCCCCCCAAAAGTCTTTCCCAGATTTCTCCTTGCTCCTAACTTTGAACAAGAAATGCCCAGCTTCTGACCCAGGAAGCCTAGGATCAAAGCTACACACTTGAATAGAAGCCAGCAGAGTTTGGGTTTAGTCTGATTTCTCACACAGATCAAGACTCCTAAATGTACTGTATTTTATTTAGCAGTCACAAAGAATTCTGTCACCATAGCAACTGAGGCTGATTGATAGCAGAAGTTTTCTTATGAGCAGGTGCTTACAATTCTGACTCTTCTCTCTCGTGTGGCAAGGCTGTATGTCCCAGCCAGCACTTAGCAGAAGCCTTCCTACAGTGCCCTGTCAGTGTAATCTGCCACAGCTCCTCCCTTGATCCACACCCTCTGGCCCCATATGAGAGACCATGTATTGGTGGCTTCTGGGGACAGATAAGCTCATACAGAGTGGAGTGTTCTCTCATGTGTTCTTCCAGAGAACAGAAAATGGCTGATTTTAGAAATTGTGTTTTCATGGGCAAAAGTGTTTTAAAGTTTCTCATGTTAATATCTTCTTGGAAATTTGGAATGAATGACAAATTGTCACCCATGGCTCTCAAGCTGGTATTAAACAGCCTGCTGCCATTGTGCGGTAGGAACAGCAGACAATGTGGGCTTTCACAACCCCTCTCACCTCAGCCCCATCCGTCAGTCCTGTCCAGCCTTTGCCATTAGCTTTCTATAGAAGCCAAAGTTCTGGCGGAAGTTCCTTGCTTAGGGCTGATGTGCTGTCCACCTCACGAGTCCCTGTGAATCAGTGCTGAGTCCCTCCAGGACACATCCTAGAGCAATGGCTGTTAAGCTTCCTCGCACTGCGACCCTTTAATATTGTAGTGACCTCATACTGTGGTGACCCCAACCACAAAATTATTTTTGATGCTACTTCATAACTGTAATTTTGCTACTGTTAAGAATTGTAATATGAATATCTGTGTTTTCCAATGGTCTTAGGTGACCCCTGTGAAAGAGTCATTTGACCCCCTCCCAAGAGGTCATGACCCATAGGTTGAGAACTACTATAGAGGAATCCTAGGAGACTGGGCCCTTCTGCCTGCCATGCCTGGCTCACCCCTAGCAATAGGTGATAAACGGATTTTCCAAGAAGTCCAGACTTCAGGGGTAGAAAAGAAGTCCTGGTTCTAGGTGGGCACTGTCTGAAAGCATCAGGGCTTGGTACACACAATCTCCTATAGCAGTCTCTATCCGCCACTAAGCTATCTGGGCTCTGAGAGGTCTCCAGGGGCCTCCTAGGCAGAGCCTCTCTTCCTACCTGTATGCTCCTTTCTGATTGGGCATCTCTGTGCTCTAAGCCTGTGGCCATATTAGCTGAGAAGAAGCAATGACTGTTTCATATCAGTACAGTGGGCCAGGTGTCATGACACATGATCTTTGTGTATGTCCTCACTTTGCATAGCCAGAGCAGGCAGTGATGGCTGCCACCAGACCATGTTAATAGCTGAAGGAGAGAACAGAGACGTACAGAGAGGCACCCAGGGCCACATAGCTGAGACATAGCAGAGCCCGGATGTAACCTAGTATTTTGGGATGCATGGAGACATTGCTCACTTGAAGGAGGATCTGGAGGGGAACAGCTCTGCATGGTGGGGTGTTGGTTCACAGAACTGGTGATACACTGCATTAGGTAGATTCAGTGCATAAATTCAATCAACATGAAGCCCAGCTCAAAACTGCCCTCGTCATCCCTCACTGCAGCAAGTTTTGTGGCTGTTGTTCTCCCCTTGTGTGAAATGAGAAATGCTGTTTGAATAACCGATGGCAGGGGAGGCTGTGCACACTCCGATGAGGAAATAAAAAACCTTCAGAAAGATGCAATTTGGGGGGATATTGGAAACCAGAGAATGGAACATCAGTCTATAAAATTCAACACGGCCAATAAAGCTGGAGCAACTGGTCAAGTGTTTTAGTGCGCTTGGTTGCCGGGGAAGCGGCGGGCATGAGCCGGGCAGCGCTTCCAGGCATCCGTCCTCGGCTCGTTGTCATCTCATTTGCATAATGCACCTCATGATTTTGAAGCACCTTTACATTAGCGTCATGACCGCGGCGATGAAAGTGTCACAGGCTTAAGTGTACCTTCCCAGAGCCCATGCCACCACAGCCAACCCAGAATGGCCTCTTTGTTACCAGGATGCTGGCGGCTCATGGTGGAGGGGGTGAGGCTCACATCCCTGTGTTTTTCACTTAGATTGTGACCTCTAAACCCAGGCTTGTACTCTATGGCACACACACATGTCACAGGGATCCTGTAAGGCCCCCAGCTCGTCACTGTAGAGTAGCTCAGAAGCCCTTGGTGGCCAGCACTTCAAACATATACATCTCTGTCCTCCCTTCCTTACTGTATCCAAAGCAGATCTCAGACATCACTGGATCCGAGGCAGCCCTTTCACCTCTAGCATCCTCTGGCTCAGCTAGGTTTGTCCAGCTGCCATGTCCTGTTTCTAATGCACACATGGCTTTTTTACTCATCCTTACAATCATCTCTGCAGGCCATGGCCCACACTACTCACTGAGGTCACATCAACATAGGGAACAACATTCTAGCCTCTAGCCTTTATATTCCCGTGCATCTGTGAGCCTCTGAGCATCTTTGTGCTGAAGTGTGCTGGGTGCTGAGAAAACATTAATACATAAAACAGAATCCCTCCCTGCAGCTCTTATAGTCTAGCCCCTTCCTTCCCACCTAACCCTCAGCGCATGCATAGCGAGTCCTTTGGTCTCTGTCTCCGTAGGTGTGTTCTACTGTCTTTGTTGATTTTGTTCAGAGCTTCTTTGAAAAGGCAAGGCATGGGATGCTCTCCCACTGGCTAATGATCACTCTGCTAGCATCATCTGGTCATTTTAAATGCACAGTGTAATTTCCTTACTCATGGAACTCTGTTCAGAGGGGTACATGTGGTCTCTGCTGCCACTTTGCAAGGATACACGCTACGTGGAGACTTGGGTTGTATCCTATTACCTGGTGCCTAATAGAGACTCTGTATCTGTTAAGTATTTGGTTTGGCCTCCCTAGATTCTATTCTCAGGGTGGGCAAGGGTAGAGATCTCTGGAGTAGGACTCAGACTTAATACATATCACTGAAAGGTCCCTGTTGCTACTGGGTTAATGTACCAACCCTTCTCTTTACTGCCTCTATACCTAAGACCTGTGTACCCAGCACTGTTGTCACTGGCCACAAGAGTGTCAGAAGACCCATCATAGAACTCTGAAGCAGAGGCAAGGTGCCCTCTTCCTACCTTTGAGGAAGCAGTCCTTGCTGTGTACACTGACAATTCGCTTGCCCAGCAGGCAGGCTGCACGGCGAAGCTCGCAGTGGTTCCCATAGAGCCTCCATCAGAGCCGCACACAGGCATGTAGCGGGGCCTGCACACCTCTAGACAGTGGCACAAGGGCTGTCCTGTCGTCCTATTGAGCAAGCACCTGCTCCCGTGGCTGCAGAGTTTCTTCCCGCAGGAGGCTGACAGCCCAGGACTGAGAAGACCTGTGGATGCACACAAACACAGAGGGTTAGCTCAGGGCTGGAGAACAGAGTTGCAAACAGTCTATGTTGCTCTTTTAGATCACGAACAGTAGAAACACACAGGCCTTAACTTCTCGTGAGGCTGAGGTTACCCAAGGTGGGGTGTGGGGCCTCTGGGTACACGGACTCCGTGTTCCTCCAAGAAGTTGTTATAGGAATCAAAAGGGTTCTCTTGGTGTGCAGAGCTCATGTTTTTATGAGATTCACTCTGAACATCACAGACACAGCACGGGCACATCTCTAAACCCATGGGAGGGCCCTTGGGGGAATACTTGTGCTTTTATGGGCTTACTTTTCCTTGCTCTCAATGGGATAAATGAAACACATAGTCCTGTGCTCACTAAGAGGTGCCTAAGACAGAGGACTGACTGTTCCTATGCCCGAGACCACTCCACAGACTAGAACTGCATCAAAATCATTATAAAACCGGTTTCTTCTCCCATCCCTTCCTCTGTCTTTCACTTTCTTCTTTCTTCCTCTTATTCCTTTTCCTTTTATTTTCTTTCTTTTGAGACAGCATCTCATACAAACCAGACTGGCTGCAGATTCCTGATCCTCCTGCCTCTACCTCCCAAGTGCTGGCATCGCATGCATGGGCCACCACACCCATCGTTTTCTTTCTTAAGTGATGACTTGCAGCCAGGCTGTGCACTAGGTCTCTGAGAGGTCTCAAAGATGAATAAGATGTAACTCCGCTTCTCTCTGACCTGCTCATTCCGGTTGAAGATGGAATGTGACAAAGCCATGATATAAATAAGGCCAGTGTGGTGGCTTAAATGAGCCCCATAGGCTCATGTATTTCAATGCTTGGTCCCCAATTGGTGGAACTGTTTGGGAAGGATTGGCGGTGTGGCTTTGTTGGAGGAGATGTGTCACTAGAGGTGGGCTCATGCCATTCCAAATGAGATCTGCCTCTCTGTCTTGAGCTTATGGATCATCTGTGAGCTCTCAGCTGCTACTCCAGTGCCATGCCTGGCTGCCTGCCACCCTGCTTTCTGCAATGATGGTCATGGACTCACCCTTTGAACTATAAGCCCCCAACAAATGCTTCAATGAGTCTCTTTGGCCACGGTGTCTCATATCATAACAATTTAAAAGTAACTAAGACAGCCAGGCCAGGGAGGAGCTCTGGGAGTCTAAGAACTACTTTTCAGTTCAATGTCAGGCAAAAGTATAGTTGGTGAAAATTGAGAGAGCTGAACAGAAGAATGAAGGAGTGTGACGTCTACTCTAGGAAGCTCCTGCAGAGTCTAGAGGGGAAGTGTGGTAAGGAGGGGTGGGGAGACCACACCACCAGCAGGGCCACCAACATCCTCCTCCCACCCCTGATCAGTCAGTCCTTTATAGCATGGTCTTTATCTGCGGGGAGAAGCCTGAGACCCTGGAATTGGCAGTTGTCATACTGCTTGGATATCTCCTGTGTCTGACACACACTCACAAGGATCTTTGGACAGTGGTGCCCAGAGCTCATACCCAGAGGCAGACGGCTGGGCATGGCTTATATCACAGTCCACCCAGAACATGAAACTAATATTCCAATGTAGGAATCTAGGGAATTACGAGATGCCTCGAGACATTAATGACAACATATGGCATGCTGGAAATTTTTAAAAGAACCAACATTTCAAATAAACACAATGTGACTACAGCGTTTACAGCTATGGGGATGTTTGCGCTGTGTTGTAATGCAATGGTCTTCCTTGCTTGTTATGGCAGTATACACTGTAATCTCAATGTCTGGGAGATTGAGGCAAAAAGATGGGAAGTCCAAGGCTAGCCTTGGTTACATACTAAGTTTGAGACTAGCCTGGACTATATAACATGTGCCAAAACCAAAACTAAACCAAAAAACAAGACCGACTTACCGACCAACCACCACCAACCAACCAACCAACCAACCAACCAACCAATCAACCAACCCATCTCCCATATGTTATGCAAGACAAGATGGTTCTGGCTGTCAATACTGAGCCTTCAGGCCCAGCTTCTTCTCCCCAGGACAAACATGTTTAAGGAAAAAAACAAGAATCCTTCTTTTACTGTTTTGGGTTAAGTCTGCTTTTCATCAACATAGATTTGAAAGGGGGAAAAATCAGTTATGGGAAGATTAACTACTTGATTCAATAACTCATTTAAATTCCCCTAACCTTGGCAAGTTAAGAAATATCGACTTTTTTTCTTGCATCATAATAAACTCGAAGGTCAACATATCTCTGCAGCATAAAAGGGCAAAATCAGAACAGGGTGTGAAAATCTCCTTTATCCACTTGGCTGACTGTCCCCACATCACTGCAAAGGCTCCCTCCATTCCACAGCCACCCTCCTACCCCAGCAGCTTTTCTGTGGAGGCTGACGAGTGGGAAGGGAGGGGTGCAGAGAGCAGGCTTTTAGCAGAGGAGCTCTGGGCTGAAACCCCCCTCAACCTCCTCCAAGCCCACCCCATCCCCCCACCCCTAGGGCTTCTGGTTGCTTTGCTACCAAGTGTGTTTGATTAGCAGCATCCTCCTGGGTTGTTGGGAAATGGGCCACTCTGGAAAGTGCTGGCAGCTACTAGCAGAAACTAACACAGTGCTGAAACAATCAGCTTTTGTTTCTTTCCCAAGACAGAGCAAGGAAGTGAAGCCTTACCACTAGATACTGTTTCTATAAACTTCCCTGTGCCAGCGGAAACCGAACTGATGGGGGGGGTCGCGGGGGGGCATTTAAAAAGAAACAGCTCAAGTCTGGCTTCTCAGACTCAGCTGTGCTGCCTCTTCTCCATTTGTGATCCCTTTGTTCTCCCCCAGTGCCTATCAGGTCTGATTTACCCTGGAGGGTCTTTCTTCTTACAGTCAGCCTGTGCTCCTTCCCTAGAACGTGAGCCCTGGCTCTAGCTTTAGGAGGCTGCATAGGGGCTGGACTGCTGTCCTTCTGTGGCCACAGAACACTCAGGTTTTAAGGAACACAACAATTTTAAGGACAATTTAGTGCCGATGTTCCAATGCCAGGTCAGAGGTTGGCACGGGGAGGGTGACGGGTGTTATATATAGTGATCGTTTGGAAGTTCATCTTCGCCTGCCTCTCCCGAGTGGGGCAAGAAGGGGATGGAAGGATATGGAGCATGGTTGGGACATGGAGGATATACACATTCCTGAAGGTTGTCTTCAGTCAAGAGACCCCTAGAAAGGCAGAGGAAAGGGAACTTCAGAGACCACCTCCTCCACCTTTCCCTCCTTTGAAAGGCCGGATTGTATTAAACACCACCGTCCACTTCTCCGTATAAAATGCTCACACTGATTAGCTTGTGGGTGGCTTTCTGTAAACTGCACTCTGAGGAGGTCACGGTTAAGAAAACACCTGTGCCAACCTGTGGCCATGGAAGATAACAAGACTGCTCACCTTCTCTCTCTGCTGCAGAAATCAACTGTTGGCAAATATTTGATTCCTAATTATTTGCAATTAAGACAAAAGGAGCTTTAAAGCCCCATACATGTCCCTCACCAAGGCTGTAGACAGCAGGCCCCATGAGGGGGGGCGGAGCTTGCCTAGGCAGAGACTGGCATGGATGGAGACGCTGACCGTGAGGTGGTT
Source organism: Mastomys natalensis (assembly GCA_021653895.1). Lineage (NCBI taxonomy): Eukaryota > Metazoa > Chordata > Mammalia > Rodentia > Muridae > Mastomys > Mastomys natalensis. Next base: position 551,961 of record JAJTUV010000625.1, on the reverse strand, counting down.
TCCTCATTAAACCAGCCCCTCATCGCTACCTCCTTTCTGTCATTAAAGCAGAATGACTTCCCCACTCCTACCGGGACGATGATAAAACAGTAATGGGAAAGGTAACGGAGTGAGACTCCCAGCAACTACCTCCAGTGTTTATGAGGACAACCGTGATGCGTGAAAAAGATCGCACATGCCTAATTTATAGTCATAAAGGAAGTCGTTTACCCAGGTTAAAAACTGAACATCTTGCCAAATAAGCTGCTTTCCAACACTAATTAAATTTACTGAACATGGGTAGACATGGGAATTGATACATTAAGGGATGGTGGTGGAGTCATAAATCTATTGTACTAGTTGGTGCTGAAGACCCTCTGCTATCATTCAGAGAGGACTCTGGATCAGAGTGTTACAGACCTGATGGCCAGAAGCTCTGAGCTTGGTTGTATGAAGTGTGACTCAGTACTAGTCTGAGCCCCACAGGAGGCTGTTCAAGGTGGGTGAGTTCCAGGATAGCTTCGTGATGCGGAAAGGGAGTCTGACCCACCTGTAACGTTGAGTGTGGCTTCCTTGTAGCACAGTGTACTTGAGAACCCAGTGGGTTATTCTGTTTCCAAACTCTGGCTCCTTGGTCCTCAGTAAAATGAGTGTTCCCATCTCAGAGATGGTGTCCAGGGTGACACAAGGGAAAGCTACAGCTGAATGTTGCCTTTAAGAGTCATGTTGGCAAGCATTGTGATTGTAACAGAGCTGAAGAGAGTCTTTCAGGGGTGGCTAGGGCACTGACGGCACAGCCCATCACAACAGCAGAAGCGCGAGGCAGCTGGTCACGCCACATCCACACTCGGGAAGCAGAAATTGATGGCTACTCATCCTCTCAGCTCACTCTCATCTAGTCTGGGACCCCAGCCCATAGGACAGTGTTGTATTCAGTGTAGGTCTTCCCTCCTTACCTAAACCTTTCTGGAAACATCCTTATAGAAGGTCCAGAGGTGTGATTCTATGGGGATTCTAAACCTAGTCAAAGTGATAGAGAAGATCAACCATGACAGTCATGATTGCGAGAGTGCCACCATAGTAATGAGGTGGACACCCAGGTAGGTTCCTGATCAACTCATCTTGTCATATCCTCAGCCCTCTCCTGCCTTCCTGTCCTATCACGAAGCAGCACAGAGACCATGTTCTTGGATTTTTTTTTTTTCAGCCTCCAGAAACAAGACCACATCGACTTCTTTTGTTTATAATCTACCCAGCCTATGGTAGTCTATTAATGCAAGAGAAAATAGTCTAAGATGAGGGGAGACCCATTCATTTTTCCACTTAGGATGTGGACTGCTGGCTGACATGTTTTCTCATGTTGTGTCTCCATGTCTAGAATTCTTCTCCTGCTTGGTACAGATGGTGGCCCCACCTTTCCCTCAGCATGTCTTGGAAGTGTCTGCACCATTTCTCAGATAAAGCCACATACCTCCTGATTGCCACCAGTGCTTATACAAAAGACTCCAGATTCTAAAATTTCATGTACACCCTGTGAGGTCACAGAAATGCTCTGAGGAAACCAACTCACTGCCGAGCCCTAAGGAGTGAGATGGATACAGAAGATGGAGAGCATGCATAGCACCAAGAACCTCAAGAATCTCTTGGCAGAGAAATCCATAAGAGAGTACATGATCGGTATGGGCAGCTGGGTGGGATGCTTGCTCATCTATGCACTGTGTGTGTGTGTGTGTGTGTGTGTGTGTGTGTGTGTGTGTTGTGTATGCATGCACATATAAGTATGTGAATTCCTAAGTGGAAGCCAGAGGTCAATCTCAGGGTTCATAGGTGTCATTCCTTTGTTTTTAAAGAAGTACTTATTTTTATTTATGCGAGTACATGAGCACTTGTATGTTATATGCACCATGTACATGCAGATGCCAGTAAAGGCTAGAGGGCATTGGATCCCCTGGAACTCAAGTTACAGGCAATTCTGAACTACCTGATGTGGGTGTTGGGTACCAAATCCAGGCTCTTTCCAAGAATAGTGACTGCTTGTAACCGCTGTGCCATTTCTCCAGCCCCAGTCCCGCCCCCCCACCTTTTTATGACAGGGTCTCTCTCACTGGGACTGGGGGTATTGATAATTAGGCTATTCTGGCTCAGTCCATCAGCCCAGGATCCTCCTGTTTCACATATGTGTCACTGCACCTGGCTTTGGACATGGCTGAACTCGGGTCCCCATGCTTGCATAGCAAGCATTTTCCCTACTGAGCCATCTCCCCAGCCGTGGTCGTGGTCGTATCTTATTCATGAGGAAGAGACTGGTTCCAAGGGGAACTGGAGAAGTTAAATTCACACAGGAGGAGGAAGGAAGAAGGAGATGGTTGGGCATGGCTTATTGCCAGTGAATGACCTACATAGGCTGAGGGGACCAGGGCCTCTAGGCTTACCTTTCTCACCGGGATGAATCATTTGTATCATTACTGGAGTGAGTTCACACGTAACCTCACGGTCCAGGCTGCTAAGGAATGGTAAGTGTTGAGTTGAACAGAGCCCACTAGCTTAGCTCAGGGCTTTGGCTTATGTAGGCCTGTTAAACCAGGCACCAGGGTGACACTATGAGGCCTTTTCTTATTCCTGGGAGCTGGGGCAGGGCTTTCATTCTTCCCAAACTGGGTGTTAGCCTCAACCTCACAAAGAGACTCCAGAAAAGGAGAGGTGTGAGGCTCTGATCACTAAGCTTGGCTTTAGAGACATTGCTCTTTGGAGAGGTGCTATGGACAGGAGAGAAGAGGCCAGAGCTAGAGGCCCAGGTACCATGGATGTACAATACCATGGAGCCATGTCAGATCTTGTCTCAGGCCTTAGAGTATCCCTCGGTTGCCCTCAAGTAAGCACACACTTGAACCTTTATTTACCAGGCCTGTGCTTCTCAGTACTTGGTAGTAGCTGTGTGACCCAAGAAAAGTTCCTTCTCTCTCTTATTTAAAATTGTAAACATTGTCTATCTGTTCCTTCAGAGGCTGAGAGGACTGAGTGAGATCAATCACCAGAGGCAATTGATATGCAGTAGAGACTGGGCCATCTGAGTCAACAATAGGAAGAACAAACAGCTGGAAATGAGGGAGCCCCAGGACTTGTCAGATTCAAGTACCCACGGGCATGGTGCAGTGGTGACTGGCTTCTGGAGGCCCGCCTTAAGGGAAGAGAACACACTTATATTGAAAGTATTGCCTGGGCTTAGAAGGTGGACTCGAAACAGCTTGTCTGTTTCCCCACAAAACGCTTCCCCTGTAGTTACCCCAGGATTTGGTTGGAGCACGGCAACTCTGTCCAGCTTCCAAGCTGGGTGAGGCTGACATCGCAGGCTGTCAGGACAAAGGGACTGGAGTTGATTGACTGGAGGACAAACTCTGTGGGTTCCATCAGGTTCTCGAAGCTCACTGTCAAAGGCAGCCTTGCAGGGGCCAGGGCATCAGCGTGGGTACATGAGTGGGTGTGTGTGAGTACGAGTGTGTGTCCCATGAGTGTGGGTGGTGGCTACAGGACAATCTTAGCTCATGTCTGGTTCTGTTCACCTTTATTGAGATAGGGTCTCTTACCAATCTTGGAATATAGTAAGAGATCTCCTCTGTCCACTTCTTCATTCTGCCTGGCTTTTAAAAGTGGGTTCTGGGGATCAAACTCAGGTCTCCTGTTTATAACGAAGGCACCTGACTGACTGAAACATCCTGGACCCCACTGCTTAAAAACAAACCATTCCTATTGTTTATTTTAGTTGGCTAGCTGTGTGGTGCTGGAGATGGAACCCAGTACCTTGGGCAGGGTAGCCAAATTCTCTACTTCTCTTCCTCCGATCTTCATCTACACAGAGGCCCACGGCGCAGTCAGTTCAAAGCTTATATCACCCTTTCTGACCTTTTTAATGATTGTTACGGATGTCTTCTTCCCCTCTGCAGTATGCGAGGACAATGAGAACTCTGGCCTTATTTCTAGAACATTATTTCAAGCATTAAAAGAGCTCCCAGGTTCTGTCCTGGGCTTCTTTCTGGCTCTTTGCCATATAATTAGGGAATCTCTGTTCCCCAACAGCAGACCCTGGGGCAGCCTGGGGCAGCCAATTGAGGTTTGCAGTCCTCAGAGTGCCAGGGCCCAGCATGAGGTCTCTGTGGTGGCAGGCAGGCCCAGGCTCCACTCCTCTAATAGAACTAGGCATAGAGGCTGGCATAGTCAGCTGGAAAAAAAAGCCAGGTAAAGATAAATCTGATGAATACCAGCAGAGACCCAAGGCTGGTTGGTGAGGGCATGGCTCACAGGGAAAGGAAGGAGCAGAGACAGAGACACACTGGGACTGAAAAGCATCATCACCCATCTGTAAACTGAGGACATACATCCCAGACAGTGTTTCAACTTGGAGGTCTTCTAGCTACGAGAAGACTATAAAGGGAAGTCATCTTACTCCTTCTCCTTCTGTTTGCTCAATCAAGTGATCTGAACCAGCTTTGGAGGGGTTATTTCCAAAACCTTCCTGTGAATGAAAGCAGCATAAAACTGCAGAGCGCAAAAGGAGTTTTGCTGCTGGGTGTGTGTGTGTGTTTTGTTTACAAAATAGCTTTATTTTAGAGTACTTCATCCAAATAAATTCCTCTCCTCAAGCTCTTTCCTTTGCAGTCTTACCTTCTGTCAGCAGGCCCCTCATTTTCCCTCTAGGTACTGAAGTCCCTTGTCACTTTCGCTGGCATTTCTGAGTTTCCTCCATCTCCGAGCTGATGGCACCAGATGTTGCTGGTTTCCATGAATCTGCCATGGCTTATCAATGCCCCAGTATGTGGGTTTGTTCCAGTTTCTCCACTAATGATTAAAGGGCACTGCTCCTCTGACTGCCTCCAATTATTTCAGGAATTACTATGGTGCACCCAGTGGGAGAGGCTGGAATGTCTCCTGCCACTTTCTCTCGAGATTTAAGCAGCCTAAAAGGATGTTAACGTCTAGAGCCCCCTTGGTGTCTCTGCCTCCAGGTCAGCCCTTTGTCTTGATTAGATCACATGTCATGGATGCGTCAAGATGATAACATGCTTGGTGTGACGGGGATCTGGGATCAGTTAAGAGGCAAGCCTCTGGGTACACCTGTGAGGGACTATCTAGCTGAAATTAGCATCTGGGCATGCCTGTGGGGGATTACTTTGGTTAAGTTAATTGAGGTGGGAAGACCCACCCACTCAAGGTGGTGCCATTCCCTAGCTGGGATCCTAGAAACTCTAAAAAGGAGAAAGTGAGCTGATTGCAAGTATTTAGTTCTCCACTTCTTGGTTGGGGATGCAATGTGACCAGCTGCCTCAGTCTCGTTGCCCTGCCATGATGGGCTATATGCTCGAACTGTGAGGCAAATACATTTTCCATTTCAGGGTAATTTTAATAATGGCAAAAGAAAAAATGGCTAAGATGCATGGTTTCAGTCTTGATTATACTTTTCAAGGGGAAAAGAAAAGATTAACTTGATTCAGGAGAGATGGCTCAGTGGTTAAGAGCACTGGCTTCTTTTCCAAAGAATCTGATCTCCAGGACCCACAGGGTGGCTCATAACTGTCTATAACTACAGTCCCAGGAGATCCAATGTCCTTTTCTGGCTTCTGCTGCACACACAGATGGTGCACAGACATATATATGGTGCCCAGACATATATGCTGGCAAGACATCTATATACCTAAATAGTTAATAATAAAAGTTGAATATTAGCTCATATACAAATGAATATTTTACAATTAAGATGCCAGTTTCTCCTTAGATACCCTTCCTTTTATCTCAGTGGGATAGTCACAAAAATACTGGATAACATTGGGTAACATGACAAAGATTAGTAATTGTATTAGATTCTAGGCATGGTGGTTGAGTTTTAATCGTCCCCTTGACATATCCCAGAATTCATCCTGGAAGAGGGTCTTGTCTAGGACTTAACCAGCTCATGCTGGCTTGTGAGCATGTTTGTGGGGACTGTCCTGCTTGCCTTGCCTTGCATTGACGTGGGAAGATCAGGGCTGGAGTTGTTGACACCATTTCCTAGCTTAGGTCCTGGACTGTAGAACAACAGAGAAAGCTGAGCACAACACACACACACACACACACACGCACACGCACGCGCACGCGCACGCGCACGACGCACGCGCACGCGCACGCGCACACACACACACACACACATGCTCATTACTCTCAGATGTGGATATGATAGGACTTGCTGACTTATGTCAACTTCTCCCAGATGATGGACTATGACCTGGAATTGTAAGCGTGAGCAAACCCTTTCTCGCCTGCTTGTCAGGCTGTTTCATCACAGTGATACAAAGGGAACTTGACACTAGGTTCAGTGGAGATGAAACCTCTGGCATGTGAGCTGAGTGGCTTGCCAGGTCTGTTCTTCACAAAACCAGAAGAGCCCATGGGGACATGGCTTCCTTTATCGCCTCCACAGGGACCAGCAAACGCTGTCTTCACAACAGGCTCACACCATCAGTGGTCATTTACCAGGTACTAGATGAGCTTATTATTGCATTATGGTCTGAACTTTACCCATGACCATATATGCTGGGGGGGTGGGGGGTGGGTCTTGCTGCCAGAGCAAGGAGGAAAGGGCAGAACTGAGGCTTCCAGAAGGCTTACACAGTGACACAAAAATTCAAATTCCAAGAAAATCAAGTTTTTTTTTTTTAATAGGTATTTTAACTGAAGAAGATAATCAGAGAATTTTAGGAAGAGAATCATTACTATTGGGACTCAAATTAATGACTTCCAACATCAAGTAGAGACTATATCTAGAATGACCCAGAACAAAAGGGGAAAAAGGAAATCTGAAAAAAGTGCATCAGTCCCAGGTGCTTCAGGGATGGCCCAGCCTTAAAAGGCACTGGCTGCTCTTGAGAGGACCCTGCTTCTGTTCCCAGCACCCACACAGTGGCTCACAGTTGTACCTAACTCCACTCCAGTTCTAGGGGATCTGGTGCCCTCTTCTGGCCTCCTTGGGTACTGCAAACACAGTGCGCCTACACATAGTCAACACACACACACACACACACACACACACACTAATATATATATATTTTAAAAATCAGTCCTTCAAAGTAAAATTGTTAAGTAAAAAGGAGTAGGAAAAAAAATCTTTAAATATGTCCCCATAAGTAGCCAATCAGAATGTATCCAGTTAAAACTGGGACTCAGACAGGCATCATCATTATCACCATCATTATTGAAAAAGGAAGTATGCTAAGATAGCAAAATGAATTAACCTTAATGTTTAAAAAAGAAAGTCAATGAGCAGTTACTACTGGCTGCTGATTATATATACTTACAGACCCAAGAGAGTGGTGGAAAGTACTGAAATTAGCCAGGCTTGGTGGTGTGTGTCTGTAATCTTAGCTACATGGGAAGTGTGGCGGGAAAAGTGAAAGATCAAGGGCAGCCTGGGTTCCAGAGGGAGTCAGGGATAGCCTGGGCTACAGAGGGAGTCAAGAGCAGCCTGGGTAATGTATGGAGAACTTGTCTCATAATTGAGAAGATATAAAGGAGGCCGGGAATGCCGTTCAGTGATCGAACACTCGCCTGCATGCCAAGCATGTACAAGGCTCTAGGTTAATGCCCAGTACTGCAAAAAAATAGGATAAAATTATATTATAAAACAGCCATGATGAAGTAGTTGGACAGATGATAAATGTGTCAAAATTAACCATTTTACTGTACATTAGCAATAAATAATTAGACACAAAAAAGGGGAAACAGTTCTCTCACAATAATGGCAAAACCCATAAAATATTTATGAATAAATTTGACAAGAAAGCCATAGGACCTATGTGAAAAGGACTATAAAATCTTATTGAAGGTCATAAAATAAGACTTGAGCAAATGCAAAGCCATTTCTTATTCTCTCAGTGGGAAGACGTTCCCATAAATTTATACATTTAATATAATCCTTTTGAAATAGTATAAAGTGGTCTTTAAAAGTTCATTTGAAAGAGTAAGTGCCCTCAGATAACCAGGAAAGATAAGGAGAGACCAGAGCGGGGTGCTTAGGCAGGTGTTAGAGGGCCAGAGCAGTAAGCCGCTGACAGACAGGGAGCAGCATGATATGGAGGCAGGGTCAGGCAAATCAATGAGCACAGAATAAGAGAGGGTCCAGAAATGACTCTCAGTGTATATGAAGATCCTATGGCCCAAGTGTCCATTCTGATGGGTGAAATGCTTCATAGATGGCACTGGCTCAGCTTGGTTGCTCACTTGCAATAAAATAACATGAAACACACCCACACCATCCCAAGAAATCAGGTCCAAGTAACTATATGTTCTTCAATTATTCTTATTAAATAAAGAGTGGATATGAATACTAGACAATAAACAATTTATTAGCTTGATAAACTGAAGCTAATTATCATTTGTTGGGGATGGAGCCCGAGGCACTGTGTGTGCTAGGTAACTGCCTTGTCCACTGTTGGACTGCACAGACATCAAAGTACTGTGGACATGCATGTGCTCCTTCATCCAGTTAAAGACGAGTTTCATTTTGTTTTGGATTTTGCCATTTGTCTGTCTTCCCTGGGGACTTCCTGTATCCACCTTATTCCCTTGAGTCAGGATTTCTCACTGAATGGAACACCCATCACTTTGACTAGGGTGGTTGGCTGCCTAGCAAGCTCTTGGGATCCTCCTGCTTGTCTCTCCCCAGTGCTGGGGTTACAGGCCCACATAGCAATGTTGAGCTTTTTATGTGGGTGCTGGGGATAGCAACTCAGGTCTTCATGCTTGCTAAAGAAGTATTCTTGCCCACTGAGCCACCTCCCTATCCCCCAACCTTCACACTTCTATGCAATATGTTGTTTATTTCCTATACTTTTATTTTATGCAAGTGAACCATGTGTACTTGTCTGAGATCTAGTTCCTTTGATACCATGGGTTTGATATCCACATATTTTCATATTGATCCATTCGTTTCCCCTTACATTACCCACTGAATGGCCTACCACCATACAATAGTCTACACGAGGTTGTTTGTTGCATTTTTCTCTGCTCTTCTTCTCTTCATTTCCTTATTTTTAGGGATAGTTTCTTTCGCAGATTCCCCCCTTTACACATTTAAAATTAAATATAAATTATTTTTTTAAAAACAGCTTTATTTATTTCATGTGAGTCAGTGTTTTGCCTGTAGGGAGTTCGCAATGTGCTTTGGGTGCCCACAGCAGCTAGAAGGGGGCATCAGATCCCTAGAGCTGGAGTTACAGGTGGTTACGAGCCACAGTGTGGGTGCTAGGAACTGAACCTGGGACCTCTGTGACAGCAGATAGCACCCTGAAATGCCGAGACACTGAACCAGCCCACAATATACTTTCTTCATTCTTTGGTTTACAAAGTTCATTTACAAAATGTAATTAGCTGAAAGTCTAAAGTTAATTAATATTTTACTCTCCATAGGAGACACTCAGAATGAATGAACTCTTGCCACTTTTCTAGACTTAAATAGCTGACTGTCATATTCATCGATTCTATATTTATTACAATACCTTATTCTGCTTCAAATCCTCTTAGCTGCATTTGTCTAAAATGTCCACTTTATTTATATATTGGGTTGGAGTGTTACAGGGTCTGTGCCAGGCAACACTCTACTGCTGAGCTATTAATTTAACCCTTCCTTTATCACTTTAAACATTTATTTTAACTGGCTTGAATAGAATATATAATCCGAAATAAAGATTTACATGGCCTTTAAGAAGGGAAACCAAGAGAAGACACAAGAATCAGAGGCTCACTTGTATGCACACTCAGGAAGCCTATAAACAATACTGAAACTAGAAGCCATAACACAGGCACAGAGGTCCTGGTGCAGACCTGTGCAGGCCCTGTGCATGCCGCCACCGTCTCTGTGAGTTCACGTGTGCTCATGTCCATCTAGAGGGACTTGTTTTCTTGGTGTCCTCCATCCCTCTGGCTCTAACATTTTTTCCACCTGCTCTTCTGAGAGCTTTCCTAACTCTGAGGGAGAGACTTGATGGAGGCAGCCCATTTAGGACAGAGTGTTCCAAAGTCTCCCTCTCTCTCTCTGCAGAATGTCTGACTGTGGGTCTCTATACATGTTCCCATCTGCTGCAGGAGGATGACTCTCTGATGATGGCTGCGCAAGGCACTGATCTACGAGTGTAGCAGAATATCACTAGGAGTCATTTTATCACTACATTTTTTTTTTTTTTTTTTTTGAGATCAGTATCGTATGGTTTTATCCCTGGGGCTATCATCTAGTCTCAAGTTCTTGGTCACCTGAACAGTGTCAGGTCTGGGGTTCCATTTTGTGGAGTGGGCCCTAAGCCAAATCAATTATTGGCTGGTTACTTCTAAAAGCTTTGTGTCTTTTATTTGGTTACATTTTGGTTGGTTATTTGAGGGGGAGAGTGTTCTACTTTGTTTTCTTGGATCTGGGGGATTTGTTGTTTTGGGTTTATATTTGTGTTTTGAGAAAGGACTTGAAGTTGGGTATGGGACGAGGAGAGGATCTGGAAGGTCTTAGAATGAATATGATACCGGTATATTTAAATATAAAAATTATTTTAAATAATAAAAATAAAAAGATCATGTTATCTCTGAGGAATGTGGCATTACAGAGGCAAGAGAAATTAGTAAAAAATTGAGTTGATTTTGAGATGTAAAATATTTACATGAAAGCACTGATTTTTCTGTTTAAACATTTATAAGAATCAAGAGTAATCTTGATTAAGGACTCATTTTGTTTAAAACATTTTTGTTAACTTCTGAGCTATGCTAATGCTATGCTGATGAAAATGCCCAGTCTGATGACGGCTTTGGATTTAGGATCAGAAGCTTGATGATCTACTCATTGTCACGGAAGTAAATTTGGAAAAAACGGAGAAGGGTGCAAATCACATCCTGTAAACTTTGCTGCCTAATGATTGAGACTATATATAATAATTAAAAAGAATAAATGTAAGAGAGTTAATTAAAAAGGGGAAACCACAAGTATTTGTGTTTAGTTGGCATGTACTTCATTAGGTTTCTTGAAAATGAGCAATTATGTCTTTTATAAATCCTTAAGAATTCTCACCCATGTACCATCCTCTCCACTGTATCTATCTATCTGTCTGTCTGTCTGTCTATCCATCTATCTATCTCTTTCCTAAGTATTCTGATTCAACATGTGTTTCAGGTTCTTATTCTATTAAATACTTTTTTCACATTTTCACTTTCAGTTTCTCTGTGCTATATTCTTCATACTTTCCTCAAATTTATCTTCCAGAACATGAATTCCCTCTTTAGCCACTACTAATCTTCTCCTAGTTCTCATTCAACTGAGTAAATAAAGCTGTATGTCAATGATGATAGAAACTACAGAAAGTACACAAACTCATGGATACTAAATAACATACTCCTGAATGATAATTGATCAAAGATAATACTAATAGGTCAAGGATGAAATCAAGGAGATTTAAAATTTTTAGAATTGAATGAAAATGAACCCAGAACATATCAAAATTTATGGGACACAAAGAAGGCAGTCCTAAGAAGAAGTTTATAGCATTGAGAATATTTGTCAAAAAATTGTAGAGATCTCAAGTTAATGATGACCCTAGAGGCCTTGGGAAAACAAAAGCAAATACACTCCCAAAAAAGTAGATGGGAAAAAGTCATTAAAATATTGAATACAATTAATGAAATAGAAGTAAAAAATTAAACATACAAAAAGAATCAATGAAAAGAAGAGTTGGTTCTTTGAAAAGATGATCAACGTTAACACACCTTTAGCAAAATTAAACTACAAAAAGAGAAAGGGGGCCAGGTGTGGTGGCGCATGCCTTTAATCCCAGCACTTGAGAGGCAGAGCCAGGTAGACCTCTGGGAGTTTGAGGCTAGCCTAATCTACATAGTCTACATAGTCTAGGATAGCCAGACCTACATAAGAGAGATCCTGCCTGAAAATGGGAGGAGACCCAAATTAATAACATCAGAAATAAACGGGAGACATCACAACAGACACTGAAGAAACGGAAAGATTCATATGGACAGTCTTTAAAAAAAAAAAATCTATATTCCACCAAACTGGAAATATCTAAAAAGAAATGAAAGAGTTTTAAAATCATATGTAGCCTAGCAAAGCTAAATCAAGATGAAATAAGCAATTTAAATAGACATTCAGTGAGATAAAGCAGCAATTAAAAATTTCTGGAATTAAAAAAACAAACAAACAACAACCAGGTCCAGACAAATTCAGTGTGTAATTCTACCAGACTGTCAAAGAAGAACTAACATCAATATCCCTAAAATCAGTACACAAAATAGAAAATGAGAGATCACTTTCAAATTCTGTATATGTTATGGTATCACTCTGAGACCCAAACCAGACAAAAACCCAACAAAAAAGAAAATTATAGTCGAATATCTCTGATAACATGGATAAAAACATTCTCAATAAAATACTTGTAAAGATAACTCAAAAATACATACAAAAGATTATCCACCAATATCAACTTGGTCTTATCCCAAAGACAGGGATGGTTCAACATATATAAATCAACAAACATAATAAACCACATAAATAGACAAAGATAGAAATTACATGATCATATTAGTAGATGCAGAATAGATCTTTGACAAAAATCCAACAACCCTTCATGATGAAAATCTAGGAGAATCTAAGAATAACATGGGACTTATCTCAACATAAAAACAAAGTATTTGCACTAAAATTAGGAACAGGACAATGATGTCCATTCTCTGCAATCTTGTTCAATATAGCGCTTAAAGACTTAGCTAGAACAATAAGATGAGTGGAGATAAATGGGATAAATCAGAAGAGAAAGAAGTCAAGAAGTCCTTTTATCTGCAGATGACAGGCTTCTGTGTTGTGTGTGTGTGTGTGTGTGTGTGTGTGTGTGTGTGTGTGATCCTATCCTAAAGACTCCACCAATGATACAAAACTCACACACAAAAATCCCATTCACAGACCACAAACACACAGAGAAGGGGCCAGGGAAACAATTTCATTCACAATAGCCTTGAAAATCATCCTGGAATAAATTTAGCCATGAAAGTGAAAGACGTGTACCCTGAAAACTTAAAGACACTGAAAAGGGAAATTGAAGAAGAGGGAAATTGAAGAATCAGGAGTAGAAAGGCCTCGGCGCTCATGGGCTGTCAGGGTAAATACTGTGAAAACGCCCATCCTACCAAAAGCAATTCACAGAGTCAAAGCAATCCTCATCAAACTTCCAATGCAATTCCTCAAAGAAATTGAAAGAAAAAATAAAATTTAAATTTCATATGAAACACACACAGACACAATCAGGAAGCTGAACCAATCTTGAACAATAAGAAGAATAGTTGAAATTTTCAATTTTGAAATTTTATTTCCAAAGCTTCTATTTTATTCTTCTCAAATTTGGCCATTTATCTCTTGTTTGTTTGTTTTTTTAAATTGTATTTTCTATTTAAAAAATATTAAACATATATGTTTTATATTTTGCTACTTCAACATCATGCTGGCTCTCTCCTGGATCATTCCTTCTTGCATTTCAATAAAGCAAAAAATAAGAATAAAGCCAAAAACCAGTGCGCTGGGCTGGAGAGGCCATCAGAAGTGAAGAGCACCAGCAGCTCTTTCAGAGGACCTGAGGTCAGTGTCCAGCACCTGTGGCAGGTGGCTCAGGACCACCTGGAGCTCCTTCTGCCATCCCGTTCACCCACAGAGTGTTGCATTCATGCACATGAACCCACATACAGACAAACAGTTCCCATCTCCTGAATATGAACATGTTTGAGGTATGGTTTAGATATGAGAACTTGTTGATTGTATCAGGTACCAAAGGACTCTGGCATTCTGGATTAAACTTCAATTCATGTTTGAGATTTTAAAAAGCCAAACCAAACCAAACCCTACTCACATAGTTTTCAAATGACCTGAGATTTCTCGTGATCAACGTGTGGCTATAAATTATCAGGGGGTTTCTTTTTCTCTTCTTGGTGTCATGATTTTAAACACATGTACTTCTTTGCAGTTCCTTGGAGGAATATAGAGTTCCTATTTCTCCTTGGCCCCTTTAGGGTATCAGGTTTATAGTAGGAAGGGATTTTTTTAAATAAGTCCACCTTGGAGGACTTCTGGGGTTTTCCCTTTGAGTCACGGAGGCTGTACAAACCAGAGTTAAAGTTCACTAAGTCTGGTCAAACCCTTCAAGTGAAGTCAGGCTCACAGCAACTCTCCATTCAGTTTTGGTTATCACAGTGATAAGTGTGGGATGCAACACTTCACATCATGACAGACAGGATGTCAAGCAGAGCAGTGACAGGAAGTGGCCAGGGCAGGATATAGCCCCCGACCCCGAGGACACCACCCCCCGACAGTGGTCTACTTCCATTACCAAGGCCATACCTTCCACAGAAGTTCTTCTACGTTTTACCATTTGGAAATGGTATCACAGACACACTTGGGGGGGGAGTATACTTTATTAATTACCTAGGCATCTCTCAATCCAATTATGTTGACATCAAGAATGACAGTTAGGACTGACCATCACAGAGGTGCTGAAATATCTCATGCTTTACAAGACATATACATGGGTGACGCCGCCATTTGTCAATGTGCACCAACCCATGTATGTTGTTGTTCTGGAAGGATCTGAGAAGCAACAGGAACAAGAAATACCCACATCTTGGTGTGTCAATATAATTTACCACTGAAGGGAACCAAAGTTCTTTGAAAAACATGACTTGTTGCAGGGAGGGCCAGGCAAAGAATAAGTATAGTCTGGAACATCTTGTGAAAGAAAATAAGCAAGCACTTAAAGAGTATTGTGTGCCAAAGGACACTGAAGGAGGATGAAGAAACGCTTACTGGTCAAATCCCCATACATTTTTAGCATGAAAATTCATAATGGCAGTAACAGGAGAGTGCTTTAAGTTTGAGGAATCTGTGAATTCACGGGGATTTCTAAAAAGTGAAAAACCAAACCAGCAAGAAACGTTCACAGTAGAATTCTAACTGGAAATGGAGAATGGGGGGTGGGGTGGGGTGGGGCAGTCAGGAACTTCTAGTTGGCATTCACCACAGTACTAATACAGACAAGACACAACTGCACATGTTAAAGTCAATCAAGGAAAGAGACATATTTGGACTTGCAGAGTTCTAAAGTGCTTCAGCACAGCACACCTGTAATTCAAGGGAGGATAGGGAAACTTCATAGTGAACAAAGCTGGCAGTCCTCACCTTATTCAAATGGCCAGAGATGATACAACCTGGTATTCTAGTTTAATTCCTATTTCTGTGATAAAATACTCTGACCTAAAGCAACTTAGAGGAGAAAAGGCTTATTTCAGCTTATTGACCCATCATTGAGGGAAGTCAGGGCAGGGGCTCAATCAGGACCCTGAAAGCAGGCCTGCTTGCTGTTCCAAATACATTACCCCTGACCAAGGAACTCCTGTCACAGCCAAAGAGGTATGGCGGGAACCATGGGGATGCTGCTTACCAGCTGTCTTGCTCACAGATCTATACTTAGCTAGCTTTCTTATACAGTCCAGGACCACCTGTATAGGGAATGGTGCTGCCTACAGTGGGCTGGACCCTCTTACATCAATTAGTAATCAAGATAATGCCACACAGGCATATCCAAAGACTCCCTTCTCAGATAATTCTAGACTGAGTCAAGTAGACAGTTTAAGCTAAGTAGGCCAAGGTGACATCATAGGCTACAGGATGGGACTTAGAGGGACAAAAACCATATCATAATTTCTATACTGCTCCTGTTCAATTCACAACTCTAATGTGATTGTGAGGAAACATCTGATAAACTCTAATCGAGGGACATTATTAAAATGAATGCCTGCTATCTTAAAACATGCAAAGCCCTGGACACCAGGAAGGACTAGATCATCTGTGGATTTAAGTATCTCTCAGGACAGGTGGCAGCTAAGGGCAGCGACTGCTCTGCTGTGAATGCTTATTCTATAAATGACATATTAGGACAGTTTGCAACACTTGAATAGGGTCTTTGGTAAAGAATACATGAGAATTCTTTATACTTCTCTAGTAACTTTCCAGTAACCCTGAAAACACAGGGCACCCAAGTTTTAGGGACCAATTTCTACTTTTAGGTAGAACTGGATGTTTACAAAATATTGTTTCCACTCTTTAAAAACTTTTTAAGCATCTTAATGATGAATAATGATAAGCACAATGGTTAATATTGACGGTCAACTTGACAGGCTCTAGAATCATCTTGGAGACATGTTTGAGTGTGACTATGAGGTTTCCAGATTCGGAAGCTGAGATGGGAAGTCATGTGGGTGGCATCATCCCACAGCCTGAACATAAAGGGGGCTGTGAGCTGAGCACCAGCATCCATCTCTCTCTGCTTCCAGACCACGGATACAATGTGACCAGCTGCCTCAAGCTTCCGGCTCCAAGACTTACTTACCATGGTGGAGTCCACCCTGGAATTATGAGCCCAAGTAAACACTGCCTTTCTTAGGCTGCTTTTGGACCTAACAGTAAGAAAAGCAGCTAACACAATGGGTTTCATCATGAAAGGTTTTCATGTATGTCTTACAGGATGCATTTGATGGAATTCACCCTATCTTTTCTCCGTCCTCCTCCACTGGGCCTCTCAACCTTTCCTCTTTCTGCTTTTGTCTTGTGTGTGTGTGTGTGTGTGTGTGTGTGTGTGCACTCACACACGTGCACGTTGACCCAATAATTTCACTAGGCTGTTTACAGGAGCATGAGTACCTTATCACTGGCTGCACACCACTCCAGTCAATACTTCTCCTCTCCAGCAACTATTAAGTGCATACAAATACCCAGACTTATTGTTTCTACTTTCACAAGGAAACATCAAACAAACTATAAGCCTATGATAATAAGAAAGGAATACATGTCTAGGTGAGTTAAAATCCAGATAAGAATACACCTTGAACTGAAGCGTATGAAATCTATGCTCTGAAATAAAGAATTAAATGGTCTTTGGTAGTAGTGAGAGCTGGTTGGTCATAGGAGAGAGAAGGCTTAATAAATTCAAAGATAGGTCAAGATTTAAAAACACCCAGAGCAAAGTGCAGAGAGAGAGAAAAAACAAAGAATAAACAAATGCCAAGAAAGCACTGAAGGAGTGTGAAGCACTGACACCCGTACACATGGATCCTCAGAAGAACAGAGAAATAATGGGGCAGAAAAAGGGTTTTCAGAGACTTTGGTTAAAAGTCTTCAAGGCTGATTAAAAACATCAAACAATATCCAAGACCAGTAAAGTCTGTGGCAAATAAACAGGAAGGGCACACTGAGGTCGGAGGCAGAGTGCCAGATAATCACCAGAAACTAAAAAGGAAGAAAACGAAAAATAGCACCAGAGAAACAAACTGTTACCACCAGTGCAACGACAAAAGGGGCGACGCTTTACTCACACTGGGAAAAGCAGAAGTCAGATGTGGGGGTGCATACCTGTAACCCAGAAATTAAAGACAGGGAGGATGACCTGGTTATGGGAGACCTTGTCTCAAACGAACTGTACAACAGGCCGTCAGCCAAAAGAAATAGAAACAGTCAAAGGAAAAGGAAGGAAACCTCTACCTCAAGAAGGAAGAAAAGGCAGGAAGATTATCAAAAGGGAGTTGAAGAAAAAAAATAGAAATAAGAAAGGATATAATCAAATCAGAAAAAAAAAATAGGGAAAAATCAAAACCTCTCCTCACGAGGCTGTCTGGGGTGGGGCTTGGTATACAAAACACCCACCTCAGGAGTAAATGAAAAAATGTTACTAGAGACACACTATAGTCATGGAAGATCAGTATATATTATAAATTTTATGGAAAATCAATAAAAAGCACAACTCACAAAACTGGCCAATCTGATCATGGATTATCAGGCTCAATATATTTAAGACATCGATTCCTCTAAATTGATTTATGGTTTGGTACAAGCCCAACTGTGATACCACCAGACTTTCTATATTCCAGGGTGGGGAGAAGAAAGCCTGACAAGGGTGATTCTGAACATCAGCCCTGATGTGTATACACACACACACACACACACACACACACACACACAAGTAATGAAAGTAATCAAGGGTAGGGAACTAGAAGGATGGCGTAGTCGTTAAGAGCATCAGCTGCTCTGGCAGAAACTCTGATTCAGTTCCCAGCACCCACATGGCACCTCCACAACCATCTTCAACTCCAGTTCTAGGACATTCAATATCCTTGTTCGGCCTCCTCAGGCACCAGGCGCACACATGGTGCATAGACATACATGCAGGCAAAACATCCATACTCATAAAATAAATCTGAATACATTTCAAGGTAAGAAACATGTTTATCAAGTTTCCTTGTGGCCTTTTGCAACCCTCCTTCCCCAAATCCCCCACCCATGACTGATATATCTTCTGCCCACAGATATTAGTTTGGGTTTTCTATAGTTTTGTTAACTGGAGTAATGTGATAGATACTTTGTCTGTCATCCAGCATAATTATTGTGAGATTCATTCATGGTGCCGTATAAATCAAAAGATTCTAGCTCCAGGGTTTAAAGAGATGGCTTGGTGGCTATGTTTGTTGCTCTTCCAGAAGACCTGAGTTTGGTTCCCCGTAACCACATTAGATAGCTCAGAACCACCTGTAACTCCACCTTCAAGAGATTTGATGTCCTCTTTGAATCTCCACAGGCACAACACACACACACATATACACCCTTACACACACACACACACACACACACACACACACACACCCATACACACACATACACACACACTACACACACACACCCATACCCCCCCCCCACTATCTTAGTCAGGGTTTGTATTCCTGCACAAAACATCATGACCAAGAAACAAGTTGGGGAGGAAAGGGTTTATTCAGCTTACACTTCCACACTGCTGTTCATCACCAAAGGAAGTCAGGACTGGAACTCAAGCAGGTCAGGAAGCAGGAGCTGATGTAGAGGCGTGGAGGGATGCTACTTACTGGTTTGCTTCCCCTGGCTTGCTCAGTTTGCTTTCTGAAAGAACCCAAGACTACCAGCCCAAGGATGACACCACCCACAATGGGCCCTCCCCCTTTGATCACTAACTGAGAAAATGCCTTACAGCTGGATCTCATGGAGGCATTTTTCTCAACTGAAGCTCCTTTCTCTGTGATAATTCCAGCCTGTGTCAAGTTGACACACAAAGCCAGCCAGTACACACACACACACACACACACACACACACACACACACAAATAAATCTTTTAAAAAGATTTTAGGTTCATCAAACTTCATCGAGGGAATAATTTATATTCTATGATGCAAGTAGCATCATATGTATTCTATAATATTAATATAGTCTATTCATCAACTATCAATGAATATTTGGGTTGCGTCAAGAGGTTTAAATCAAGCTAAGGATGTAATTCAGTTGATGGAGTACTTGTACTGCATGTTCCAAAAACTGAGTGCGATCCTTAGCACTGTACAACCTGGGTGTGGTGGTGCACAACTGTAACCCCTGAATTCCAGAGATGAAGTCAGAAGATTTACAAGTTCAAGGCAAACAACTCAACAAGCGAGTTGAAGGATAGCCCTGGCTACATGGGATAGTCTTAAAACCTGTACAAATAAAGCTGCTATGAATATTCATGTACTAGTATTTGCATGGGCCTGTGTATTAATTTATCTTGAGTAAATAAACACTTCGGAGTAGAGTGGATGAATCATTTTTAAATTATGTGTATGTGTGTGGGGGGATATGGGGTATGTGAACATGAATTTGGGTGTCCTTGGAGACCAGAAGGCAGCAGGTGCCCTAGAGCTGGAGTTGCACACAGTTAGTTGTGAGTCTCCCTGGGGGGATGGGGTGCTGGGAATTGAGCCACCTCTCTAGCCCCTGCTTATATTTAAAAACAAACTGTCCAATCATTCTCTGAGGTAGCTGTAGCATTTCATGTTTCCAGCACAAATGATCTGTCCCTCCAGTCCACCCCCACCTCCGTCTGCCAACACTATCTGTCACTGGTCTTCAATTTTAGCCAGCTCAGTAAGTGTATGATGGTATGTCACTGTGGATTTAAACTGCAGCTCCTAACAGCTAATGGTTCCGAGAAACTGTTTATGTGCTCGTCTGTACATTATCTCAAGAGAAACAACAGGCCATACCTTCAAAATGATACTCACTAAAATGTTCTCAGTTCCTGTCTGTCCTGAGGTGAATAGCTCCCTCCAGACACTCTCAGTGCCATGAGGTTCTACCTGGGTCATGGGTCTGAACAACCTCAGACTGAACCCCTGAAGCCATGGGCCAGACAAACCTTTCTTCTTTCCATTTATTTCTCAAGTATTTGGTCACAGTAAAGTCAAAACTACCTAATAAAAAACATATAAAACTGTTGAGTGGAGCAAGCCAGATGCAAAAAACTTCTCACTATAAAATACAGTTCCATTCATATGAAGTTCAAGTATCTGGGGTATTAATAACCAGCACTAGGCTTGCTCTGCAAAGGCAAAATGGCTAAAAATTTAGCCTGGAAACAATGCGCTTGAGCAATGGATCTCAACCTGTGGGTCATGACTCCCTTGGGAGACAGTGTCAAATGACCCTTTGTCAATAACTAGGGTTACATGTCGGATATCCTACATATCAGATGTTTACATCACAGGTCATAATTGTAGCAAAATTACAGTCATGAAGTAACAACGAGAATAATTTCATGGTTGGGTCACCACAACATGAGGAACTGTATTAGCAGATCACAGCATTAGGAAGGCTGAGATCCATCGAGACAGAGTGAAGACTGCTTTGTCATGACTGGCATGGCACGTTAGACATTTGAAATCATTAATGGAGGTGTATGTATGCTGTCGTCTGTAAACTATGCTTCAATCGAACACAAGTTAACTATTCAAACAGAAGTTTGTGAAACCTTTTCTAGCCCTTGCAGATCCTAACTAGTAATCTAGAGCTTCTCGTCTGCACGGGCTGCCTGGCAGGAGCTCTGCTTTCCTCTGGGTGCCCAGGCTGGTATGCCTGGGTGATCTGTCTTATTTTAAGAAACAACATCACCCTGATAGCAGGAGCCAGTGTTGGTGAGCGTTGCTTGAGCTACTACTGAGGTACTTCTAAGGACCAGCGAGGCTCCCGGGGCAATGCCGGCTGTCCTGTGTTCTGGGCTTCAAGCCAAGGTCAGCTTACGGCTGCGTGACTAGTACCATAATTCAGGGCCCCTACACTCAAAAGAGCTCTGGACTCAAAGCTTTGTGCCTGGAGGTTATCTTGAACCTCTTACCCATTCTGTTTGAATTTGTACTGTAAGAGAAGTCAGCTGGGGTAATAGAGAGCATACCAAGGCTTGGAAGCCTTGCCTCATGTGTAGTCCGAACTCCGATCACTTTCTTTCTTCCCCATCTTGGCTCTACTGCTTTCATTCTTAGAAGTGCCCTGGGTGGGCAACAGTTCCTATTTGCCTCTTTTACCATTCTCTGCCCTGGGCAGTAATAAACTATGCTGGGAATATTATGCGGGAGACAGGGGTTGGGAGGATACATTCTGTTGTTGCCTTGATGATGCATGAGTGGGGCTATGAGTGACTTGTGGTCAGATCCATCCCACAAACTCTTAGGGAAGGGTAAGAGGGTGACTGTCCTGCCCAGGCTGACTGGATCATGGCACATTTGGGAAGACTCGGGGGTTTACTGTTGCATGGTTCGGGTGTTGCCTAGGGAACCATGATATTGATTTCTAGCTGGGGCTGTGCACATTTTCACTCTACAGTGGTCCACACACATTATTATGTAGCTTGTCTTGACTAGTCACAGCCACATCTTTTCTTATGTGATCACAGATCAGGCAGCTACAGAGAGAGGGCATACAAACTCTTACCTGTATCTGTTCTCTTGGTGAAATGCTCTCTTCTGCATGCTAGCTAGGCTCACAACTGTGACTATGGCAAAGTTTGCAGGCTATGAAGGAAGTGCAGTCATGTCCCACACCTTGCACAGTGTTTAGACATGACTCCTAAATACAGCTCTTGGAGAATAGCATATGAGTCTATCATGTCATCTTGAAAGACCGTGTATGGGGCACAAAGTTAGGAGCAAACAACTGCAGGCTTCATCATTCATTCATAAACCTATTGAGTATTCTTTTGTGGTAGAATATTCTATACATTGGAGATACATTAGTGAACAGTACATAGAACCCACCTTTGCAAACAGGTTGGAAAAGAAAAAACTGACACAAAACCATGAATGCCACCAAGGACTAGAAAACCAGAAGACTTGGTCATGTGGTCATAGAGGCCCTCTCAGAAGAGGTAGCATTTCGGCAGTGGTCATTACAACAGATGAGGGAACAAACCAGAAATAATCTGAAGGTTGCTCAAGGCCTTGGAGTGGGAACAGACTTGGGTTTTGAAGGAGGACTAAGACAGGGCTGGCATGAAGGACAGCAGAGAACAGAGGCTGAGACAAGGTCAGGGATCAAGTTGAAGACGAAGCCCCTGGAGCTGTGCAATGAGCTTTGGCTGCATCCTAAGTCCATGGAAAAGCTGATAGAGCAAGAGAGTGGTGCGTGGCGATTTATGTTCTTACTAATGTGCCATGGCTCCTGGGTGGGACAGAGACTGAGGGGAGGACATCTTAGAAGCTGGCATTGCTATTGAAGCAGGAGATGCTAACACTGCTGGCCTGACCCGGGCTGTGACCTGGGAGGGAGGGAGAGGCAAGGCTTGCGGGAGACTGGGTGGGGGTGTACGGAGGGGAGCCTGTGTAGGTTGGCAGCTGAACAACCAGGAGAATGGTATTTCTCAAGCTCACAAGGGAAAAATGAAATAAAGCAAGAAATTTGTTCAAACTGTATTAGGGGTGGGAAGCCCATATGGTGTCCATGTGGAGACAATCAGGGGTTACTGGTCTTTTCAGCCTGGAACATGAACAGAGGGGCAATTAAGGAAGATTTTAAAGTTTGGGGGCTGAATGATGTCACCTAGAGAGTGGGTGTAGAAGAAGACAGCTTAACTTAAGGCAAAAGTTACATTTGCAGAATTTTCAAGCGTGGAAAGTTGTAAAATTCAACAATCCTACCTCTGCATGGGGAAAAGGATGTTTAATCAGCTCATCCGGATGAACTTAAAAGAAGCTGGCCAATCTGAATCGCTTTCCCCTTTTGTGCCTGTATGTTGGTACATTTTGGAGCCAGCCCTCCAGGCCCTGGGGTGATCTGGCTTCTCTGCCTGATGTTCTTGGTGGGATGGGGAAAGCAGAAGACTAAGTGAACAGCGGACAGGTCAGAGAGGGAAACAGAATGAAGAAAGTGCCCCTTGGTAGTTCCATACTGATAGGCTAAGCTAGAACCTGGCCTTGGATCTTGTTCTACAAGACGTAGCAAGTCTCTTGTTTACTGGCCCCAACCTCTACTGCCTTCATTTGGCTGCTCTGCACTGCTAACTGGAGTTCCATCCAGACTGGCCCTGGTGGCATTTTACAGCCTCTGTTCACAATATTAGAAACTTACAACCAGATGCATCGGATAGCACCTGGTGCTGTTCTGCCAGCATTTAATGAGCTGGACCACGCCCTTCTTCCTTCCTGGGAAGAACCACGGCTTGTGATCTCAGGTGCCACGAACCCTCAGAGCTTTGTCCTTATAGAGTGCACAATCCTCATCTCTTCTGGAACACGAGCTGTGACATGAGAATCCAAGTCCTTGCCACCCACAAATGGAAGCTTCCAGACAGTGTTTGCTGAAACTATGGTAGTAGCGCAAACAGTGGGGAAGGGAGAGAATGGCTGTACCAGGAGTAGCAGTGGTTCAGGCGAAGGGAGCTGTGGTGATGTGGGATGTTGGGGTGATTCATGGTGAAGCCATGGGGGGAGGTGGGAGTGATGGGCAGGGGGCAAAGTAGCCATGGCATTTAGAAGCACAGGCCATTTCTACCCACAAGGAGCTCAGCTCCATGCCTCATGGTTGAGGCCACACGGTCTCTTCCTGCAATAGCCAAGAAGAACAGATCAAAGATAGAACTTCATCCCAAGATAGAACTTCATCCCGGCTTAGCACCCATTCAGTGTGTATGCCCCAGCCAGGGTCCATGTGTCAGGACAATCTAGTCAACGCAAAGCCTGCATGCAGATGCCCCTAGAATCACAGGACTGATGCTTGGGATCCAGTCACTAGGTGTCATCACTTGCTCTAGGGTCAAAGGGCAGACAAGCAAGGCTGTGCCCATCTGTGGAACCAAGATGTGTCAAGAAGGCATTCAGTGTGAAGTCATCAGAGGGAACCTTGTCTCCGTGATTTCAGGAGATGCCTCAGGCCTGTCTCTGTCACAGCAGCAGCTCAGGGGCAGATGGTGCCTGAACTTTCTAACTGTTCAAAGTCAGGGCACACAAGAGCAGAGTGACTTTGCTGCATGTGGCGCTAGAGGAGACGTACAGGCGGCACAGGAGGCCCTGTCAGGACAGATGATGAGGCAGGCCTGTCAGGATGATGGAAGCGTTCTCCCGGGAGTACTAATGATTCAGGAAGGTCATGGAGAACTTGAGAGGTACACAACCCGAGGGGACTGTTCTGCAGACAGGGGAATCAAAGAGGTGACGTTTTTTTTTACTTGGCACGCTAGAGACAAGGAAATGACATACTGTGACAAGGCCTGTGTTTTTCCAGCAGTCACTAGGATTGGAGTGTTTAGAACACCCGGGGCACTGGAGTTCTCTATGGTTTCCCTCACTTCCTCTCCCACACTGTTTCCTTGCAGAGGATGCTCAGATGCTGAAGGGATGAATGGAGATGTCCTCCAAAGTCACCACTGTTCATTTCTAGTTGAGGCAATCTGGCAGTGGCCAGTCATGTGGTCACCATGGGTTCTGGCTCTGAGGTCACCATGGAACATTCCTGCTGCTGGCTTGTCTCATAAACACCATGCCAATGAAAGAGTACTGTTTTCTGGGGGGTGTCTAACAGTCTTGAGCTTGGCATGTGAAAAGTCAGAGAATATACTTTTCTTGTGGACAGTAAAACACAAGTAATAATTAATTTAAAACACCTATTATGGTCCCTGAAGCACAGTAGGGACAGAAGGAAGCTTCATTTTTCCTCTTTCCCCCTAAGCATATGATTCCAATAAAAGGATATCTGTGGAACTAGGGTTGGAACAACTGGTTGCATCTATAGAGCCCCGAGTTTGATCCCTGGCACCATGTAAAATTTGATGTGATGGCAACTCACCCATAATCCCAGCACTTCGTAAGTGGATGCAAGAGATCAAGGTTATCTTTGGCTACAAAGTGAGTTTGAGACCAATGTGGACCACATGAGACCTTGTCTCAAAATAAGTAAGCGAAGAACTAGACAGATATCCCCTTGTAAGAACAAAACAAAACATAGCAAAGCCACTATCTATATCAGATTGTGGTCAGCTTGGAAGCTGTTGAGATTATCTAGTCTAAGTGACTACACACATAGATCTATGGGACCACAGCTGCCCAGTGTTCCGTATGCTTGGCCTTTATAAGAACTGCTTGGTATACAATACCTGCACAGGTAATTTTGTAAATAATGTTTTTAACTTCATCTTTTACTTGCTTTTTATAAATTCATTTATTCTTTCACAATTTAACACACATACATAAATTTGATGATAGCACCTCCACTATCCTCTCTTATTCCCTTTTCTTTCCCATTGAACCCCTTCTTCCCAAGTCCCCCCCCTACTTTCAAACCTTTGATTTTAGGGGCTACCATCAAGCTGCATTTAATTAGGGATGTCTGCATGAGCATGAGAGGATGGGTTATTGAGGGAGGGCAACTTGCCAGTGGATACCTCACAGAACAATATGAGCACCCCCCTACACTCGCCCCCCCCAGCAACCTTAACTGACTATAGCTTCTCAGAGAGGGTGGGGCCTCATGAGCCCCTCCTCCATCCGGATGCATTGCTGCCTGGCTCAGCCTTGTGTAGGTTGCCACCACCGCTGTGAGTTAATGGGTGTGATAGTTGCATATGTCATGCCCAGAAGACAGTGGTTCTAAGCACTTCCTTCCCATGGGCTGGCTTTTATATCCTTCTGTGTTCCCTGAGGCATGGAGGAGGTGATGAAACATCTCATTTAAGACTGAATGCTCATTGGTTAACGATTATAAAAATCATTTATTATATACAGTTTAGATTATAATTTTTTAAATCTCCGACCTATGAATACATACTTTGGCCGAAGCCCACGGTTCGTCCTGAGAGATATTGTTAAGCTAAGGGGATCGTCTGTTCCAGCTCATGACAAAGTGCAGCAGCTAGACTCTGGTCCACAAGGCACAGGCGACAGCTTTGAGTCCTTGAAGCCACATTACAAGCCTCCTCACCTCTAACTTAACCACAGTCCTATGTTAAGATGACAAAGAGGCATAAAGGAAAATGGTGTGAATGTGACTCCAGTCAGTTCAGCAGACATCTAAACAGTAGACTTCTGTGGGGTGTGATTAAGGCTCAATGCATCTCCTAAGACTCCTGTGACATCTGAACTCCATAGTTAACAATGCAGTGCTTTCAATAGCCCTTCTGGGCCATTCTCTGAACTCTAAAACATGAATCAACCTATCCATTCATTGAATAATTTTGCCTTCCTACCATGAGCTAGGAACCTATAGGCTCCCAGGGTGCCTAGTCCATGCATAGCCATAGCAGAGAACACAGCAGACATAGATCCTGCCCTCAAAAGCTATGCAATTCACGGCTGAAGTCTACAGCCGAGTAGTTTGTGCCTCACGCAGTAGGCCTAGTGGGGAATGAAATCCATTTTCTGCTCCTCTTGCCCAGCCACACACCTTAGCTGGGGACTGGGTTGGAACTGGATGAGGGAAATTATCTTCTTCATGGAAAAAATTACTGCTTGCTGAGCCAACAACCCGGAGGGCTCTGTTTGTACTCAGTGGGTACTTTCCTTGTGACTCACACAAGGCTCCGGAATGCAGTGGTTTTAGAGAGATGGACTCTTAACTGTCTCAGGACCATGACTGTCTCAACAATACCTCACAGCCTGATGCCATGGCAAAGGGCTTCTCCTGGTTCATAGGAGGGCCTTGGGAAAGCAGGCCTAAAAAGTTAGGACAGAATACAGAAAAACGGTGTGTAGAACAGGTGGGAAGCAGAATGGCTCTGGCAGCTTCTGGGACTCCTGTCTGAGTGCTAAGGGCCTTACAGGACACTGCTGTCCCTGCTGACTGTTGTCTGTTCCTCTTCTGTGTAAGGAAAGTGGGAGCTGATCTGGCTTGGCTTTTCGAACAGTTCCCACCTTTCTGGATTAGCATCACTGTTAGAGGAAAAGCAAGTCTTTTCCCACAGTGGCAGGATGGACGGGAGGAGCGAGGCAGTGCTGGAGTCCATGGGCATGAGGGCAGGAGACATGTTCCCCGCCATCTACACACCATGTTGACAACAAACCTGGGGCTCGGGTTACCTGCCTAATGAGGGCTCTCTGGGCAGGTGGGCAATGCTGCCTGCGGACTGGGCTATGCTGTAATTGGAGCATGTCCTAAAGCTGGTGTCCAGGCAGCAATCATTAGGCATGACACTAACAATGCAGGTTCCTTATGATGCAGCTCCACAGCCAATTAGCAGCTGAGGATGCAGAGGTGGACCATGGGTTAGGAATGATCGACATGGGCTTTTTGCTTCCTAACAGAGTAGGTCAGGGAAGGGATGGGAAGTGGAGCGAGATGGTAGAAGTGGTAACTGAGGGGCCAGGGAGGCGCTGTCCCTGGCTAGAAATGTGAACTTTAGTCTTCTTAGTCCCTAGCCCCAGGCTCGGAGCCATGTCCTTCCTGCATTAACAAGACACTGGAAGGACCTCCAAGCCCTTTCTTTAGCTTGGGTTTGCTCATTCCAGAAGGGAGAGTATACTGAGGCTTCTAGTCTTGAAGTCATCTCCATCCCTGCATGTCTTGTCTTGTTGACACTGTGCTCTCAGATGCCTGAATAGCAGTGTGAGCTGAATTCACCGAATATGAAAACAATCCCAATAACCCTGGCAGGAGTTTTCTTCCCACCGTATAGCATGTGCTGTCCTAGGGTGCCAGGGCTGTGCTGAGGGCAACAGACCTTCTTCATAGGAGGTGAGAGCCAGCAACTTGGGAAGAGGGATACTCCAAGGCCTCTCCTGAAATCCTGAGTGGGAAAATAAATCATTCCTAAAAACCAAGTGCAAACTTACTTATATGGTGCATAGGAATTTGATGGAAATTGTTCCTCACAGGCTCAAGGGTTTGAAAACCTGGCCACTCCAGCTGGCAATGCTCATTTGAGAGGCCATAGAGACTTTAGGAAGAGGGGTCTACCTGGAGAAATGAGTTACCAGAGGGGTTGGGAGGGAGCCTTGAGGTTTGTAGCCTGTTCTTACCTCCTGTTCTGCCTGCTCTTGTATGCGGAGATGCAAATAAACAGGTACCAGGCCCCTGCCACGCCTTCCTTCCATGCTGGGCTGTGTTCAAACTATGAATCTGAACAAACTTTTCCTCCTGTAAATCGCTTCTTCTCAGGTCTCTGGTCACGCAGCAATGAGTGAAAATCAAATGCATGAGGTCATAAATGATCCATGAGTGATTCCACTTTGGGAGTGGGTCCCTTTTGAGAAAGAATTTTGAGTAGATAGATTTAAATTTATCTCAGTATCACTGTTGCTCTACCACGGTAGATCTCTGAAAACCTCCATATGGATGTGGAAGGGATCCCAGCCAGTAGGACGAACGAGGCACAACTTTGATCCCTTTAAATGTAATGTGCTTGTGTGCCACAGCAGACACATCATGTGTGTCACCTGAGCTGTGACTCTGTAGCTTGTCTTAGGGTTCCTTATTGACACCCTCCTGGTTGGATTGGGTAGGGAATGTCCAGTGAGGAGGGATAGCAATGATGAAGATGAGCACCAACCACCCACAGTGAGGCACCTACCACAGACATACCCATGCATGAGACCTGGTGTTCTACTCAGTTGGGTGGCAGCCACATAGTCCAAGTCCCTGAGCAACCTGCTGCCAAACAGTGAAAGAGAGGCTGCCACCAAGAGGGCTACCACAAAGGCTCCTGTCTCTACTTTCTGCAATAGCAGCCCATGCCAGACTCTTAGCAGAACAGGCCTCCCTAACTCAACATGTCCCTGTATGGCCATACCTTTGACGGCAGTATTTTAAAGGATTCTTTCCTGTGATTACCTAAGTCTCTGGCCAAAGCTAGCATGAAGTGTCACACAGTGTAGGGATACTCTGCCTTCATTTTGGTCTTCTTGTTAACAGGGAATAACTGTTCCTGTTAACCTCCAACTGCACAAAAATGCCAATGTCATCCTTCCAATCATCTGCCTTGTGTCTCAGCTCTAATTTTGGAAACAAAAACCACTGATGTTTATGCACAGAAAGGGTTTCAACTCTTTCTGTTTGGTCTTAATGGGGGAGGTGGGCTTTTAAGGGTTGCATGTGTGCTGTTAGGAAGAAATGAGCCCTAAACATCCATGGACTATAACCTCATGACAATTCCTTCTGACATGTGCCTTACATGGGTACTGGTTGTGATTAAATCAGTGGCCTGTACCTATATTACTCTTGGGAAGGCTGTCCCCCTCAGAGCTATTAAGAATGAGGAGCCACCTACTCTATCCTTGATAGGGATTCTCTGGCCGTGCAGAGGAGGAAAGCAGGTGAGACTGAGCATAAAGGTGATGATGATTTCAGTGTGGTTTGAACTCTTAACCAAGTGTTCCAGGGGAATGGCCTCATTTTATATTCACAACACTCTCCCAATGTAGGTTGTATGATTCTCAATGTATAGACAGGAGAAAAGGCAGGAGGAGGACTCTGCCCCAGGACAGTGTGGTACCAAATCATGTGTTCATGACCAGCATCTCTGGGATAAAGATGTTACAATAGCTGCATGGAAGAGAGGAAATGGCCAGGGTCTAAGCTCATTCATTCACACTTTAGAAACTTCTTCAGAGTTAGGACACCCTTTCCCAGCTACTTTCTCCTCTTCACTGAAACAACCCCTCATAGAGAAAGTCGAACCTTCCTGGGGTTATATGAACTATGAACAACTTACGGGGCGGGGGGTGGGCCTGATGGTGGAGACAGAATCTGTAACCCGCATGGGGAAGTCCAGGGATGCAGCTTTCTCAAGGCATCTATCATTCATGGTGGGAAGATCTTTGGTGATGCTCTGCCTTTTAGTCACAGTGGTCCCCCAAAACTCGCTGGTTCATCAAATTGAGTTTGAATGGAATGGCTTCTTTGCCCTATCTGGGGTACACAGACATTTTCTACTTCTCTTCAGGAAAAGGAGCTCAATGAATTTGTCTTAACTGGGGACAGTTATTGTAGGTCTTTTAGGTCATTTGGGTTCCAGACTCCCCAGGTAATCCAGAGTAACAAGGAAAGATCCCTGTGAGTTAGGTTTCCATTCCTGCATGAGGTTACCATCCCTCAGCCACTTCCCAGAATCCACTAGCACAGTCCACATCAAGATGCAACTTAGGTAGAGGCTAGAGTCTCTTCTCCCCTGCTTCAGGGTAATTGGGTCTGCACCATGGTTCACACATTCTTGTTTTCACATCTCTGATTATTGATTAACGGCAAGTCATTGGCTACAGACTCACATCGCATACCATGAGCATCTGAAACGTGAGCTGCAAAGAAATGCTCACAATATTACTTGAAAAAGACTGGACACATAGAACACTTGGGAAATGCCAGGTGCATGTTGACTTATCTAAGCAATTTTCCTGTCTCTAGATAGAGAGCAACTTGGGGGTGTAGAGTGTAAGTTGAAAGTGAGATTTTCACATCAGGGGCAAACTGTAAAAGAGAAGAAACAACTGCAGAAAAGCCAATTGAGTTAACTGTCTTTGTTCCACTTCTGCCCATGTGTGCATGGAGCCCGGCCATCCTCTTCTGAAACCTAGTCTTGTTCTAGTTGGTGGGGTTCTGTAGGGGTGGGGTCTTGCTGTGTCTGCATACAACCCACCATCTCCTAGGAGTGAGACTTAATAAGAAAGTGGCATTTGCAAAGAAAGGGTTCAAGGAGTGGCCTTAGGATAGTGATATCTGTTGCCATGACAATGAATATAAAGTCTCCAGTTCATCAGTACTATCTCAGCAGGACCTGGGAGAAGAATGGCCAAGTCAGAATCCTTACAAGTTTGGTTAGAGATGTATATTCATGAACTTGCAAGAGAATTGGGGGAAAGCTGTTCGGGCATGCCTTGGCTCACTGTGTGTGCTGCCCTGGACAAACTCATTACTGTGAAATTTTACTCTACAGAAGAAAAGGGTAAAATGGAGCTTTGTAAAGTGATGATCAGGCTTGCTTGTGTCTTCTTTCCTCAGTTTCCTGATGGACCTTTTAACATGAATCCCTATCATATAGATTAGAGGCAACAAAATCAGTCATGTCATCTGGTATTGAGGTACACATCCGTGATTAGATATAGAGATGCACTCTTGGCTGTGCATAACTCTAGCTTGGCAAAGTTAGAGGGAACAGTCATCCCAGGAGAAGGGCTCCATATAAAGACATGAATTTCAGTCACTCCCTATACTCCACTCCCTATTCCTGCAAAGTAGTAGAGAATAGTCAAACTTTCTGTAAGAGTCTTAGATCAGAAGACCTGTTGGCAGAACCAGGAGAGATGTGGTTTCGAGAGATGCCTTTGAGAGCAGAAAGTTCCAAGTCAGAGGCAACAAATATGGGGCATTACCACATCACCCCCACAGCAGCCAATGGGAATCTCCTCTTTCCCATGAAGCCTTTCTCACTTTTCTCTGTCCGAGTTCTAAATGGCTAAAGTATCAGCATCACTGCCTGCAGCAGATTAAAGATGGTGCCACGTAACCTACTGGACACTAAGGAGGACAGTGGAGGCCACAACTATGACTCCAGAGGTGAAGGAAATAAGCCATGAGGAGACAACCTATGAATATACAATGTCAGGAAGTGAAGGGGTACAACTGGTCCTGCCTGGGAGCTGACTCTGGCAAAATGCTAGACAATGTGAGTCCCTGGCTAGGACCCTCGGTTATCACTTGGCACACCGCTACTACTGTTGACATTTCCATCGGTGTCATCCAGAGCAAAAGAACCAAACAGTGGATCCGAAGCTCTGTATTTGCAAGACTGTAAGGGGTGATACAAAAGTGGTTGTTCTAATCTGCTGGAATTTGGAGTAACCTGGTACACATTGTTCTCTGCAAAACCTTCCTTATGATGGAGGTGGAAGGATTAAGAATTTGAATTACTATGAAGATTGATGGGCCCCATATTAAGTGCTCATTCAGTGGAGGGCAAGACAATTCACTCACTAACTTATCTAGCAATTTGTTGAGCATCTGATCATTGAAGGTTAAGGTACCAGTGACTAATCAGAGAATAAAATAGGCAGATATACGTCCCTTCCAGATCTTATATTCCAATGTCAATTGTAAACCGCCAGAACATGGGACCCTGGGTGCTTGGCTCTGCCCCTACCCCACTAGTCAAATGGTTGATTTTTACATAGAAGCCTTGAATTGCTCTGCCACAAATGTACCCCATGGAAATGGTACGACTCGGCATCTTTTAGGGATCTGGACCACATAAGCTGTTCACAGACATCAAATGGGGTGGACATGCCTTTGGGCCTTGCTGTGTGTCGTTACAGTCTAGATCTGCTAAGTTTGTAGAGAATGGGGTCCTACCTCATTAAAAGGCACCTGGCTCCACTACACTATTTCAGCCTGTCAGGGAAGGGAAGAGAAATTTCCTGGAGTGGTAACACAAAGAAAATCCAAGCTGCTTTCTTTTCCATGAATTGAAATCTTGCATGCTTAAAACCAGAGCTCATTGGAATTCACCCAAACCTAGAGAGGTTCCCGAGAGACCCAAAAGGCTTAATGGTCCTATTTGTTTCTGAAGTAGGGGACACCATACAATCCATTCTACCTGCCTGTCCACATTAACATCATTTTCTGGTCTGGTAGGTCACATTTGGGAGGAATTACCCACTAGAGAGCAGCAGGGCACCCATGTGCCATACAGAGTGCCCCGTTTAAGCCTGGATATTTACTGGAGCCCCGTATCTGAGGTTTGAAGATTACTGGTCAAGTTACTTGTCAAGATTTACTTTTTCCAGTTCCAATGAAAGAGTTTTGGTTCCATTTTCTGATTCACTCATTCAGCAAACATTCAGTGTACCGTACAGAGTTCTAGGGAAACACAGAAAGCTGAAATGGATTTTACATCCTAGTGGACAGAGGTTTGGACAATACACAATGAAATATATCAATATATATGGAAAAAATCAGATGGTCATAAATGCTAATGAAAGAATGGCTACTTTGGGTGTCTAGGAGTTGACCTTGGGGAGGTGACATTTAAGCTGAGTAAAGAATAGAATGTGCATCCCAGGCAGTGGGACAAGCTAGTGACAAGATCAAAGAGATCTTATGAAGGAGAGGAGACCAGAAGGGCTAAAGTCCAGCAGAAGTGGGGGAGCAGGAAAGAGGTCAGAGAGGAGGGGCAGCCACAGCAGGGGAAGGGTTCTATGTTTTATTGGATGCCCGATAGGAAGGCCCCGGAGGGTTTCACGCAGGAGCTAATGCCGTCTGATTTCCATTGGAAATGGATTACTCCGGCTGCTGCATGGAGATGGGATCATAATAGGGCGAAAAGAAGAGGGAGGGAGACCAATGAGCACCTTTTGCGTGTGTCAAGATGAAAGATGACAGCGGCCGTGACTAGGGCAGAGTCGTAGGGATGGAGGGGAGTAGACAAGATCGGGTGTGTGTGTGCTAGAAGTCGAGTTGATAAGACCCGGTTGATGGATTAGATGCTGTGCGAGAAGGTGAGAAAATAAACGGAATGTTTTCCAGCGTGAATAACTCAGCATCCAAGTATATTTCATTCTGGTCTTTTCTAGTTACGTAAACATACATATGTATTTTTTATAAAACTGGAATCAGAGTGTGGTTCTACATCATTGTTTTAAACTTAATATTCTTTTTCATGAATATTTCCACAAGCTGAAATTTTTAATGGCCAAATAATCTCTCCTTGTATAGAATACATCATAATTTCTTCAACCTATCACAGCTTGGCATCTGGCAACTTCCAATACCTCTGCTATTAGAAACAAGGCTGCGGTAAACACCCCTGAACATAATTCTCTGGGTGATCTCTGAGGGTCTTGCCTGCAATAAATTTTCTGGAGCAGAATTACTGAGTCAAAGGCATTTTTTAAAAAGGAGATCTGATAAACAGGCACTGTCGAATGACTGGCCAGAGTTGTTGCTGCTTGATATTCTCATTGGCTACATTTGAATATTCCTATTTCTATCTACCATCAGCCAAACTGAACTTTTTCATTAAAAACCCCATATTCCAGAGCCCAGTATGATAGCGCACACCTGAAATCCCCGCACTTGGGAGGTGGAGGCAGGAGATCAGCTTAATGCCAGCTTCAACTCTGTCTGAGGCAAGCCTATACTTCATAAGCTCTGTTCAAATCAAACCGAAAGACCGGAGGCAAACCAAAACAGAGCACTGCCTATCCCACGGCCTAAAATATATGCCACTATTTTAACTCACTTTTTCTTATCATGAGGAGTGCCACCTTTCTAGTATTTAATGATAATGTAGGATGTGTGTATGTGCATGTGTGTACACATGTGTGTGTTTACTATGTCCATATTTTTATTTCTGTTCTCTTCCATTTTTACCATTTTGGTTATTACTAAAAGCTTCACTATTTAAAAAAATTTATATTATTTACATTTATGTCTGTGTGTCTATATGTCTATAGGCCCATGTCTGGGTGCCTGCAGAGGCCAGAAGAGGACACTAGAGTCCCTGGAGCTGATGTTGTGAGTTACCTGACTTGGGTGCTGGGAACCAAACACCAGTCCTCTGGAAGAGGAGCAAGGGCTCTTAAGCACTGGGCCGTCTCTCCTGCCCCTGAAGACTTTTTCAGATGTGTGGTTTTCCTCATTCTGGCTATTTTCTCCTCCACTTTTCCATCTCTCTTACACTACTCACTAAGGGTTTTATGTCTTTTCCAATATATCCAAGTTTCCTGCACCATGGCTGCCTTCTGTTTGCTTTATCAGAGCGCCCTTCTGAACAAAAGCTCCCAGATATCCACTCATATTTATCCGAGATTATTGTTATGATTTTTATCTATCTTACTAGTCTTTAAAGCCCCCCGTGTCTTCAGTGACTTGTAGAATGAAACACGGTCTCATGAACTGTTCTCTGGTGAGCAGTCACAGGGACAGTTTGAAGCAGTACCAGTCACTCTTGAGATTTGGAACACACTATAGTGCTATTTGTAATATTCTCTCCCACACTCTTCTCCCTCCCCTGAGAAACCTATTTAGCCGGATTTGGTGGCACAAGCCTATAACTCTATCCCTTGGAGGCTGAGTCAGGAGGATTGTGAGTTAAGACTCACAGACTGTCTGTACCTACAGACTGAGTACAAGGGCAGCTGGAGTAACTTATCAAGACCCTGTCTCAAAATTTAAAATAGGGGCAGTTGAGACTCTAGGTGATGGGAGAGTGCCTCCCTAACTTACACAGGCCTGGCTCTGCCCCTTGGACCTGAAATACAGAAATAAAAGGCTACATCTGTTTCACTTTGCTTTCCATGGCTTTTCCCTAGACTGTCTTGACCACAGAGTCTGTTTCCTGTCTGCGTTGCTCTACAGTGTTTGGGGACCAACACTTTAGAAGTATGCTTGTATCTACCTGGTTCATAGAGCCAATCATTCTTTTGTTAATGCTTAATTATTTGTTCCAGCACTGTCTCTATGCAATTGGAGAAGAAAACGTTTAGTTAGACAACATTGTCTCAGGCTATGCCATCTATGGCTTGCTGGTGGCTTCTCCATTTAATCCCACTGGCATGTTACGCTCCAAGGGTGCTCTCAGGTGTCCTTCTATTCCAAACAGTAATGGCTGCTGTTGGCTTATTTAGTACATAAACCTTCAGGACCATTGTATTTTCTTTATAGAAATGATAACCTTTATATATCCATGAAATGATATCCTTTATTTTCCTCCCCTAATGTTTTCACCTTAAATTTTTACCTGATTTCTGCTTTGTCTCTTAAACTACTACTTTTGCTTTCTTCTTTGGGTTTTTGACTAATAGATTTTTGCTAAATCTTTAACCCTCCTGAAACCCTTTGGGCCATTTGGCTTTAAGTGTGTATCTTTTTGTTCTCCTGTTCATCAAAAATTTATTGAGAATTTTGTACAGTGCCAGTGTCGGGCACCAGGGAATCCAGTGAAGTTCATAAAACAAATATGATGCTTACCTGCATAGGAACCCGTACAGTGTAAAAGACAGACATTAATCAATAATTTCACAGACCCAGCGCTACTACAACAGACGCATATGGTTAGTACTGTGAGCGACTACCTACTATACAGGCATATGGATGGCATCATGTAGTTTGGTGGAATCAAGGACTGACTTTTCTAAGGAAGGAGGATGCTGGTAACTAGTTTAGGGACAGGGAAGTCACTGGGATAGTCAGGATGGAGGAGGATAAGAAGCATACGAACAGCCGGTTGGCTAATCACAGATGATCAGAGAGCGTGGTCACAGTAGAAGTGGGAAGGATCAGTGGGGTTGGGTTTAGCAACTTCTAGAACCTTTGGTCTAGAAGAAATAAGAAGTCATTAGATGCTTTAAGCAAAGGCGGCTACTGAGTTACAGCACCAGCTGTGTGTGTGTGGTGTGTGTGTGTGTGTATCAGAGGTCAACCTATCTACCTTGTTTTCTGAGACATTGTCATTAGCCTGAGGTTTATTAATGTGGCTATGATGGCCAGACAGAAAGACCCAGAAGATCCTGCCATCTGCACTTCGCTAGGGCTTACAAATGTGCACCACATGCCCAGTGTTTGCATTGCCCTGGGGATCAAACTCACGTCTTCATGGTTGCCTAGCAAGCATTTTACCCAACTGAGGAGTTTCCCCAGTTCCTCCAACCCTGCTCACTGCTCTTTTCTTGAAGATGGAAACAAAGTCTTGTAGTGGTGTGCTGCAGCCCATTGCTCTTAATAGCACAGGGCATATGTATCTTCTCTGTGTTCCCTGATGTCACTGAACCGGTCAACTGAAACTGTCTAATTGAGTCCACACCATGGAAACAGGCAACTGTTCTCAACCAGGGTTTTTCTCCCTGGGGAGCTGCTCAATAAATATGTACTCACACTTGCCTGATTAGCATTATCCCAGATGCCCAGTGTCCCAGTGGGAAATAGATTCCAGGGGTGTAAGAAGGAATATAGGGTGACTGGTTAGGAGACCTCCAGGATTCTGGTCAATGAAGAACTCTCTCTAGGACTGGAACAGAGGCAATGGAGAGGAGAAAAGGTGGATTTGGGACAGACACGGGCTACACAGTTGGACAGATTTAGAAGCACATTGGATGTTAGAAGTGACAGAGGGGACCAAGGAGCTTCCCAAAACTTTCTTTGATTTGTACAAATAGATTTGAATAAGTGGACCTGGAAATGGCATCTGGGCAGGTGCTCCAGGGCAGGTGCTCCAGGGCAGGTGCTCCAGCTGAGAGTCTCATGCTTGGGGAAGGAATGGGGTACTTCAGGCATGAGCTCCCCTGCTTCCAGAAGAGAGTGTAGGGGTGGAAGCAAGGCGGCTAAGACTGAATCTCCCAGACTCGGCTTGAGCAAAGGTATTTGGTAGTTAACAGTGAACCCAAACTGTGTGCACTTGGATTATTTTAAATGAATTTGAGAATCTTTGCTTTTTCTCTAACAAAGTTTTCTTCTTAACTTTATTTTACATTTTCGCTACATCTGTGATTAATGCACCTTTGTCCCTTTCCTGATTCTGTTTTGTCTTCAGCGTCATACGACTAAGTTAGTCCTTCTTCCTTCCTCCTCTCTCCCTTTCTTTCTTCCCCATGGTTTTAAATGGATAGTTACCAAATTATTACATACCTCTCTAATTACACATGCTTTAATTTCATTACTGACTGATTTTGAGTCTCACGGCCATTCTTCTGTGACAGTTTCTCTTCCTGGGTTGTTGGGTTCATTCATCAATTGTGTAGTGTGCAAAGAGGAACACTACTTTTCAAATAAGAAAAAGCAGAAAGCTGGGATTTCTGAGCTTCTGTGCATTC
Source organism: Mastomys natalensis (assembly GCA_021653895.1). Taxonomy (NCBI): domain Eukaryota; kingdom Metazoa; phylum Chordata; class Mammalia; order Rodentia; family Muridae; genus Mastomys; species Mastomys natalensis. The sequence goes on along the minus strand of JAJTUV010000625.1, from coordinate 513,833 downwards.
TACAAGAGCCTTTCTTCTGCCCGCACACACGAACAGCATTCAGACGGGGCCCAGAATTCATGGATTATAATCTTTTGTCCTTGAAATACTCCAACCACTGATCCATTATCTTCTGGCATTCAGTGCTTACAGACAAAAAGCCATAAATGGCTTTTTATTTTCCTTCCAGGATGTTAGAAAAAATATTCTTTGTGTATGGATTTAAAAACTCATTGCAGGGACCATGAGTTGGCTCGGTGGGTAAAGACATTTGTCACCAAGGCTGACAAGCTGAGTTCAATACCTGGGACCCACATGGTGCAAGGAGAGAACTGAGCCCTACAAGTTGTCCTCTGACCCTCATGTGTGTGTGTATGTGTGTGTATATGTGTGTGTGTGTACACGCACGCACACAGATATACACACACATACACAAAGGAAAGAAATGAAATTTAAAAATGAATGAAACCTTTTGAGAATGTGCCTACGGGGTGGGAAGTGTTGATAAGAGGAGAGTGGGTTGTTTCCGTGAGAGGAGTGGTGTTAGCGACTGTCGCCAGGAAGGAATCCATGAAGGCCTGTGGGAAGATGGCTGAGATGCTGCAGACAAATGGACACAAGGTACAAGGGGTGGGGTGAAAAACTGTGGAACTCTCATAGCCACAGGATCCCAGGCATGGCATAAGTGAGGGACACGGAAGGGCTCCAACCGAGTGAAGGGGCCAGTGCCAGTTAAATTGCAAATATACCACCCTGCTTGCACTTACTTTGTGGCTCACACCTCATAGAAATGACACGGTAATGAGAAAAGTTACATGCAAAGGAAATCAGTTAGATTTATCGGGTGAGTAGAGCCCTTCCCTCGGCTAGCTAGTTAGCACTCGATTTGGGAAGGTCTCAGGGAGTCAGGGATGTATCTGGAGGCAGACTGAGAATGAGATTTCATGGAAAGAGTTTACATCCGTACCACAGGATCATGATGAACATGGATGTCCCAGAGTTCACACTCCTTCCATTCCTCTGGCCCAGCTTGGTAAAGGCCAGTGGAGAAATAAGCCATGAGCCTCTGATGCTGTGTTACCTCTTACTCTACCTGATTCCAATATTATGAGGAAACCTGTGGAGGCCCACGGCAGGGTGTGTGCCTGCACTGCCTGACATCACTCAGGCTGCTGACAGTCTTCTCCCAGCCCATATGACATTCTCATCTTGCTGTTATCATCTTGCAGTTAGGGGGAAGGTTAACTGTCACTCCTGCCAATAAAGTCAAGCGGCCCGGGATTGCCAGGTTGACAGAGTGTAAACGACAACACCTTGCTGTCCTCTTTCTCCACACTGGGAATCTTTAAGTGCTAACTCAGGGCCATCTTGGGAATATCACTTTATTCTAAAGGTTCTCCGTGTCCCTGGATAAAGATGTAAAGGAAGAATGCTCCAGATCCTAGACCTGTTATCCATGATGACGGAGAGAATGCAGCAGCACAAGGTAGGCCTGTGTCTGATGGTTTGTCCCTCCTGAGATGTAAGTGAAAGGCTGTGCTCAAGGGGAGAGACACAAGGGTCTGTGTGTTTAGCACACATCCACTCAGTCCCAAGTCTGCACCCTGGAGCTAGAAATCATTTCCATAGCACTGTCCTTTCTCTTTCCCTGGGAGGAGTTGGATGTAGCTTATTGGCTATAGTTAGACAGGACGCTCTGGGTTCTTGAGAGGGGAACATGCTGGGGGGACAGAACTGGTACCTGGAGCTTGGCCTTGGAAGAATGAATGCCAGGTCCAGCTGGGTAGGGAGAGAGGAGATGGCTCCTGATAGCTGGGCTATGGCAGCTCATGGAATAACTCCTAGGTACAACTGAGGGAAGGGGCCCAGCAGCCAGGTGAGACACACAGAGATAAGAGCTATCTATTTTTGTGGTGGTAGACAGACAGTGCAGGGTCCCCTATAAGGTGTCTCGCCAGGCTCACAGTTGAAATGGGTTTGGGTTACAAAGGCAATATCACAGAGCATACCCACATCTAATGGATTCTGCCTCAGGAGCCCACATGGAGTCCTAATCAATCAACCCAACATGGCTTAGGGCTGTCCTGAGCCCTTCCAGCTAGCTGTGTGGCAAAGTTGTCATAGCACTGCCAGGGTTGGTCTGAGGCATCAACTTCATGTAGGAAGCAGCTGAGCTGGTCTCAGCCCATCACCTATCCCGGATGGACATGTCAAGGGCCCTCCATGGGGCTGGGCCACCTCCATAGGTTATTGTAATAGGGTGGTGACTTATACTCCTGGCAGAGCTGAGAAGATAAGAGAGAAGGGAGATACATTCTCAGCCATCACATAAGAACCGGGCCCTACATCCTTTGCTTGCCTCTTTACCACAATATCACATAGAAGAGGCAAGTACCCTGGAGAGTATGATGTAGCTTACTCCTCCTTGTTAGCCTACAAGGTCAGTCTCATCCTGAAGATAATAAAGGAAGCATCCAGGTCTATCAGCATGGCCTGGTTCAAGGTCACCCTCAAGGATCAGCAGGTTTCTGCTTCAGTAGGATATGCATGTGTTTGACAAGGTCTTGACATATAGCCCATGCTAGCCTTATACTGTCCATCTTCCTGCCTTAGACTCCTGAGTGCTAGGGTTACAGGCTAGTCCTGTCACGCCTGGCTGCCCCCATAGGATATGAGTGCACATAGTTTACTAGAAGGCGATCCCAGAAGCACAGACAGGGGTTTGGGGAATGAAACAAGGGATAGAAAGTGACCAGCAAGGGTAACACTGGTGAGCAGGTCACCATGATGGCCAGGGGACCCTCTTGGGTAGACTCTTGTGGGAGATGTGGGTGGAATCCATTGCACCAGGCAGGCACCTGTGGAGTTGGTGCTTATCCATCTACTCCTGGTTATGGCTGTGGAGCACTGTTTCCAAGAACATCAGCTCTGGAACTATCTTTGCCTTGTGAGTGCAGAGTCCCTGGATCCTGGCAAAGTCCAAGGGGAAGCAGGGAGTTGCCAAAGACATATTTAGTGGGTAAGGAATAGCGAGAGACAAGAAGCCAGGGTGGCCCACTGCTGACTGCTACAATGAGAAAAATTATCTAGTGGAGACAGCAAAGGCAGCTATAAGTGGATAATCCATCAACACAGAGGGCAGAACAAGATGAACACCTGAGCAGGAGGCTCAAAGTGACCAGTGGGGACAGACATAACTGCTGAGATGGAGTCATTTACTCCAGGCTATAGAGGTGGCTGGCAAGGTTAGGACCAGAGAACCCAGATCTGACTCCCAGCTCTGACACTGGCACTAGAGCCCACAGCTCTCTATCCTCACTGAACACGCCAATCTACTCACAGCAGTCAGCTGCAGTCCCCTTGGGGAGTCCAGCTTCTCTTTTGCAGGGTTGCCAGTCCAGAAAGGGCCTGAGGTAGGTGGATGCTCATGGATAGAACCCTTGTCGTATCTCTGCACTGAGGGTAGGAGGCTATGTTTCCAGTTATGACTCAGTGGCTGGTGTCCTTCGCTTGATGGAGGAGTTGGGGTGGTAGGGAAGTGACCTGCCTTTCTTGTTACACTGAACCAAGGGAATCTGACAATAAGGTCTCCAGACGTGTACACCAGCAGCAGGACCAGGCAGTATCATATATCGTGATCTGGGGTGGGAATAACCTTTTGATAAACTATTGTCTGAGGATGGTTGTACATCTGCACTATGGGAAATAAGAGCCTCTCTATCTTTCTCCCTCTGACAACAGCAACAAAAACAACAACAACAAAAGATCCACATGACTGCAAACTGATAGTATGACAACCCTTTCGGCTCCCAACAATTTCTCCTTGTTGCTAATTATATGGATGTGCTTGTCTAGGCGCTGGTCAGTAGAGTGAGAGGTGCTAAGTAGGTTTACGCTTGCATGGAGTCAGATCCATTTTTATCGAATCTCATCTGGTGCAGCTTTCTTGAGAGGCGATGCTGGTACTGTATGCCTGTGTGCACGCGTGCTTTAAATCTACCTCTTTTCATCAAATTAAAGGGAGAAGTTTTATTCTGTTCTCAACCAGAGTCAATAAAAGTATATTCAGCAAAACCAATACAACATAGCACAGTATTTATTTGTTTATCTATTTATAACATTTTTGTGTGTGGATGTTTGTGTGTGCATGAGTATCCATGCCTGAAGGCTACATTGCTGTTTTTCTCAACTGCTTCTCCACCATGTTTTTTTGGAGGCAGTGTCTCTCACTGAAGTTGGAGCTCACCAGTTTGGCTAGATTAAGGTTGACCAGAAAGCCCTAGGGATCCTTCTGCCTCTGGCTCCCTGTGCTTGGGTTATAAGCATGCACCATTTACCTAGCTTTGTGTGTGGTTGCTGGGGATCCAAACTCAGGTCCTTATGTTGGATCGGCAGGCACTTATTAACTAACCCATTTCCCCAGTGCCTAGACATTCAAAAACCCAACAGCCAAAACAAACAAATAGACAAGCAACACAATTCCCGTGTAGTTGTATGCCATCTTGAACCCCGGTAGAAGTAGGAAGGAAGAAACACAAAGGTCTCTGTGCTGTGACTCCCTGGAAAGCCAGGCAGCCCCCGCATTTCACACTATCTTTTCGTTCAAGCCACAGAGCCTCAGTCGGGCTTCCACAGCCAGCTGGACAAACCCATTCACTACACAAGGCTGAATCACACAAGTGACCAGAGGCTGTCACCCCCTCCATGCTTTATCCACCACCACCCTTGCCACTTTGTTCCTCATGCAGTTACATACAACACATCTGCTTCAGAGTGTAGGTTTTTGTTTATCTTATCAAATGTGAACCCAGCTCATTACATCGAATATGGTGCTTTTGAATAATACATTTCCAGATCTAGCTCATCAGAAAACAGTTAGGTCTAAATATACTCATGGCAATATCATTTTGTTCCATATGGGCCACCATGGCTCCTGCCCAGCTCTGCTTCCCTTAGCAGACTGTCTTGTGCATAGCACCTTGTGTGTGACAGGTGAGTATGATACGGTAATTAAAAACTAAACAGAGATGGTGGAGTCTAAATGTGGAATTGAAATATATTTGAAGTCCAAAATTATCGTATCATTCTTATCTTTTTTCCAGGTGTAAGAAAGAGCTAAGGATGGCTCCATTCTTCTTTTTGCTTTGAAGAAATGGCAGCATTTACAGAATGCCACCTGGAGAGGGAAAACACCTGGTTATCCAAAGTCTCCAAATTGGAGACTCAATCTTCATGCTTTCTGGCATTGGTGCAACTTCTGTAAGGAAGTCTGCTCCTCCAGACCAGTGCATGTGGCTAACACTCCAGACCCTTCCAACAGGGAAAGTGTCAGGCTTCTGGTGAATACTTCTGGGACCCTGTTCTCTGGCCCAGATGTGGTCAGACCTGGTTCCTCCAGGCTAGTTGCTCTATGGCTTCAGTCTGGTATTTTGAGAGGGTCCAAGACTTGTCACTGTCTCAGAGAACCTTGCCTCCCTCGCATCAGAGGAGGCTCTATCCTGTCTTTGCCTCTTGCACCCTATTCTAACTCAATTTCTTTTGAAACTCAAATGCTTTTGATTTCAGCATCTCTTCACAGAAGACACTGTTCCTAACTCTTTTCCTTCCGGGCAGGGCATTCATGTGTGGCTGTAGTTGTTCACTGGTCAGACCAGCGTATGTGGAGGTTGAAGCCATGTCTGGATGGGAGATATTCCTCAGCTTCCTACGAACTGGAGCCATGACAGGAAATGTTTGCCAATGATGAGACAACTGAGAGGATGAGAGACTGGAAAAACCACAACGTACAGACAGATAGACCCATCTGAGTTGTCCGTGGTCTTCAGAGGAGCCTGGCTAGGCTGCTGAGTGTGGTTGGGAAGGCTGGGGACAGCAGTGGCAGAAGCTGCTCCAGAGCCAACCACCAGCCTGCCTAGCCTGAAGATACGGGTCCTTCTGCAGCTACCCATCTGATGGCTGGGGCTGGGCATGAGTAAGTACCCTTAGATTACTGCCTCCCGAGTGTGGCCTATGGAGTACAGGGCTAGCCTCCTGAGTATCTTCTCTTAAGCCTGATACATGGCTGATGTCTTGGGGTATACTGTCTCAGGAACTGTTCCAGACTCCCACGTAATCTTTGAAGGGCTCCAATGACCAAGGAGCTCTACATTGAAGCCTCTGAAATACCAGCTAGGAGTGGACTGACTTTCCAAGGACAAATTGGGGGTGGGTAGCTATATGTGACATTGGGTATCAACCATGGGCTTTCTCTGCCAGAAGCAGACAGGCTGTGTAGGATCCTCCTGACCTGCACATCTGCTTATCAGGGCTGTGGCAATATTAAAACTGAAGTTCTGGAGGATTCTTTAGGTGAGCTTTGAGTTTATACTCTCTCTCTCTCTCTCTCTCTCTCTCTCTCTCTCTCTCTCTGTTGTATGTGTGGTGTGCATGTGTATGTGTATGTATGTGTGTGTGTATATGTATGTGCATGTGTAATTATGTTTGTGTGTGTGTGAGTGTGTGTATATGTGTGTGCATGTGTGTGTGTGTTTATGTGTGTGTATTTATGTATATACATGTGGAGGCTAGAGTTCGATGTTGGGTATCTTCCTCAGCTGCTCTCCATCTTTTATTTTGAAATACAGTCTCTCACAGAGCCTGGAGCTTGCTGATTTGGTTAGACTAGCTGTCCAGCAAGCTCCAGGGACCAGGCTATCTCCTCAGTGCTCAATTACAGGCACATGCCACTTCATTACAGTTGGTTCTTTTTTTTTTTTTTTTTTTATGTGTATGAGTGTTCCCCTGCATGTATGTTTGCACACCATGTATGCAGATGGTACCCACAGAGGCCAGAAGAGGGCATTGTATCCTCTGGAACTGGAGTTACAGACAGTTGTGAGCTGCCCCTGTGGGTGCTGAACCGGGGTCCTCTGGAAGAGCAGCACATGCTCTTAACCTCTGAATCACCTGTCCAGCCTACATGGCTGACTTCTTACGTTGGATGCTGGGGATCCAAACTCAGGTCCTCATGCCGCATAGCCAGGGTTTTAGTGACCGAGCTCTCTCCCCAGACCTACACTTAACTTCTGAAGAAAGATAAAAGACAATCCTCTTTGAAACAAATCCCATGAAACGCCATAAAACATGGACAATTTACTGTGGGAGCAGATGGCAGGGAGGGGAAAGCAAGCACCCAGCTAACTGTTTGGGGGTGCAGAAAGCTTATATGTGCTTTAAAAATGCAAGGGCTAGTGATTTCTGAGAGACAGGCCTTGAAACATAAATCTGATAATTGCTATGACCTTCATTTCTCCCAAGAAGAATCTTTGCCTATCTCTCCCTCTTTGGGAGGTATCCAGGGGATATGAGTCCCACCAAAACCCCAGGCTCTTACCCACAGGCAGAGTCTGGCAGTACCTGCCTTAGACTCTGCTTGTCTCCTGGCCCTAACAACATTTGGATCTGTGGGTATTCTCTCCCCAGAACTCCCAGAAACATCTGGTCTCAGTCCCATGCCTAAGTATACTCATAGAACTGGTACCTTCTTTTCCATAGCCCAAGCTCCCCCCAAATCCTTCACAAAGGTTCCTTTATTCTACACTTTTTCATTGTTTTCACTGAACACCCAAATAGGAGCAACTGCAAGGACGGAACATTTATTTTGGCTCAGAGAGTTTTAGGACATTCAACCCGCAGTCACTTGGCCTCGAAGTACTCAGGCAGAGCATCGTGGCAGGGGCATCTGGTAGAGGCTGTTCTCTACTTTTTCCCAGACATGGAGGAGAGAAAGTGGAATACAAAGATGTCCCAGGTGAGACATAGATCTAAAGATGCACCCTTAGTGACACGGTCCCTTTACTTGGCTCCAGCTCTACCTTTCAACACTTCCCTGCAATGCAATGCATCATGTTAAGAATCTACCCATTGATGAATCCACTCATTAGATCACAGCCTCCACAGTCCAATTGTCTTCCAAGCACCACCACAGATCCAGATACGGCTCCACCAATTCCCTCAGTGCATTCCAAATCTGGTCAACTTCTCAGTCAAAATCAACCACCATGTTTCCTACTTCAGCATACATCCCTGGGAGCTATGTTTGCATGCCACTGACCCTTCCTTGGATTGTGGATCTGAGTTCCAGTCCTGCCCTGTTCTTCACTGGTTGTGTGGCTCAGTACATTCTGACTCTCATCAGACCTTGCTCAAATGCTCTGATTGTACTGAGAGGCCACAGGGAGGCAGGGCTATAGCAGGAAGGCTGGGGAGCACAGAAGGCTCACACAGATGTACCGTTTCTTTGTAACTTGCAGGATCCAGTGACATGGGCCATTCTGGGATCCCCTAGCCATCTATTACACCACCCATGTGTCTTCATCGGGGCAGCACAGAGGTAGCGAGAATAGCCCTGGCAGTTGTCTTATGTGCAAGGCACTGGGGTGACCTCATCTGATGTCATACTATCACCAGGCCACATGACAGTGAAGAAGCCAAGGCACAGGGTGAGGAAGGCCTAGGGCCTCATATGGCTAAGCTGCCAGCCCAGGTTACCTGCTCCCACTAAATCTCTATGGCTTCTGCCCTGCTTGAAGGCTTCCCTTAGCCAGCTACAGTAAAGTAGTAATGATGGGCTGAAGAGAAAGCTCTCTAGGTAAAGAGCTTGCAGCACAGCCCAATGAGCTGAGTTCCAGTCCTCAGACCACACATAAAAACGGGATGCATTTGTAATCTCAGCTCACTCTCACTAGGAGATGGGAGGCAGAGTCAGGAAAACCACCACTAATCACCAGAAGCTTGCTGGCTAGCTAAGCTGGCTGACAAGCAGTGAACAAGAGAGACTCAGTCTCAAACAAGACCCAGTCTCAAAATACCGGGCAGATTGACACCTGAAGTTGTCTCCTGATCTCTGCATACATGCCTTGACACACATGCACCACTCATCCCCCTAGTATATAGTGAATGTTCTGGAACTTTCTAAAGTCCATGCTTGAGGGAAGAACGCTGACTAGCACCAGGGAAAGAAAAATATGCTTGATCACATTTGGGCACAGATTCCTACAACTCAACTCACATTTGACGAGCTCAGATACACAGTGGTCCATGATATACACGAGATCCTCTTTAGAATGCTATCTTAATGTCAGATACACACACACACACACAAGCGTCCTAAATTTCAACAGATTTTTTTCCTTTGTCTTTATTGGAACAGATGGTAAGAATTTTTTTTTTTTTTAATCTCAAATAACTGCACCGAGGAAACTGTTATTTGCACCCTGTGTTGCATGTGTGAGTACCTCACGTTTCACAGATGAGCGTGGAAGTGGCTGTGTTTAGTTGTTGCTCATTGGAGATGTGAGAAGACACTTCAATTAATGCCACCAGGAAAAAGTGGTCGTAAAGTAGCAGGAGACGACATTCCACGCATCTGTCCCCCCCACCCCCACCCAGGCCATATGCTCTTTTCCCTCCTTGGGGTGCTCGGCTAATGGGTTCTACTGCTTCTGTGGGCCCAGTGGTAGCTTCCATCGTTTCCCCTACACTTCCACCTTCCACCAGCCTTCCCATCTTGCTCCGTGACCTGGGAGCTCCCTAGGCTCAGCGCCCACCTTGCCAGTGAGTCCCACACAGCTTGGAGCTCACCCAGAGCGAAGCTGCAGGGATGACTTGTCACTGCTGTCCCCCAGGTGTCATTCCTGAGTGTGTGTGTGTGTGTGTGTGTGTGTACTGTGTGTGTTTTCATCTTCAGAGACACAATTTTACAATGTCTATCAGGCTGGCCTTGAACTTGTAATCTTCCTGCCTTAGCCTCTCAAGTGCTGGGGATCACAGGCCTATTCACTCCTGGTGTTTGTTCATTAATGCTTAGGGGTCAAGTCAGGTGTCACCAGCCCTTGGGGTTCTCAGTGGGGACGGTAGCAGCAGTGTTAAGTGGGGAGCAGCATGTTGCTGACTCCTAGCTAGGCTCAGTATCTTCACAGTGAAACCAAGGCGAACACATTGCTACTTCCATCCCAGAGACAGAAGAGAGGCCTGGCTGAGCTTGTGGATTGTCCCGACTACCCAACCAGTGATTGTCCTCAAACACTCAAATCTGAGAGCAGGGCCTCTGAAGAGCCTGGTTTTCCCCATAAACCCTCGGAGGGAGAGGGTGCTAAAATTTGACACCCACAGGTACAAAGTCAGGGTTTTCCATTCAGGTCCCCATAAGGAAGCCTCTTAAAAAGCCACAGCTGCCACCAGTGCAGGTAATCAAGCGACTAATTCACATCCAGATGTCTAATTGACTAGTTACACTGAAGAGGTAATTCTCCCCTTCCAGATAACAGTTTTCTTAGTGGTGGCCTTCAGGCAAACAGACAGACATGGGAGACAAGGGGTTGAGGGTAGCTCTGGAAATGGCTTCCTCTTTCTCCATCCCTGGGATATCTCTGCATGTGAGCCACAGTGGTCCCTGAGGCCCAGTGTGCTGGCTCTACCCTGTCTTTAGTTCCTTGTCACCTCTGGTGTTAGATTGTAAGGATGCAAGAAGTCCTGGCTACTCTGTTAGCAGGCTGGACCTGGTGCCCTGAGTGGGGTGTGGTAGGTGGGAAGAGGCTAGGAGGGCATCTTTATACCAGCACAGAAGTAGAGTCCATGGAATTGGGTATAGAGACGCCTTCAAAGACTTGGGAAAGGCTGGTATGACGTTTGGGGCAACAGAGTCAGTGAGGCTAAGTGTAACCTTGACCTAACAGTCTTGGACAAAAGGCACAAGCAATGGTCTAGGAAGTGGGTCAGGAGCTGGAGCCCTGGGCTCTGATACAGTAAAGCAACCGGAAGCCTTGAGAGGCAGAGAGCATCTGAGAGGACAGACAGCCTCAAGCCGGAGGAGGCCAGGGGTTCAGTGATCCCCCCCACAAGGTTAGCTTTCTTTCCGGCCTTTCAAAGCCCATAAGGACAGCTACGTGATTCTGAGACACTGGCTTCCCTGCTGAATGTTGTTTGAATCTCTCTTTCCCAGTATCACTGCGTAATTCATTTTTGCTGCAGGGCTTTTAAGTATTGGCAAATGTATGAATTCATAGAAGATGAAATGGAGGGCAAATTGGATTTTGCCCTGAGTGAAAGGATTCCAAAGTAATTGATCCCCAGTATTCCTGCCTTCAGGCTCAACTAGGCCTTTATTGGGGAGACACTGGTCACCTGTGTCCATATAAAGTTAAAATTTGGGGGATGGGGAGATAGTTGAGTTGGTACAACTTAGAAGCATGAGGACCCAAGTCCTAGTCCCCAGACCCGTATACAAAAAGCCAGGCAGAGTGGGAAGAGACGCTCAGTGGTTAGGAACACCAGCTGCCCTTGCACCTACAGAGTGGTTCAAAACTATCTGTAACTCCAATTCCAGGGGATTTAATGCCTCTTTCTGGACCTCTGTGGACACCAGGAATGAACATGGTACACAGACATACAGTCAGGCAAGCCCTCATATACATAAAATAAAACTAAATAAATCTTAAAAATGAAGTCCACACATACACAGAGTCAGTGTGATGATATATGCTTGTAATCCCGGAGCTTGTGACAGAAAGATCTCCGAGGCTCACTGGCTAACCAGTCTAGTCTACTTAGCAGATCCCAGGCCATTTGAAGGACCTTGTGATAGCTGAAGTTGTCCTCTGACCTCAGGGTATGTACCTGTATACACATGCTCATCATACACACACACACACACACACACACACACACACACACACACAGAGAAGAGAGAGAGAGAGAGAGAGAGAGAGAGAGAGAGGTGGGGAGTACAATTCGGACTTCTTTTTCTGGGTTTAGATCAAGTTCATCTTGGGTATGTGAGGGTTTCTGTGTTTGTCAACAACAATACATGTGGCTTTGGAATACCCACTTATAGACTGCCTTCCAAGAGCTCTTCAGGCTAAGATCCCGCCCCCCCCACTTTCTTCACCAAACACAAATGCCAGGCTCTGACATCCCTGTGCCCCAGGGAAAACAATCAGGATGCAAAGCTGAAGGCATCATGCAAGCTGATTGGTTGCAGGGGCTGTCTGTGCTGCGCAGGGTACATAGTCAGGGCTCCCCAAGAGCTACAGTTACAGCCCCTCCAGAGCCCTCAGCAAGGTGCATGCCTTAGCAGTGGTGATAGATGGGGGTTCTAGCTACCACATCTTAGCCATCTGCCCAGGGAAATCCTGAAAACCTCACCGGTCTTGTCTATCTTTCATAATTCAAGAGAATTGGGGTTAGAAAAAGTGCATGACATAATTTATATGCTACAAGTGGATGGGCTGGCATGTTCCCCCATCATAAAGTTTAAATAATGGCGGCTTAACACCAGATGTAAGTGCAGCTGTCCTCAGAGGAACACCATTAGCTCCATTACAAAAGAAGATGGTGTTCTGCTCCGTCCGGCATCCTTGGGAACACATCACATCTGTCATCTCCATGCCACCATGGCCCACTTGACGCAGCAGTCTGTGCACGCCTTTTCAGGTCAGATCCATCAAGGGGCTGGGCCTTCACAGCCGGGGGCGGGGGTGTGGAGAGCCAGCCAGTGCTAAAACGCAAAGTGGACAAGCCCTGCATTCCTGGTATTCCCAGGTGGACGTGGCTCTTCGGCTACAGCCGCATGAAGGAGCAGAGGAAGAGGGCAAGGGAAGGGGGAGGGGAAGTGAAAGTGTGGAATAAGCTCTGGCCTGAGCAACCTGGGGAATGGATCCTTCTCATAATGCCTGCACATTCCTGAGGGGCAAGTGAACGTTGAGGCAGGCAGGGTCTATACACACCGATTAGCACCACCTGCAATGGTTGATGCCAATGTTTTTGGTCTAATCACAAGCTCCTTTGAGTGCCTGCTGTATGCAATGGGCAAGTCTGAGAATGCCAAGGGCAGTCAGAGGCTGACGAGGCTGAGATAGGGACAGAAACACATATGTAGTTCAGAGCTACAAGTCTCTCTCTAGAGTAGGATTTGGCCCATATCTGGGTATAGAGCAACCACACAAGAATAGAGTGGCCAGAGGGCAGAAGGGACTTCTCTGAGGCCCCCAGGTGGCAGAAGAGCTGTCAAGTCAAGCAGAAGCTCTGGATTGGCCATTTCTCTCCAAGTGAAAGGGCTGTAACTCTCCACCAAGGTGATCAAGTTGTAAAATATCAGAGTGGCTGTGGCCAAGGAGAAGAGGTCAGTTTGGCCTGCTATATATTTGCCTTGTACCTGAGCCCTGTGTTTGCTACTCCAAGTACAAATGAAAAGGATTCCTCTTACTCAGGAGTATCTGCTCAAGGAGATGAGGGAGAGCATACATTTCATATAAGTGCTGTCAGGATATGGAGGGCAGGGCCCCGACCTTGTGTGGAGATTACTTGGGAGTAGGCAGAGTCAAATGAAGACATTTCTAGCACATAAGACCTATAGGATCCAGGGCTTCACACCAGTACAGACCTGAGTGATCACTTCCTTATGTGTGTGTACATGCATGCATTGTGTGTGTGTGTGTATTAATAGCCTATAAGTATATGAAAGTCTCGAGACTGAGAACTGTGGCTAGGGCCACAGTATGGGAGCCAGAAGTTAGACACTCATCAACTGGGACCTGCCAGTATATAGGGATGGCTGCCTGCTCTCATGGCTTTGGAAATGTAAGAAGTCTATCTGCCCTGCTGGTGCCTCTCTGACCTAGCTGGATCCCTAGAAGAAGCCTGTCCAAGGTGATGCAGGCTGGTTTTTTGTCTCATCCATTGCTCATCTCCCTCAAGTACCAAACCAAAGAACTGATTTTTTTTAAACAGATGACAAGTTTTTTTTGTGTTGTACCGAAGGAGAAGAAAACAGCAGAGAAACACTTAGCTGGGAGGGATCTGCAGCCCTGGGAAATTTTCTTGAGCTGAGAGATTTCTGTGCAGGCGATTTTTGTAGACATTTCTCATTTAGATGGAAATTCCTCCTGAAAGAGTAACAATAGCTAACACACCACCTGCTTTCCTAAGCCCTCACTCTGAAAGGCTTTCTCACATTAACTCATTTAAGCCCCAGGAATACCTTAGGAAGTAGGTCTATTTAAAAAAAAATGGGGGAACTGGACTCAGAGAGGCTAAGCAATCAATCCTAGATCACTTGGCTTGTAAGTGGCAGCACCAGGACCTGAACCCAGACAGTCTGCCCTCAGAACCGATTATCTGAATCACAGCTGTACTCTGGGTATTAAGTATAGATCAAGTATTGAATGAAGAAGTGACTCTGGATCCCACAATCATCACAGCTGGGCTGGAAGGGTTTTGTTAGCTGGCTTTAGTAAAACCTTACATCTTGTAGGCATCTATTTCAGAAAGGATTCAAAGGGTTGGGAGGTGTGTGTATATATGTGTGTGAGTGTATTGTGTGAGTGTGTTTTACAAGTGTGCGTCACCATACCCCACTCAAATTCCAGTTCTCTGGCTTGTGAGGCAAATACTTTGTCAACTGAGTCATGTCTTTGGCCTCAGAGACAGCTGTTACGGCAGGAAATGGAAAGGCTGTACTTCTCAAAGTCCTCTAAGTTCCTCCACTATAATAAAAAGGTCGTTATTTTCCTTCTCTAAGAAAGCATGGGATAACCTCAATAGTCTTCGTCAATAACCTCTGAGGAGACTTCAGGCCACTGAGTAGGGATGCCTCTGCTATTCCTGCCTGTTGGGCCCCATTTCAACCCTGGTTTGGGCCTTGTGGACAAACCTGATCCTGGCTCTGGTTTCTGCGGCCTTGTGGGAGAGCTAAGCATGGCTCGAGTTTGAGATCTGTCTTAGTCACTTCCGTCCCAGAGTGACTCAATAGGACCTGTTTAGCCCTGCCTCTGCTCAGCTGTTGCTGATGTAGAGCTTTGCCATTGGCCCTGTCAGTCACCCCATACCCTCCATTACCCTTTCCCACCCCTTGCTTCATCTCATCCCATCAAAACTCTTCCTTCCTATGCTCCAAGTTTATATAAACAAGAGGCTGTTAAAGTTGAGTTCCTGTCTCAATAAGACTCCCGGGCAGGTCAACACTCACCATCCTGCTCAGCCCCGGAGAGAGACCTGGCTAGACAGGGACCTCTCTCCTCTTCCTGGACCTGCCAGCTGCAAGGAGCAGACACTCACCCAGAGAGATCATAGATGACACACCTTTGCAGTTCTCAGAGGACATCTCAAAGACAGATATAACAGTGACTGACATCCTTTGTCCCAGGCTTCCTCTGTGCTGTGGCCAGTTAGTATTTAGTCCTCCCAGGAGCACGTGAGGTCACTGATTCACATATAAGGCTTTCATATACTTATAGCCCCATCCAGGCCAGCCATAGCTGTCAACCTGGGACAGGTTATGCAAACCTGTGTTTTGTGTTGTGAACAAGGGTCAGTGTTGGTGTCTGAGCACGTATGTGCTCAGAAATGAATGGACAAAGCTGAGGGAGAAAGATGAGTGGTCAGAGTCCTTGTTGAACAATCATGAAACCTGAGTTTGATCTCCAGGACCCACATAAAAATCAGGCAAGGTGGAATAGGTTTATAACCCCAGCACTGGTGTGGTGCAGATTGGTACTTCCCTGGTGAGCTTGTACCAGTGAGAACCATGAAGGCATACATACATACATACAACAACAACAGACAGACAGATATAATTTATAGAATTACTTATAATTTATAAATATAATATATAATCTATAAATTTAATTGGAGAAGAGAATGACAATAGCACACAGAGGAATCACATACACACACACATACATGTATTCACACATGGAAAAAAGGAATAGGTGGGTGGGTGGATGAATAGATAAACAAACTGGCCTATCTTGAAGCCTAGGCCTTACCACAGTATGCTCTGCTGTACTCCTTAGGCCACACTTCTCCACCCCATGACAATCCAGGCATTTCAAAGGCAGGGTCAGGATATGGAAGGTGAAAAGAGCAGTATTCATAAATGACTCACCAGGGCCACCTTCTCTGGAAGTCTGCAGTTTGTCATCCCTGCCATGGCTAAGGCATGTACAGCACGGTATCCAAGTGCACGAGCCCTGCTTTCTAGTTGAAAGTCTTGTGTTAATCAGGTAGACTTTTGGATGAGTGTTCTTGCTCCCGGACATGGAACACATCACTGGGAGTGGCTCCAGGCACCTAGGCAGATGGGCCTCATGGTGGAGCTGAGGGCTCTGATTATATCATCTCAAGCCTCTGTGTCTACCCTAGGTTAGCTCCCAGGGCCGGCCCCACTCTCCAGTCCAGCCACAGCTGCCGACTTAGAGAAAGAGACGGGCAAGCCACATAGATTCAGTGGGAGTGACAGCCCACCCTGGTCTATGAGGGTACACAGTGAGTGTGACTCTTGGGTCTGTCTCATGATATCCCAAGAAAAAGCCAGTCTGAGCAGATAGAGGCTGTGGAGGGTTGGCAAGCATCTCACCATCATCATGGCCTGCAGTCATGTTGTCTTGTATCTTTGGGGGAGTGGAAGATTTCAGTGTGTGTGTGTGTGTGTGTGTGACTGGACACATGCAGGTATATTGTATATACATGTTCAAAGGTGTATTGTGGGTACACACATGTTTATACAGACACATGTGGTTGAATAATTCTCATTGTTCTACGTCCTTCTTCATTGAAAGGCAAAATCTTTCAGTAAACCCAGAACTCACTAGCCAGTTTGCTTTGGGGATCCCTTGTCTCTACCTTCCAGAGTCCATGCCCACTACAGTCTTCATATTTGTACCAAGAACCTCAGTACATGAAAACTGCATTGATCTGTGGTACAATGAGCCATCACTAGCTTCCTCTATAACTTTAAAAACAAGGTGTGTAAGAACATGGAGAAATAACGCGGGGCTGACCAGGAAGCGTTCTCCCTGCTGGCTAGCTTTCATAGAGCTGGAAGGTGCTATGCAGGCTTCTGGGAGAAGAAGTCAGCAGCAGCTGGGAACCTGTCAACCACAGCAACGGGCAGCATGCATACCCATGGATACAATAGTGGCATTATTATCAAGGCAACCAACCACTTTTTGTTTGAACTTAAGGTCTTCTCTACAGGAAGAAAACATACCAGGTCACTTTAATCTGGCCCCAAATTATTCAGGAGCTCCCAGGTCCCAGCAGGGAGCCTACAACTATTAGTCTGCTAAATGGACATTGTATCAAACCACCCTCTTGTGGACTGCGTAAGGTATCCTGGTTCTTGGCTGGGCATGGCCTAGAACCCCGAGACCCAAGGAAAACGGCAGGAGTTCGGCTACATCCCCCAGAACTCAGGGTCCTAACAAGCAGTCTAATCTCCAAGACCTACATGTTCAGTCACTAGGCCATTACAGCCCTCCCAAAGTGCACAGGTAGGAGGGTGTAACTACAGGCCTCAGCCCTAGAGATTACATATAAGGAAGGTTAAGGCGGAGCCAATTAAGCATTCCTCCCCAGAACCTCCCCCTTTCTCCCTCCCTACTTAACCCAGGTCTGCCCTGAGTTTGCGGGGGGGGGGGGTACTTCCAGATCCATCTACATCCGCCATGTCAATAAACCCTTTTGGAACCAAGGACTTCCTCGTATCATTGGGGCCTGCTGGGCCTGCCACTGCCGAAGCCTCCAGCCACTGGAACCTGGGACCTTCCTCCGGTATGTGACACAGGCTGCCTGGAAGCCTCCAGGCAGCCTCCACCATGCAGGCCCCGGGCCGCTGTTGAGTAGGCCCAGGCCTGCTGCGGGCTGCTGCTGCGTGGGCCCGGGACTCCACCGCTGCTCGCCATTTTGTCCCACACCCTCTCAGTTTGTATCTCTTTACCAGTAGGTAAGTGCCTGCTCTCAGACCTCATCATGTGGTTGATGTAGAAACTACAAATGGTCAAAGCACACTTTGTGTCAGTGAGCCACTTGGCCACAGATGGAACACCTGTATCATCCCTTCCACCCCCACCAGGCCACACTAAGGCCCAGGGACCATTGTAAAAGAGGGGGAGGAAAGACCGCAGACGTGACAGAACTACTGCATGCACAAACTCACGGCAGCTACAGTTGAATGCACAAGATGATCTTTTGTTGGCCTGCAGTTCACCAAATGGGAGAGGCTGGCCAGCCAGTGAGCCTTAGGGATCATCTTGTCTCTGCCTCGCTCTCACTAGCATTACAAGAAAGTGTTACCACACTTGGTTTTTTACATAGGCTCTGGAGATCTATCTTAGGTCCTCAAGATTTTGAGGCAAAGCTTTACCAACTGAACTGTTTTCCTAGCCTGCCCCCATGTCATTTTGTCTCCAGAAAAAATGGAAAACACTATATTGGCTAAGTATGAGCTATGCCAGTAGCATGGCATCCGTCAGAAGAGAGATATAAGCCTCTGTCAGCAATATAAGTGTTTCATTTCTTGCTCAATCAGTGCATTTTAATGTATTTATCTTGCCAAGCCATGATGGATACAATCTGTCCAAATATATAACAAGGGTCTAATGCAATCTCTTACTCGGAAAACCGCCACTCTATAGATACTACCAAGCTACTTCCTCAAGTGTTTAATACCCTAGCAACCAAAAAAGGAAGAGGAAAAAAAAAGCCCCCCCCCCAAAAAAAAAGCAAAGAAATAAAAGACAATCCAACTAAGACATGAAAATCGCACCGCATCTGCAATACTCTGTTGAAATTGGTTTTACAATAAAGCATGTATTGTGAAAACAGAGGTTTAATGATAGATGTTTGGTGGGAATCTGATTACGAAGCAAAAACCACATACATCTAAGTGAAGTTGCAGAGCTTTGAAAAAAAAAAAAGAAAGTTGGCAAGGACTTATTGGTCAGGCTCTGTCTGCAAGAGTGCTAGGTGACCCCCACCCCTTAGTGGCAGGTCTGCAGGGATGAAAACCCTCTCTGAGAATCTGCACTGTCAGCAGTTTAGATGCCACACAGGTGGCAGATGGTTGCCTGAACATACCAGCTATTTGTCAAAAGATGAGACCTCACTCCCCCTGGTGTGTGTCCATCCCACCTGAGTACCCTGGGAGAGGTTCCGGAGGGGGCTCAACCTCAAGCCTCAGAGCCCATCACAGCCTGTCCTTCAACAGTCACATGCATTCTCCCGGTGGCCTGATTCTCACACGTTTCTCTTGTCCCTGCCTTTTCTATCTAGCAAAACCTGGCTGCCTCCTAAGGTTTGCTTCTAATCAATTAATTATACACTGAAGTTAGGTTATAAAGTACACATCTCCCCGGCACTCCCTGGGCCCAAGCTACAGGTCAGGATCCGCTCTGGAAGGGAGTTGACCACATCTAAGACATAATACACGTGCTTTTAATCAACACAAAAATGTGATTATTTGTGTCTTTCTTAGATTCACTGGGATGTGATGCACCAACATTGTGAACTAGAACACACACACACACACACAGACACATGCATAGCACACACCACACATCACATGCACAGCACATGCCTGCACACAAACACACACTCACAACACACACACAAAACCTCTTAGAATAGGTTCCTTTGACACTCACTTTCTAGGACTTGTACATCTTTAATTGAAATATCACATGTAAGATCTTCCTTAGAACAAGGGGCACGGAGGTCACGGGAAGGCAAGAGCTGGCCATCTGCCTACTGCCTTGCCTGTAAGCTTTTTCTTTCTTACTCTTCTTCTCCACCTATTGACTCCACTGGGTGCTATAGAGCCAAACCCTGTCCCTTCACATTCTTTTTTCTCTTTCCATAATTTATTTTTATTCACATTACATCCCAGTTGCATCCCCCTCCCCTGTCCTGTTCTCCTAGTCCTGTTCTTACAAATCCTTCCCCTCTCCTCCCCTCCTCTCCCTCTTCTCCTCAGAGAGGGGAAGCCCTCCTTGGGTATCACCTACCTTGGGACACCTAGTCCCAGCAGGTCCCTTCAATTCTTACCATCACCTAAGCTCTGCTGACTTGGCATTTGGCTGGTTTGGGTTTTATTTTGAGATAAATTTTATTTTTGATTCTCATTATGTATCCATGCTGGCCTTGAACTCGCTACCTAGCTATGTTGCCCTTTAACTTCTGATCCTGTCTTCATTGCTCAACTGCTGGGATTACAGGCTGGTGATGGCACCCAGGGCTTTGTGCATGCCAGGTAAGCACCCTGCCAACTGAGGAAATGGCCAGCAGATTTCACGGTTCTGACTAACACCACGGACTGAGCATTGATATCTTCCACTCTGTGCTGCTGCTGTTGCTGCTATGGAGTGGGGTCTACAATCACAAGAGCCCTGAGTAAGCTTGGCAAGACTCCCTTTTATCATAGGCACCCCTCATAGCACTCTGTTCTTAAGGGTTCCCTGTTGACAATCTCCTCCTCCACGTTGTGTCATGTTTGTGACAACCTGGATGATGTGATGTCACCTGAAATGGGACACACACACATACAAAACACACACACTCACTTCGTGATCTCACCCACATATGCAACCTTTTTTTTTTTTTTCCCCCCTAAAACACTGTTTCACTATGCAGTTCTGACTGTCCTGAAACTCATTCAGTAGACCGGGCTGACCTCAAACTCACAGAGATCTGCCTGACTCTGCCTTCTCAGTGCTGGGATTAAAGGTGTGTGCCACCATGATTGGCTACCTATGGAATCTTATAAAATGCAACCTTATTAAAAGTAGAGAGCTGAACGGTGGCTATGAGGTTGGGGGGTGGGGGGCTCTGAAGAGATTCTCGTCACAGGATGTAGAAGCTCTGTGAGGCAGGGTCCTAATGAAGTGATTACATTTATCCATTCCACAATGCTGGGACGACTTCAAACATCACAGTGGATGGAGTAAATGTGGGTCTGAACATCTAAGGCACATTCTTAAAGTAACTTGTGAAGATACACCGTCTTCCCCATCAATTTTAGAAGGCAGGGACATGTCTTACAGGCCTTGGTTCCCAGGCATAGCAGGGAGCTTTGCACAAGAGACCTCACTCAACATGGCCTGGCTAAATGGATGCACATGTGACAGGCTCAATGGATAGCTCAAAGAGTAAGGTGTGAGATGACAGATCCCCTGCCTTGTAACGTGTACGATCTATCTGGGATGAAGGGGTGGTGAGCTAGCCAGTGACCTCCGCACACTTTGGTTCCTTCCCTCTTAACATACCCACCCTCCAGGCACCTTGCTTTGGTACTTTCTAGTACCTGCTATAGAGAAAAGCTAAACCGCATCACTTTGTAAAACACTACACATATTACATTGATGTATTTTTATCTCTCAAAAAAGCAGTGGACAGCAAATGCTTACCCTGGAAGAATGGATGGGGGCATTTTAGACACCAGGATCTCTGGAAAAGGTAATATATTGTAACTGTGTTGTTAACATGGCAGGAGATGAAAGAACTGCTTTCTAAGCAAAAGTGTGTGTGTGTGTGTGTGTGTGTGTGTGTTGTGTGTGCCTCACTGGCTCTATTTCTTCACATATACTGCTTGTCTTTTCAGCAAAGACAAGGCACACCAGCTGGAGCATGGGTGAGAGGTCTCTGAGGGGTGAGTGAGAAAGAGGAGACGTCCTCCAGTATGAAAAATGGAGGAAGCACTGGAGAGATGGCTCAGAGGTTAAAGGTGTTTACTGCTCTTGCAACAGATGGGAATTTGGCTCCCTGTACGCCAGTTGGGCAGCTCACAACCACCTGTAACTGCAGCTCCAAGCTCTGATGCCGCCTTCTGGCCTCTGCTGGAACCTATACACACTCATATACACACAACAAGAACATTAACAACAACATAAAAACCAACAACAACAACAATAATAAATTATTTTTAAAGGAAAACTACAGAGAAAGGTTGGAGTCAGGTAGCTGACTCAGCAAACCCATTTTGACCCAAGACCTAACCTTTAAGGTCTTGAAGAAGATTATAATTTGTCAAAAGAGCAAAGAATTGGGGACATAGAACTATGAGAGAGACTCCCACCTTGGTGGTCATTCTGTCCTATAGCCTGAGGGTGGGTTCCTTGGCATGGAAACCCAGGGGTCTCCTGCTCATGGGGATCCTGGTTATTCTTGCTCTGTGTGTCAGGGGGTTCCAGCAGAGTCCTAAGACTGCCTTTGTGTACTTGCAGGGGCTCATGAGGGACCACAGGTTACTGTGCACATCTCTCTCAAGTACCAGGATGCCTGGGGTCTTGTTATCAGCGACTTCCACTCGCTGTTCATGGCTGTGGACTATGTTCTAAGAAGAGTGACATTAGAACGTAAACCTATGTGTTTCCTCATGAAATCTTTGATTCGACATGGGGTGTGGGGGGGGGGAAGATCCCAGCATGTCTGACACATGATGCAAGAGGCACTGTGATTGTCAACTTCATGAAATTTAGAATCATTGGGGCATGTCTCTGAGGTGTTTCCAGAAGGTTTAACTGTGTGGGAGGATGGTGTGGGTGTCACCGGACTGAATACAAGAGAAAGCCAGCTAAATCAGCATTCACCTATCTTTGCAGATGTAATGTGACCACTCTTCTCATGTTCCCACTGCTGTGATGGTTCTGACGTGATGGATTGTAGCCTCAAACTGTGAGCCCAGATAAATTCTTCTCTCCTTAGGTTGCTTTTGCCAAGTATTTTGTTATAGGGAGAGAAAAGCTGAAGTTCACAGGAACCATGCACATCTGGCAACATCCTCCCACTGTCCAGGGCAACTGTGCTTTGCTTGTGTCTAACTCCACAGGGCTCTGGTGTTGTCTGGGTTTTGCCCTTCAGATCTCTACCCAGTGAGGGAGCCTGTCAACAAGCTTCATGAAATAAGACTGGTATTCCCTTCCCCAGACCCTCAGCAAGGATGGAACCAAGAACATTGGATGGAATTTGCAACCTACAATTTTTTATAACATTGTTTCTGGGGTCAGTAGTGGATGAGGCAGGAGTGGGCAGGAAGAAAGCTAAGAGAAGGAAATATAATTTCAAATTCATTCATGATTTATCTGTTGCTCCCTGTGACTGCAGGGGAATTTGTAACTATGCTGCAAGATGGTCTGGCTGTGCCCAGTGCTGCATGCCATGGAGCTCAGAGCAGCTCCCGCAGTGTTAACCTCTCCTTTGCTGGTGGCTTTCCACATTTCCCATTGCAGACCTCTAGCCTGGAGTTGTGGGGCACTCAGCAAGAGGACAAGTTGTCACACAGGTGACATAGACTCACTCCATTTGCCCAACACATAAGCCATGCTAGAGGTGTCTTTGTCCTTTGCTCATTTCTCAAGTGTCCTTTAGCCAACACCTTCCCTTTACAGAGTGGTAAAGTCCTGAGGGGAGATGAGTAAGCCACACACACGAGCCTTCCAGAAATGTTCCATGTTAGTCAACCTAGGCAGTGGAGCCAATCACATGTCTGTCAACTGCCAGTGTCATGTGCCCAGATGGCCTCCCAGACAAGAGTTCTCAGCATCAAGTCTGCACCCCTGACTCAGTGTAAGGAAGCCCTTCCCTGCACATTTTCTTGTCTAGTCTGATGCTGTCATTTAACCAAGGATTCTTTCATGTTCTGGGAAAGAAGGGGACACAGTGACCTTGGAGGGATCGGATAAGATCATTAATCAAGAGAGGAAAAAGGCCAATGCATACAGCTGAGCATGATCCCAATTAGTACACAGAATCACATCTTGGGATGAAGGGGTTAATCACAACGTCGCTTGCTTGAAGACCTTACCAGCACAGACTGGCCTTCACGAAGCATCCATCCATCTATCTATACGTTGAGCTCAGTTCTTTTCTATTCTGCATGGGGACAGTCATTGTTTAAAAATGTCACGATAATAATCAGCCTTTGTGGCAAAGATATGAAAAATGTATTGCAAGATCAAAAGGCTGATACTGTCTTCCCTCAGATTACACATTCCTCCCACAGAAAGGGCTAATCTGATGTCCTCAGAGAGGAAGTAGGTAAACATTTTGAACATTATCACCATCTATGTTTCATTTCTTTGGGCCTGCTTGAGAAAAAAAAAAGTAATTTATGTACTAATAAAAAAGAGTGACTATGTTCTCAACCAAACAGTAATGGAAGTCTGAAACCTCAGCTGTGGGTTTTGCAAGCCTGGTCAATCACACCCCAGAGGGACAGGGGATGTTATTGCCATCTTTTGGGGGTAGGTCAACCTTTACATTGCCACTTGTCTTCACCCCAAAGTGAAGTTAGTCATGGAAATGGCCCAGTTTCATGACATGGCTTGTGTGTCAGAATCAGGGGACAGGCTCCCTCCTGGGAAGTCCCCCACAATGGAGATGGATTTAGGACTCCTGAGTCTCCATCAAGCCAGTGTCCTCTCTGAGCTATGCCTCATCTGTAGAATGGGGACAACATGGCTTTAAGGGAGAACACTAGAGTGCAGCATCTACATACCAATGACAGGGGTCTCACAGACATGAGGACTCCTTTACTGCTGTTATCACTAAGGATACGTTATGAAATCCAAGGAGGTTGAAAAGGGAAGATGCCTTTGGGTAGTTTGAGTTCCAGTGACTTGACTAGCCTCTCAAGAGGACAGGAGACATGCTAGAAAGCTCTAGGGTAGCAGAGGTGAATGATAGGTTCCTATGCCATGCTCCAGAAGGAAGGAAGGGGAGTCACTGGGGGAAGTGAGGCACCCAGCTCTCAGGACCTTTGGGGGTCAGGGTGATGCTGATCCTGAGCATTTGAGACTAGTTCATTGCCCTCCCCTCATCCCAAAGACCCAGCTGCAGCCAAGCTGTGGTGGGTACATGGGACTGGATGGCCAGGGGTTCTTTCAGTTAGTGGGGATCACACCATTGGCTCCTCTTTTGGGGGTGGGGAAGGACTGACTGTCTAAAGTAAGGAGTTTGTACATTTATGATGAGGCTGAAAGTGAGGAACGAGGCAAACTCACAAACTGTTTCCCAAAAGCATCTGCTGCTTCCATCACCCTGGGAGCCAGGGCAGCTCTTTTCCCACCAGGTGGGTAGGGAAGCTGCCAAGCATCTCGTCCTCCCGCCATTCCCGGAAAAGCCTGCATGTAGACTCCCATACCAAGAGCCATGATTAGGACTAGATCTCTAAATTATAGTTTTTAAAGAGACATTTGCCTTGAATTTCAAGTGCCAATTTTACACAGTGTTATTTTTTTTCCAAATGTTTTTGCTGTCAGAAACCCTCTTAAAATTGAGTAACTTCATTCAGTGGATATTATCAAACAGCTGCTGAGAATCTGGAGAATTAAAAACAAGAAAATCAAGAGACAGTCTATGTCCTCAAGCCGTTTATAGTCTGAGGTGAAGGAGCACAGAGAAGACAAAAGAGCCCTGTGAGCCCCCATTGTTCCTCGATGCTCCAGGTCATCCTTAGTGCAGGGTGTGCAGACAGGATGCCAGTGTGGGCACTGTGGAGAGAAATGCTCTGACTTTAATTTATTTCAGCTTCAATGTACTCTGAGTGTCACACACTTGAGTCATGAGCCCTGTGCCTCTGGATAACCACCTCCCATTTACTGAAGAAGCTGCTGTGGTGTGAATGTATAACGTGTTGCGCGGGCTGATGTGTTTGAGCATTTGTTCCTCAATTAGTAGTGCTGTTTGGGAGACTGTGGACCGTTAGTGGGCACCAGGTGGAAAAGGTGAGTCACTGGGGGATGGGCTATAGCCTGGCTTTGATCCTAGCCTGAGATGCTGCTTCCTGATCCACTGAGATTCAACAAGATGGAACAAAAGCTCCCACTGCCATAATCGGAGTTACACCATCTATGGAGTAGATCCCTGTCTGCTGTGCCTTCCTTACCATGAAGGACTGGATTCCCTTAAAGTGTAAAACAAAATAAACCTCTCCTCTCTTAAGTTGCTTTTATCAGGTATTTGACGCAGAAATAATAAAAGTTACTAATTTAGAGAATTGATGTCAGGAGTGGGGTTGCTGACCCTGTGGCCTGTAGCTCTTCAGAGCTGGTTTGTAGAAGAAATGTGAGAGGGTATTGAACTATTCTGGGGGGAATTCAGGAGACTAGAATGCCAGTAGAAATGCAGACCAGAGAATCTTTGCTCATGAGATTTTGGAGGTGAGGACAAGTTGTCTGTGAGGGATTATGCTAGAGGCCATTCATATGACCTTCTGGTAAAGGGTCTGGCTATGTTCTTATCTTGTTCTGAAAATTTGAGCAAAGCATAACTAAAAAGAAGAGACAATGTTTATTTGTTTGGTGGCATACATTTAAAACAGCTCAGCATTTAGACTGTGGTGCCAGCGTGGGGGAAAAACTGAAAAAAGTAGAGTAGCAATATGAAGAAAATGTACAGTTTGTGGAAGAAAGAAGTTGAGAATATTTAAAGTTGCAGATAAGCTGGCTGCAGGGAAAGCCACTGTAATTGTTACGCAGATTGGCGACATAAAGAGAAATCTCACACTTTGCGCCAAGATAATAAGAAAAGTATCAAGTGCAAGACCTCATCCACTGAGAGTTCCAGGGTTTAACAACACACATTTAAAAGGACAACAACTGTCATTGAAAAGAGAGCACCTGAACAAAGAACACATCCAGGAACCCTGCCTGGCACAGTCACCTGGGAAGTGAAGTGTCTACACAGACATGCAGAATGTAAGAGTTACAGGGTCACGGAGGTTCACACCAAAGTTCCAGAATAAAGCTGCTGTGGTCAGGTACTATTTATAAAGATAGGATTCCCTGAAGAGAGACCATGAAAGGCCAGTGTATGAATATTAAGGCCTAAGTTTCAACAGAGACCATTAAGATATTAGAAATGGCCAGGCAGTGGTGATGCACACATTAAAACCCAATACATGGGAGGCAGAGGCAGGCAGATCTCTGTGAGTTTAAGACCAGTCTGGTCTACAGAGTGAGCTCCAGGACAGCCAGGATCACACAGAGAAACCATGTCTCCAAAACCCAACACCAACAATTAGAAATGCAGGGAAGAGAGTGTGCACTGGAGAGAAGGCCCTGTTTGCTAAAGGCAGCAAAGTTACAGAGAGGAGCTACCCAATCCCCCAGGGGCATAGATGATGCTACTACAAGCCCTACATGATAGGCATGGAGGTATAGGGTTTAGGTTTTGGCCTTCAGGGTTTAGGGCTTTGGTTCAGTCTCTCTTTGTTCCCTCCCTCTTCCCATTGGGATGGGTATATTTATTCTGTAGTATTGTAGACTATCAGTATATGAACTTTTTTTTTTTTTTTTTTTTTTTTTTTTAATTTTACACAGTCCACAGCTTAAAGTTTGCCTTGAGTCTCAGAAGAGATTTTGAACTTTGGATTTTTGAGCAGTGTTGAAACTGTTAGGAGTACTGGGATTTTTGAAGTTGGACTAAATACATACTACAATGTGAGGTGGCCATGAGTCTGTGGGAGCCAGGGGGAGAATGTTATGGTCCATGTAGGCTTATGTGTTTGAACACTTGGCCCCCAGCTGTGGTGCTGTTTGGGAACTGTTCAATGTTCAGTAGGTTAGAGAGAATAAACAGGACTCTGGGAAAGAGGGGAGAGTTAGAGCCTGGATCTCATGCTGCCCAAGCTCACTGCTTCCTAATTTACCAAGATATTAAAAAAAAGTTCTGTATTATAAACAACCACCATTTCTTTTCAGCCATGATGAATTACTGACCCCCTTACACATACACCAGAGCAAACACCTTCTCTCCCAGGTCACTTTTGTCAGGTTTTTGGCTGAAGCATTTTAAAAAGTCATGTAGAAGGCAAGGACACCATCATCCTTCCTTCCCCTGTTTCTGTTCCATGGTGTTTTCCAACAAGGGCAGCAACAAAATACCCATGCCTACAGCGCACCTTCCTGACTCCATCTCAGTGGTCCTTCTTAGTCAGACCACATGTTCTCTACATCCTTAGACCCAGCTCTCCCACATTCCTTGCTTGATTAGTCTGGCCTTACTGGGGTTTTTTATTTTTAATTTAGAATTTTATCTTTTGCCTCTTACTTCTGTCTGTACACTCCAGGGCTCCGCCAGTCCTGAGCCTCACCTCTGTTTATAAAATGTAGGACAGAGTATTTTATGGGAAATGTAGGAAAACAGATACTAAATGAGGCACAGCACTGCTTGGACATGTTTGATAGTCTCTTTAGACATCTCATAGGCATTACTCTCTGGGAAGCTCGGTCTGGATTCTAGTCATAACTTGATGGCTTCGGGCCAAATACTCTCCTGAATCCTACTTTCTTTATATGGTAAGTAAAGGTGTGAACACAACCCTCAAAGACCCTTTCTCAGTCTTACGTGTGATCAGGTCAGTTTTCTCCTCCTTCAGGTAAGTCTATTTTCTTTAGGTCACACTAGTCAAGGTAGGAAATCCACCATCATCCTTGTGGTTCATCTCAGTTGTCAACTGAGTAAGATCTAGAATCACATAGGAGAGATGGCTCTGGGCATACCCATGAGGGTATTAACTTGGTAAGGTTAATTGACAAGGAAAGAACCTGCCTACTAAGGGTGGCACCATTCTCTGGGCTCAGATCCTGGGCTGTATAAAAGGAGCAAACCAGCTGAAGCAAGGCATTCTTTGCTTCTTGATTGTGGGTCTTGATTATGGGACCATCTGTCCCAGCTTCTGCTGTTGTGACTTCCCTACTACGATCCTATGTTGCTTTTGTCTGTGTATTTTTATCACAGGAAATAAAAAGAAACTGAGATAACCCTCTTCTGTGATGCTATTTTAGCTATAACAAGGCTTCCCTGGTTAATTTCATGTTCAAAGTATGTTTTTTTCAACAGTAAAGGGTAAATAAATTTGGGATACCAATGTGAATAAATCAAAACACATTCAAAGGCATTCTGCATGGAGACAAAGGAATTTTTGTTTCCAGAGGACCAAGTGACTCCATCGTGATAAACTACTGGGAACAAAACCCTGTGGTGAATGACAGACTGGTTACACAAATCACCTACTCAAATCCCATCTGTCCACACTGCTCTGCTATTATAATTTCCAATCTAGAGGGAGAATTCCAAACTTGTGTGGATTTCAATTCCATGATGCAATATTGGGGCCTGCCATGCACCCTGGCTTGTCATAACAGATTGATTATCTTCAGCAGTGGCTCTTCAGGAAAGTTGGAGACTCTCAGCTTTCAGAGTTTTGCAAGGATCTTCATCCAATGCCTACGTATATATAGAGGACTTTTCAAAAGTTTCCTCTGCTGTCACCTGACTCCCCAGCATAATCTCCCAATTTGAACTCATCACCGTTTGCACTCCAAATCAGCCCAGAAACATATTGGGGTGAATGAAGACTGTATCCCCTTGTCCAAGCTAATATAAACCTTTTAACTACCAAAGTAACTCTAATCAAATTACAGAGGTATAGGCTAGCTCTGTATGCTGATGGACTGGGCATGTTTGGATTCCCAGGAACATACCAGTCACTCTAGTACTCTTGAGGAGGGGTCTGATGGTCACTGCATATTCACTACTCCTATCTAATTCCATACCGTTTATATATAACTTACTATGCTAATTTGACCAGCCTGAGCAATATACCTCAGAAATTTGCTTCATCTGAGAACCTACTCCCACCCCAATACAGACACATTTAATGAGAGAACAAATGACCCAGGATGCTCAGGTGAGAAAAGGCTTACCCATTTTCACAACCACACCTTGAAACTTTTTGGCTTTCAGGAAGCTGAGAAAAGCTCTAGGTTCAGTGGATGGATTCTGCCAGAGATGTAACTGCCTCTGCCATCCATGAAAGGAGAAGTAAATGAGGGGTTCAGATGGCTAGCAGGCCATCTGCTTCCAAAGACCGTCTGAGCTGTTCTAGTCAACCACAGGGACTAGCCAGAGAGGTGAGGAGATCGAATGGGGAAAGGTAGACCAGGATCACTGATGCTGCAGCTTCACTAAGGAAGCAAGCCAGGGACATATGTCTGTTTCTGTGACATTTCCTCCTGCCCTGATGTTCTGATGGCAGATGGAACCTTCTCGGAGTAGAAGTTAACCAGGCTTGGGGCCAGGCCAGCTGCTCAATAAAAGCAGGTTTGTGTAGATAGCCTTTGAGAGGCAAAGCCTAGGAGCTTAGTGCCTCTTCTCTGAGGCCCTAGGGAACATCTAGAAAATATACCTAGAACCTCTGGTTCAGTGGACATCCCCTTCCTCTCACTCAAAGATGCAAGACATATCTTACTTATTTTTAGCCTATCAGCAGTCAACTCTGTGGCACTGACTTCTACTCCACTCAAGTGAGCTTAAAGTAGCATGGTAGAGGACACACGGTTTGACTCTACCCCTCCATTTTACTCCATACACTTAGTCAAAGACTTTCCTAAAACCTCATTGCACTGCAGGCATGAGTAGTTTTGTTGCTGCCTTTGTTGGAAAAAGCGCCATGAAACAGAAGACCAAGGCTCCTTGACAGGGTCTTCTACATGACTTTTTAAGATGCTTCAACAAAAAAAACCCAACAGAAGCAACCTAGAAGAGAAGGTGTTTGCTTTGGTGCATGATGGAAGGGGATCGAGATTAGGATGCCAAGGACTGCTTTGGAACAGGGCATGCATCCTATTCTGGATAATGAAATGTGAACCCACCAGAGAAGGATCTGCCATGTTTGTGTGTTGACTACAAATACAGGGGCCATGTGAAGAGTTAAGTCACCCCATGGAGGATGGTAGAGTGGAAGCAACCAGGTCCTTGATATCAAGACAGTTCCAAGCTTTAGATTGACTGTTACCAAGGACATAGCAATGCATGAGAATGACTCTTTCAGTCATTTGGGCCAATCTGAGTGGGCTTTCTGTAACCTGGGGGAAAAGATGACTGACAAGGTACTCAGGACCTAGACTGGGACAAGCTCTGGGTCTCAGGGACAGGAGCAGTAACCTGAGATCCTCAGTTTTCTTGAGCTCACACACAGCCAAAGTCTAAACTCAGTTTCTTCCCAGAGCTGGCTAACAGATGCCACTTGGACAGGAGGGCTGTTCTAGGCCTTAGGGATTCAACTGCCTTTAATTCATATGAGGACCTTACCTTACCACGGCTGTGGGGGCAGCTATTCCAGTGTCCTATGGAGAGTGTGACAGTCTTCTCAGGTCACTGTCCACTCCAAGGATACATGCTGACCAAGACCTGACTGAGATTTAGCTGAGCTTCTTTGAGTCCTAGTCTCTACTGGACCTTGATCCTGGTTTACTGTCTTGAGTTTAAGCAAAGAATTCCATCAAGCCAGAAACCCCAGGTTTGCAAGTCAGTGAAGTTTCTCTTCCTCACTCTTGACCGTCAGTAAATTTCCCTACTCCCCACTGCTGATCAAGGTCTTTGAAGTAACGTAACCTTTCCTTTTCCCTGCACATTCGCTACAAACCTCCACTTGTCTTTGTTGGAATCTGCGATTGAGCCCAATGTCTCTCTCCCTTAGACTATATGAATAAAATCCCCCTCACCATCTTTTTTGTTGCTGTTGGTTGTTTTTGAGAAGATCTTGTGTAGCATAGGCCAGCCTTAACCTTACTAAGGTGCCGAGGATGACCTTGAACTTCTGATCCTCCTGATTCACCTCCCATGGGTAACACCATGCTCCACTTGTATAGTTTTTCTCCTTAGGGGGTGAGCACTCAACCAACAGCTACATCTCTAGCCTCCTCCCCACCATGCTGTGTCAGCAGGCCTCACAGCTACTCGCCATCATTTGCCCTCAGCGTCTATACTCTGCTTTTCTTTCTAGTATCTAGGAAAAGCCTGTCACTCAGTGCACTCTCTTCTTCTCCTCGTCCAGCCTCCCCAGCCTCCTGGTACAACACTTTCACATAAACGCTACTCTGAGTTTCCCACGCCACCATGAGGATTAAAGTTCAAATAGTCAGCGTTGAAGATCTTGATGTTAGCATAGGCAGACATTCAAATGGAAGATGATTCCGCTTCCAGAGAGTAAATGAGGAGAAGGAATGGGCACAAAGCTGGTATGGGTGGTATGACCACTAATTTTGATTGTTAATCTAGCCAGGCTTAGAAATGCCTGTCAAGATGGTGAGCAGGTAAAGGACACTTTTCAACAAGCTTGATGACATGAGTTTCATTCTTGGAACTCACATGGTGTAAGGAGAGAACAAATTCCTACAAGTGGTCCTCTGTCCTCCACATGCACACCCTGCATGCCCATGTATTCAAGCACACATGTGTACATGCACTCATGTACACACAGATACATACACATACACATAAAATACATAAATATACTACTTTTAAAAAAAAAAGAAGGAGAAGAAGAAGAAGAGGAGAGGAGGAAGAGAGAGGAAGAAGAAAAGAATTTTCTGAGGCATTAGAGATACCCCTTTTGGCTGTGACTGTGAATTCAAGAACAATTAACTGAAGAAGGAAGATGGCCTGAACTTGGCTGACGCCATCCTATGGGCCAGATCTCTGATCAGCAAACAGGGAAAAGAAGAGCAGGTTAGAGGATGGGGAAGGGCCAAGAAAGGTAGGTGGAGGTCCACCTTCTTCACCTGGAGTACCAGGGCATCCCTGAGCACTTACATGCCAGATAGCCCATTCTGTGTTGAATTCAGTCTCATTGGGACAACCACAGAGTCTGTGTGTATGTTTCCTGGTGCACTCCAATGCTAGCCCATCAGTTTATCCACACCTAAGAGAGTCCTCCAGACAAGCCAACCAGGTGTTCTTGTCACATCAGTGGTAAGGGTGTTACAGGGCTGTGTAGAGCTGGGGGACCGATATGTGGCCAGTGTTTACCAGGTGGCAGTGGGTGCCAGGTAGTTTTGTGTGTGCACATTGTCATGTCACCCAGAAAAAGAACAGGGTCAAGAGGTGTGGTTTTATTTGTTTTTTCCCAACCCAGATCTAGGTCATAGAAGGCTTTCACTTAAATCTTTAGATCATTCAGCCATGCACCCCCTCACCACACATTAGCTCAGAACCCATCCTGTGGTCTGAGCTGGAATCTACCATGTGCACAAGGAGGGGACAGTAAAGGTGCCTGGGTTACTGACTGGAATGCTGCTGTTTCTCCAATAAACAACAACAACAAAACCAAAACACTCTTTGCTAAGCACATGCTCTTTTTCCTGGTTAAATAATAAGGAAAGTACACTCTACCCAACACCAAACGCCCTAAACAAACATAGCTCGAACTTACAAAGTCAAGTTGTCTGAAAGAAATAGCTGAGTTTTTTTTTTGTTTGTTTGTTTTTGTTTTGTGTTTTGTTTGTTTATTTTTACCAAAGAAAAAAACTTTACTAGTGTTCCAAACTCTGCATCACCAGTGGGCTGGCTCAGAGCTCGATACTTACTCTAGGTGGGGTAGGCAAGGCATCCCACCCCACCCACCTCACACAAGCTTGAACCTCTGGGGGTGGGGACACTGAAAGAGGAGGCAGATTCTCTCCAGAGGTCGATGACCTGAGGTACAGGTTGAGACTCCTGAGCACTGTCTGGTCTGGGTGACAGGGTTGTGCAGGCATAAGGGAAAGGACAGTCTGCGGTGTAAAAAGAAGCCTTAATCCCGGGCAGGACAAAGCAGTACACAGACACAGGTGGCTAAAATAAATTCCAAGAGGCACTCAGCATTTCTGAGAAATTCTGCGGCTGGCTGAAGATGCACTGTACTTTTCTGATGGCGTGGGGAGCAGGTTGTGTTTCATCAGTAGCAGGAAATACAGATCAAAGACTGGAGGTTAAGGACGCTGAGATCACAGCAGAAGGCAGCTGAGCCCCTGGATGATTTCCAAGAGGACAAGCCTCAGGCTGGAGAAAGTAAAGAGGATGTAACAAATTGTAACTGAGTCTACTGTTCTCAATCCTTGGGCTAGCTAGCACTGGACTATCTTAGACAGTGAGATAAACTTTCCAGGAGAGAGAAGCCCAGGGGGGTATGCTTTCAAACACCTGTTCCTAGACCCCACCCCATCAGCAGGATGGGAGTAAGAGATGCCCTCCACTCCTTGAGATTTCAAGACAGGTGGCCTGGGTCCCCTGTTGGATCCTGGCAATAAAACAGACCTCCTGGCTCTACCAGCCAGGGCTCTGCCCTCTGGCAGTTTTCCAATACCAGTACAAGGAAAACTGACAAAACAAATTGTTGTCTCTGCTTCTCAAGATCTTCCTACAGGTATATAGAATAGGCTCACAATGAAAAGCTTGTTGTCCTGGGGACCAAACCTTGTGAGGCACTGTCAACTACGCCTTTCGGAGCTCCGTAGGGGTTGTGCGCAAGACTGGGTGTGTAGTTCTTGGTAAGAACAGGAAGATAGCTCATTTGTGGTACTCTTTCCTTCTGAGTGGATGGAGATGCAACAAGGCCTCTGCCTTCACTGTGCTTACCACTCAAGCCGCTTCTCACCACCTCCTACCTCCTGCTCCCTGCACATTCCCACGGGGCACATAGGCAACAGAGGCCCTAACAGTCAACTCCCCCACCTCCCCACCCAATCAGCTTCTAATTTTCAGTTGAACTGAAGTGGATGGCTTCCTTGGGACAGCATTTACCTATAACACTTGGTCGCCTGTTCATTTTTCTGTCTATCCATTCAGCCCTCCATCCGTCCAGAGCCTACTAAATCCATCTTGTGGCATACGACTCTGCCACGGGGCAAGTGGGTAGAACAAACAGAACAAGCCAGGTGCCTTCCTACTCAGGTTGCTCATAGGATAATGGTGAGCTCAGTGGATGCAAAGCAATGTCATTGCAAGAGAAGCTTCATGCTGATGCCAAGAGAGAGAGTACCAAGCTGCAAGCGCCAAGCTCTTTCTGCCATGGTCAGGGCAGATGACACTAAGCCAGCATACTTGGTCTATAGAGCAAGGAGCAAGCAAGCAGGCAGGCAAATACACACACACACACACACACACACACACACACACAGACCCTACTCATTGGGACAAAGGTACAGGAGTGTAAAGCACACAGGGAAAATGAGAGAAAGCCTGGGTAGTACCTTTATGGAAAAGTACCTGCCAGGCATTGGTCAATCCCTAGATTCTGTCCCTAGCATCTGAACTAGCCGACCAACAACCAACCAAACTCAGGATGAAGCTGAGGGGTCTCCAAAGCTTGTGTACAGGAAGCCAGTCTGTAGACAGAAGGACTTTCTTCAGTTTATAGGAAGCCCCAAAGCTATTAAGAGTCTGATTTGTGGTGCTGTCACCTTTGGCGGTTCTCATGGTGGCTGAGGGAAGGCGACTGGTTTTGAAGGAAAGGAGGTCAGCTTGTGGGGGTGTATGTGGCTGTCCCACTAATTGTGACCACTGAGGTAGGCCTGCCCTAGGGCAGTGGTGAAGTAGGTGGCAGGGGCAGAATCTATAGACAGGCCAGTTCCCAATGGGGGACAAGAGTATAGTGGCCTCCAGGTTCTGGTATACACTCAGATCCCCTGCTCACCTCATAAAGGTCCTGGTGTCCCTCCAATGGCTTTGTGGCTGTTTATTCAGACTGTGGCTGTGAGCTAAACACCCCTTAAATGTTTCTTATACATTACCGACTTTTTCCCCCCTTACCTGGAAACACTTGGGTGGCTTAATTTGTTTTCTGGAATAACAAAAGCAATTAGACTAATTGCCTTCAGAGTGGGCCGCTCAGAGGCGACAACCTCAACACCACACAGGAGGCAACTGGCAGCTTCCTTCTAGGCTCATAATTTATGGACTAATTTTCCTGTCCTGTCAAGGGCAGGAACATCGCAGGGACAGAAAAGTGTGCGGCTGGGCAGACTCCAAGGCCTCCCTTCACAGCTTCTTAGCAGTCACACTCATTGGAAAGATGGAAATACCAGCCGGTTACTTCTGCCACAGTGGCACCAGGCATTTTTTATGGTGGTCCCAGGGCATCAGAACCCCTCTAACCAGCAGAGTACCCCTGGACACCCACAATGGAAAAGGGAGCTGTAGAGCCTTGTGCAGCTGCTGAGAATATGGTTTTCCCACTTTCCCCATAATTCCATCTTGATGGGTTAGACCAGATTTGGAGGACTGTCTTGAAGTGACAGGGACGGGGACAGGTAGAGATGGCATCCTGACCTAGTCTCCTGACTATGTGTATGATGGTTCAGTTCTAGCAAGCAATGCTATCAATGGCTGTGCCTTAAGGGCAGAAAGAGTAATCATATGACTATTTCTTCCAAGTTGAGACATTTTTTTTTCCTGTAGAGAAGAGACATCCATACACCCTACTCAGGAATCTCAGAGTGACAAGACTTACAAAAAGCTTCAGGCTACGAAAACAGTGAACAATTGCTGCAAAGCGGGAGACTTGTCAGTGGAGCTGCCTTCACGGTGGGTTTGCAGGGATGCAGCTGCCGAGTCGTCACCTCTGTTGGCGTGCAGTGTCTGGTAGTGCAGCTGCCTTTGAACATTGTCCTGTAAGTAACCCCTTTAAGCTTATTGCGTCACCAAGCTAGATGTGAGAGGAATCATTTCTTGGGTCTGTCATTGATGTCTTACATGGGGTGAACAGATGTTTGTTCACAGCTCCCCAGGAAAAGTCACACAATGGGGAGACAGCGGCCACATGGCTGCCTTTGAGGATCCCACAGCTTGGTAGGGAAATGGACATCACCCCACTACCACTACCTAGGTGCAAGACAGAACTGCCGCCAAGCCACATGGCAGATGCACCAAGAAAGGATGGATAAAGGAAAGCTTATGAAGGGGCAAAGCTCCTTGGTACAACTGGGAATTAAACAGCCTCCCTGGTGGAGTAAGTGTTTAGTGCAGAATCCCCAAAGCTAGGCAGGATTTGAAAAGAGCTCTGGAGGAGGAGGCAGGTCAAGCTGAACACAGGCACTGAGACATGAAGGAGGAGGCTCCATGAGGATCCTGATGGTCACCCCCTGAAACTTCGTCAGTGGTAGAAACTGTAGGTAAAGAAGTTACGAAGACAGTGAGGGACCAGTTGGCTAGGAAGCGGGATGGCATTTGGAGGTTGCTGATAGGCAATAGGAGCTAGCTTTGGAAAGGACAGGTAAGATTAACTGTCTTTCAGGCTGGTTGCCCTCTCTGGATAAAGGGCTAGCAAAGGGTAAGAGAGGAAGGCCAGTGGCCAATGGTGATGGAGAGAGACAAAGATGGGATGCCTTGGGTAAGATGGAGAATTGTAGACAGATTTGACATCCAGAAGTAAAAGGTGGAGCCATGTGGGGTTGCGGATGGATACAGGAAAGGTACAGGGTCAGAGGTTATTTCCTGATATGAACATACGGTGGTCTTAAGATGCTGGTCCCGGGGGTGGGACAGGAAGAGCAAGCAGAAAGCAGATCTCTCAAAGTTAAGAGCGGTGCAGGTCCTCAGATGACACGGCTTCTCATTTCCTCTAAGACTTCAGCAGAGTGGGATTTAAAAAGGAATCAGGACAACTAAGAGAGCCAGAGAAGCCTCCTAGGATCAAGGGATTTAAGGGCTTTTCTGGGACATGACGCAGAGGGATGCCTCAGTTCACAGTTCACAGCCCACAGCCAAGAACATATGCAGAGCAGCCTGTCTCTGGAAGTGGAGCCCACCTCCAAATTCACACCTAACCCTAGAGGCACAGCCAAGATGAGCACAGGGAAAAGGAAAGATCTGAATATGGAAGACTCATTGATGTAGAAGAAGGGACTTAGAGGGTTCTTTTCTAACAAGTGAATGTCGGGGACTGGAGAGATGGCTCAGCAGTTCGGAGTGCTTACTGCTCTGGTGCACAAGCTGGGCGTGGCTCCCAGCACCACACTAGGTGGCTCATAATTACCTGTGACTCTAGTTCCAGTGGATCTAGTGCCCTCCTCTGGTGTCTGTGGAAACTGAACTCAGGTGCACAAAAACCCCACACACACACACACACACAACACACACAACACACACACACACACACACACACGCACACACACGAATACAAATAAAACCTTTTTGTAAAAAAAAAAAAAAAAAATAGAAGGAACTGTGAGCAGAAATCCAGCATGGTTCATGTGGCAGTTAGAATCTGTCTTACTGTAGCAGGGTAGTGGATAGGGGAAGCCCAGATGGTGTCCAATGCAAAGCATCCGTCATACAGTGGAAACTGTCCAAGTCCTGCCCTGGAATGAGAATTTCCAGCCAGACTCTGGACCTCTACATTCCTGTATGTGAATGGACTGCTGAAAATCACAGGACCAATAACACAAAACACTTAGAGTAGGGCCCCAAAGGGACTGAAAACAAAGGAGTCAACAAAAATGGTAAACCCCCAACACAACCCCAAACCACAGAAGCAATCTACACGGTGAAAGACAGCTGGAAATAGAAAGGAGAGTCAAAGACAACGGCACACTGCTAACTAGGAAAACATTAGCTCAGGCTGTCGGGAGATCAGGAGTCAAGGTCATCTTCAGGTGTGTTATAAGGTCAAGGCTAGCCTGGAGATCCCATCTCAACCCCATATCCCCAAAATACAATAAGAACAGAATAAGGAAGAAAAGCATCTTTCTAGAGCTGCAAAAATATGAATGGTAAGTGCGTAGAAAACATAAACATGAATTGTTTCTTAATTATGTGTATTCGTGTGCTTGTGTGTGTGTGTGCATGTGTGTGTGTGTGCGCATGCATACATACATGCATCAGCCACAGCATGAGAGTGGAAGTCAAGGGATAGCTTTCAACAATTGCTATCTTCTTCTATTCAGGCCCCAGAGATCAAACTCAGATCTTCAAGTGCAAGCCCCTCTGTACCTCCTGAGCCTCCCCCTCAGTCCATGCCTGAATTCTTTCTTTTCTCTAATCAGCACATGATGTTAGATGTTTTTATGACATTTCCTCATTTCCCTTTTCATGTCCTTTGTGACATCTGCATATGCCCCCATCCTTCCTCATCACCTAATACCCTAATCTCTAGGTCTCCCGTCTAGACTTAGACTGTAGCCAGTCTTACCTGTATATATACATGCACGTCTGAACTGTAGTCTGGGATCTGCACATAAGGGTGAGCATGTGCTTCATATCTTTTTGAATTTGGGTGACCTCACTAAATTTTGTACTTTCCAAGCATGGGTTTCTGACCCACAGCATTCAGTACTCAGACTGAGCAACAAAGCCAAAGGAATTTCCAGCATACAGAATAAAATACATTGGGAGGCAGAAACTTTGGGGAAAAAAAAGTATGTGAGAAGAAATACTGCTCCAGGGTGTTTTTAAAATGAAATTAAAATTTCCAGAAAGACAGGAAGCCAATATGAGAAACACACACACACACACACCCCTACCTTTCCTATGAGGATGGATAAGTACAGCTAGGTTGTGGAAAACACATGAAATGACCACTAAAGCCTTAAAGCCAGACACGTCCTTGCAGAACTTCACAACACCAAGGGCATTAATTAGTTCATTCACTGTGGACTTTTTTGCATTAATTTTAATTTATAAAATATTACATTTAATATCACTTTTCTTGACTATCGAGTTTCTGTGTTAGAGGCATGTGTTTCAGCTGCCATATCTTCATGCCCGGGCACAGCATGGGGGTGAAGGAGTGAATCACTGGTGTGACACTCATGAACCTTAAAGAAGATTGGAGTGGGGTGGGTGGCTGCAGTTGTTGACAGAAGAGACCTCATGAATGGAAGCAATGCATTTATTCAAAATGCCCCAGAGACATACCTCACCCCTTCCACCATGTGAAGACACAGATGGCAGGTGCCATCTTTACCAGACAAGCAATCTGTCAGCACCTCATTTCTTAGCCTTCAGTAGAAGTAAATGCCTTTCTTTGTAATTGATTTAGACTGTGTGTGCACATGCATGAAAGTGTACAGACACACGTTCACATGTGGAGGTCAGAGGACCACTTGAAATCAGTTCTCTTCTTCTACCCTGTGGGTTCCGCATGTTGAACTCAGACCATCAGGCTTGGCGGTAGTCACTTTTAGCCAAGGAAGTTCCAGCCCAAGGAAGAAATTTCAATTGTTCATGATATCCTGTTACAGACAGCCTAAATGGATTGAGACACGATGGCTCTAATACATTTCAAATAAACTCGATGGGCCACCCATAAGGAACAAGAGGCAGTGCAGAACACATATACACATGTAACACACACTCCCCTCCCTGTGAATATGTGGGTCTGTGCATGTGTGAGTGAGGGTGCATGTATGTAGAGACCTCTGGACACCAGAGGTTGATATTGGGTGTCTTCTTTGATGGCTATCCACTTGGATTTTCAGATAGAGACTCTCACGGAACCTGGTACTCACTAATAGTCTAGGCTGGCTGGCTGGTACACATCTCTTTTGCTTCCATCCCCTGTACTGGACTTACAGACACATACCCTGTGTGCTCCTCTTACGTGGGTGCTGGCATTAGAACTCAGGTCCTTATGTTTACACAGTGAGCCCTGTACTGATAGATCATCCTGTGGCCCTAGAGATCCCTTGGCTTTCCATCAGGGACACTGCTTGCTTAAAGATGACAGAATTAGAGTGCCATTTTATCTTCCTAGAGACTTACTTACCACTCCACCTGTATTTACATGGGGCCATGTGACCTTTCCAGAGAGGTAAGAAGGATGGGAATGAGATGTGAGATCACTTCTGAGTGGGACCAGTTAAAAGCCAGGGGCCGTGCCCACGCCATCTCTTGCCCTCATCCAGTGACTTTGGAAGGGGAAGGAGTCTGGTTCCATAATTATTACGTGCAGCAAAAAAAAATGCCTCTATTCTGACACCTCAGGGGGATGACAGGCTGTAACATGAGTATGCAGGGTGTACCCTGGACAGGCAGGAGGTCATCAACTGTGACAATGTTCTTTTGACTAGGAAGAACACTGGGGTTCTTTGTCCAGTCAATAAAGTGTGAAGACAACAAAAAATTTTAGACATTTGAGTGACAGACACTTGAGCCCCTAAGCATGGTGGGTTTTTGTTTGGTTGGTTTTGGTTGTTGTTATTCTGTTTTTTTAAATAATAGAAGTGTGCTCCAGAAAACTGAAAAGCAAGAACAACTAAACAGACAAAACACAAGCAATCTTGGGAAGGGCAGAACAGATAAAAAAAAAAGGTTCTAGACTAGAACAAACAAATAGAAAGAGGTTCCAGAAGAGAGGCTGCCAGGAAAACAAGGCAGGTGCTGCTTAAAGAGATAGCCTGAGGCATTCTGGGACAGTGCAGTATGGAGGACCAGACTACGGATGCCCAGAGAAGGAAAGAGAATACCAAAATTTGTCTCAACTGCCCAGAGGTCAAAATTTCTAAGTATGACATGGAAGTCTGACTATTTGCACTGAGTTCCAGGTCCTGGTTATCCTTGACTTTGCTGTAAGATTTATTTATTCTTACATTGCTGCACCATCTGTGCACCACATGTGCCCCAGAAGAGGGCATTGGATCCTCTGGAACTGCTTTTACAGAAGGTTGTGAGCCACCACGTGGGTGCTAAGAACCAAACCAAGGACCTCTACAAGAGTAGCAACTGCTCTTATTACTAAGCCATCTTTTCAGGCCCTGTCCTTGACTTTTAGAATCAGACAATAGACCAGTATCGGGAGGCTATGACCATGTTGGCCAGAGAGTAGGCAGATTTTGGCCATTGCATCTGAGTCGGTGAATACAGAGGAATATCAGAAGCTGGAACAGGGATGGGAATTTCTCATGGTCCCTCAGGCCATGCCATTGGCCTTGAACCTAGTTCCTTGCCATCTTGCTCCTGCACTGCTCCCTTATGTGGATCCCTGCTGATGGGCTATGGTAGGGAAGCTGGGTATGTTGGCACATGCTTTAACCCTAGCACTCAGGAGACAGACGTAGGTAGCTCTCTGTGAGTTTGAAACCAGCCTTGTCTACATAGTGCAGTCTAGGCCAGCCATCTATATAGTAAGACCCTGTTTCAACACCCTTCCTATTCAGAAGAAAAATATCAAGAGTCACGGCAGGGGAGCTCCTGCCCGTGATCTCTCTTTCTTAGCAAACACCATGTGACTTCTGCAGAGTGCACCACCCTGGTCAGGTTCTGACACACTTCCCTCTCCCTGTTGCTTTAGACACTTCTCCTCCCTGTCGATTTTCTCTCAAGAGAAGATAACCTTGCCTGTCCCACATGCTGTCATCTCGGGCTCTGGTTCCAGTTTCCAGAGACTATTGGAGAAACTCTGATTTGAAAAGAAAAAAAAAAAAATCAATGGTGTGCTCTGTAGAGGTGACATGTCAAAGCCTGTCAGAAGCTTGGCAGCTTCCAGGCAGGCAGTTCCATGCTGCCCCATCTGCAAAGCTTTTGCAGGACGGAGCAAGGCTTGAGCCTTGGGTTATAGGTGAACACTGTGGCTCCCTGTTGCCTGCAGCATGTCCCTTCTATGGCCCCTGCAAATCTAGGCTCAGCTCTGATCCGGTGTACTTGGTAGGGAAAGGCTACCTTGGCAGCCTTGATATGGCTGCCAAGTGGTTATGGAGTCAAGAGTTAAGTGGGGCCAGTCTTCAGCTACGGGAGCAAAGTCTTCCCTAGACATGTTTAAATGCAATGTCATATATGTTAGTACTCTCAAGAGAGGGTAAGGACCCTTTTAGAGAAATCTTGTCAGTGGGCTAGCATTCCCGTCCCCGACTCCAGTAAGAAACAAAAAAAGCAGATAGTAGGTCTTGCTTCAATTTCTGCTATAGTCTCTTCTTGTCCTAGAATCAGGGAAATGCAAAGATCTGGTCCTCATCTTCAGGGAAATGGAGATTGTGACACCTCCTTTGGCATCTTCCACAGAGGTAGCTCTCCTCGTAACTGGGGTCTCAGACAGTCTCACGATCCTTCCATGGTTCAGATTTTGGCCCCTGAATCATTTTCTTATTCTATGTTCAGTAACTCAACTCACAGTACCCAAGGGGAAAGGACAAGAGGAGACTGCTCATATTCTCACTGGGCTCAGTAGAGCATAGCACTCTCTGTAGGTAGGCTCAGACTGTGGGGAAGGGCTATTGCATCTTTGGTTCATATGGAGGAGTGTCCCAGCTCCACCTATGCAGTGGGAAAGTGCAGAGACCAGCAGAAAATGTCAGGCTTTGCTCATCTGTGTCAATAATTCTATTCTGCAGCTGTCATCAAAGACGATCTGTGCACAGGGATGGGCAGAGGCCCATGGCTTCCCTGACTTACAGGCAGGCAGTGCAACATTAGGCAGCTATCTGCGATGAAGGCCCTTCATTTTCTGCTCACTGGCCCTGGCATTAATAAGGCGAGCACATTTAATTGCCAAGAATGCTTGATGCAGTGAGCAAAAGCTGTGAACGCCAGGGTCAGTGCGAAGAGCCAGCATACCCGTGATTACTGCTAAATTATCTCCTCCTTTCTTAGCAATTTCCTTTAAAGGTGGTAAACATCAGCAGTTTCTCTGTAGCTTTGGCTAATCCTCTGATTGAACTAGTCCTGTAATTTGTGTGATAGCTTGCACATGTGTAAGTGCAAGCGGTATGGGTGCATGTGTGTTTACATGTGTGTGAAGTTGATGTCAGGGGTACTGTTTGCCCACTTTCCACTTTACTGAAGCAAGGTCTGACAAAAAGAAAAGAAAACAAAAGAAAAAAATACCAACGACAACAAAAATACAAAAACAAGAAAACCCGAGCTCACATATTTGACTAGTCTAGCTAAGCAGCTTGTCCCAGAGATTCCATCTCTTCCTCCTGAATGCTGGGATTACAGGTAGCTGTTATACCTGCCTAGATTTTACATGAGTTCTGGGGATCCAAATTTTGAGCCTCATATTTGTGTTTGGCAAAATCTTTATCCATGGAACCCATTTCCCCAGCCCAAGTCCTGTCATTTTAACTTTTGGAACTTTCACGTTGCCAGCACCATAGGAAGACTTTCAGTCCCAGCATTCCTTGAGCAGCTGATGTTATCTTGTGGCCCCAGCATCTTCCTCATGTTAGGGTCCCATGGCTTGTCCTCAATGGTAAGAAAATGAAAGAGTATGTGCTCCTGTCTCAAGGGTTCACAGACTTACATCCGGCCCTGGTTGGATCCAGGATCCAGTGAATTGGACATTTATGTCCGGAAGAATCTGGGAGCCACAGGACATGTTTCTCAACTGAGCCTAAGCTCCAGGCTGGGTCCCTGAGAAGTTTGTCCAGCACAATAACATCTGCATTGGTTTTCCTAGTAGTCAGCCAACAGGTGGGCAAGAAGGGGACATAACAAAATGTCATTCATAATTTAGAATTCATCACTGGAAAGGGCTCTGCAGTAACAGTCCAACCTCAATTACTTCCAAGATGCCTTTCCAGCGCTGCTCCCCGCTGCCGTGTCACCCCGAGGTTGCAGGATTCCTCAGGATTCTTTTCCCCCACCTCCCTCACTCTGCCTTCTCACAGCCCCGCCTGTCAGAAAGTCATTTTATCTCTGGAGGAGTTTTATGCCAGGGATATATGACCAGAATACATGAAGGTCTTTTAAATTTATTTTCAATAGCCCCACCACTCCTCTCCATGAAATATTTAGCATTTAACTCGTTATTCCGGCTGCTGGCGAGGTCTCGGGTGCAAGGTGGCTTTGTAGAGATGGCAGAATGTCACACCAAGGTAATTGTTTCTCTTTATTTCCTCTAGATAAAGAATAAGTAATAGGCAAGTCTGAATTATCGGGCAGTGCTTCCATCACGGGCTCCAGTGATAACATAACCAGCAGATTGAATTTGGAGTGGTCCCGCATAATCAGTTTCCCCTTGCTTCAGAGAATTTGCTTGGGAATGAGTCTGCCTTGGTGCATGAGCCACCCTGCCAGCGTGTGTGCACACAGCCCCTGCTTTCTAGTAACTCCAAACAGCAGAGCAAAGTCTGCACGGGGGTGGAAGGCAGCCTGTGGAAGACTCTCTGAAGAGGCGCCAGGGTGGTGCAGTGGGTGTGCGTATGCCTATGGCAGAAAGCAAGTACAAGAGGAGGAGGAAGAGGAAGGAAGAGGAGGAGGAGGGAAGAGGAGGAAAAGGAGGAGAGGGATGGGAAGGGGGAGGCAAGAGAGGGGAGAGGAGGAGAAAAGACAGAGGGAAAGCCAAAGACAGTGACTTAAGGCCAGCAGGAGAGTGTGAGGAGACCATTGAGGAGAAGAGCAGAGATGGTAAAAACCCGGAAGAGAGACTTGGTGAGTAAGAGGGAAA
This sequence comes from Mastomys natalensis, assembly GCA_021653895.1. NCBI lineage: Eukaryota > Metazoa > Chordata > Mammalia > Rodentia > Muridae > Mastomys > Mastomys natalensis. Next base: position 468,898 of record JAJTUV010000625.1, on the reverse strand, counting down.
CTAAATGGAAGTGATCCTAAACTTCTGGAAGCATCTAGCATCTAACATGAGACTGATTCCATTAAGCTAAAGTCCAAAAACCACAGAAGAATAAGACAGCCAGTTACTAATACATCTTGGGCACTTGACTTCTCTCATGTATGCCTCACAGCATCCTGGTTTTGTTGTTGTTGTTTGTTTGCTTGCTTTGAGATAGACTCTCACTATCTTGCTAGACTGATTTCAAACTCCTGAATCTCAAATGAGCCTCCAGCTGGGTCTCCAGAAAGCTGGCCTAAAAGTGTGCCACCATGCTGTGCCTCACTCGGGTTTGAAGTCCTGACTGAGCTGTCTGGTGTGTGGCAGCTCCTTCCTGATTGAAACTCGAGGGCAGGAGGTGTGTCATAAGGTCCTGGAAGCTAAGGAAACTCAGGAGCCTCAGAAAGTACAAGAAACTCACAAGATTCACAAGCCCCTCTCCTAAAGTCATCAAAGTGATCAATAATTTCTGGGGAAAGAGTGGGTGCAGCTTGGGAGCTGTGCAGGGAGTTTCAGTTACACAGCTTTCCTGAGTCCCCACCCAATGCTGGGGTGGGCCTTTCAGAGAAGCAGCAGAGTCACCCATTCTTCTGTAAGTAACCTGGCAACTCTGCCTCATCAAGCTGGGGTTGGGTGAAACCACCTCTTTACCCTGCTGCCCGTGCCCTACCTGGGCTGAACAGATGTTTATTTATCTCTCCCTAGCAACTACTGCACAGCACCTGAACACTGCTCCCTCCGAGCCCTTGGTTTTAGCCGGACCTCGTTGTCACCTTATACCAATGCTTTTATGTCTCAGAAAAATTTAAGACAGAGCAAAGTTTGTTTTTTCCTCTTCTAAGCATTTCAAGAAGACAAGACATAAATATTCATGACTGACATGGAAAAGCTGGCTAGGGAGAGGTTGTGGAGGAACAAATTATCCTGTGAAATTTTTATAGCATGGTCACTTACTTCCTTGGTAAACCATCCCACAGAAGACAGCATCAGATGTCAGATGGGCCATCCTTAGCCGTGTGTGAGCCATCTCTGAGCAGGCAGTGCTTTCTATTCCACGACAATACCCTCCATGACCATTCAACCACATTTCCTCTATTTAGAAGCCAGAGGTTGTCCTTTCTGTGGACAGTAGACCTTACTGGCCCAGCTCAGTAGACCATCTGGTGAGTAAGCTGTAGATTACTACATGGATGTAACTTGTAACTGAAAGGTTGAGGCCCAAGTTGTCTCTTATGCCTCACAATATGAACCTGGGAAATGACAGGACAGGGCCAAGAACCAAGCTAAGTCAGGGCTGGGGATACCCAGTCCCTAGGACTGAGGTCAGAGAATCTTACTTCATCTTTAGATCAGACAGATCCGCATAAACTAACCTATCCTTTTGAAGACAGCCCCATGAAGATGGCTTTCCCAGCAGTGTCTCTATGCATGGGGCTGGGCCGGGGCTGGCACACAAAAGTGCTTCCATTTCTCTCACATTCAGCCATTGTATTCTTCTCAAGGAACCAGGAGCTCTACAGTATGTGTCTGCCCGCTATTCTTGTTTAAAGCTTAGCTACCTGTTAAAAATGACAAAAGAAGGAAGGTGGGAAAGAAAGAAGGAAGGAGAAGGAGAAGGAGAAAGGGATTGAAAGAAAAAGAAAAGAAGAGAAAAGGAGAGGTTTTTAAACATATTCCTCAAATCGGTTGATAGTTTCTGGTTTTGTCAGCTAGCGTTTGAAAATATGGGTCTAATTTTTAAGCAGACGGAGTTAAATTTTTCAGAAACAACCAATAAACCAATCTACCATTTTCTTACCCTTTCTCTTCTTTTGTTATTTTTTGTGTGCGTGCTGTGTGTGTGTGTGTGTGTGTGCATGTATGAGTGTGTATGAGTTTGTGTGTGCCCAAGGCTGACATCAGATAATCCTCTATCCTCCCTTCACCTTATTCAATGAGGCAGGGTCTCTCAATCAAACCTACAGCTCACAGTGTGGCTAGTCTCACTGGCAGTTTGCTCTAGGAATCCCATCTCTTCCTTCTGAGGCTTGAATCACAGGTGCGGACATTTACATGAGTCCTGGGGACCTAAAGTCAGTCCTCCTTGTGCAGCAGGCATTTCAGCCAACAAGACATCTCTTTGGCCCATTCTAACAAATTCTGTTTCTTCTACTTCTGTTCAGTAGTCTGCCATTATGCAAGGCAGGCACTCTATACGCCTTATCCAGCCTTTAACAATTTCCTGCATCTCACTACATCCTTTTAGACCTATAGGGAGAGGGTTTTATTACACTTGAGGAGGAGGGAAACTGAGGCTGGAGAGACCAGGTGGCTTGCTCAAGACCATCAGGGCTGGAACTCAAACTACACTGAGTGACCTTCAAACATCTACTCTCAGCAGGGCTCTAGAACGTGTCCCCCCCAGGAAGGACCCAGGGAGAACGTGACCCCTGACCGTTCTGTTGCTGCCTCTTCTCCCAGGAGACAAACTGCTGAGATTTTAATTGGCCTGGACAGCAACTTGTCCCCAAGACTTTCTTCAAATGTTATCTTCAAAACTATAAAATCCTTTCTTTCCCCCCACCACGAGAAAACACCAGTTTCCCAGAGACTTCAGATAGAAATTTGCCCGGATAATCGCTGTTTGTGGGTCCTAATGGAGACTTTGAACTGGGGGCATTTGATACTTCAACTACTGTAAACTTTTCATTGCCTGGTCTTTGTGACTTCCACAATGATGGCATTGAGACAGATGCCAGCCACTGACACCAGCAGGATGGCTTTCTCTTTTACACTTTCTCTCTTGTACATGTCACTGTGAGTGAATTTCATTAGGAAGCAAATTATGCTCTTCAGTAGAAGGTCCCCATTGAACCCCAAACCACTCACAATGCCTCTCTAATATTCTACTAATGAAAAACTCGGGGATAAGCCGCATAACCAACCCTGTTTTTTCCCCCACTTAATAAAATTTATGCTGTGTACAGAGCACATTGTGGCCTCATTTGGACTTCGACTCACTCAGCTGCCTTCATCCTCACAATTTATGGCAGGATGGTCCATGGCACAGTCTAAAACCGCAGCTTCCATGGCTCATCTGAAATTCTAACTGTATCCGTGAGCTGGTTGTCTGTCTCTGGTCTCCTTCCATAACCCACTCGGGTTCGAGCCTCTGGGAGGAGCATCTGTCACTATGATAAGGGCAGGGATAAATAATGCATTTTTAGGAGCAGGTCTCATTTTGCTGCTGTTGTCAGAATGCAGGCCCAATATTATGGGGCTTGCAAATTTAATCTTAATTTCTTCTGTGGTTTTTCTCTTTAACATTCTCCATTGATCCCCGGAGTCAGGGAAACACGCAGTTTATCGTCTGTCTGATGCACAATAGCTGAACCCCCCGCCCCCAAGCTGCCTCATCCATTCCTTTCCATCAGATCAGGACAAGGCTTTAATTTTTCATGAAAGACAGTGCTGCAGCCTTCTACATGGCCAGATAACTGGGGTAATTTGCTCTCACACACTGATCCCACTCAGCTCTGGGCTCCTGGGGCCTCTGCACTGACCTGGACTGGCACAGTAGGAAGGAGGCTTCCTTGCCAGGCAGGGGTGGGGAAGGAGGGACAAGCAGGGACATGGAGGTTGGGAGGATCTTGTAATAACTCCCATAGAGTATGGGCTGAAGCTACCTCATCCATAAGAGATTTTGTAGTTGTGACAAAATCCCTAAACAATACAGAGAAGAAGATTCTCAAATACCGAGTCTCAAGTCTGAACATTTTTCATATAAAAAATATGTTTTTCCTTTTTTTTTTTTTAAAAAAAAAAACAGGATTTTAACCTGGTAGCACAGGCTGTCCTTGAACTTAAAACTATCCTCCTGTCTAAGCTTTCTGAATGTTAGGATGGCGAGACTTTGTCACTACACCTGGATAATTTTTTTAAGCATTTGATGCTGGGTGAAATTTTTGAGAAAGGGTTTAGGTAAAATGAAAATGCTAAAAACAACAACAACAACAACAACAAACAAACAAACCAAAAAACCAAACCCAAACCCAAAACACACAAAACATCTCCACTTTTGTTACAATTCTCACAGGATCTTTAACTTAATAATAGTAATCATAATAACTATTATGATTATTATGATTACTATTATTACTTGAGAGACAGCATACACAACATGTGTGCAGAGGTCAAAGGGCATGTCTATGGAGACTCTATGTATGCTCTGGGAGGTAGCTCAGGTCATCAGTCTTGAGTACCTTTGCCCACTGAGGCATCTTGCTGGCTCCTCACATGATTTTATTTACTGTCCTTCATATTACCAATCACCACCTAGCATTTTTCACTTTGAATTGCTTATTTGCTATTCACCTCCCTCCTAGAGAACGAGAGTCCCACAGCGGATGCTCTGAGTGCACCTTGCTCACAGCATGGCACTGGGCACATAAGGGATGCTAAATAAATGTGCGGGTGAATCAAACAGAAGCCATTAGCCTGTGGCTAGCCCAACTCTGCTTATGAGGTCTCAAACAAGGGCATATGACTTCTTTAAGATTCAGTTTCTTTTTCCATCCAAAAGAGGGGACACACAGCCCCCTGAATGAAAGCAAGATAGGTGACAGAGCCATTAAAAAGTGGCAGATACATTGGGACATGTTTTCACAGCATAGAAGAGCAAAGGGCTGACACACACAACATGAGAGAGACTCAGAGACCAGACACAAGGAGCCCCTGCTGTCTGACACACATATGAAGTGTCTGGAAGAAGCAAACTGTGGAGACAGAAGGAGGCAGAGCCGTTGCCTCAGGCTGGGAGTCAGGGTGTGGAGCAGAGGGGCAGGAAGTTTCTTTAGGGGTAATAAAAAGACTCTAAAATTTGCCTAAGGCAGTGACTGAATGGTTCTGTAACTATACTTAAAAAAAGTCATTGATTGGCTCAGATAAACAAATTTTATCTTACAGTATATCCTACAGTGGTATCTCACTACAGCTATCAAGCTGCATTTCCCCAAAGCTATTAAATATGAGACTAGAGGGGTTAGAGACAGCTCAGTTGGTAAAGTTCACACAGCCATGAAGACCTGAGCTTGATCCACAGAAAGCTGGGGTGGGGGCGGTGGCATGCCCTTGTGATCCCAGCACTGGGGAGGTGGAGACAGCAGGATCCCTGGGGCTCACTGGCCAGCCACTCTGTCTTAATTGGTGAACTCCAGGCAAACGTGGGACCCTGCTTTGAAAAAGAATTTAAAGGAGTTGAGAAAGATTCCTAAGGATGACACCTGAGGTTGTCCTCTGGCCTCTACTTGCGCACGTACACACACATACACAGACAATTTGTGCATAAAATACAAACATACATAAATAAAACACATTCTGCAGGTGCCATGAGTTCTTTCTATGTGGTCCTGCGGAAATGCACGGTGGTGTGGTTTGCACGCTCTCCTTCTGATGAACAAATTACACACGTCACTCCCAAAGCAATTAAAGAGAAAGACGGAGGCAGTTTTCCTTGAGGATCTGATGAAGTAAAGTTAGGGACAGCATTCATCAGAGCACACTGGACAGCTATGGCGCTGCTGGCTGCCATCACCCTCTGGCTGCCTACTACCCTGTATGCAGCAAGCAAAGGGCAAAACTCACCTGTAGAAGCCAGACTGCCTGGGTTCCAGCTCCAGCTCTGCCACTGGCAAGCCTTTCAATGTTGGGTATATGAGTGCATCTCTGCGAGCCTCAGTTTCCTCAAGTGAAAAATAAGGGTAATGGTGAGCATCTCACTGCTACTCGTAGGGGTATCACAGAAAGTGAGGTGATATCACGCCACCAGAGCACCCCACCATGGTCCTACTGCTGCGCTAAAGGCACACAGTGTTGCTGAGTGACTGTGCTCCAGCACACAGATCTCCCTGTTACCCAGGCTCTGCAGAGGACATGCTGGCTCTGTGTGAGCTGCACCTTGCCCTGGATGTGCTTGCTGGCTTGGAAAAACAAAAAAGCATCTGGTAGGGCCTTCCATTCTTTGTAGCAGTGTGTCACTTTCTCCAACTGTGTTTCCCAGTATCAAGGGCAAAAGCCTCTTGGGAGTCTCCCCACAATCTCATTGACTGCTTAACCTCTGCTCTCAGGTAAGCCACCTCATCTATGACCCAGGAGGCTGTGTCAGCAGATGATAATCTCTTTTTCCTTAGAAAGAGGAGACTTGGTTTTCAAATGAGATTTCTCTCAGAAAGCCTTTACCTACACCAAAACTTGTTAAAAAAAAAAAAAAAAAAAGTCAGTTCCTGCCATTGAGAAACAGATCACACATGGTCAGAGATATCCTAGGTGTGGAGAGAGGTGGACCAGGCTGTGGCACAGAGGTGGATCTGGCAATCTCAGATACTTCTGAGACATAGACATGGAGAGACAGTGGCTCGTAGCATAATAAATCTGTGAGCTTACCTGCTGAAGACTGGACATATGATGTTGTTGCTTGGGAGATGCTGGAGACATCACACATCTTAGGACATTCTGTGCAATGAGTGTAGTGTCCAGGGCCTCTGGCCTTGAAGCTTCTGCTTGGAGTGTGGTGATAGGTTTCCCTGCCGATCTTCATCACCCAGGAGCTAAGCATCACTATGGATGCTTCTTGAACACAGGTGTCCAAGAAGAATGATTTCATTTGTTCATTCAACAAGTGTTTATTGAGAGCTCAGTGTATGCCAGGCTCTGTGCTACTGCTGGGCTCACAGGAGAGAGTCAATCAGAAGTGGTTCTTCCCTGCATGAAGCTTGGATCTAGGCTCAGTGCCACTGTCTGGGTTCATAGTGGGCAGTCAGTTCGGGCAGCTCCTCCATGTGTGGAGCTTGGAGTCCGCTGGTGATTCAGAAGTGACTTGCTGTCAGAGAAGAGAGGTGCATTCCCAGGGCAGCAGTTAATGCACCATGATGCATATCTGCGGGGTCTTCCCGTGGCATCGAGGGAGCACCCAACAGTAGAGAGAGCTGGAGCCCAGCCTGGGGTTGATTTTCCTCAGGGAGGAAGGGAGAGAAGTGGATGCCAAGATGCAAAAGAGAAACTGGCCTAGAGTCAGGTAGTGGCTGCTTAGAGAGCAGGTGCCAGTCTGCACTCAGCTAGCTCTATTCAATATGAAAGGGACTATTCTGTGGGACTCCCCATTGCTGATAGGGTTGGCTCAGCATGGAAGAAATGTAATGCATGTGTGTAGACAGAAGTGGAGATGCCAAGCTGCAGTGGCAGGAGACACAGCCCAGGCTCAGGCTTTTAGATGGCCTGCTCTATCCTTTCCCATGTGCAGCTAAGGCAAGGTATGGAGGGTTATAGAATTGCTGAACTTCTGAGAAACATTTGTGGCAGGGACTGTGGTTGTCTAGAGTTTCATCTGACCTGCTCTCAATGGCCTAATGAAATGGAAGGCTGACCCTAGCCTTGCCAAAGGCAAGCATCTCTTCCTGTCATGGGCTTGGTTCCCCCATTGGAATACAGATCCCATGGATTCAGGGTACCATGAGAGGAAGTGAGGTAACCAGAGCATTTCCATCCTGGCTTTCTATCCTGCAGATGAGAATGTGTAAATGTACAGGAGAATGGGAATTTCAAGGCTTTCCTTGGAAAGCAGAGGCTCTGGATCTTGGCCAGTGGAAGGGTCATCTGCAATTTGGCAAGAGGCTAGTCCCAAGCAAGCCCTTGGTAAGCCTCTATATCCTCTGAGAAGAGCAAATCAGGTTCTTTATGGATAATTCAGGAACCCTGGGTTAAGTCAAGCCAAGAACAGAGGAGCATTGTTCAAGGACCTGCAGGTTCTACAAGCCAAAACCATCTTCAGAACGAGCATCCAGTAAAGTGATAGCATTTAAAGCATCCATCCCAGTGAAAGGACCAGCAGACAAGGTGCTTAGCTCAGTGGGTAAGAACATTTTCTCTACAAAGACAAGCACCTGGCTTTGAATCCTCAGCACTTATGCAAAACTCTGAGTGTGGCTGGGCTCAGAGATGGGAGGATTCCTGGGGCTTGCTAACCACTAGTGTAGCTTTGGGTTCAATGAGAAAACCTCTCTCAAGGGATACGATGGAGTGTGGAGGAGGATCCCCAATGTCCTCCTCTGTCCTCTGTGGGCATTGTGGCATATATACCTGTGGTGCTTTAAATATGCTTGGTCCAGGCGTGGCACTATTTGGAGGTGTGGCCTTGTTGGAGTAGGTGTGGCCTTGTTGGAAGAAGTGCATCACTGTGATAGGGTAGGCTTTGAGAGCTTCCTCCTAGCAGCCTGGAAGTCAGTCTTCTCTGTTTGCCAACAGAACAAGATGTAGAACTCTCAGCTCCCCCAGTGCCATGCCTGCCTAGACACTGCCATGCTCCCACCTGATAACTAACTGAACCTCTGAACCTGTAAGCCAGCCCCAATTAAATGTTGCCCTTTATTATAAGAGTTGCCTTGGCCATGGCATCTCTTCAAGCAGTGCAAATCCTAACTAAGACAATACTCAAACACACTGATGTGGGTATACCATGTCCAACACAGCGCGCGCGCACACACACACACACACACACACACACACACACAAAGGGCTGACTGTCAGAGTTAAAATATCTCTCTTCTAAACCAGACCTTTGGAGGACACTCGTGGGTGGAAACATTATTACTATTATTATTATTATTATTATTATTATTGCCTTAGACCACTGACCTGGTACTGATCTCACAATAGCCTCATTACTGAGCTATCAGGGTCAAGCCTCTATCTTGTGTCCTTGTATCTCAGGGTCTCCCACGGTGGTTTAGGACAGTACATGTCTAGCATGGTAGGAGAGACACAGCAGGCAGCCAGGACATGTGGGTACCGCTGATCAGGGCTGCATATACCCAACAGAAGACGTCGTTTCTGGTTGCCATATCTGTTGCCAGCATGAGGACAAGGCCTTGTCCTGTACACTTACAGGAGAGGGGCTGATGGTGAAGCCCTGTCCTCGGCTCCTTCCCAGCCTGTCAGGCTGCCTTACAAATCTACTCTGCATTCTTTCTTCAATCCTTCCTTAACCGGCACCATGGGCTCTGCCCTCTCTAGATCTTCATACGCTGGTCTCAGGCAGTGCTTGGTTGTTACTGCCCAAAGTGGTCTCTGCCAGACTCTACCCCTCACCTCTGCCCAGGGAGCAGGCTTTCTGCAGGTATTGGATATGGTGCTTTCTTGGCCACATAGCAAACCAGGTGACGGCTTTGCTCCTCAGGATGGGGGTAGTAGTCTTCCGAAATGAGTGGCAAGTGGAGACAGATGTGGGGGGCCACTACTCTTGAGCCCTCTCTGCAAATAAATTGAAATAAGGAAAGAGGCAAGCTTGAAGAAGCAAGTGACGGCTGCTGAATGGTACTTACTCAAGACCTGGTAACTCAAGACCTGTTTGCATTCCTACATAAAGAAGCCTTCCCACACACAACTTTGGAAATGATGTGGAAGAGGGGGCACGTCACAAACAGGGCTTTTCCTAAGCAACAGAAAGAATGGGGAATGAAATTTGCTAGTTTGTATGGATGAAGAAGTTTACTCTCCTACCTTAATAAAAAGTATCATTCATATGTCAAATAAAAACAGGCTTCTGGGTCCTTTTTAGGTTTTGCTTTTGTCTTGGTTGTTTTTAAGACAGGTCTTGCTATGTAGCCCAGGCTGGCCTTGTAAACTTGTGGGCTTTCTGCCTCAGCTACTAGGCACAAGGATTTGAGGGGCATGCTGCCATGCCTGGTCAGCTTCTGCTTGTAGTTTTAAATAGGTCAGTTTGGGCTGGGCATGTAGCTTAGTGGTAGAGTGCTTGCCTACTATGGGCAAGGCCCTGGGTTCCACCACTAGCACCACGGTTATAAAGACAAGGCTTAGGCTAACTCAGCTTGGAACTCCCATCCTGTCTTTACCCAAAGAACCTACATTTTCCATGTTGCCTCTTTTTCCCCTATTTTTTTGAGACAAGGTTTCTCTTTGTAACCATGGCTATTCTAGAACTAACTCTCTCTGTAGACCAGGCTGGCCTTGAACTCACAGAGATCTGCCTACTTCTGCTTCCCAGGTGCTGGGATTAAAGGTGTGTGCCACCACTGTCCAGCCTGGGCTCAGTGTCAGCACTTTTTTTTTTCCCACATAGATCATCAATACTGTCTACTGTCTGTCTCTCAAATGAAAGTAGGCTGCGGCAGAGAGAGTCTGGAATGAGGATTTGGGACACCCCAAAGCCACTCATGCTTCTGCAGCAGATATTGGTATGGGGGACTCTGTTTCTTTCCTCTTGCTTTTCATGTATGTGATGAGGGAGAACTGTAATCATGCGTGATGCCTCACAGTGTAATAACGTGTTTTTAATTTGCAAATTCAACTTGCCACAACTAGCCAGGTTGGTCTGTGGGCTTGTCTATGGGTAATTGCCTTGATTGTTAACTGACTCAGCCTACTGTGGGTGACACCATTCCCTAGGCTAAACCCTGAAAGAATGTGAAGAAAGCTAGCAGAGAAAGTAGCAGGCAGAATTGGGGGAGGGAGTATTTTGTTTTCTCTCTGTTCTTGACTGTGGATACAGTGTAACCAGATACTTGAGTTCCTGCCTTGACTTCCCCAAAACGATGGACTGTTACCAGGAACTGTAAGCCAAACAAACCTTTCTCTATGTTGTTTTCTGTTAGGGCATTTGTTATAGCAAAAGAAAGGAGACAAGAATGCCAAGTGTAAGCTCCTTGCAATTTCTGAGTAACCACTCTTGCTAAGGCTGCAGGAAAGATCCTATGGTTCAGGCTACATTTCAGGCCAGGCATGATTTGAAGGGCAACTTCACCAGAGGAACTTCCTAGCTCTTGGCTTGTTTGTTTCTTGCTGTCAAAAATTTCAAAATATTACTCTAGACAGTAGCTATGAATTTTGGTAAAAAAAAAAAAAAAAGAAAAAGAAACGTGACTGCTCCAGGTAGTGCTTGTCTCTGCCCAGAAGATAATTTTATGAGACAGTCTAGAATACCCCATAGGGCCATGAAGAAGGCCCTACGGCAGACTCTACTGCAGGAACATTCTTCCCTCTTCATACGTGCTTCAGAAAAACTAAGGAGTCAGAGATCATGCCCACAGCTGGCTCTTGGGGATGGATGCTAAAGAAACACCTGCCTGGAGACTCATACAGAAAGCAAGAGGGAGCTCTTGATGGGCAGGTAATGGCACCACATCCCAGGCAGGCGAGCCTTACCAGTTCCAACTAATTGGGAGGAGGGCCAGCCTGTGCTGGCAATGACTAGGTACAGGAACATTGCAAATGAAGTATAATTTAATTTCAGTCTTCAAACTAGAAGGAAAGCATGGCTAGGACTTGCTGCTCTGCAGAGGTCTGTTAAGCCTGCTCAGCGAGAGGGATTGGTGGGGAAACGGCACATTGCAGGTGAGTATCTAGTCACTCCGGCCATGGCAGCTGCACATGAGTTACTGTCGTTCATGGGCAAGCTGGGCAGGCTGAAGTCACTGACATTGTGCTACCCACAGCCCCAGCAAGTGCTCTGAGCTAGTTTTTGGCTCAAAATGTAGATGCTAAGCCAGACAAGATGGTGTACATCTAGAATCCTACCACTTTAGAGCTGAAGCAGGAAGATCAAGAGTTCAAAGACAGACTTGGCTATAGAGTCTCAAAGAGAAAGATTTAGACTTTGAACAAGGGAATTAACTATAGATGTTTGCCTCAAGGGACCAGGGATACCTCAACCCCTATGCATGGACACAATATTGTGTACCATGGTTTCTCAGGAAAGTACACCCTCATTACTCAGATAAATAAATCATCCTAACAGGCTTTCTCCAGAAAGCAAACTTCTCAGTATAGCACATTTCTATGTTCCCTAGTCCAAGTTCCACTCTGGAGATGACTTTCTTCCTGTCAGGTTATGGGCATCACCTGGAGATGAGCAGGAAGCCTTGGCTTCTGGGCAGCAGTGGCTCCGGCTGGATTAGCTCGCACTCAGGACCGATCACCTCGATCAAAGTCCTAGTATGACTTGGGCTCATGGAGAACAATGGGTCAAATGTGAGTGGACAAGGGGTGGAGAGGAATCTGAAAGAAGAGCCACAGGCTGTGCTGTAAGATGGGAGAGAGGGCGGGCGGGGGGGGGAAGGTGGGAATGTAAAAGGACCCATGATCTGAAAAGCCTTCAGGGAAGAGACAGGCTGCAGGAGAGATGGAGATGAGGGAGGAGAGAAAAGGGAAGCAAGGGAGAGATAGGGGGAGTGATTGATTTTTCTGAGGAACAGAAAAGGGGACATGATTCCAGCAAGCATTTTCTCACTCTATTTTGTCCTTCCATTTCTTTAAAACTAACTTAATCACCAGCCATATCTGAAAATGCTTTGGAGGAGATAAATTGAAGAAAAATGTGTTCCCCTATGCAAATCTATCACCAACACAAGTTGCTCTCCCTGACTTGTGTGAAGAAAAGAAAGACAATTCAGGTGACTTGTTACCATCAAGTCACCGGATGGTTCTGGAAATGGCTCCTAGCCCTGGGCTCCTCATCTAAGGCAAAGGCCTCAAGGGGCCAGGAGTCTGACAGGGTGGGTAAAGAGAAAGAGCTTTGGACCACCATGTCTTGGGCAGAAACGAATACACCGGAGAGCCACAAAACCAGGCAAGGGAATGAGGAAGCTGAGGCCCAGGGAATGCTGGGTAGCTATTTCCTCCAAACCAAAATATTTCCTCCTGGAGAGAGAAGGGGGTTCCTCAGACTCAGGAAGCTTAGAAAATAAGGTACATACACATGCACATGTGCATGGTGGTTCGAATAGGTATAGTCCTCACAGACTCATGTGTTTGAATGCTTGTCCCATGGGGAGTGACTCTATTAGGAGCCATGGCCTTGTTGGAGTAGGTGGTGTGGCCTTATTAGAGGAAGTATGTCACTGCGGGAGCAGGCTTTGAGAGCTCCTATGCTCAACCTCCACCCAGTGTGGAGTGCCAGTCTCCTCCTGGCTGCCTTCAGATTGAGATGTAGAGCTCTCAGCTCCTCCCGTCCCACGTCTGCCTGCATACTGCTGTGTCCAGCCATGATGATAATGGACTAAACCTCTGAAACTGTAAGCCAGCCCCAAATTAAATGTTTGCCCTTGTAAGAGCTGCCTTGGTCATGGTGTCTCTTCCTAACAATAAAATCCTAACTGTGTAAAGACGACTATTGCAGGTGGAGTTGCTTATTGTGCAGTGCAAGCTTCCACTGGTCATCACTCATGCCAGGGTGGACTTTCTGATAATGCATCTGTCTTTGGGTCACTTGTGCTCCCATAATTAATGCCAATAAACTTATCACTTTACCAACCAAGACTTGGGTGGAATCTTTTCTCTGGCACGCTATTACTGCCTATCTGGAGTGCAGAGACATTGTACTTCTCTTGCAGGAAAGCCATAAGAGAGAAATAAGTCTGCTCAAAATTAGGCAGCCAAGATGATGGGTATCTGGTGTCCTTGTGTGGCATGTGACACCAGCAGGAGCCCAGCCACTTGCCTCCCTGAAGGGATAGTCGTGACCAGCTTCATGGGGGTGGGGGTATAACTTAAATATAGTCTTCTTCCCAATAGTCCTGTCTGTGCCTGTGGACTGATTCTGCATCTCAACTCACCAGTGTGCACACACAGCTGGAGAAGATGCAGCCACGTGGGCATAATGCTGAGGGCGCAAGGAAGCTCTAACAGCACTCCTGGACCCACTACTCTGGTACTGACCTCCCATCTCCTTGAATGTTGTATGAACGTGGGGCCCCTTCCAGGCCTATGAGTTCAGGACAGGTACTCAAGGTGAGGGCGGGTCCCTGTGACATAGACTGCAACTTGTTTGTGCCCGATTCCTTCTGTACCTGAGCTGTCACCATCTTTCCTCACAGGTGATGAAGAGGGAGTGGAGGTGAAGCAGCGGTTGTGGAGTCCCTCCATGTGCACAGAAAGTCTACCTCATGGTGAACTGTACTACAGTCTGTCTCCATGGCTTCGGGTATAATTCTTACCTTGGATTTGGGGCTTTTATTTCTTAAACATAACAACCTCTCCTTCACAGGATCACTGTAAGTGTTTTCTGAGCTATGGATAGAAGCATCCTCACTTTCTTAGTGCAGACCAACCTGATGTTGCTTAGCCAAACCTTTGGCTGGCCCTTTACATAGCCACTAGACAGGACCTGAATAAGCAGCTTGAGGCTCTTTCTGATCTGACCCTGTAGGGGCTGGATGACTCAGCCCATCTCTGTTGTGGAGGTCCTCAAGAGAATCTCCCAATGGGGTCTCCAATTTGCTTTATTAGAACCAAATATGGATTATCAGGTCCCAAAGGACTGTCTGCTTCATTACTGACACCTTGCAAATGAAGGTCTGATGTGCAAAGAAGAAAAATACCTAATGCAAGGAGAGAGAAGCAACCAGTATTCAGATCTTTTATCACATAACACTTGTCTTTAAAAAGCTTCTCTATATGTGCACCATGTTCATGAAGGGAGTCCCATGTTCATGGGAGTCCGGAGGGCAGCTAAGATCCCCTGGAGCTGAAGCCATAGGTAGCTGTGAGCTGTCTAATGGGGGTGCTGGGAACTGAACCCAGGTCCCCTGCAAGAACAGCCTGCGCTCTTAAACACTGAACTATCTCTCTATCTCTCAAAAAGGTTCTTAAATTGTGGGTTGTGAATTATCATCAATGAAAGGTTTCTGAATGCTTGATGGCCAACAATTAATTCAAAATCAAATGGGTTAATGAATACAAGGTGTTCCTGGCAGAGTTCTCCTGTGTTGGGCCATGTGACTTCACTGCAGCCTTGGTTTTGATAACATACCAAGTTATAGCACACATAACATGCACACTCTTGCATTGCATATACCTGCATATACCACCAATAAGATACTGCCTCAAATACCTAGGCTCAGATTGGACCTACTATGTGTTGCACATTACAGTGCTTTTGCTATGTACACAATGTTTTATGTTCTTAGGGAAATATAATAGTTTAATTATGGAAAACAAAGATGTTTTTCTCATCAACATTCAACATGTAAGATAGTTTAGAGCTGTAATGTGGGTCTACAAACAAGGGCATCAATTTCATTAGTATGTACCTTTCTTTCATCTTTAATAAATGGTAAATTATGTGCACACCAAAGAATTGCTTTGAAGGAAAATTTATCAACAAATGTTTGATTCATTATTTTAAGGATTTTATTGTTATTTTTTAATTATATAATTTGTGTGGGGGTTTGTGCATACGAATACAAAGCCAGGAGATGCCAGAGGAAGGCATCTGATCACTAGGAGCTGCAGTTACTGTTTTAAGTCACAGGATGTGGGTGCTGGGTATTGGATTGGGGTCATCGGCGAGAACAGTGTGTGCCCAGCTATCTCTCCAGGCTCAGGGTTTAATTTCATGCCCAGGACTTACACTTACATGCCTGTAGTTAGATTACAGTCCTTTGGTGGAAAGGGCTCAAGGGTAGAAAGATGAAGAAGCCCTGACATTGTGACTGGGAGCTGATGGGATCTCCAACCCATACTCGTGGCTTTTAACTGATGTTTTATAATCTTCATTTTTGCTGACATTATTCTCTCATATGATTTAGGATTTTTTTTTAAAGGCCAGAGGAAATGAGTCAGCTTCATTGAAGACCCTCCTGGCAGCAAGAAACCAACACAGACTGCTGACGGGGCACGTCCTCCTGTGTGTGCTGTGGGAATTACAGGCTTATCTGGGTGAGAAAAAAAGTTCCGAAATATGCAGATTTGGAGAAAAGCTCCCAACCCAATGCCAAGTTTCTCTCTCAAGGAAAATGAAAATGAACAGAAAGACTCTCCCTGGAGTTGGGGTATCGATCAGGGTGTCAGGCAAGCGAATGTTTCCAAGGCCCCATGGTATCTGGCCCTATTCCGAGGCAAGGTGGTTCATGTTTCCCACAGCCCCTGGACCACTAACTATCCTTGTGCCCTGGCATCTGCAGATTGCCCATTCGATTCTTGGATCCCCATAAGCTCTGGCTGCAAGCCTTGCTGGTACAGGGCAGAGTTAGGACATAAGGGACCACACCACCAATATAAACTGAGTTTAACTGGTGCCAGGGTGGATCACCTTGGTCTGGGTCCTACCCTTTCCAGGGAGCTATTGCTTGGCAGACTCTAAGTCCACAGGAAGCACCAATCCTGAGCTTCTGAGATGAGGGCTGGATCCTTGGGGAGCCCGTCTCAGCTGAGCTCCCTGGAGAATACCTGCCTGGCCTTGCCCATGACAGAAGCCAGCTTCCTACTCAGAGTTTTCCACGGAGCTGAATGCTGCACCGGAGTCAAGAGTTACATGAGCAAGTGAGAACTGATCGATGCATCAATGCTGCACTAAATGTATACCCAAGAGGCATGCAGGGAGATATGAAGGATATTTCTGCATGCTCAGGGGGTCTACAGAATTAGAGATTTCCCAAGTGATGGTTTCTACAACTTCTGCCTGCCCGGGGGACCTCCACACTGGATTATTCTGCCTAAGACAATTCTTACTATAATGTCTTCTTACAATGCTGGGCTGTACAGATGTGTAATTTCACTTCCTTGAAAGCTTTCCACATCCACTTCAGCACAGGAGTGACTCGCCCAGCTGCCCGTGTCAGTGTCGTGACAACTGTCCCCAACAGATGCTAATGAAAACCGAGTCCTACACTCCAAAAACATTTCCAGGCATTTCTGGATACCTTGCCAGCACAGAGAACACAGAGAGGCAGGGAGGAGCTTTGAAAGATGGACTGTTCTACATCTGCATCCTCAGACCTCATGAGATGCTAAGCACAGATTTTGATCAATGCTGTCTCCGTTCCTTTGGGTGAAAGCGGATCTGATGATGAGATGCTGATGTCCCTTGGCAGACGGGTGCTTTGTTGCTGTACATTTGTCTCTGGCAACACTGAGAAGGAAGCCCATGGCTGCTAAGGAAATGCTTCCATGGTTTTCCACCATGCTGCTCCGGCACACTGAGGGTGTAGGCACCATGGCACACCTGATGCACAGGCTTTTATCAGTGTAGAGTGAGGTATGTTTTCCCTCCTCTCAGTCCTGGAACCACAGGTTACTTTGAGTCAATATTTTGACAGCGTGCCTGTAAACAACTGTCTCTGCTCTGAGGCAGAAAAGCAAACATATCCATAGTGAATAAACACAGAAGATGGCTGCAGCATCCACATAGGAACCTATCCAGGGACCACATCCCAGCAACGCAGACTTACACACAGGCTGGGTATGTGCAGCCACCTCCTGCATAACTGTTGGTTCCAAAGAGCCTCATTCTTGGCTTCTTCTCCCATGGTCCCCTCTAGATGTGCCAATTACTACTTCTACTGGTCTCTTTTACTTATGTCACAGCAGGACCCAGACCTGTCATGGGCATCTGTGCTAGGTGGCATGTCCCTAGAGCCTCTGTGAGGGCAGATGCTGTGAGTGTCCCCCTTGTACCGCCATTTCTGTTGAAGTAGCACCTCATGTGAGCCAGGCCTTGGTAGAAAACCAGGACCCAGCCAGCCAGGCAGCATAGACTGTGTAGGTGGGGAGGAAGCATAAAGTCACTGATGGCATCTTAACGGCACTCTGGGAAGTTGCAGAGGACCTTAAAATACTCACCTCAGCCTTTATCGGCCTCCGAGTACTGTAGTTCTTAGTGAGCAGGGCTATGAGGAGGGAGTCCAGAGGCCTGAAGCTTCTTGCTGAAGATGGCTCCACGTACTGTGTTAGAGCCGGAGTCATCTCATTAAACAGCCCCGGGAATACCGGGCCCAGGGGAAGAGATTTCTAGTGACTTCTGTTGACACATACATTCCCTATTTCCAGGAAATGCCATAGTCATCATACATGGGTGTCTAGATGGGAGTATGGGGGTTTCTTCTTACATGCGTGTACTTGTGTGTATGAGTATGTGGAAGCCATAGGACAATGTTGAAATTCATTCCTCAGATGCCTTTGACCTTTCTCTCAATATAGGGTCTTTCCCTAGCTGGTGCTCACCTAGGGGTCTAGGCTTGTTGCCCAGGAAAGCATAGGGATTTAACTGTTTTTGTCTTTCTAGCTTTGTGGTTACAAGAGGCACCACCATGCCTAGCTTTTTATTTGTATTTTTTATGATTCTGGGGTTTAAATTTGAATATGTTCATACAGCCAACACTCTGAGCAATTTCTCAAGACCTAAAATCAACAAATCTCAACACACACACACACACACACACACACACACACCCCTTATTCCCACCACTAATAGTCAAACTTGTAATAATGCTGACTAGTCAGAAGGAACCCCAGCGGTTAGGTGTACAGCTCAGCCAAAGGCTGCTGACTGGCTACACATCAGTCCCCCTCAAGGCTGTTTATAAAGCACACAGAGATCTGTTAGGCAGCTCTCTTTTAACCCTGTCTAGCCAGGTCCTGGCGTGGTGACTTGGAGCAAATCTCTCAAGGCATCTGGTCATTTGAACAGTCATCTCATGGTTACAAATTACACCACTGGGTCCAAGAGGCCTGGGAGGTGAGGCAGGATCACCCTTATAATACAGTCAGTTGTTTGAGCCACTCAAGCAAAAGCCAGATTCCTATCATCATGACTGTGAGGATAGGAGTCTGAGAAAGCTCTCCTAAGCTGCAGTTACCAGCTGCTTCGCCTAATCCCACCCAGAAATCAGGCAACCTCCCAGGGTTTCTGTTCAGTTTAAAATGCGCTGTTCGCTGTTCGTAATAGTGACAACTTACATTTGCTTCAGCGAAGCACACTCTTAACACGGTTTTAAATTCCTTCTGTGGCTGAACACAGGCTCAGATGACTAATCCCGTGTTGGGGATTTGGAGCCTCTGACATATTGCCAAGGCTCGCCACTGTGAACAGCTATGCAGTCTCTTTGAAGTCCCTGAAGAAGTGAAGCTCCACCCCCCCCACCACCCCCCCACTGACCTCCTGCTACACACATTTAGCTGGATGACGGGATCCTGGTGAGGGAAGATCCACACCCTGCCATCTCAGATTTTGATCTTCATTTATTCTGTCAACCAATGTGTATTGAGAGAGTCCTCTGGGGAGCATCGTTTTAAAGCTGCCCCACAGAGGTGGATTTCTGCTGTCCTCAGGTCTCGTGGGGCCCAGTCTGGAGCTGGGCAGGTGGAGGGTGACCCTCCTCACCTGAATACTCACTTGCTCTGCTCAGAGAAAGACAGTGGGGGTGGGCAGGGGGACAAGAAGATTGCACAGGACTCTATTCTGAGTCTCAATCATCATTAATAGAGGTCTCATTCCTCCTTCATTTCCTACCCCCCTGTCTCTGCAGTCTCTGCAGTCTCCTTGCTTTTGTCCCTCCCAGGGCCCCTGAAAGGGCAATCCAGCCCTCACTTTGTAGACAAGTTTCACAGTGGTCAGCTTGTCTCAGGGTCCAGAGCCATTAACTCTCATCACTGAGATGGGGGCTCACGCGTACTGAGCCCCGGTCTTGGGCATGGCACATGCCAGGATCTGAATAGATGGGAGCAAGGTGGCAGGTTCAGTTCTGTCTCCAAGACCAAACCAAAACAACCCTTCCTCATCCCTCACACAACGACCCATAGCACAGAGCTGTGACCTATATAACACTGGAGCAGATGTGACTAGAGTTTGGCCTTGGTAGGAACAAGACCTCAGCTTTCGACATCTGGAGCTGCCGTGCCCTCTGGGGTAAAAGTTCAGCATGGATAACCACACAGTAACGAAGGAGTTCATTTCCCAAGCTTGGGTTCTCAAGCTGTTTTACAAAACAGTCGTGTTTTTTTTTTTTTTTTTAAATGTGATTGACACATTACCCTCTGAGAATATACAAGCTGATAGAAGAACCAAACACTTCTAAGAACAAAATTTCCTAGTGACTAATGCTATTCTCTAACCTTTCTGGAAGGAGTGGATGACATGACCGTAGGTGAGAGAATAACTCAGCATAATTAAATTCCCCAAAGGATATCGCTGGGAGAGAGTGAACTGGCCCCACAGTGGGAGGCCCTCCAGCTGTCCACAAGCCCAGGAGCTACAGATTCCAACAAGACTCCTGTTTGCTTCATAAAAACCTGGTTTTTTTTTTTTTGTTTTGTTTTTTGCTTTTTTTAACTTCAGGATTTGCTTGACATCTAGACAGGGAGGAGATAAAAGGGGGCCTCTGACTGCCATGTAATTTTAGTCAGTTGCAGATGAAACACAGCCATCACTCAAAGTGGTGACCCCCGTTCCTGGGGAAGATGAAAAGAGAAGGCGGCTGGAGAAGAGTGCAGTGAGGATGTCTGGACCGAGCTCTCAGGCAGGCTGCTGGGGGAGGGAGAGACAACAGCAGGAGGAGGGGGTGACAGAAAGACACAGGTGCAGCTAGAGAACCAAAGCAGCTCCCAGGGGAAGGCCCACTGGAAAATGAGCGATTTGTTACACATTTTACAATGTTAAGAAAACAAAGTAGCAGCAAAGTTTCCATTGCTGTTGAATGGAGCGCAGAGATGGTAGAGCGCAGAGATGGTCGTCCTTCCGCCTGAAGAGTGGGAGTGGGCTTCATTAAAATGAGCTTCATCCTAGTCCCTTATTCAGCTCATCCCTATGAACTAGAACCCAAGAAGGAGAGCAGTGTGGGCCTGATAGGTGGATAATAAATTCAAAATTGGGGCTGGATAGATGGCTCAGCAGGTACTGGAGATGACCTTGATGACCTGAGTTTGATCCCTGGGAGCCACACAGCAGAGGAGAAAACTAACTCTTACAAGTAGTCCACTAACCTCCACAAATGCACCACGACATGCCCCTGCCCCTGATCTGCCACATAAGATAAGCGCACACATGCGCGCACACACACACAGAGGCTCACATACAATTGTAAAAATTCAAAACCCTCAAAACAGGAGAAAAATAGAACAGGTGCATCACTGACACCCAATGACTAAGACGGGCTCAGTTTTAAGTCAGCCAATGAGACAATTGTCTGAAGAGCACATTTAAAAACACATAGGTACCAGATCCCCGCCCATACTCAGAGACAGGTTGACTCCCAGGAGATCTATCACAACTAGGCACACAGGTGACACGCCCCTCTACTCTAATACTTGGCCTAACTGGGACCCCCGCCATGGAGCCCCGAGAATGCAGGATCTATCTGCCCTGCTGGAGACACATCATCCTTCCAGTCCACAACTGCACCCAGGAACAGAACAGGTGCTCCAACATCCCCCTCCCCACGCCTACACCCAGAGACAGCGGAACTCCCAGGAGGTCCGACATAACCACACTTGCAGAGACAGCCTGACCCAAGGAGGTTCATCATAACCAGGCTTACAGGAGGAACAGGATCCAGCCAGAGACAGCAAGGCCAGTTAACACCTGAGATAACCAGACGGTGAGAGGCAAGCACAAGAACATAAGCAACAGAAACCAATGCCACTTGGCACTAGCATAACCCAGCTCTCCCACCACAGCAAGCCTTGATACCCTAACACATTTGAAAAGCAAAATTCTGACCTAAAATTCCATCTCATGAAGATGATAGAGGAACTCAAGGAAGACATAAATAATTCCCTTAAATAAATACAGGAGAACATAGGTAAACAGGTAGAAGTCCTTAAAGAGGAAACACATAAATCCCCTAGAGAAATAAAAGATAATACAATCAAACACATAAATCCCATAGAGAAATAAAAGAAAATAAGGTGAAGGAATTGAACAAAACCATCCACGATCTAAAAATAGAAATAGAAACAATAAAGAAATCACAAAGGAAGACAACCCTGGAGATAGAAAACCTAGGAAAGAGATCAGGAGTTATAGATGCAAGCATCACCAACAGAATACAATGAGATAGAAGAGAGAATCTCAGGTGTAGAAGATACCATAGAAAATATTAGCACAACAGTCAAAGTAAATACAAAATGCAAAAAGCTCCTAACCCAAAACATCCAGGAAATCCAGGACACAATGAAAAGACCAAACCTAAGAATAACAGGAATAGAAGTGAAAATTCCCAACTCAAAGGGCCAGGAAACATCTTCAACAAAATCATAGAAGAAAACTTCCCTAACCTAAAGAAAGAGATGGTCATAAATGTACAAAAAGCCTACAGAACACCAAATAGATTGGACCAGAACATAAATTTCTCCTGTCACATAATAATCAAAACACTAAACACACAGAACAAAGAAAGAATAGTAAAAGCAGCAAGGGGAAAAGGCCAGGTAACATATAAAGCAGACTTATCAGAATTACACCAGACTTCTCAACTGAGACTCTAAAAGCAGAAGATATTGGACAGATGTCATGCAGACCCCAAGAGAACACAATCCCCATCAAAATTCCAATGCAATTCTTGACAGAGAACAATTCTCAACTTCATCTGGAATAACCAAAAACCCAGGATAACAAAAAAAAAAAAAAAAAAAAAAAAAAAAAATCTCAACAATAAAAGAACTTCTAGGGGAATCACCATCCCTGACCTGAAGCTGTATTACAGAGCAATAGTGATAAAAACTGCATGGTATTGGTACAGAGACGGGCAGGAAGATCAATGGAATAGAATTGAAGACCCAGAAATCAACCCACACACCTATGGTCACTTGATCTTTGACAAAGAAACCAGAAACACAGCATTTTCAACAAATGGTACAGGCCTAACTGGTAGTCTGCATGTAGAAGAATGCAAATTGATCCATTTTTATCTCCTTGTACAAAGCTCAAGTCCAAGTGTTTCAAGGACCTCCACATAAAAGCAGATTTGCCAAAGCAAATAGAAGAGAAAGTGGAAAAGAACCTTGAACATATTGGCATAGGGAAATTTTTCCTGAACAGAATACCAATGGCTCAGGCTCTAAGATCAATTGACAAATGGGACTCACGAAACTGACAAGCTTCAATAAGGCAAAGGACATTGTCAATAGGACAAAACAGCAACCTACAGATTGGGAAAAGATGTTTACCAACCCTACATCTGATAGAAGGCTAATATCCAAAATATACAAAGAACTCAAGAAGTTAGACTCCAGAAAACCAAATAACCCAATTTAAAAATGGGGTACAGAGCTAAACAGAGAATTCTCAACAGAGGAATCTCGAATGGCGAGAAACACCTAAAGAAATGTTCAACATCCTTAGTAACCAGGGAAATGCAAATCAAAGCAACTCTGAGATTCCACTTACATCAATCAGCATGGCTAAGACCAAAAACTTAGGTGACAGCAGATGCTGGTGAGGATGTGGAGAAGAGGAACACTCCTCTGTTGGGAGCCAACTTTGAGCAGAAAGGGCTATCATCTTTGCAGCCATCTCAGGCCATATACCCTGACAAGAGACTTGTTTTCAACAGCCTACAACAGCTGAGCACACTCTGATAAACATCTTTTTTTCTCACATATCTTGTTTTGCTGCTTAGTGCCCCCAACTGCAAGGTGCACGTGGTCTCCAAGCTGCAAGACACATGACGTAGTGCCTTCAGCTGTGCTTGCCACTGTGGAAAGGCACGTGATAAAGGGTATAAATACCCGGGATTTCCTTTCAATAAAAGACTTGATCAGACTCTGTCTTGTCTCCATTCTTCGCAGCATCTCTTACCCCTCCCACTCTCTCTCTTGCTAGACCCTGACCGGCGAATGGAGCAGCAGCGCCGGGCAGATACAAAGCGGCCCCCGAACGTGGAGCAGAACGGGCCGTTACACTCCTCCATTGCTGGTAGGATTGCAAGCTGGTACAACCATTTTGGAAATCAATCTGGCAGTTCCTCAGAAAATTAGAAATAGTTTTACCTGAAGACCCAGCTATAGCACTACTGGGCATACACCCAAAAGATGCTCTAACATATAACAAGGACACATGTTCCACTATGTTCATAGCAGCCTTATTTATAATAGCCAGAAGCTAGAAACAACCCAGATGTTCCTCAACAGAAGAATGGATACAGAAAATGTGGTATCATTTACACAATGGAACTACTCAGCTATTGAAAAGGATGACTTCACGAACTTTGTAGGCAAGTGGATGAAACTAGAAAATATCATCCTGAGTGAGGTAACCAGACCCAAAAGGACATACATGGTATGTATTCACTGATAAGTGGATATTAGTCACAAAGCTCAGAATACTCAGGATACAATTCACAGACTATCGGAAGCTTAACAAGAAGGAAGGCAAAAGTGTGGATACTTGAAACCCACTTAGAAGGGGGAACAAAATAATCATGGGAGGCAGAGAGAGGGAGGAACCTGGGTAGAAGAGGAGACAGGGAGGGAAAAAGAGGGGACAGGACCAGGTATGGGAAGAGACTTCTCAGGAGAGAAGTCCAGAGGGCCAGGAAAATGAATAGAAATAAGTAGCAGTGAGGGGTGGAGAACTTGGAAAACCACTAGAAAGTCCCAGACACCAGGGATGGGAGAGGCTCTCAGGACCCAATGGGATGCATTAGCCAAAACACACAACAGTGCGGAGATAGACCTGAAGAGACCACCTCCAGTAGATAGACATGGCCCCAGTAGAAGGCTAGGGTCACCCACCCACCTACCTCAAAATTTTTGACTCAGAATTGTCCACGTCTAAAGGAAATGCAGGGACAAAAATGGAGCAGAGACTGAAGTTAAAGACCATCCAGAGACTGTCCCACCATGCGATCCATTCCATCTGCAGACATCAAACCCCAACACTATTGCTGATGCCAAGATGTGCTTGCTGACAGGAGCCTGGTGTGGCTGTCCTCTGAGAGCTCTGCCGGCACCTGACTAAGACAGATGCGGATTCTCACAGCCAACCACTGGACTGAGCCCGGGAACCCCATTGGAAGAGTCAGAGGAAGAGCTGAAGGAGCTGAAGGAAATTGCAACCCCATAGGAAAAACAACAATATCAACCAACCTCAGAGCTTCCCAGGGACTAAGCCACTAACCAAAGAGTATACATGGGTGGGTCTATGGCTCCCGATACATATGTAGCAGAGGATGGCTTTATCTGGCATCAGTGGGAGGGGAGGCGCTTGGTCCCGTGGATGATTGATGCCCCAGAGAAGGGGGATGCTAGAGGGGTGAGGCAGAAGTAGGTGGGTAGGTGGAGGAGCACCCTCTTAGATGTAAAGGGGAGGAGGATGGAGTGGGGAGGTTCAGGAAGGGAGACCAAGAAGGGGGATAACATTTGAAATGGAAACAAATGATTAATTAAATTTTTTTGTTTTAAAATAAACAAACTACATAGGTAGAATTCTACTGGTGATACCTCTCCCCCAGGACTCCACACCCACACTCTTGGGACCTTTGACTGTAATGAATGCTGAACTCATTAATTTTCTTGTCGTTATGACAGAACATGTGACAAGAGCAACTTAGAGTTGGCTCACTGTTTGAGGGTGTGTTGGTCAATCCTGGTAGAAGAGGCCTTGAGGAGTGTAGAACAGGCTGGCCACATGTGCCCACAGTCAGGAAGTTGGAAGGAACAGATGCTGGTCCTCAGCTCCCTCTTCCCACTTTATTCAGCCTGGAGCCCTGACCCAGGCCATGTAGTGGCACTGCTCACACTCAGGGTGGATCTTCCTTCTTCAGTGAAACCTCTCTGGAAACTCCCTTATAGATGATAGGCCTGGAGGTGTGTCTCCTAGGCAACTCCAAAACTTGTCAAGTTGACAATCGACATTTGTCACCACCAGCACTGTTCCGTGATTAAATTGTTATGTAGCATTGCTAGGAAGGGGCTTTGTAGTCTTCAAAAAGATATGCTGTGGAATAAACCAGCTACTAATGTGACTTTATTTGGAAATAGAAGCTTATTATTGCACATATTGAGACATTTCCTTACTGGGACAAAATCCCTTAGATAAACAACTTATAAGGAAGAGGCATTTGTTTGAGTTTATTGCTTCACAGATTTTAGTCATTGCTCACATAGCCATGCTGCTTTGGGCCTATGACCAGGCAGAATGAAATGCAGAGAAAAATCATTTCCTCTTGGTGACATGGTAGCAACAAGAGGAAGGAGTCTACATCCTAACTTCCTTCTACTCGGCCCCGACTCTTAAAGTTTCCGCTCTGAATAAGACCACAGGCTGATGGACTTTCTGTTGCTGGAATAAAATATCTTGACAGAATCAGCTGAAGGGAGAACAGGTTTATTTCCACTCACACCTCTTGGCTACAGTTCATCAAAGCAGGGATGGCACGGTGGGGGGAGCTTGAGGCAGCTGCTGACATCATATCCGTAGTCAGGAGCAGGGAGAGATGAATGCATGCAAACTCAGTGCTCAGCTCATCCGATTCCTTCATACTGTCCAGGGAACGATGCTGCCCACTTTCAGGGTGGGTCTTCCCATATCAATTAAGGCAATCAAGACAATCCCTGCAGATACACCCACAGACAGTCTAATCTAGACAAACCTTTGTTTGACTCTCTTCCCGGGTGATTGCAGGCTGTGGAGAGTTGGCAATCAGAACTAAACATGACTCTATGCCTTTAACACACGGGATGACATTGTGAGAAAGCTAAGCTCTGACCATAGCATTAGGGAAGAGTGATGTCATCAGGGTGGCCCCAGGTAAGCAGTGGGAGATGTGGGCTCAGACAGGGAGAGAGAATACAAAGATGATGACAGCATTGAAGACAGAGGCAGTCACTGGAGTGATGTTGTTATAACCAGAAACACTCTGACCTGGAAGAGGGAGAGGAAGACCCCTAGATAGATGCTCTGGAGAGAACACTCAGTTTTGGCTTTAGCCTATAGTACTATGGAAAAGTAGCCATCAATCTCTAAGCTTATGCTAGGTCCAGGACACTATTGCAGGTATGAGACCAGACAGGAAAGCTGTCCAGAGCATTTTCCAGCTAGGAACAGAGGGAAGAGAGGCCAGGATCCCTGCTGGTTTAGGCACTGAGGGGCATGTGGCAGAAAAGATTGTGACGTTACAGAATACAGCGGCCCTATCAGCCAGCAAAAAAATGGGGACTTTAGTCCTGTTGTCACAAGAGACTGAAATCAGTCAGCATTCTGCAGTGGGGCACAGAGGTGGGCTTGCCCCTTGAACCTCAAGAAAGAGCCCATGAATGCCTAAGCCAAGGACTCCACTGAACTGGCCAAGACAGTGTTAAACTAGAGCAGCTTTAAGAGCACATTGTGTGCTAGGTCCCCACGTGTGGAGTCATCTGTCTGCAGGGGCACAGAGAGCCCACACTGAGATGAAGGCAGTTCCATGACTCAAGGATATGCTGGTTTATTCTCTCTTTACCCGAAGGGCTGATGATTTAAAGCAAATCAGATATTCTCAAGACATAAATCAAAATGATCACGATAACTGCCTCTCACGGATTCCAGTGAAAGTAAAACCACACATGACACCAGAAACAAATACAGAAGTTGGTCACAGACAACAGCATGCTGGTAAATATTTAACAATCTGTTATCTGTGAAAAGGAAGAGATCATTTTTAAAGCCCTGATTCATGGCACTTGCCAGTTACCATGTGTGAATGCTCCTGGCATGGCCACATTCAAACAACAGGCTTGGAAAATTCCCAAAGACGGGCAGTAAGCACTCCTGAGCTGGCAGGAGCTGGCTGCAGCACAAAGCTAAATGGTGAGACCTGTCAGGACAGTTGACTTCAGTTGAGTCCGGATGGATAGACATGAGGAGGTGAAGCCGAGGTGTGCCCTACCTCCCCTCCAAAGTACAGAGGTGCTGCCTCCCTAGACCACCTCAGCCTGGACCGATTCAACCACTGCTTACTTCTGTTGCCACATGCTAATCTCAAACTCTCACCCTTTCACCCAGAACGTATGCTTCATTCCAGTCTGTAAAGCCAAGCGATTTGCTGTCTTCTCTCCAACTCCACATCCAACTCAGCACCCATCATCCTCTGGCCCCTCAAGACCTGGTCCTCCCCATGCCTCCCTATTTCAGCATCCGGTGCTTCTGTCCAGAGGCAAAAGGCAGGGATCTAGGACACAGCCCCAACATGGCTTTTTCTTTTCCTTTTCCTATAGCCATAAGGTACTGGGGCTCAACAGTGTGCTCCTCAAACACAGAAGAACATAGACACTGACCTGCTATGTTCTGCATCTATCTCATCCCAAACCCCAGAATGGGTCATTTAGATTATAGTGGTGGCCTCCTGACTCAGCTCCCCACAGCCAGCCAGCCACCCTATTCTGTACAATAGAATGTCCACGCAGAACTGTACCCCCACTCTTTCCAGCCATATCCACGGTTAAAACTTGCAGCGGCTTGTCATTTCTCTTGGTAGACATCCCCTATCCTAGACTGTAGCCACTCATGCAGTCCTTGCCATGTCTTCCATGTTATCTTGTTTCAGCTGTTTCCTCCTCCTCTTGCCTGTGATGTTGGCTTTTCCTATCTACTTCCTCCTACCTGAACTCTTGGCCAACTCCCTGCTGCTCTTCTCCTGGGCTCTGCCTGGTTACCCAGTGCTCAGCTTTCAGCTCTTAACAGTAATAGCACTTCATTGAAGAAATCTTCCTGACTTCCCAAGACTATCGGGTGCCAGGACTCCTTGTTCATCTGCTTCATAACTGTTATCCCAATTACAATCAATCATTTGTAGAATAATTTAATGCCTACTCCCTCATATATATATATGTGTGTGTGTGTGTGTGTGTGTTTATACACACACATTTTTATTTTGTTTATGCATGTGCCTGAGTGCATGCATGTGTATCATGTGTATCATATGTGCACAACATCTGTGGATATCAGAAGAGGGCATCAGATCCTCTAAAACTGGAGTTACAGGCAGCTGTGAGCTGGCATGTGGAAGTTGGAAACCAAGTCTGTGTTTTCTGCAAGTATAGTAAATGCTCTTAACCACTGAGCCATCCCTCTAGGATCCCCTTCTCTTAGATTTAAAGAGGGGTTGACATATAAGTCTAGCTGTTGCTTTGTTAGCTGTTACGATAACCTCTTTGTGCAGAGGTCATATAAGAAATATAGAATTAAGTAAAAAATAAAAAAAAAAACCTGAGGTCAGATAAAAATGTACAGAAAGATTTCAGTTTGTGGAAACAACATAAATGTTTATTAGAATAGGCTGGGTATAGATAGAATGGGATTCCAGGGAAAAGAGAAGAGGGAGGAAAGGGCGTGTGCATGCCTGCATATGTGTATTCATATGTATGGACTGGACCACATACCATAGAATATGTATGGAGGTCAGAGAACAAGCAAGGTGTCAGGATTTGCCTTCCTCCTGTTTAAGACAGGGTCTCCTTGTTTTCTCCCTTATGCTCCAGGCCAGCTGACTCAGGAGCTTTCAGGGAATCATCTGCTTCCACCTTCCATCTCCCCATAGAAGTGTGGGGATTACAGAAGCTCATCCTGTGTGCCTGGCTTTTCTATAGTTTCTGGGGATTTGAACTCAGACACCCACATTTGTGTGGTAGCATTTTTACCCACTGAGCTGTCTTTACAGCTCCACAAGTAAGTTTTGTATGCTCCTATCTATGAAGTTAGAGTCATAGTGACCTGTTCCCTGAAACTTCACCCAGCTGATACCCTGTTCTGTAAGGTATCTGTACTCCCCCTGAACACCTATGCTCCGGTGTCATCCCCTTCCCCACATCCTGTCTTTTTGTGTTTATAACCCCTGTGTGAATAAGTAAATTACGATTTGATTTAAATAATTAAATAAATTAAAAAAAAATACCAAACCAAAAAAAAAAACAAAAAACAAACAAACAAAAAACAACAAAAAAAATAGTGCAGAATCTATGGGGAAAAAAAAAGAAGTTATGAGCTCAGTTTTTATAAGGAAGGGTTTTCTCTCTAATCCGAAAAAAAAAGAATATTATGGTTTCAGTATAGCAGAAGAGGCACAAATGGAGGTTAAGTACCAGATGAATTTGTCCTGCCTTCATTCCACAGTAACCAGCAGGTCACTGGATACAGTGTGTTCTCCCAGCCCACCTGTGGCAGCAGCGGTTCTTGAAGGCAGACATCTGTGTCCCAGAAGGTACTGTCACATTAGGTGCCTGAGACAAGATTTTCTTCCCGGAGTCTAACTGGCCCGATGACAAACAACAGGTACAGAAAGCCCAGGCTTGCAAATCTGCTTAATCAAAGCCCAGGGGAGAGTCTTCGCCATTAAGCAGGGTTTTTATTTCCTTCGGGATGAAGATATTGTAGAGTAAATTTCTCTCTTATTCCAAAGAATGAATTCTTAAAAGAGAGGACACATTCCCCACATACATTCCCTACAGCTGCCTGGTTTTTTTTTTTTTTTTTTTTTTCTACAAGTAGATGAGAAACTGCAACTCTACCATCTCTGTGATAAATTAAGGCTCCTACTAGCAGACGGAGCAACGGAAGGTTGTTTGTAACATTAATACTCCCGGGGCCTGAAATCACGGCATCGGGGCTGCATATCAACGTCTGGCAGAAACAAATCAGTTGCAAGATAAAATCCAATAAACTACATCTCTGCTCGATGCCCATCAAAAATACCCATCTTACTTGCTTGGGAATATATCCTTTAGATTGGTTTATTTAAGGCAAGACAACTGCCAGAGCCCAGACAGTGCAGCAGCTGGGCTGCCTGCCAATCCCAGGCAGGTATGGGGTCTCTTTTTGGGGCTTGGAGAAAGACCTTTAGTTTCAGGAAGTCTTTATTAGAAGAGAAGTCATTGTGGCTATCACTCCAGCTCATCTCTTTGGTAAATGTTCTTTGGTATATACATATACATGTGCAAATTTATTTGATTATCCAGGGATTTATGACATGGCAGAATTATACTTTGACCCAGATATAAAGTTTGGCCTAAGGTACACCCTAACAACAGATTGAGCCAAGCTAGAATCTGTTGAAGCAAGCGGTGAAAAACTGTTTGAAAGTGGGTGACCTTGAGACAGGGTTAAAGTAAAGACACAGAAGAGTTGCAGAAGCCATTATTAGCTTCCTGACTAGCACAGATGACTTGATTCTATCAACCTGTCACCCTGAAAGGCCGACAGCTCAGTCCTAGAGGAGAGAACAAAAGCCACAGATAAGATTTCAAGGGTTGAGCAGAGCAGATTGGAAACTCAATTTGGTGGACAAGAAGAGGGGAGAGTGAAGCTCTGGTTTCTGATTCCCCCATGAGTTCAGATAGTTCATGGACCCAATAACCCATATATGCATTATATACATAAGTTCATACATACTCATGTTATATATCATATCATATGTGTGCCCACACACTCATAAGTGTGAAAGTTGAGAGGCTTGTGGAAGTCTATATTTCTCCTTCCATCACATAGGTCCTGGGATTGAACACAGCTCACTGAAGCTCTGTTTAGAAGATTCCAGAAACCTAGGGTAGGTGAGGGACAAGACAGGCAGGACAGCATGTTTCTTCAGTAAATCAGGAATGTATCTACTGTGGCCTGAGAATGCCCACGCAGAGGGCTTGGAGTAACAGAATGGCAGAGCAGTGTCCATTTTGAAAACCATGTTAGATTTCTCTATATTATCCCTTCTTCCCTATGAGAGGGAGCCATCTTGATGGCCACTTGCCACTCTCTATCATGGTTTTCTTAGCCGAGAAGCAAGGGCCGAGTTGCCTGGCGTTGTTACATGTGTGGATGTGAGGAGAAGGAGCTCTGGACATCTGAGAATTGAGACAGGCTGAGAGTCAGGTTGAAAACAAGTTTACTTCCCGATCTCTGATCCCAGGGCCCAAAACAGTATTTGACACAAGTGAGGCCACTTGATAAGCATTTGTTCGATAAATATTTGTGGGAGGAATGACAGGCAGGGTGGCTGAACAAACAATACACATTACAATCAGGTTCACCAAGAATAAATTAGGTAGACTTAGGAAAATCAGGCAATACAAAAAATTAAAGTTTTTGTTGTTGTTTTTGTTTTAATAAATATGTGTAAAGCAGCCCTGTGCTTTATTTAAGGTCTTCCCTGTAAGGCTGGAAGAGTTCAGGCCTTTTAGGTACTTCCTAAGGTCAACCAGAAGGCCTCTCTGATGAGCCCAGAATCCATGTTAGCCAACTCAGTGAGTGGTCCACTGCTCCATCTCAAATGAAAGCAGTATCAGGAAGAGAAACCATCCAACATGGCTTTCAAACTGTAAGCACTGCCCTGCAACCTGTTCCCACCATCCTGTGTGTGGATATCTCTCCTGGCCACTGAAGATACACTCTTTACTGAAGTAGCATGCTGGTGTTCTGCTGTCCTTCACCTCCCCAGGCCTCTGGAATCTTCTAGGATGGAGATCTTTTCTTTTGACAACGTAAGAAAGATCTTGTCCGCTTTTGCCATCGTCATCTTCATGACTGAATTTTCTGATTCTTTATCACAGATGAGCCTTTGACTCCTGTGTGTGCACTACCGCAGCTCTGAGAACCTTCAAAGAAGTGAACTACACAGGCAGTGCCAGAGCACCCCAGGAAACCCATGAAAAGGGCTAGGACCACTGAGCAGGAGTCCTCAGTGCTGAAACTGTTCTCGCTCTTGGCCCAGGAGTTGTGCTTTTGTCTCAGGCTCCTGTTCTTACTTGCTTTCTCTAGGAAATGGTGCATTTCATAACCAGAGTCCTTCAGTCAAGAACCACAATAGCTGCCGGACTGCTAAATGCTGAGTGCTTCATTATAGATAATGGGTTCACCTACGTATGAAAGCAGGAATCCAGTACATGGAGAACACACTCAGAAAGTGTGAGGGCTTCAGCCATGTGTCCCACTCTGCCTCTATGCCTGCTCGCAGTCTGCCAGCTGAAGACCTTGACCTGGCTGTGCCTGCTGAAGCTGTGCTGTGAAGCTGGGCAGAAGCTTTGGGAGTCATAATTTTATCCACTGACTATGAAGCTCTTGGGACAAGTGTCTGGCACAAGTCCTAGATGTCATGATTCAGACACGAGAGCAGGCAAAAGCTCCAGTCTGCTCACCCATACCTACAGATTATAAGTGACATTGGATGCAGGCTCTGAGCCATAAGAGCTAGACATACACTGTCTCCTTAAATCTTCACAAAGAAGCTACAAGGTGGGGACCAGTATTATCCCTACTTGCAAGCGGAAGAACTGAGGCGCAATGGTTTTTTAAATTTGTGTAAGGTCATTAAGCTACTGAGTGATGGAACCTAGTTTCCCAATTCCCAATGCTCCCAGCTAGCAGAGGACAGCCTGCACCGAAATGCAAACCTGGGAGAACTCAGCACAAAGCAATCTGACACCTGACAATATTGTATATTCACTGAGCCCATGAACCCCCCAAAGACTCAACAGTCAGCCACATGAGACTTTGCTTAGGACTGTATTAGAAATTACCTTTTGAACCCCAAGCATGGGGCCTGTGCATTCCCAGGTCAGGGTGTAGTAGCTTATGGTATCAGGTGGAACCTTCCTGTCCACTCTCTGTGATTAATGCATGACTTGGGAGTTCATTACTGGCCCATGCCAGCAATGTCCCCAGCCCTCCCTGAGGCTTGCTGCAAGATCAATTTTCCCAGCAGAGAGAAAACTACAGACTCAGCTCCTGCCTAGATTTTATCACCTGCTCCAAGAGAACTGGGGGGGGGGGGACTGAACAGTTTAAAGGCAAATGGGAACAAAATGTAGAGCATGTTACTAGGGATGCCGTCTTCACAGACCCCACACAGACCCTGGTATGCAGGAAGAAATATGGTTCTGATCCCCGGTATCTATGGTGAGTCAGCAGAATGGACTTGGCATTGGGATTGGAGTCCACACTTGAAGTCCTGTGGCCACAGGACCCATCTGTGAGACAAGGACAGGGAAGACAGATCTCCAGCAACAATGCTACCTATACAGCTCTGTTGGTGAAAACCTTCCCAGAAACCATCAATAGTTTTAGCCATTTGTATTTCTGCTGCTTGGTCCTCTCTCAGTTTAAGGTGGCCTGTCAACTTGATGATTAAGCCTGGTATGCATCCCTGCAAATTCCTCCATGACCATGGAATGCCTCGTACTCAAGGATGTCTAGTGCTCTGCCATGACAACTTTAGTTCAGGCTCCTCTGGACCATCTCCACCTAGGCTGGCATCTCTTACAGCATAAGTGGCCTATATGGGCCTGAGATCCTAGTGTAGGATGCTGCATCAGTTTTCTTATCACTGTGAGAGACTTCTGAGCAGGAACAACTTGTGAGGCAGGAAGGACTTATTTTGACTCATCATCTCAGAGGGTTCAGTTCACAGTCACTTGGCTTCCTGGGCTTGGGAAGAGCATGGTGGTGGAGGAAATGTGTGGTGAAACAGCTTATTCATCAACTAGCACACAGGAAGCAGAAACAGACAGGAAGGGCCAAGGAAAAATATTCAAGGATAAACCCCACCCAATGACCTTCTTCTTCTAGCTAAGCTACTTCTTTCTTAAGGTTTCTAGAATCATCCAAAGTAGCACCACCATCTTGGGATCAAGTTTTCAACATGTGTGTCTATGTGGACACTTCACATTCAAACCATATCAGATGTGATGGCTCCCTGGCCTTCTGAGTACCCTTCACTGATGCTCATCTGTATTCTTAATACAGACCTTAAGAACCTGGGGACCAGAAACGAGGTTCCTATGTTTGTATGGAGCTCTGCTTGCTCTTAATGGTCGAAGACATTACACTAATTTCTAACATATTTGCAGTTCCCTCTAAGGAAAACCATCTCAGGGACAGCTTAAAGGACGGCTCCAAGCAGCCATTTTTGTGCCTCATGTCTGCCCATGAACCAGCTAGCTGATCATGACATACTCTCTACGCAGAGGAGGAAAATTCAAAGACTCTTTGGTGACACATTACAAAAACTGAGCAGAGCCAGTTAGATTCAGTTTCTTACACTAAATTTCAAAAACTAAAATCTAAATGGCAAATTAACCAGTTTTTTTTCCCCAGAACTGAAACTTTTTAAAAAGAAGCTTCAAAGATGGTCTTGAGGTAGCCAGGAATCAGAGGGACACAGAAAACATCAGCCCTGGCCTGGATACTCAGACGCTGTGATGTAGAGCTAAGAGATGGGCAAAGGGACATTGGTTGCTGGAACGGATGTGGAGCCTGGCCTGTGCCTTTCCATGTTGAGCATGGCACGAGAGCTGGACGGGCACTGGAAACCTGGGAGCAGCCACTTTGGTTCTAGTTCTAGTTTCATGCTCTACTCAAAGCCAGAGCTTCGGTGTGCTGTTCTGTAAGGTCCCTGCTGACCTTGCTGCTCCCTCAGGCCACCCCCACAGTCACCCCAGTGTCTGATGTGGCAATAAGGATCCTGCAGGGCATCTCTGAGGGCTCACGATGAGCAGAGTTGTTGGTCTCTTAAGGTCTGAAGCCTGTGGCACTGCTCTGCCCACGTCAGCTGCCTCAGCCTTTCCCTAGCATCAATGGACCACACCATGGTTCCCACCAGGGTTCCCTCTTCTCTCTGCTGAGCAATCTAACTTGTAGCAAAGCCCAATGATGAGCACAAGATAATTTTCAGCTAGGTCTGAGACTGAGACAGTTTTCCTTAGAGGGGACTCTGGGTGCGATAAAAACTACTGTAATATTGGCAGCCATTGAGGAGCAGAAGGGGGAACCACACAAATACAGCAGCCTTGTTCCTTGTCCTCAATCTTAATCTATTCTAGATCCTCAATGGGCACCACAGACACACACAATGCTGGTAATTAACAAACCGTGTTACCAAGGATCTACGGGCTTCTGAGAAGGCCTGTAATCCCAAAAATTTGGAGACTGGGACCTTAAACTCAACAACCCAATGCAATGTTTCAGATTATTTTTAAGCGGAGACTTTAACGCAATCATGTGAGTACGTTTTCAAAGAATTTCACACACCAGATTTTTAGGATGTATGTCATTCAATTATGCTTCTACATATGGCGAGTGATATTTGAGGCAGCTTGTGTGTTTTTTCAGTCCTCTGTATTATAAATTATGTATCGTATGCCGCAAAAAGATAAATGTGTATATTGGTTCTTATATATATTTAGAAGTGCCCATCTTCTCGGAAAGAAAAGCAGCAGATTTTACATGGGATTTTACATGGCCTGAGTTGCCAATAGGGTAGGCTTGAATAAGAGGTGAAACCAGGAAGTGAGTGAGCTGTAGTTTTATTCAATTTTTATCTCATGTGATGTGCATGTACCAATGCAGTTGCCCATAAAGGCCAAAAGAAGGCGTCAGATCCCCCAGAGCTGTAATTACGATGATTATGAATCGCCAAAACTCAGAACCTCTCAAGAGCAGTATATGCTCACCTTGTTGAGGCACCTCTCCAACCCCTGACTAAGATTTTCTATCATCTATACCTCCACCCAGAGGCCTGCTCCTCTGTTCCTCACCTTCTGTAACTGTCATTTTGCTTTGGTGATGCTTCACCCCAGCTATAAGCATGATGCTTCTCGGTATATACATATTCACATCACTTAGATCCAAGCAGGATGGAACTGTTTTCGTCTCCATAAATATACATCACTTATTATTTCAGACAAACAAAGGTTATTTATACTCTTTGTCAGAGAGAGCAACAGTCACCCCTGAAACAAGAAATAGCACACTGAATTCATGTCAGTGCAGAAGGGCTCAGGTCATGCCAACAGTAGTTGACATTGTCAACTGTAATCTGTCTTGTGCCCATGAAAGAGACAAGGGAGGAGTGCACTTGGGTAAATTGAATGGCATGTTGTAATATATATTTATTGCCCTTAAATTAAAACATTTCCTCCTGGAGAGAGGACAGAGGCTCCTAAGACTGCAGAAGCACAGAAAGTTACAAGATTTACAGGCACCCCAGATCTAGGCTATAAGAATAGTAAATACTTGTGAGAGGAATACTGTTTCTGTGGAACAGCCTGCAAGCTGATACATGTAGCTCGGGGTACAGCTCATGTGAGTCTTGCCCAGCGATGGTGCCCTTTCATTAGTGCATTTTCCTTTGAGTCAAGCACACTCCTGTTACTAACCCCCTCCATGTTCTGTAAGCAGTCTCAGTGAATTTACTGGTTAACCAAAACTAGACTAGGGTTGAACCAGTTCACTGGTCTATTGTCACTGTTTCACATCTTTGGAAAGTCCCACAATAAAGAGAACATCCATTCATGCCAATAGAGGGAAGGTAGTGAATATAATCATCTAGGCATCCTGGTTGTCTAGATGGCAAGATGGGGGTGCCCATCGACTTGACCACAGGCAGTTATGAACGAGAATCTCTTCCTTCAGAATTAAGCCCTGGGTAGAGAAACAGGTAACGTAGGGTTGGACTCCATATTCAAAGATTAAGAAAATGCCAGCTCGATGAGTCCTTCAGAAAGTGATCTATTTTAGCATCTGAAGAAAAATGAAAGAAAACTTCTGAACCCCAAAACACAGTGGAGAAAGTTGCAGTGGTGGCACTCCTTTAGTCCTAGCACTTGGGAAGCAGAGCAGGCAGATACTGTGAGTTCAAGGCCAGCACTGGTACCACAGTAGTAGTTCCAGGACAGCCAGGCTACACAGAGATACCCTGTCT
Source organism: Mastomys natalensis (assembly GCA_021653895.1). Taxonomy (NCBI): domain Eukaryota; kingdom Metazoa; phylum Chordata; class Mammalia; order Rodentia; family Muridae; genus Mastomys; species Mastomys natalensis. The sequence goes on along the minus strand of JAJTUV010000625.1, from coordinate 431,459 downwards.
CAAAAAGAAGAGAGAGAGAGAGGGAGGGGAAGGTAGGGTGGGGAAAAGAAATCTGTAGACGGAGGAAGAGACAAGGGGACAAACAACAGAGCAGAGAGAGTGGCATGGGGAGGAGGGGGGGGATTAGAATCGAGAGGAACACTGCAAGAGGCACAGTAATACTCTGCAAATATGTCACTGCCTGTGGATGTGGAGCCACCAAAGGACAGTCTAGACAGAGGCAAAACTAGATCAGTGACACAGAGGACAAATGCAGCAAATTGAGGAGAAGACGTGGCAAGTAGGAGAGTCTCTGCCCTCACTGTGATGGCAGGCAAGGTGGAGCAAAGATGTCAAACTTAGAACATGTCTTCCCTAAAGAGCAGAGCACCATAGGAAAGTTCTTTCCATTCGTTATTCTGGAACACGTTGAGTGACATAGACCCATACTTACTTATCCAAATAAAACACTTCAGTAACGGCAAGAAAGAACAAGTGGTTCCAGCAATTTAGCAAGGAAACAAAGGAACAGAGAGAGTTTGTTGTTATTTTGCAGAAGGAACAAAATCAGGGCCCTCTTAGACTGTTACTGCAGAACACAAAACATGGAAGACAATGGACTGATATCTATAGACTGAAATGGGAAAATAATTCTATGTAAGAGTTCTAGGAGGGGAGGTGTCTTTTGTATACAAAAGTGTTATATTCTTAGATCTGCGGCATTTGGGCTAAAATAACACTTACATGCTCCTGATTCAGAACTGCAGGGGATAGATGATTAACAGAACCCAAGAGAAGAAAACGAACACCTGGAAGAGAAACCTCCACAGACCAAGCAGCTCGGCAAGTAAGAGGTAAAATCTAAATAAGTAATGTGCTTGCTTACAGAGTGAAGAAACCGCCAACACTCTTTGAAAATAAAGACTAAGGGGTTGTTTTTGTTTATTAAATTTATTTGGCCCTAAATCTATAACAACAATGACAATAATAGAAAGTAAGAATTGTAGATGTGAGGGTGGGAGCGGGGGAATGGGAGAAGATGCTAAGGAGTAGTCAAATGAATACTGTGATTCAAATCCTAGGGTTTCAACGGATGTGAGAAATGGAGGAAGACAAATTCAATAGGTGAAGAAACCTAGACACTATAAGCTAAGTAATCTGCCCAGATCGCTACAGTTAGAGAATAGAGTGTCTGATCCTGAACAGAGGAATGTGGCTCTAGAATTCACACTTAATGACTTGGGCAGCACACTGACGGCTCAGTGGTTAGAGACCCATGAGTTCTTCTGGGCACTGGAGGACAGGTGCTAGGCTAAGTCCAGAAGTCATTCCCAGTACAGAGCCAGCTCCTCAGGATAAAATAAAAGCCAGCATCATTCCAATGGGGAATGCTTACCACAGAAGCATTGGCTGTGGTTTATGGAAGGCCTGGTGTTACCATTCGTTTTTGTCAACCTTGGAAGAGGGAATCTCAGAATTAAGACGCTGCCTCCATTAGATTGGCCTGTAGGCAACAATTTTTGATGGATGTGGGTGGGCTGGGCCCACTGTGGAGGTGTCAGCCCCGATAGGTAAGCTGGGTAGTATAAGAAAGAAAATTAGCAAGCCATGGAGAGCAAGCCAGCAAGCAGCACTTTCCATGGTTTCCACTACCTAGTTTTCTAGTTCCTGTCTCCAGGTTCCTGCCTTGTTTCCCTGTCCTGACTTCCCTCAATGAGGGACCAGAACCTGTGTTTCCTCTCTAAGTTGTTTTTGGTCAGTCACAGCAACAGAAAGCAAACTAGAGACATACAGTCATTACAATTAGGTAAGAAAAAAAATCAATAGTCAAAAGAACAGAGAGCAGATATGACTGTCTTCTGGGGTAAATCTATAATCCAAACAACCAATGTTAGGACTTGTAAGAGACTTTAATTTTATAAGGCTCTGTTGATAACGTGAACAGAACAAAATAAAAGCAAAATATGACAGCTGAAAATTCCAACTGTACCCAAAGTAAAACCCACCAGTGAAGTATGCAGAACACATCAGAATAAAGGACAAGAGTGCTGAGAAAATTACAAATAAATGTGGAGCCTATGTCCCTGAACGGGACAACTCAGAAGCATACAGAGTTTAATTCTCTCCACTATAACCTTGCAGTTGTTTGAATGAGGAATGTACACACACACACACCCCTCCCCCTGCCACCCACACACAGACTCATGTGCTTGAATACTTGCTCTTCATTCAGCTGGTGGCACTACTGGTTATGGAATATGGAACTGTCTTAGTTAGGGTTTCCATTGCTGTGAAGAGATGCCATAACCAAGGCAACTCTTATAAGGATAACATTTAATTGGGGCTGGCTTACAGTTTCAGAGGTTCAGTTCATTACTGTGCAGGCAGGCATGGTGCTAGAGAAAGGGTTGAGAGTTCTACATCTTGATCCAAAGGGAGCAGAAGGAGATTGACTCTTAGGCAGCCAAGAGGAGGCTCTCATTCCATACTGGGCAGAGCTTGAGCATAGGACTTCAAAGCCCACCCCCACAGTGATGCACTTCCTCCAACAAGGCCACACCTCCTAATAGTAGCACTTCCCATGGGCCAAGCATATTCAAACCACCACAGGAACCTTTAGGAGTTGGAGCCTTGCTGGGAGAAAGTATGCTTTTGGGGGTGGGCTTTGAAGTATTAGAGCTGATCCATTTCCTGCTACCCCTTCCCCACTCCATTTCCTGTGTGGAGGAAATGTGGGACTGACTGCTAGGCCAGTCTCACATGCTTTCCATACCTTGATGGACTGTACACCCCTGCAACTGTCAGTCAAAATAAACCCTTTCTCTTCTTATTGGTTTCTTGTCTGGTATTTTGTCATGGCGAGGGAAAGAAATGAACAGACTCTCTCTCTCTCTCTCTTCTCTCTCTCTCTCTCTCTTCTCAACACACACACACACACATACCACATCATACTATACACAAATTCTAGTAAATCTCCAATGATATTTCTTTGTGGACATGATAAAACTATTTTAAATTCAAATGAAAAAAATTGATGCATCTAGGTTGAAAATTGCCAGTGGAACCTAGTTAACCCACAAAAGATAATCAAATGATTAAAATCCATGACAGCAAGTGTTCAATGTTTGGTGATCTGGGAAAATGTATAAAATGATAGTGCTAAGAGGAGATATAGGTAAGGGTTGAGGTATAATTCAATGGTAGAGTACTTGTCTGTCATGTACAAGGGTTTGGATTCAATTACCACCATATCAAAAAAAAAAAAAAAACCCACAGAAAATTATATTGATGAATATATAGCCCTTGGTTTGGGTATTAGTCAGGATTCTACAGAGACACAGATCCAATAGCACATGGATTTTTGTGGAGCTGTATTTCCTGTCTGAGATCAGTTTATGTTTCTATTAAGGTCTCCAACTCATGAGAAAATACCCATTCACATGAAGAGTAATCTTCGTTACTCAAAAACTTACTGAATTTAATATTTAATACACAGAATAATGTTTGACTTAGTATCTGTGTCACCATGACTTAGCCATGGTTTTTGGTTTTGAGTTTTAAGACAGGCTCTGTCTATATGGCCCAATATGGCATTGAACTCTTGAGTCTCCTGCCTCAGCATCCTAGGTGCTGGACTATGGGCATGCAATTTGAAAGCACTTCTAAATATATAAATTTAAATATTATACTGGGAAAACTGGAAGTTTTTGCTAAACAACAGGAAAAAAAACACTTCTGTAATATTCCGTGTGCCACAACTAGAAGACCAATTAAAAGTAGAAAAATATTTGTAAAACGGGTGCTGAAAAAGTCTTTCATAGATTAAAAAAAAAAATCTGTTATCTTATAAATCAATAGTGAAAAAGAGGAAATACATCAATAGAAAAAAAGACAAGGAAGCAGGCTAGCTACTGAAAAATCAATACAGGTCCCAATAAACAGATGAAAACATGATCATCACCATCAATAATCAAAGAAAGGCAAATTGAAACAATGAAATACCATTTCAATATTATTGAATTAGTAGTGATTTTTTAGAAATGCTAATACCCAGATTTTGTGGTAGGGAGGAGACATTAGCTCTCATTTCTGGTAGGGATGTGAGTGAATAACCTTTCAAAATAGCAATTTGACACTATGCTTTTAAAGATCTAAAGTTCTGGATATGTTCTCTAAATGCTAGCAGTATGGTGACCATGTTAAAGAAAAACTTAGGAATACACAGAAAAAGAAGTAAGAACTGTATAAGACACTAAATGCTTGCTTGTTTTTTTTAATTAACTTGGGTGTAAAAGGAAAGCCTGGAATTCAGACATATGTGTAGATGATGATGCTTGCTGATATCTGGATAGTAATTCTAAAATATTTTTGTGTGCTTTGTTGTATTTGTTGAAGTGATGACTATGATGGTTAGTGCTGCCAACTTAACAGACCCTACTATCACCTGGCAGATCAGCTTGTAGGAATGCTTTTGGGGGATTATCCTGAATGCCTTAACTGAGATAGGAAGACCTGCCCAGCGTAGGTGGGGTCATTCCATGGCTGGGGTCCTGGACTTTGTAAATGGAGATTCTTTCTCTGCCTCTTGATTGTAAGTGTGGTGTGGCCAGCTGTTTCAAGTGCCTGCCACTGTGACTTCTACATCATGAAGGGCTCTCCCTTCTCCCTCAAGTTGCTTTTGACAGAGCAACAGGAAAAGGGACTAAGACTATGATCTTTCCTGAAGTCAGATTACAAAGATACTATTGTCTGACCAAAACAAAGAATGACATTAACAATAATCTTGTATGGAGTGCTTCTTTGAGTCATATAATTCAGTGAGATGGCTTATTATATTTCAAAGTACCATGCCTAGAAGGAAGGAAACATTTGTAGAACCAAGCCTGGATTCTAGCTCATGTGTTAGGTAAGACAGATGCCCTGAGTAAGATGGGACTTTCCTCCTGCTTCTGGCCCCTAAGCTCCAATCACTGATCCTAAAGTGAACGCTGCCACAGAGCTTCCCAAATGCTACAATTTATTCTGATTGTTGTTAAGGACTACAACCATTTCCTCACCAGGGCTTTTGCCTTGTAAGCCAGAACATGCCCGCTGTTTCTCAGACATACAGGAGCTGGGCACTAGCCGCTGCTCATGTAGATAGCTCTGTGTTTTCTAGACACAGAGCCCACCCTCTGCTCTTACCCTGGCACCTGACACCTGGCTAGGCGCTGAGCTAGCCTCACCAAGCAGGTGCTGGGTGAGGGCCTGTATGCGTGGGGTGCTTCTCCTGGTCTGCTACCCCAATCTAGCAATACAGAGGAGAACCCCAAGGGTTCTATTTCCAATGGCAGAGCTGCTTCACGCCTTTCAGAGAAGGGTAATAGCAGTAATAACAGTGCCTGGGCCCTGCTGACACTTTCCATACAAGAACTAACTATGCTTTTCCAACCAGACATTATCCCTCCTTTCCCAGTGAGATGTCTTTCATAGAAAATTTTGTTGTTTAACAAGAATCATTTCAGCCTTAAGAGGAGTAAGAATTCAAAACAAGTCATCCCTGAGATCTCCTTATCAGAGAACAGGAACACGGAGCCTTCAACCCTGTCAGCCACATGTACTTCATTTGAGGTCTAATTATAATATTTAGGCAGGATAGGTAGGTGTTAGTTCTAAGGAGGGTATAGAGAAAACTGGGAGTCAATTTTACACATGCATAACACTTTCTCTCTCTCTCTCTCACACACACACACACACACACACACACACACACACACACACAAATTACTTGGTATAAACAACATGTTAAAGTAGCTGTAGGCTCAGTGGTTAGAAGTATGAACATGAGAGCCCTGAGAAGCGGTTAGAAGCACGAGCTTTCCAACTTCTTTAGCTGAGATTCCCCGTCCCCCATTTTTATTGGCCTTCTTCCTTTTCTCTCCCTGCCTGCATTCTTTTTCTTTAGGCACCAGGGTTGTATTTCCTATAAAGAATGCAAGATTGGAGGGGAGAATGTGAAGATAGACAGGTCCAGTGTCAGAAACAAGGAAGGGTACACATCAGAGAGAAGAGCATCCCCGCTCATCCTGCAACCCGGGAAACCGCCTGAGCACAACCTCAGCTGGGCATCAATGTGAGCATGTTCAGAGCACTGCGAGGACTAAGGGAACTCTAGGGGTATGAGAGGTCCTAAGCAGATCCAAGCACTTCATAATGCCTCTGTGTCCAAAGGCAGGGGTTGTAAAGGGAAATGCGTACAACTTTATCTGGAAGTAAAAAAAACAAAACAAACAAACCTGTCCCCCCCCCCAAAGACAGCTAAGAGCTGGGTAGCCAAGCAATGTTCCTGCTCAGGGCTTAGGCAGTGATTGGATCGACTAATCAATAATTGACATATTGATAGATTTGTAATTGAACAGAGCTGGAGTGGTAGTGGAACTGTGGAGGGTGGGGCCTGGAGGGAGGAAGTGGATCACCTGGGAGAGCCTGAAAGCTTTATCTTGCCTGTTGGTCCCTTCTCTCTGTATTTCTACTACCAGGCTGAGGCCTCCACACTCCTGCCCACTGTGGCATTCTGCCCTATTGTCGGCCCAAACCAATGGATCTGGGTGACCTTAGGCTGGAACCTCAGAACCTTGGAGCAGGAGACTCAGGCTCTGTTTGCATCTGTCAGCCTGGATTCATAGACAGGAGCCAAACATAACGTCCTCCGAGAGGCTCCACCCAGCAGCTGACGGAGACCCACAGCCAAACATTAGACCAAGCTCGGGAAGTCTTGTGGAAGAGTTGGGGGAAGGATTGAGGAACTCAGAGGGCATAGGGACTTGGCAAGAAGACCAACAGAGTCAACTAACCTGGACCATTAGGGGCTCCCAGAGACTGAACCACCAACCAAAGAGCATGCAAGGGCTGGACCTAGGCCTCCCCGCACATATGCAGCAGATGTGCAGCTTGGTCTTCATGCAGGTCCCCTAACAACTGGAGCAGGGTTTTACCCTGACTGTTGCCTGCTGGTGAATCCTATTTCCCTAACTGGGCTTCCTATCTGGCCTCAGTGGGAGAGGATGTGCCTAGTCCTGCAGTGACTTGAGGTGCCAAGGTGGGTTGGTACCCAAGAGGTGGACCGACCCTTTCTCAGATGTGAATGGGAGGGGTAGGAGGAGGAGCTGTGTGAGGGGGCACTGAGAGGAGGAGATGTGAGGGCTGCAATCAGGATGTAAAGTGAATGAATAAATAAATGGAAAAAAGAAACTTGGAGTCACAGTAAATCTTTCCTCTTAAACTCAGTTTCCTCTTATATTTTGTCACAGTGAAAAAGGTAACTGAGACACCCTGGGAATAGGGTTCTCTAGGAAGAGACAAAAGCGTGTTTTTCTGCATCGAGCCTCTGCTCAGAGTGTGGTACTCAGCTTCTGCGTTGGTCAGGGGCAGGTAGAGTGGGAATATCTTGGGAAATGAGATTTTTTTTTTTTAAATGAAGATTCGCCTATACGGTGTATGTATCTGTGCCTGTGTTCTGTATGCGCAGCTTTTTTTTCATTTTGGAAAACAAAGAACCATTGGGTGCTGAGGACCAAAGGTGGATGGGAGGAGATGATGCATCTCCCCCTCTAAGACATAAGACAGAGGTGGAAGGTTGTCCTGGTGAGGAGGGTCAGGATATACTGCCTCTGATGTTTGCTGAAGAAACACTGCCCAGGGCAGGCCTGGGCTCCAAATCCCTGAACCGACAGCTGACCCTTTCTAACTGAGTGTAATGGTTTGTATATCCTTGGCCCAGGCTTGGCACTATTAGAAGGTGTGACCCTGTTGGAGTAGGTGTGTCACTGTGGGGGTGGGCTTTTAGACCCTCATCCTAATTCCTTCGAAGCCAGTATTCTGCTAGCAGCCTTCAGATGAAGGTGTAGAACTCTCAGCGTCTCTGCACCTGCCTGCTGGATGCAGCCATGTTCCCACCTTGATGATAATGAACTGAACCTCTGACCTGTAAGCCAGCCCCAATTAAATGCTGCCCTTTATAAGGCTTAACTTGGTCATGGTATCTCTTCACAGCAGTAAAATCCTAACTAAGACACTGAGGGAGTACAGATCTATTTTCTTGCTATCTAAAACCCACTGTTCTTCCCTAGGGTGGGTGTTTCCTGATGGCTTTAATGAAATTACCCCTGATCTGCTCTGAGTAAAGTTAAGCCCCATCTGCCCCATCAGTGAAGCGGAGTGGTGCTCACCCCAACCCTTGAGGACAGCCTTCCCTTCTCTGTTTAGTTAGGTGTTCAAGGCCAAGACCCAAGCTGATCCGGCTGAGGAAGCTTCATGGGTTGGGCTGAAGCGTGTAGGTACATCCCTTGTTTCACGGGTCATTTCTGCATCCAGTACAGGGATCACACAGAGCCAGGGCCTCTGTACTTCTCAGGCAGAAGTCACTTCCTCCTCACTGAGAATAGCCGGGTGGTCCTCAGCTGTGGGGAATCTCATCTGGTGAGAATCTCAGGCCTTACAAAGGCAGGAAATTGTTACAGTGTGCTACACACCTTCTGCTCCTGGGCACATGCCTGGCCTTGGGCTGGGTTTCAGAAGTAGATGTTGAGGAATGCTAAGACAGTGGACGTTCAATGTTCTCACACAAGCATGGTGACCATGGGAGGCTCCAGTACGCGTGTGCCTCCAGGCATCATGTTATACATGAGAAACACATGCAATTTTATCTGTCAATGGAGAAAAATAAATGAGCTAGAATTTGATAAAAACATCTTTGTGGAGTCACTGAATTGAATGATATAGTAGAAACAATTGTGTCTCTTTGATAAATCTGCTATGTTTTAAAAGAAAAATGAGTCTCTAGAAACATTATTTCCTTTTCCATTTATTGCCCATTATCCTATAAGACTCTTTTTAAATTAACTCCCAGAGAGGAATCCTGTTAACTCTTTATTTGCCTATGAATGTCTTAGTGAGGGCTTTTGGTAAATTCTCTTTGGTGGTGAGGCTGGATGGGCAGGTGAGACACTGTACCCATTACTTACAAGTAAAGTCCCTCTGACATTCTGACCATGTCAGCTGTGATCTCCTGCCTCCAAGTAGGTGGACTTAAGTGTTAGCCCAAGACAAGAGAGGCTCAGACAGGCTTTAAAGGTGGAAATCATGGAGGCATGAGAGGAAGAGGAGACCCTCCTTCTGGAGTCTGATAGAAGCCTCTCACCAGCTGAGAAGTAAGAACTCCAATACAGCTAAAGCCTGCTGCCAAGGCAGAGACGGATATTATATGTTAAAACAGCAACCCAGGCTTAAGGCCTGACTGTGTGACCGTGGACCTTAGATGGGGCCTCACTCCTTCCCAAAGACACTGCCTCATTATCAAACAAAACTCTTTTAACTCTGTTTACAGCAACGCTATCCTACATTCCTAAAACACCCGTGGGCTAGACTGAGTCACACTAGATGGTGTCTTGTTTGTTTCTGAGCACTTCCTTTCCTCCCAATCCTTATGATTGAGCCTTGACTAATAACATCTCCAACTGTGCGTTCTAAACTAGCTAGTCCCAAAATTCTTTGCACTGTAGAAGCTACAGAGCCTGGTTTGGCCACAGTCAAGTTTTCTAAAGTTTCAGGAGAATTTGGCAGGCTGCTGAGGGTGGCAAGGAGGGACTGTGCATATCAAACTCATTTGTAGTCATTCTCGCTCTTGCTCACCCACTCAGTTTACTGTAAACCAAGGCTGGTTTTGAACTCTGAGCCTCTAAGCTCCCAGCTGCCATCTCCCAAGAGCTCAGATTCTAAGTGTGAACTAACCATGCCCATTCTCTGTAGTGCTGGGATCGGATGCAGGGCCTCTTTCATGCTAGGCAAATAACTTTACAAACTCAGCTGCATTCCCAGCCTTCCCAGCTCAGGTCAAGTTCTTCTAATGTTGAAGATGTAGCAACTCTGGGGACACTGTGCAAAACAGAGTAGACAGTTCCTGGGGTCCCTAGAGTTCACCCCAAGGACACAGAGCTGTAAAGGAAATTATTCATGTGGGGAAGAAATTTCACCTGGGAAGAGAGTCTAGAATCTCCTTGCATGTTAACCTTTCAAGACAGGGAGTTACCAGGAAAGATCACAGCGTGCAATTCCTTTGCTGCTGATTCAGTCTTGAGTCATGCTAAAAATCTAAATGATGGTTTATTTGCACCCTCTAACACTGGCTCTTTTGCTGGGCTGGAGCCTGAGATTCCTATTAAGTTTTTTGAAAGAGAAAAAAACACTGGTCAGCATTCTTTCTTTAACCCCCTAGAAGACTGTAAATTATCTATTTGCCAGAATCTCATAGGCCCTGGGATTTGAAACAATAACACCCCCTCACACACACTCTTATCACCTTTTCTCAGAGCATCATTTTCATCCCCTTCATCCAGCCTTGTTTATTTCTGGACCTCTTCCAGATTTCTCATATCCTGCCTAAACTCTGGAGGCTGGGGCATGATATAATGCTGACACAGATGTCTCTCTGATGTGACTTGCAGACTAAACAATTTCAGAAGCATCTTTCCCTGGTTGCCACTTTGAAATTAAGCTAATTGATTATCTAATTGACACATTCTTAACATGTGCCTGCCCCGGTGGCCCTTTGGAGCCAAGAGGCTTCAACGGGGGCATCCAGAATCCATTCCAAAGGCCACTTTCACCATTAAGAGAGCACACAGCACATTGAGCCCATGATCCCAAACTCAAAGTTTCTATCTTCATTAATGCTTGAAGCAGTTATTGGCAACTATTATTTTTGCTACCATAATCGGTCAGTGCAATGGTAAGACAGTCAATTTGACAGACTCTAGAGCCACCTAGGCGACAAGCCTCTGCCCCTGTCTGTCATAGATTATCTGGATTAAGTTAATTGAGGTAGGAGACTCACCTAGGACCTCGCTCATTAGGCTGGGGGTTGGGGGTGGTGGTCCCAGATTAGACATAACTGAGACTGTCGAAGAGAACACTACTTTCTACTTCTCTACTTCCTGATTGTGGTTGAGATATGACCAAGTACCTCAAGTTCTTGTTGCCATGCCTTCGCCGACAGAATGGGTAGTACCTGCAAACTGCAAGCCAAAATGAACACTTCATTGTTTAAGTTGTTTCTGCCAGGTATTTTGTTGCAGCAACAAAACAAAACCTCACACAATCAGGTATGATTGACATGCTCTAGGGTCAACTGTGTCTCTCCCAAGTCCAGTGTTGAAAGGCTAACATCCAATATGACTGCATTTGGAATATGGCTTTCCGAGAAGCAAGTAAGGTTTAATGGTGTCCTAAAGATGAGGCCCTGCTCTAATAAGCCAGTGCCCTAATAAGAAGAGGAGGCACTAAACCCCTCCGTGTCTGCAGTAGAGAGGCTACATGAATAAAAGCAACGAAGGAGTGTGTGCGGACCTAAGAAAAAGCCCTCAGCAGAAACCAATCCTGCTGATTCTGTGATCTCATACATGTAGTATCCAAAACTGTGAAGAAAAAAAAAAAAAAAAAGCTTTCCTGTTGTTTAATCTACCCAGCCCACAGTATTTTTTTGTTATAGCAGCCTGTAAGCTAATACAGGATATAAAGGAGACATCTTCATGGCTCTGCATCCATGTCTGGATCTGTGAGGGTGGAGAATGATGGGAAGGCCAACAAGATCAACTGAGTCACAGATGCCAGAGGCTGGGTAGTGGATAACGATATTAAACTTTTCACTTGTTCTTTGGAATACATATGAGGACTCACAGGTCAGGCAGAACCGGGTCTACACTCTTACTCAATGTTACTCTAATCTGAATTTTCATTTCCCTAAATGTAAAGTAAGGGTAACAGTATCAGCCATATGGAGTTGGTGTGATGGACGACTAAGTATTCCAACATATGGAGCCATGCACACACTATATGCTCAGTAAGTGGCAAGTGACCTCTTCACCTGAGATCAGCATCCCTGGCCCCTGGGATTCAGTGCTCACCAAGTCAGATGTACATTTCTTGATGCTCACTGGAGCGAGCAGCAAATATTTCTAGTTCGGATAATAAGATTTGCTGTGAGGCACTGGCTAGAGGAAACAGGAGCTCTGTGAGATGGGATAATCAGTGGTCATCTCTCTGGGGAGTTGCCATCTGCATGAACACCAGACACTGAGAGAGTAGCAGCCACAGCAGGCTTGAGAGCCCACCATCCAGGTCTAGGCAAAGGTCCAAGGTAGGATGAGTTTGTTGTAACTGAAGGGCAGCAAGACAGAAAGCCAGTGTCTGTGGAACATGGGGAGCTTGGGGGGCATCAAGGGGTACACTGTGACTAAAGGCAGAAAGTGGATTTTGTCTAAGTGCGATTGGAGGACATCTAGGGTTAATTAAATTAAAAAAATCCTTATTGTCCTCTGGAGTCTCTAAAGTGTAAAGATAAAGGGTTCACAGTGGCTGAAAGGTGAAGGAACACTACGTCACAACCTCTGTCTTTGCAATAGAAAGAGAACAGAGTAGGATCAGCCCCAAGGAGCTGATGGATGTCTATCATTCAGAGAGCACCAGCAATAGGAGTACCCTGGACTTTACACCCACCCACACCTCTTTGACACACAACCAGAATGCAAAGAACATTCCAGAAACATCTCCCTAAGCCAGTTATATGCTTCAGCAGTGGGTCAGATGTAGAGAGCTGCAAATAGGAAGGTCACATTGAAGACACAAGCTCCACGAGTCTCCTTGCACGCCTGTTGGCTGTCCCACCTACCTTACTCATCTTGTGGAGGGCATCATCCACCTGAGCCCCCGACTTGGACCCACTGGCAAATTTACCTTTCAGGACTGAACTTGACCTCCTTGGACTCAGTCCTCTTGAAACCGCTTGGAATCACTACATCTTGCTAATCTTCCTGTGAACGATTTTGTTAAGGAGTCTTGGAGCAGAGGCACAACCACTAACTCTGTGGATCAAAAAGGCCTCTGAAACTTTGCCTTGTCACTCTGTCCATGGACTCTTTTGAACCCATAGATGCTCTGGTCTTTCCACTGTTCCAGCAGACAGGCCCAGGGTGGTTATGTTGGCTTGATGTCTGAAGGACTTTCATAAATTATGCATCCCTTTGGTTAAAAATGCAAATGATGCTTGTTGGTTATTTCCATCCCTGTATGAATTAGCTCATTACAGACATTGTATCCTACACAGAGCTAACTGAGAGCAGATCCTGACATTCGGTCCTCCAGGAGGGCTGGGTCCTCCTCTGCACTGCCTTCGTGCATATCAGTCTGGTAGAGCAGAGCTCTACTCCACGACAGCTTCCTCCACTTTCAGTGTGAGAGAAGAGCTGCTTAGGGGAGAATCAGAGCAAGCTAAATTAGGGGCCATTGACAATGCCCTGCTCAGTAAGACTTCTCAGCTATGGATCCATGGCTTTCCTATTTGCTGGGGGAAGGGGGGGTACATTTCTTACTCATCTTCAGCAGCCTCTGGGTCTCCATTCTCCTGAGACCCAGCAAATAATAATAGGCAAGCATTGTGGTCTCAACAATGAGTCTATCTTCACTAACAAGGCACTGTGTCTCAGCTGTATAATAGCCAGCTAAAGAGCACCTGTCCCAGCTAACCTCATGATAATAATAGCATGGAGATCCCCAGAGATCACAGAACCCACGCATAACCCCTTGTCATTCGGTTGGTGAAATCCAGACTTGGAATGACCAGGATCAGAGGCCATATGGTCATCAGTAGAGCACCAGGAGAATCTGGAAAGCCATGTTGTCTCTTGAACCCCAGTTTACCTACCTCCCCTGTCAGAAGAGACAGTCAGAATTCTCCTCGTTTTAAAAATCAGTTATAGTTCTTTTTATTTTATGCATGCCTGTGTGTGTACTTGTGTGGAGGCCGGAAGTCAATGTCGGGATGCTCTCCACCCAGTTTCTTGAGACAGAGTCTCCAACTGAACCTGGAACTTGTGGATTTGGATAGACTGAGAAGCCAGGGAGTTCTGGGGAAGCCAGCTGTCTCTACTCCTCATGGTACGAGGGTTGCAGACATATGCCACCGTGCCCAGCTTTTATGTGGGTGCTCGAGATTAGAACTCAGATCCTCAGGCTTGTGTATCAGGTACTTTACTGAGTAGCTCTTAACTTTTTATTACTTCAGATATATAGGACATAGACTTGTTAGTTAAGTTCGTATTGCAGGCTTCGTACCATGCTGGGAACTAGGGGCTGAGAAAAACGTCACATTTTACACCAATACTTCAATCCGTATCTACTGAACACCAGTTATGAGCCAGGCACAAAGAACGTCCTGAAGAAAAATCAGGTTTTTACAAAAACAAACAAACAAAAACTAAAAAACCAAAAACAAAAACAAATAAAAACAAAAAATGGTTTTTGAATTCTGGCAATGCTTTGCTAATTAAAGTGCAACACTGAAGCCCCATGTGATGGTATATGTTTATAATCCCAGAACTTGAAAAAATAAGGCAAGAGGATTGAAGAGGATTTGAAGTCAGCCTGGGCTACACAATGAGTAGGAGGCCAGCTTGGACTTCATAGTAAGAACCTGTTTTAAAAAGGATCAAATACATACAGAAATGTGTGTTGCTGATTTAATAAATAAATCTTGCTGATTTAGATAAGGTTTGAGCATGTCTTCCAAGCTGTTCTGTACTGCCATTTAATCTCCATTGTGAGACACGAGAGAATCTTGATTCGGGTAAAGGGTTTAGTGTTTGGGCCATTGGAAAGGGGCTGGGATATCGTATAGCCCTCATGAGTGAATCCTAGTGGCTTTAAAAGCAGACAGACTGGTCTCCTCACCCACTGCCAGTCTCTTACTATGTGATATCTTTCATGGTCTTTGGACTTTGCAAAAGATCACAGCCAGAGGTAGCACCTCAACAGCTGGCTGGAACTGTAGGATCTCTTGACATGCTCACCTCTCATGGCCCCGGATCTCAACACTACTGCCCTGCGGATTAGGTTTCTAGTATAGGAACATCAGAGGGAGCACATTGAAACACGCAGCCAGCAAGCAGGAAATGCTGGGAAGGACTGGGAGAGATGCATCCTTAGCAAGACTGGGTACAGGTCAGCCTCAAAGTTGGGGCAGGAACTAGTGCAGATTCCCCCAGGGTCCCTGGCACCCACTGAGGTCGGTGAGAATTGCCTCACCACACACACTTCAACCCCAAACCTCGAGGCAGAGTGAGAGACGGAAGTGGAGGAGCGCCAAGCTTCTTGGCCAACCCAGATGTGTGAGGTGTGTGAGCCAGCGAGCCAGCAGAGCTGGCTTCTTTGCTGAGCTCAGATGGATGAGGGACCCACGGCTTCCTTTTGTTTCTGCAGTGCTCTTGACTACATCAAGCTGCTTGATGGAAGTGAAGAACCCACAACTGGGCTGGGCAGGGATGGCTCCTAACTGAATCAGTGTGAGCTGTCCTCTCCAGAAGACCATTAATGCACTGATCTGCAGTCCTCACATGTCCTTGCTGCAGCCTGCCCACTCCGTTTCTGTGCTGCTGGAAAATGAAAGGCTTCGGGGATGGATGAAGAATCATCCTTTATTTTGATTCTGTGTTTGAACATCTTCCACTTCTCTGCAAATTGAGGGTATATTTTGGTACTTTGGCTAATGCCTGGTGTATGGAGCCAGAGAATCAAAAATTAGTCATGGTTCCAGGAAGATCAACGTGGCTAGATGTCTCAGAGTCAGGTCACTGTCACCTGAAATGACTTCTGAGCAAAAGGACTCACCCCAAATCAGGTGGGGCCAGCCAGGGCCAGTTCTAACATCCTCTAGCTCGTCACCCCCACTTCTCTCTTTTTTCTCTCACTCTGTCTCTCTATTTCTCTCTTGCATGCACATGTGCATACACACTCACATATATGTGTGCACACACATACACACATAGACACATAAGTTGGGTTTATTGCATTCCTAACTGATGTTTTGAGCATTCTTGACAGATAATTCTGTTAAACACTCAGGACTAGATTTGAAGGCACAGAGACATGATCCTGTAAGACTGCAACCTCCATGTATGTAGTTAGCAGCCAGCCTCTTGGCACTGCAGCCTTGGCCAGGCTTGGGCCATACCTCCCACTCCTAAGAAGCACTAAATCCACCTATGAGTCTACACATACCTCATGAGCTCAGCTCCTCCTAAATAAATGGTGTGTGCTGAGAACGAGGGTGACCTTTGTCAGTTAGATTTAGTCTAAGCACAGAGCATAGCCTTCCTGGTATCAGCCTATCACTCTCAGGGACTTGGTTAATGATGTACATGGTGGAACAGATGGAGTTGGCTGTAGATGAGATGCTTCTGCGAAAGCTTTAAATATATATCACCACGGCTCCAGAAAACAGCCATCTTCCCCATGGGAAAGTAGGCTTCCGTGACTCTTTACCGTAGCCTCCAAAACTTTGCCCTGTCTGCCAACCACTGTGGCCCTTGGCTTTCTCCAACCAGGATTTGGCCACACTAAGTTTCAGTTTCTCAAACTCTTACTCTCCCCTAGGCCTTCACAGGCTGCTAAGTCTCCTTTACTTACTGGGCAAATTCCTTCTGTTCTTGAGAAAGCAGTCATGATCCTCTGGTCTGAATTCAATGTGCACCTATTTGTACTGCATCATCATTCTACTTCATATCTGCTTCCTCCTTCCCCCCAGTAGAGTTTACCGAGCTCCTCTGTGTCTCTGGCACTCAGGGAAGGTTGAAGAACTTCTCCTAGGTGAAGACTGACTGAGCTGAATTGACTTGGTCAGGAAACACTAAAGCAGTGATGCCAACATGCCAGCCGATCCCCCATCTGACTCTCCTGAGCCAAAGCTAGCACACCCAGACAATGACCAACACCCCTGTCCAAGCTACATGGTTCTTTCCAGCTCAGGTAGCTTGGCACCTCTTATAGCACATAGCTTCACTGATGACCCTTTGTCAGTTGGGGTGGCAGGAGCATCACCTGGGATTATATGAAGGAGCAAATGGAGACATCTAGAAAGGCCTGGTCTTCCTTAGTCACATTTTGGATACTACGTAGGATTGCTTGCCACTCGGTGTGGCCACATCATCGTGCTGTTGTGGTAATGCTGAGTGCTGTCTCTAAGTGCAGCTTCAGTAGCGTCAAACAGGCAGACCCCCTCGCCCTTCCCACCAGGACAAGGGTGTTGATTCCCAGTGTAGTCTGGAAGCCAGAATCAGCCTGGTCCCCAGTGTCTGTGCAGAGGGCAGCTGCCTCCCTGATCTGAACACCTGCCCGGCATTTGTCCTAGAGCAGGAAATAAAGTTGTACTGTGCTAAGCCACTGAAATTATGAAGCCTATTTGTCACTGTAATCCAGCATTCCCTACAAATACCCCAAGGCAGAGGGAGATAAATGACTCACCCTAAATATTAACAACAGAAGCCAGCAGTGGAATCCATGTTTTAATTAAGAGTCCCTGCATGGCTCTGTGAGGAACTAGCGTTCCACAAGGCAGTGCACTCGGGTCCCTCCACCTTCCTCTCTGGACATGAACCCACCTGGCTAGCCTATCACCCACCTTGGTCTGCATGCGTGCTCAGCACATCAGCAAGCACACGCCAATCCAATGTGCCAAGCTTTGTTCTCACATTTATAAACACTGGTTCACTTCACTCTTCTACCCTTGTGAGATACGCACCACCACCGTCACCACTTCACAGATGGGGAAAGTGAGGCCAGCTGCTTCTCTGGTGCCAAGTTAAGTGTCTGGAAACTACATAACCCAGGCTAAGAATTTCTGGTTCTGAGCACACTTGTCAACACAAGGGTTTATTTAACAGATGATGACTTTTGAAAAGTTTCAAAATTTTTAAATGAAAATTTTAAGATAAATTCTTTGCTTAAAATTTTAAAAACTTTAACCTTCTGTTTTTGAGACATAGTCTCAAAATGTAGCCAGGTTGGCAGGCAACTTGCTAGGTAGTCCAGGTTGGCCTTGAACTTACAGAGATTCCCCTGCCTCTGCCTCCCAAGTGCTAGGATTAAGCACATAAGTCATAATACCCAACTTATTTTATGTTTAAAATTATATGCAGAACATGTGTGCTTCTGTGTTTAGGAATGTGCACATGAGTGCAGGTGCCCTGGCAGCCAGAAGAGGAGCTAGAGTTACAGGCAGTTGTGAGCCACCTGATGTGGGTGCTGGGTGACAAGGGAGTCATCTGTAAGGCTGGTCTGCATTCTTAACTGTTTAGCCTTCTTTCCAACACTAAACAGCAATATTTTTGTTTCTAATGACTCACTTCCCAAAGCTTAGTGCTCAGACTTCTGCTGGATTTTGTTTTTATAATAACACTTTTCACCTGCAAGAATATATATATTTTTTTATAAAAATAGAAAAGAAAGACAAGTATTTGTAAGAAAGAAAAAGAAAAGAAATTCTGTATTATTGGAGCTGTGCCTAAACAGCTCTGAGAAGCTCTGTGTCTCTGAGAAGTTGTCAGCTTTGGAAAACCAGTTCTTTTCCGAGGCCAGCTAGTGCTAGCTCTCAGAGTGTGACACCCAGTCGCCTTGCTTGGATTTGGTGGCCCTTTCCATCTCGTGAGTCTCCCAATGCAGCTAAAACTGCTGTAGTGCGCAGATTCCGTTTTCTACTGGAAGCAAATGATTTGAGAATTCTTTACCAGCCCCTAAGAGGACTGGAGACACCCGAGGGTGCTGTAAAACCCTGAGTGTGCTTCTAAGGAAACTGGTTCGGAGAAAATGTTGCATGGTAGCATCTCAGACGCTTTGGGGGAAGAGTGTGTGATAGGACAGGGCCTTTCACAGGTCTGTGAGAGCGGCAGAGGCACTTTCTGCTCATACTTGATTTCAAAGGGACAGTAAGTTCAAGATATTAGGCATGCAGGACTCCAGGCTCTGGCCAAGCATCTGTATGCTTCATTAGACATATTTAGCCAACTCTCATGGTGCAGTTTTCAAGGGTCATGTGTGATGCTACATCATGAGATGCATAGTTACATGTTGGGCACAAGTCTCAGCATCATGAAGAGCAAAGGAATGAGATAGCCACAGGTAAGCTAAGCTTAAAGCATCTGCCGGCAAGAGAAGCATACAATCAGACAGAATTGTCCTCAGCCCTGGGCTTGGATCTCTCCTGGGCCCAGGGGTCTAACTTCACTGCTGTTGCTGTGACAGCATACTCTGACAAGAAGCAACTTACAGGAGAAAGGATTTATTTGAGCTCACAGTTCTGGGTCACAGTCCATCACTGCAGGGAGGCACCACTAAGAAGAGACTTCAAACAGCTAGTCTCGTCACATCCACAGTCAAGCAACAGAGAGAAGGACGCACACAGGCCTGGTGTCTGGATAGCTTTCTCTACCCTTACACAGTCCAGGGCCACAAACCAGGGAATGGCCCTGTCCCCTTTCAGGCTATGTCTTTCCAGATCAGTGGAGACAAACACAATCCCTGAGACCTGCCAACCTGACCTGGCCAATCTCTCATTGATACTTTCTTCCCAGGATTCTATACTGGATAAGTTTGACAATTAAACTACCCACGACGCACAGGATTATCAAGGCTCATGAGAGAGAATTGTATCCCCTCCAATGGAGTCTCTGTATTGCCAGGCAGCTTTCAGTCAGACCTGAGGTTAGTGATTCTACTCAGAGCACAATAACCCCCAAACCCTCCACAAAACCACCAAGGGACCCACATGCTGGGGAGCCCAGCAACTTCTTGCCAGCAGCTAGACCAAGGTTTATACCCAGTGCAGAGGCCCACAGGCTGGGGTGATAGTCAGATGGGCACAGGTCCGACGGGGTGAGAGTCAGATGGGCACAGGTCCGACGGGGTGATAGTCAGATGGCACAGGTCCAACGGGAGTGAGAGTCAGATGGGCACAGGTCCGACGCTGAACTCTACATTTTGTCCATTAACAGTAATACAACCTGGCATACGTGCCATTACCCAGGATTACAAGGGCCTGGAACTTCAGTGGGCAGTGCTCCCCCTTCTGGGAAGTCAGACTAGGATCCAGGCTAGGATCTGTGTGGGTCTGACCCTTGGTTTTGCTTGTTTGGTTGGTTTGTTTGTTTCTCACAAGAGAACTAATGTGAAAAGCAATGGGTATAACCACTGGGCTGATGCTCTGCCATTATGCCTGCATACCACAAGCCACAGTGAGCTTCTCTTCACACTAGCTCAATACCTATCCATCGAGGTCTTACTAAGCTGGGCTGGGAAGACAGCTCAGTTAGTAAGCTGTGGTTGCTATGCAAACATGAGCATCCAGGTTTCAATCTAGAGCACCCACATAGAGAGCTGGGCATGGTGGTACATATCTGTAATCCCAGAACATGGGGAGAGAAGCAGATCCCAGGAGCTTCCTGGCTAGCCAGCCCGACTGGGTCAGAGAGCTCCAGGCTAAAAGAGACCTTACTTCACAAAAGAAAGTGAAGAGTAATTGAGGAAGACCTCTGGCATCTATGGACACATGTACACAACATGTATACATACATGTACACAAATAATATGCATACCCATAAACACATATCATATACACAAATCTTAATAACCTTTTCATATTCTCTTCAATTAATCATCACAACCACAAGGTACCTTTTCCAGAAATGATGCTACCTCCTCCTTCCCAGTGCTACTAATGAGAAACAGCAGCAGGCAGGATCAGGCTACTGGGTCTGGACTTCTGGCTCCGACTTTTCTGGCCATATCCATCAATAACTCAGGAAGCCTCGGGATACCTACCTCTGTTGCTACTGATCTACTGAGAAGCAGCAGGATTCAAGCTGTGTACCACACAGCATCCTCCCATCCCAACAGAAGTCCAAGCCGCCCCTCAGACACCTCCCCAAAAGAACAGTGCTCTGAATAGATTCCTCAGCCTAGGGGATGTAAAGGGATGGAGGGAGCCTTGCATCCTTTATTGGCTTAGATTCTGAGCTAGGGTCTGACATAGCCAGGTAGGAAACATGATCTTTTTCCCAGCTGCCTGTTAGGGCTGAGTTTGTACCAACACAGGGTGAGTGATGGCAGTAGAAACCCAAACCCTCTGTTCCTCACTCACAGCCATGCTCTGACGAGTCACAGGAAAAGGACACAGTGAGCTCATTCCTGACATCTGTCACCACAGTACGCAGTGCTTTGTCAAGTCATAAATTAATTAGTAGTTGGTGGACATTTACCATGCCTACCATGAGACATGAGAAGGAAACGCAAGCATACTCCGGGACAGGGAGATGACAGGGCTCAGAATGCAGGTCTCTAGTGGGCAAAATGCTGCCCACAGGTATCCATGGTGAATGCCTGAAGGCTCTATGTGCGGTTTCTTATGAAGACAAAGGACTCTGCAGAGTGATTACAATGGATCTAGAGGTGGAGAGAGGGCCACCAGTATCCAGTATCATCACAAGGTCCTCCTCAAGGGAGCATCAGAGTCAGAGGAGGAGATACTGAGACAAGCAGACATCAGAGAGGCATGGAGTCACCAGCCAGAGGCAGATAAAGCTAGGTAACCCCCTGCCCCCGTGCCCCTGCCTCCCAAGCCTTGCTCTCCCAACTCCTCTATGCTGTGTGTGGTTACAAGCCGAAGCACGGTACATAACCTCAGGAATCCACAGCCAGCACACGCTGCCCTCACATCATGCACCTTGTACTGTGTGTCTTTTTGAGTTCACAGCATTGGGAATGGTGTTCAGTATACTTTCCAGACCCAATTACAGGCAGATGGCCTCCTTTCTGGACATGGGCACAAGGCAAAGCCTCCAGTTGGACAGGAGGAGGATCAAGAGCTCTCATGGGAGACTCTGCTAGAGAAAGGGGGCTAAGGTGCTTCCCATGACTAAGAAGTCTTACAAACAGGGCGTTGTCTTTCTCTATCTGTACAGATTTCAGCTTCTCAGAAGACCTGGGGAAGGATGCACTCAGACAGTAGATAAGCTCATAGCCTGCATTGCCAATGTCCCTGCAAATGCCTGCATAGAAAGGCCCGTCACAGCAGGGATGGCCAGCAGCTTCTTGGTATAACAAGCCCTGTCGACTCAGGGAAATGCCCCACAGACCCCAACTCAGCTGATACTTCTGGGCCCGGGATGCAGGTGTGCCATGCTCAGAACAAACAATGCCTCATGCTCAGAACAGTGCCTTGTAAGCCAGGAGCTTATGCTGGGAACAAAACAGGCTTGGTCATGAGCTCAGAGTCACCAAAATAACCCCCATGTGACCCTGAGGCTTGACACCTTGGTTTTAACACCATAAAACTTGATTTTGCAGTTTTAATTTCTAGATGTAAAACAACAAATGTGTGTTGCTTAACTCAGCCAGCTTGGAGCAATTTGTTACCACAGCAACAGAGAAGGAGCATAAGTTTCCTACAATAGTTACCCCTACCTCTTTAGCATGGCAGACACTCCTTAAAGCCCACCGATGGGAAGATAATTTTTTCCCCAGCACCATTGGCTCACATTAGACATGAGCTGCCCAAGAGCTGGGGATTATAGTTCAGCCAGGCACTTTCCTAAAGCATACCCAAGGTCATAGGTTTGATTCCCACCATAAGTACAATAAATACTTATTTAAATATTTATAAATAAATGAATAATAAGAAGGTATGGTCTTAGATCCGACTCCAGAGCAGATTTAGGTCTTCCATGAGGACAGGGGCAGTGGGCCAGCCTCACGCCAGAGGACCCTTCATCCCACCCACTGCCCTTTCTTGCCTTCCAACTTCTCAGCAGATTCCATATGTATGGCTCCTCAACCCACCCAAACATGGCTCTACTGGTAGCAACCAGTTAGCATGGAAAGAAATGGCGGTATTTAAGGCCCCTGCCTACAGTCAATAAAGCAGACCCTCAACTAGGTAGAAATTTGCATATTAAGGTTAGGAACTCATCCATAGATTGGAATGTAAATATTTTTGCTGTTATTTTTGAGATAGAAAATCCACATGTGGTTCAGGTAATCTTGTCTCTACCTCCTAAGTACTGGGATTACAAGGATGTACCCCCCAACTCCAGGTCTGCCTATGAAATCCCTTTGCCATTTCCCAGTGAATAGAGACCTCTCTGCTTGGTCCTAACTTGGGACAAGTCCAGGACTGGGTAAGAACTGAGGTCCAGGACATAAAATTAATCAAGCCTGAGACACTAAAGTGTGGTAATACGTTTCTTATATTCTTGTTTTGTTTTTTGAGACAGCGTCTGCGGGCTAGTTTTATGTCAACATGACACAAGCTAGAGTAATCTGAAAGGAGGGAACCTCAATTGAGAAAATGCCTCCATAAGAACCGGCTGTAAGGAATTTTCTTAATTAGTGATTGACAGTAGAGGACCCAGCCCATTGTGGGTGGTGCCATCCCTGGGCTGGTGGGCCTGGGTTCTTAAGAAAGCAGGCTGATCCAGCCGAGGGAGAAAACCAGTGAGCAGCATCCCTCCATGGCCTCCGCATCAGCTGCTGCCTCACCAGGTTCCTGCTCTATTTGAGTTCCTGTCCTGACTCCCTTCAATGATGGACTACAATGTAGAAGTGTAAGTCAGGTAAACCCTTTCCTCCCCTACTTGCTTTTGGTCATGGTGTTTCACCACAGCAATAGAATCCCTAACTAAGACACAGGGTCTCTCTACATAATCCTAGCCGCCCTAGAACTCACTATGTAGACCTGGATGACCTGTGTCTGCCTCCCAAGTCCTGGGACTAACCGTGCATGCCTCCATGCCCAGCTTGAGAGTCTTACATTCTGATGTGTTTCTCCATACACATCCAGGTTCCATCTATGCCTGGAAGTGGGGTTTATGGTCATTCTATCCTCTATGCACCAGTAAGTATTACCTCATAACCATTAAATCCAGGGCCTGCAAGGTCCAGCCTCACAAGAATAATGTGGTTGAAGGTACACAGCGCCCAGGTCAAAATTAAGATTCTTCACTTGATTTTTTTCCAGAACAGCCACTGAAGTAAACTCACAATTTACAGCAGCTCCTGTTTCCACCCCCTTTATCTTCTCTACACCCAGCAGCCCCTGGTGTCTCTCCCCACAACTGCCCTGAGCTCCTCACTCGGTCTCAACTTTTCTTCTCTGCAGATCCCCTTCATTCCTTTAATACAGTGCTTCGTAATGAGGAAGGGAGCTAAGAGAGGTGCTACAGACTGCAGTATGTCTGCCGCAAACTCAAACACTAACAGTCCATTCCTCCTACGTAACAGCATTTGAATGGCATAATGTCAGGCCAAGGAGGCCATCAGGGTGGGAACAGATCCCTGTGGGATTACCAGACTGCACTGGCACTATCTAATAAGAGGCACATGAGCTGAGATCCCTCTCTGCCCCAGTATGAGGACACAGAGGCAGCTATTACAACCCAAGTCCTCTTCAGGTCCACAGTAGCTGGGGCACAGTCAATAAAAGCATGGTGATAAGTTCCTGGGGTTTAATCCTAGTCTGATAGTGTGTGGTGGGATGGAAATCATGTTTTGTTCTGGGTGTTTCTTTTGGTGTTACCAAGGGTCTTGAACAGTGTGTTGAATACATAGGTTGCTGTCCGATTATGTGTGCTACTGAATTACAGGCAAGGGTCAACATCTTGCACACAGTCCCCATGCTACCAGCCCCACATCATGGAGCTTCTGTAAGCCACACTGAGTGATGAGCAAACATGTGGATGACTGAATAGACTTCCTGGGGTGGGGGTGGGGTGGGGGGCAGGTTCTCCTGCTCTCGTCTACAGCATCAGATTTCACCTTCTTTATATAAGTAGCGCGTGTTCATGGGAGGAAACACTAGCAACTCCTGACATCTGTGAAGAAAGGGTTGTGCAAATGGACTGTCCTTAAAGCACCATGCTTTCTTGCTCGTTCATTTAGGCCCTTCAACAATAAACCAGCTTCTTGATGTTTGTTTCATAGACGCTTCTATCTGCCTCCTGCGCTTTTCAAATTGTAAGCCTACAGGCATGTTCTTTCTCACGACCTATCTTCCACATCTTCACAGGGTATTGAATGCAACTTCACTCCATCATACACGTGTGTACATTAGTTGTTTGGGATGATGGATGTGGCATGATAGGTTTTCTCGGTTTTCTATGAGAGGCATTTAAAACATCCCTTACAGTCAAAAGTGATGAGCATCTTAGGTAAACGTAAAATGATTTAAAATTAAGCTCCAAACAGAAAATAGGTATCTGTAAAATGTAGGTAGCAAATAAAATAGCAATAAAATGATTACTTGTATGTTATTATTTCACCTTTATTTATCTATAAGAACATATTTTGATTATTTCATATTTCATTATTATGTTCTTCAGAGTCAATGATATTTTTTATTGGTTATTTGACTTACTTACATTTCACATGTTATTTCCCTTCCCGGTTTCCCCTCCACAAACACCCTATGCCATCCTCCCTGCCCTCTGCATCTAGGAGGGTGCTCCCCCACCCACCCACCCACTCCTTCCTCACCGCCCTAGCATCCCGCTGCCCTGGGGCATTGAGCCTCCACAGGACCAAGAGCCTCCTCTCTCAATGATGCCACATAATGCCATCCTCTGCTACATACACAGCTGGAGTCATGGATCCCTCCGTGTGTACTCTTTGGTTGGTGGTTTAGCTCCTGGGAGCTCTGGGAGGGTAGGATCCAGGTAGTTGATATTGTTATTCTTCCTATGGGGTTGCAATCCCCTTCAGCTCCTTCAGTCCTTCCCCTAACTCCTCCATTGGGGTCCCCAGGCTCAGTCTGATGGTTGGCTGCAAGCATCCACATCTGTATTGGTTAGGCTCTGCAGAGCCTCTCAGGGGACAGCTATACCAGGCTCCTGTCAGCAAGTGCTTCAATGTTACTACATGTACCTGAAATACATTCATTTCTTACTCTGATGAGTACTCTCACTCTCTTTTACATTTGTATGTATACATGTGCATCTGTGTTCAGATGCACACAAGCCATAGCACGTATGGAGGTGAGAGGACAATTTGCAGGAGTTTGTTTTCTTCTATGTTGTGGGTGCTGGAGATTAAACTCAGGTTGTTGGGCTTGGCAGCAAGTGCCCTTCACCACAGAACCATCTCTCAAATCCAGTATCTATTCTCTAACATTAGTTATCTGTCTGTCCATCCTGTCAACCTACCTACCTCTTTGTTTCTATTATAGAGCCATGTGTTTAAATTGTGTGTACTGATTTTATTTAAGAAAAGATGTATAAACAATCTTCTGTGTTTTCTATACAATCATATCCCTTGTGAATGACAGCAGTCACTCTTCCTCTCTGGCTTTGGTCTTGCTTTGCTATACTGCCTGAGGCCTCCAGAGCAAGTTAAATAGAAGCTGGAGAGCTGGCTGCTTTGTTTAGTTCCTCAACCTAAATAGAA
The DNA here is from genome assembly GCA_021653895.1 of Mastomys natalensis. NCBI lineage: Eukaryota > Metazoa > Chordata > Mammalia > Rodentia > Muridae > Mastomys > Mastomys natalensis. The sequence goes on along the minus strand of JAJTUV010000625.1, from coordinate 405,188 downwards.
GGATTTCAGTACTTCTCTATCAAAATAAGTATAACACTCATATCCTAGTAGTCTGGAAGCTGAGGCAGGAGGATTGCCAGGAGATCAACACCAGGCATGGAGCCTGTAATCCCAGCACTTGAGAGGCAGAAGAGGCAAGAGGATCATGAGTACAAGATCTTTGTCTAATTTGTAGTGACTTTGAGACCAACCAGGGCCACCTGTGACTCTGTCCTTTTCACCTACATACAAACAAAGATACAACCCCAAACAACAACAACTACAATTCTAAACTTAGAAAAATAGCAAGAGTAAGTAAGGACTTTGCATCATTAGGGTCACCATTTTGCTGTATTTGCCTGTTAATTGTTCTATGCACACATACATATACACGACATGTATTGCTATGCAGGTGCTGAGTGAATATTTGAGAGCAAATACAAGACAACATGTTTCTTTGGCCTCAAACACACACTTCTTAAGGTCAAGATAGTCTCTTATGATATCGGGCATGTTGGCATTGCTACCTGACTACCATCCGATCCTCGGCCCTATCTGAGCTTTGTCAACTGCCCCAGTCCTTAGAGCTATTTCTCTCCTAGTCCAGGATCACAGAGTGCATTTAGTTGTTATGTCTCTTTAGTTTCCTTTTATGTGGAACAGTTCCTTGGCCTTTCTCTGTTTCGCAACCTTGATATTTTCGAAGAGAACAGGCAAGCTATTCTGTAGAATGTCCCTCAACCCTGTTTCCTCTGAAGGTCTCAGTCATAACATTGTCATAGGAATAGCAAGCACAGAACTGACCCCTGTCCTTCTCAGGACAACCCATTAAGAGGCTGGTAACATTAGTCTGTTCTAGGCCTCGCAATGTAAGTTCTAATTATTTCTTTACAAGGCAACATCTACCAAGTGTCCCAACAAAGCAGTCACTATTTGTCCTTTGGTAATTAAACACTAATGCATAGAGGAAGGCTTCTAAAATATGTAAATATCTGCCCCTCATCAAATGTGACTCCTGGCTTTTATTATCCACTGAGGTCTTTTCAAATCCCATTATTCTTTCTATGTTTATTATCTGAAATTCCTTCAAGAAATTTGATGATATAACTCCATGTATTTGCTTATTCATTTACCTATATTACTTATGCTTATAGAGGCATAGATTCTGGCTTTATTCGATGTATTATAATTATTTTCTAATGATATTTTCTTAGGTCTCTGTGACTGAAAATGTCCCTCACAGGCTCAGGTACTTGAACTTAAACACCTGATGCCCACTTGGTGGCACTGTTTGGGGAATCAGTGAAGCCTTCCTTACTGGAGGAAATACATCACCATGGGTGGGCTTTGAGGCTTTACAGCCCTATCCCACTTCCAGTTCATTCTTTCTACTTCCTGCCTGTAGGTAAAGACGGGATCACTCAGCTTCCTGCCATTGTGTTTACCCCACAGTGATGGACTCTCATCCTCTGGAATCAGAAGCCAAACTAAATATTTCTTCTTTAAGTTGTTTATAGATATGTGTTTTATCACAGCAACAAAACACTAAGTAAGATGGTCACTAACCATTAGGTATGTGAGATAACTTCAATGAGCTGACTGTGCCTTGGGATCCCTTGTACGGTTAGACAGACACACAGCTGGTGTCATCCTGTGAATGAAGCCCATCCAGTCAGATAAAGGCCCTAACAGAATAAAAGTTGCCCTCTCGAAAGTAAGAAGGCATTATCTTAGCAGTCTGCCTTTGAATTTGAGCTGCACTCATTCTTGGTCTCCAGCAAGCTAGGCGACTCCATCAGATTTTAGACTTGCTAAATGTTCACAACCACAGGAGAGAGTTCTTTTTTTTTTTTTTTTTTTTTGGGGAATATAGTTATGCAAATTTTATTGAAATTTATTGTAAATAAAGATTTTCTCAGTGGTCTACAAAATGAACTTGAATGTCATTCAGCAATTATTGATCAGGAATGGCATCCCTTCCACTTATTGCACAAACTGGTAGCTTTGAGACACAACAGTAGAACAGTCCATTTGAATGTATATCTAGGAAAGTCAGTCCTTGCTTCCGGGGCTTAGCCTCGGAGTTCCTACATGCTCCCCAGGATGAAAGGCTACCTTCTTATCATCAGAAGACCTGACCACAATAGGTACACTATTGGGAAAGAATCTGAAGAGAAGTCATAACTTATTAACCACTGGAGTGGATGGCTCTGGTGCACACTTAAAAAGGTAGCCAGTGATACCAAGGACAGGGAAGACTTGCATGGTTGTTCAGTAGTTCTATAGGTGTTCATTCCCTCCCTGTGGCCCCACCAGTGCCCCACCGTGCCTGAACTTACTCATCCCCCTCTGAATGGACTGACTCAAACTTGAAAGACACACCCCCCCAGCAACAGGGGTGATAGGAAGCTCCCCCAATAACTGATAAGAATGTGATGATGTCTGTTTGAAAAACAAACTTCATTGGCATAGTACAAGCTGCAGCCTGCATCTAAGTGTAGCGATGAGCAGGCTTAAACTTCGGTATAGATCCAAGCTGGCCTTGGATCCATGGATGGTGGAGAAAAGGGTCAGCAGTGTTTAGGCTGCTGGCTGCAAGAAGTAGAGGTAGAAAGGTAGATGTGGGGTGGGAATGGGTCAGACCCCTCAGCCTCAGACAACTCCAGTCAGATCCTTTGATATTTCTGTTCCCCTCCTATACCTACAGAGTGTGTCACTGCTCCCAGGTCTACACACATCCAAGCCAGCCTTAGCAGCCTCTGCCTATGGTCAGTCCATCCTTGACTACCTCCTATGGAACCTCAGACTGTTTCTTAACATCCGCCTCCCCTGACCACATATTGGTATACACTGCTAAAAAGTGTTCCCTACAGCTCCTCCCTTGGGTTCTAGAAAATGGATTAGTTCCACATGCTTTTTAAAGCTGTCTCCAGACTAGCCTGAAGCTCTCTGCTGCCAGGGCTAGCTGGTCACCTATTCATCACCAAGTGTCCCAGCATAGTTAGGTTATAATCATAATGGTTTAGAATGCTTATTTTATGGTGGTGGGACTAACATCTGAGCAAGCTTATAGACATAAGAAATAACCTGGAGTCATGCTGCTGGCTCCCTCACCTGTGAGAACCAGGCCCTCAACTTGAACTCTTGGTGACTGCTGGAAATGCTATGTGCATACATGAAATGACCTTCTATGGCACATAGTGTCTTGGGAGCTGGGTTGGGGAGCTCTGTCTACAAAGCCCTAAGGATCAAAGTGAAACCCAATACCCACTGAGAAGAAAGGAGGCTCACTTGTGAAAAGGTGGGAGGGAAAAGCCACCCCATCCCAACCCCCATTCCAGTGCAGAAAAATCTTAAATACAAAAACAAAACCTTGCCTTCTGGGTTTCAGACTTCAAGTAGCCACCACAGGCTCTGGTGTTTCCAGAGGACCAGAGCAGTTTCTGCAAAGCCTATGCTGAAGGGGTGTATTGGGCATGCTCAAAATCAAAGGGCAAGAGACTGCTCTGCTAAGCTGCCTGGCAACCCTCAGGACTCAAGAGGTCTCGTCCTTCACAGGCTTCCAAGCAAGTACAACAGCTTCCTTGCAGTAACTCTGCCATCTACACACACTGCTATTTAACAAAGCTGAAGCTAAAGGGAAGGGGTGTGGTTTTCTCCATTACTAAGCAAGGTGAAATTACCCCAGCTAGGAGAGAGTTCTTGAAGTAACTCTTTTCCTACACATGGACATCTTATTAGTTGTGCTTCTTCTAAGAATCTTGACTCATATATATTGTTCCAGGCAAAAGCCAGTTCTACAAATCACTGAGCTTAATCTCTGTGTCTGCGTTAGGCTGCTAGGGCACGCCACTCTTGAAATACTGGACGCCAACGCATGATCATTTTCCAGAAGGATACAGCCTTAAATACAGAAGGCCTTACTCCATTCTCCTGGGTGAAACATCTATGACATTTTATATATTCCTAAGATTTTACAGTGGATCACATAGCCTCTCCCCCCAAAGTCTTGCTCTTAGCCCCAAAATGTAATTTAACACCTTTTCCTTCTGAGTGCTTTATTTGCAAACCCACTGAAGTCTACCATCTTCCCAGCCAGGCCAGCTACCTTCCTGTAGGCAGTTGGTCAGTTGTCTCACCTTTCTCCTCTCATGTTTTATCACAAGCAGGAAACGGTTGTGGGGGAGCATTGAACATCCTGCCTGCCTGACAATCTCCTCAACTTACTCATTTCATCTGATAAATTTCCCCTTCCTTGATTTATGACAAGAGCCAATATTGGTGAACTAGCCTCTTTCCCAGATGGAGGGTCCTCTAGCATCTAACTTCTGATAACATTCTCCCTTCCTGCTTGGTAAGAGCTCCTGAGGGCTCTTCAGGTGACAACTACTCTTCTCACAGAGGCCCTTCTGCAGCCAGCAGCATCTCTTCAGAGCCCTTCCTGTTTCCTCTTCTTGATGACACTGGTCACACTGTCCCAAAACAATGTAATGGGCTTTAGGTCTCCAAACTTACTAGGTAAGATTGCCTATTGCTATGCAACGCACCAGCACAAAATAGCACTTAAGACCAAGCATTTTCCAGATGTGTCAGTGTCTCTATAGATCTGGTATTCTGGGAGGGTGTAGCCAGGTAAACTGCTCATGCATAGCTGTTGTCAAGTGGTAGCTGGCATGACATTCTTCTTCCTCCACTCAGTCTTGGGTCCTCCACATGCTTCTCTTGTATGGACTCAGTAGGCCTTAACTGTAGCAGTGACCTCAGGAAACTTAGACAGTCTCCATGGGAGTTCAAGGCCCGCATGTGTGTTCTAACTAGCACTGTGGAGCCAGCCTACTTTTATGATCAACCTCGAAATTCTATATATAATTTCTACCAAAGTGCCCCACATTCAAGAGCAGAAGGCATAGTTTTAAAAAAAAAAAGATATCAAATATTGTGGTGGCTATCTTTGGAAAACATGTCAGTAACTTGGTGCAATCTATTTTTCTCATTTGTGTGTGTGTGTGTGTGTGTGTGTGTGTGTGTGTGTGTGTGTGTGAGATAACCTCAGATATTGTTCCTCAGGTGCCATCTTCCTTGTCTTTTCTGACTGGGTCTCCACAGATAGGCTAGACTAACTGGTCAGAGAGCCCTGGAGATCTTCCTGCCTCTGGAGCTCTTCCTTCTGTGTCAGGGTTACAGGCTTGCAACACCATGCCTGGCCTTCTCAGTAATTATTATGAAACATGTTTCTGAAGATCAAACTCAGGCTCTCATGTTTTCATGGTGAACACTTTGCCTTTGCTATCTCCCTCAACACACAGAGCCTTTCCCTCCCTCCTTCCTTCCCTCCTCTCCCTTTCCTCTTCCCTCCTCCCTCCTCCTCTCTCCCCTTCCTCCTCCTCTCCTCCTCCTTCCCTCCCTCCTTCTCAGATCAAACTAGCCAATGTGTCCTTTGTAGCTAGCAGGAATACACTGTGGCAGTGTCTCACTTCTCACAAAGCAGCACTCCAGAGCCACTGTTTTTTTTTTTTTTTTTTGTTGGTGCTGGAATCATCCATTCCTCAAGTGAGCCTTAGCTGAGAACTCTTGGGCGCTCAGAGGCTCACTGCAGCTCAGGTGTTACTGTTCCTAGGCTTTGTCAGCACAGGCACCCCCACCTCCACGCAAGCCTTGTTGATACTTCCCACTCCAGCCCATAAGTGAAGGGTGCATTCTAGACCTCCTCTTTCCGCATCTCACTTTCTTCCTCAACAGTGAGAAGCCAGGCTCTCCTTACACCCAGTTACATTTACCATTTGTTGTTGAGGTCTCATGTTATGGGTGACAGAAGGAAGCCCCCTCCTATCGTAGAGGAAAAAGACACCACTCATGAATGGACCTAATGCCTTTCTGACACTGATGGGGGCAGTCACATGACTTTTCTACTAAAAGTGATGTGATGAAAGACATGGAGAGATAGCCGGTGGCAACCAAGGATGCTTAAGACAAAATCAAACTGTTACGAGTTATCTTTTTCTTTCTTTTTTATTAGACTGCAAGTTTAGTTCATTATTTTATGCTTAGGGTTTTATAGCTATGTTAATAACTGGCTTTCCCCCTCCATCCTGTATTGTTCTTTTTTGTTTTTATTGTTGAGATGGGGATTCATTGGGCAGCCTAATCACATCCTCCTGTCTCAGCCTCCTGAGCGCTGGAATTACGGATGAGCAGTACCACACCTGGTACCCATGCCATTCTTCCTGGGTTTGGGCTTCACATGGTCAGTCTTGTAAGTGCACACGCTTATTCTGTAGTCTAAAAATTCAGACAGGAGTAAAATAGTAGCTCATCCAGTACTTGATGGAAGCCCCTGGGCCATTATGTGTATCTGCTGCTTTCGTGGTGGTAAAATTTACAGTGATTGGCCCAATTCTTTCATTAATTACTAGAATGACTAAGTTTTTAAATTTTTATTTTTATTATTACTTTTGGGGATTGAGGCTATATTTTAATCATTTCTCCCTTCCTCTTCCATCCCTCGAAGGCCTCCCATGAACCCCTCCCTGCTCACCTTTAAGTTATTGCATGCATATATGTATTTTTATATAGATATATGTTCCCAAATATAACCTGTTACATCTATATAATGTTATTCGCATGTATGTTTTCAGGGCTGACTATTTGACACCGGACAATCAATTGGTGCGTTTTTCCTTGGGGAGGACCCCCTCTCCCACTCCCAGCTTTACTTAGTTTCTGGTTCTTTGTGTGGGGTTGGGGCCTCCTGGGCTTTCCTCGTACATGGTTTAGCTTGTTCACTGGTGTCTTCCTTGTTCGGCTCACATTTGAGCAGTCATGTTTGGTGAGACTTTACAGGGTAGCTTCTGGTATTACTGGATACACAATCTCACAGTAAACTCCCCGATCCTCTGAGGGTTCTTACAGTCTTCTATGCTCGTCTTCTGCAGTGTTCCCTGGGCCTTAGGTGTGGGAGTACTCTGTAGATGTTTCCACTGGGACTGGACTCCACAACTCTGAATATTGATTGGCTGTGGTTTTCTGTAGTGGTCCCTGTCTGTGGCAGAGAGTGTCTTAACTTTCTTATGTGTATGACTGGGTGTGAATATGTGCACATGAACCCAGGGGCCCATGGGAGGAGAGAAGAGATTGTCGAGTTCCCTGGAGCTGGAGTTGTAGAAAGTTGTGAGCCTCTAATGTAGGCACTAAGAGCCATACTTGGTCTTCTAGAAGAACAGTTCCTGCTCTTATCGGCTGAGCCACCGATTTAGCACCATGATCAGGTTTTGTTATTATTGGAGTTAGCAGATTTTTTTTTTCCCCTGTGGATTGGACCATCAGAATTCTCAACTGTGTTGCCAAAAACAAGATTCTGTTAGAATGTTAATTTTCAGATTCAATTATTAAATTCATTCCCCTTTTGTCCTTGATGAATGATTCTCTTTTCTTAATGACCACTGCCAGACCTTTGCTGGTTTTAGTTTTTCAGAAGAATCAGAATTTGGATTTCTTGATCCATTCCATTATTTTTTTTATTTTAATTTCATCCTCCTTTTCATGATGGTTCTTTATTATTTATTCCCTCTGGTTCACTGGCTTTATTCTAGTGGTTTTTCCCTAACTCTGTGAGTAGGATATTTAACTCATCAAAATCTGTGCTTTCTTATTCTAATGGAGCTATTTAAAATCATGTAATAGCTCCCACTGTAATTATGATTCTGTCTACTTTTCCTTCATGAAAAGGAGACTTTATCTTTGTTGTGCTGACTATCTTGATGAGCACACTGGATTTAGAATGTTCGTGTTCCTGGGAAATTTTATTATTTTATTTTATTATTGTTTAGTGATGCTCCCCCATCCACCTGTGATAGCTGGTAAGGAACCCAGGGCTCCTCCTTAGAAGGCACCACTGAGCCACCCATGGCCTGGCAAGCATCTTTCTCTCCAGCAAAGCCTTGTGACTCTTTCATCTCTCTTGGATAACCAGCAGACAGCTCTGGTGGTTTTACTGTAATATTCTCTTCCATTCTTTATTTCTAGATTTTCATTATCTTTGTATATTATTTATTATAATTACTGTCAGGAACTCATCTTAGGGCATATGCATGCTAAACCAGGGGTCTGCCACTAGCTATGCCCCTAGTGCTTATCATTTAATTCTATTATATGTATGTGGCTATGGTGTTTGTGTATATGCATACACATATTCACATGTGTGTGGATGCATGCATGTATATGTTATCATTTGTTAGTAAATGTGAGTGGAGGCCTGAGGTTGACATCCCACCACATCATTCCTTGATTACTCTCCACCTTACATATAGAGTCTAGGTCTCCCACTGAAATAGGTGTTTGCTGCTTCAGCTAGTCTACCTAGATCGCTTGCTCTAGGATCTAATCTTTGCCTTTTGGTTTGTTGGAGTGTAGGCAGGCTCCCATACCTACCCAATTGGTTTTTATGTGGGTTCTAGGGATTTGAAGTCTAGTCCTTACTCTTGTATTCTGTCATACAAATATACAAACACATATGCATACACACACATACAGAGAGAGAGAGAGAGAGAGAGAGAGAGAGAGGAGAGAGAGAGAGAGTTTTACATAGTGACTCAGCTCACAGCATCCACATGGTGGCCCACAACTACCTTTACATCAATTTTTAGGAGATCTTACACCCACTTTGACCTTCATGGGTATCTACCTACATGTGGCATATACACACAGAGAGATACCCACAAATAAATCTTTAAAAATATCTCTAGACTCTGAGGCTGGTGAACACACTGGTGATGAGCACCAGGAAGCTGAAGCCCTGCTGCCATGGGGAGCGAGCACAGCCATGGTGTATCCAAAGCAGACTTTAGACGTGTGCTTACTCATTTGGCTAGACTTGATCTGTACTCTCCATAACAAAAAGACCTCTAATTACATATAAAATACTTCTCTGAGTTCAGCAAGTTGTTTTAAAGTCTCATTACGCATGAAGGGATAATGGACACTCCAGAATTTACAGTCACCTGTTCTGAAATACAGGTAGCCTGGTTGACATCTCAACCTGTAGCTGGTGTACGAATGAAGAGCCATCTTACTGAGGACCGAATCCAACCATGGAAGAAAGGGTGGCCCAGGTTGACTCCAGGAAGGTAATGACAGAACTGCATTGTAGTGTGCCACTTGGTGTCAGAACTGACCTCTAAAGGGCTTTGTTCTTTGAGTGAAGACCATAGGCCAAAAATGGGTCTTCTGCACTCTCAGGGAAAGCAAAATCCTCTCGGGAAGTCCAGGCAAGCAGGACAGGAAGGGAACTCATAATCGTGGGATAAACATCACCAATGCTGGCTCTGAGTGCTCACCATAGTGACATGAGTAGATGGAGGACTTTAAAATTACTATCATTAGGGAGAGAAAGATGGGGAATGGCAACGGATAATTGGAACCTATTAGAAAGAATCAAACGGGCACTCCAGAACACAGAAACGCAGGCCCTGGTTTTACGAAATTATTGACTAGACAACATAAAAATGGGTACTTGAAAAGTAAAGGTTAATTAATGTAAAAATGAAAAGACAGGCAGAGCAAGAGAAGTATAGGGCATGGCTACTAAGTCTAAAATTCCATAATGACCAATCTTCCCTCTCAACACACTGAAGACTCTGTTCCCCTACTTCCTGATCTCCATGGGAAAAGTGCACATAAGTGCATTTTTTCATAAGAGATGTCTTTTCTCTGTAGCTCTGGTTAAGATCATTGTTTTGTCCTTGGAAAATATGTGGGTGTAGACTCCTTTTTGGTCATTTTCTTTTGAGATTTATTAGACTTACTATGTCTGACAGCAGGCCACCTTCCTTTCAACTTTGACCTCTTCTGACACCAGTCACCTGACTCCTCTCTTGCTGTGGCTCCCTATACAAGTATACAAATGCTTCTGTCCATGTCCTCGCACTGTGCACCATCAATGGTTCTAACGCCTAAGTGCACTCTGTGTACATCCAGAGCTTCGCCCAGTTCTCTTCAGTTACACCCATTTTGCTCTTAAATCCACAATCTGATCATGTATGCTACATGTGTGCATGTGTGTACATGCACTTGTACATGTGTATATACATGTGTATGCATGTGTGCATATGTATGTGTATGCACACGTTTGCACAAGTGCACCTGTACACATGTGTGTAAAACCCAAAGGACTGTTCTTCAGGTGCTATCAGCCTTGTCACTTTGACAAGTGAGAGATGGGAGCTTACCAAGTCCACCAGTGGCTGGTCTGTGAGCCTCTGGAATTTTCCTGTTTCTGATTCACCAAAGTTGGGATTACAAATACACATGGCCTTTTATTATTTTATTATTATTACATGTGTATCAGTGTTTTGTCTACGTGTTTGTCTATCTGTGTGTCTGATGTCCATGGAGAACTGAAGATGGTATCAGATCTCCTGGAAATGGAGTTAAACATGGCTGTGAACTGCCATGTGGGTGCTGGGAATCAAACCTGTATCTCTGGAAGTGTACCTAGTGCTCTTGGTCACTAAGTCTTCTCAATAGCCCTACTCCAGCTTTTTACATAGCTTCTGGGGAGCAAACTCAGGTCCCTATATTTCTAATCCCTTCATCACTAAGCAATCTCTCTAGCCTAATTGTTCAAAAAGCCAATTAAATATTTTTATTTGTGAAAATTACATTTCGGTTATTTTTCAGATTTTTCAAAATACTTCATTTATTATGACATTTTTTTCACTCAAACCTTCAGCTCCTTTTTGATTTTTTGTATTGACAGCATGATTTTAGTCTGTATTTGTTAATTCAAATTACCTAAAGTGTCCATGGTTCTCTATCTGCTGTTCTTACATACTGTCTTGCCTCCCTTCATATTTAAAAAAGAGCTTTTGACAGAGACACTTATAGGACAAGATAGCACACTCAAAATCCCAAGGTCTATGTTGAAGACCCAGTCAGGGTTTGTCTACTCCCCCAGCTCCCCAGGTACCCCAGAATACTCTGAATTCGGGGCCTACTTACAGTCAGTTCTTGGCTTGAAGCCTCCTCAAGAACTCCTACCACAGGAACCCTGATGAAAATACAGGTCAGAGAAGCTCCCCTGGTTCCTGCCTTTGCCTGGCACTGTATTCTGAGACAAGCAATTTCTATCATTCCTTCCCAAGAGAAGGTGGGCATAGTGACTTCTGCTCTACCCCAGAACTAACATTGAGGCTGCAGGGGTTCCGTGGTAGTGGAGGTGAGTTTTCTAATAAACTAATGTGTCCTGGGCTCAACTCCCAACCCTATGCCTCCTGAGGTCACAAACACCAGAGCTCAAGGTCACTGGTGCAGGACAAGGACTCTCAAAGCAAAAAGTCTGTCTCTAAGCCCTAATTTCCTATTTTCTCTGGTTTTTCTGGATTTTTATCAGTACTACTCTTCCCAGCCTTTCCACTGATGTCTCTAAAGGATGGCTGAGATATTTTACCTATAATTTTCAATTGCTGTAAGTGAGAAAGTCAACTGAGGTATCCTGTCTCCCACGTGGCAGAAGCAACAGCCTGTGCAAACAGTCCTAGAATTTTGACTTTATTACTCATCTCCCCACGTGGTGGATAAATGTGATTTCCTAGCAGTGATAAAAGAAAATAAGTCGGCCTGCATTAATCCACTGCTTCCTGAACAATGTATTTCAGCAATCTTCTCTGAAGACTTCCGGCTTCCCATTACTGCAGGCACAGGGAGGGAGAGGACCTCCACCCCAAACAGGACCACATAATAGCCAACAGCGAAGGACAACTGAGAAAGACATCTCATCTTTGGATGCTAGCTTTGAATCTTGGGATATGCCTGTTTCAATAGGAGGTACCAGAGAAGGCAGAAAACTAGTGAGGGGCCGTGATGGGGGTGGGGATAAGGGTAGGAGTTGAAGGGACTTTAAGTGAAGCAGAATAAGGCTCAGGTAGTATTAGGAGCAGGGAGGATAATGGAACAAGAAAGGTTGGATTGAGTGGGAGATGGGAGGGCAGGGTAGGTAATGAGTATGGGGAGAGGTGACTAAAGACCTTTGAAAATGTCATATGGAAGCCTACAATTGTAGAAGTGTCCTAAATATGTATTCATATATAAAAAGAGCTCCCTTATAGCAGGGGACAATGCCTCTCCCAGTAACAAGAGGCTATCAAATAAAAATCCCAGGATTACCTCTATTCAAGTTGTTTGTCAGTGGGAACCATAGACATCTTCCCAATACTAAGGGTTACCTCCAGAACTACTTGAAGGTTAAGACCTTACTGCTGAAGATACCACATACTTGAGTCATAGGACATGGAGAAATCAAGTTGGTACTTACCACTGGCTAGCATTCTTAGGGTTGTGTGGTACATGCTACTTGGAGAGAAAAGTAGTCAATACAATATTACCCAGCTGTAGACTCTGTGAGCTACAATAATGACTGACCTGGCAAGGTATGTCACTGGCACAAAGTACAATAGTGACATGAATGTTATGAGTGACCACTTGCTGAATGGACTTTTAGCCATCGAACCCATACTTGGTACTATTAACTAGCCAAAACCCCAAGGTCGACTAGGTCATAGACCCTAGAAGTCTAATTATTATGCTAAATAGATATAATAATAAACTTTCTCCTAAGTTTTTAGCTTTATACTCATAGGTCAATAGATCAGTGTGTTTCTCAAGTCTTTTATTTCTTTGTCTAGACAGAGTTTCTCTGTGTAGTAAATTGGCCTTGAACTCAGAGTTCCACCTGCCTTGCCTCCTGAGTGCTGGAATTAAAGGCATGCTTCACCGCCGATTGGCCAGAGAACCCTAGTTTTGCAGTAGATTAATACAGAAATCGACAATAGTTAACATGCAGAGAATAAGAGACTGGGATGCTCAGCTCTAAATGGGACATCTATATCATACCCTGTCCCCACAAGGCTTAGGGATTATCACAAAAGACGAGTAGAAAGTTTGTAAGAGCTATAGGTGGATGTCTGCATCGAAACTGTTTGCTGATGTGATGGGGCCTTTGCATGCACAAACTCATAACAGCTGTGACTGCATGGACAAGACTTGTCCAAGATTAAGCCAGCTAAAATCCCAGCTGGATTAGGAGATGCCCATGAAGTCCCATACATAGGCAAGGACCTATTGGCAAGTGATGGCTGCTGGAGGAGAGGGGGTTAGCTTTCTTCTGGGATAGATTACCATGCTCCGACAGGTGGTCTTACACCCATGCACATGGAAGCAGTATCAAGTAGACTCAATGGGTGAGAGAGAGAGAGAGAGAGAGAGAGAGAGAGAGAGAGAGAGAGGCATATGGGAAACAGGAGGGAAAAATAGAAGGGAGAAAAAGGGAGATTAGGGAAGGAAGCAGAGGGAAAGGACTGGGGATGTATTTAATCCAAACATTATATGAATGCATGACATTCCCAAATAATAATAAATATTATATATTAAAAACAACTCAGAACCTGGTCAGAAAGTGGGGTGATGCTATGTTAAGTTTTTCTGTGCGGATTTAATCCACAGCTCTCCCCTACAGGGTAGATAAAGCCATTACCATCATTTCCTAAAAGAATAGCAAGGCCCAGATGAAGTTTCCTCCTAGTAACAAAACTGCAAGTTTAGAATGCTGTCCCTCCCAGTATGACAACTACAGCCATCTAAGTTAGAGCAGATGAAATTGTCCCTCAGAGCATCAGGCCTGGTGACACTCCCTGGTGAGGAGTTGGTAGGTACTTATCCACATCCACGAGTCTAATCATATACACTCTCTTTACACATTCCATTCCCAAGATACATCTGGCTTTAGGAGGTACAAGAATACATAGAGTATGAAAAGTTAAATAGGGGGAGGTGTGTGGAGTTTCACCTCTACAGCTATGGTGAAGTTGTGATCCAGAATAGGGGGAGGTGTGTGGAGTTTCACCTCTACAGCTATGGTGAAATTGTGATCCAGAAGTGGCAAGATTTTTCTTGTGATACAGTTGTTGGGGGTGGGGGGTCACTGAGGCTCCTATAACTAACCCTGGTAAGAAAGCCAAATAAAACCATTGGTTATTAAGCCAACTGTCTCTGTTTTTTTTGTTTTTCTGTTTTTTCCTAGTTGCTATAATAAAATGCCTTGTAGAAAGCAACTTAAAAAAGAAAGGGTTTATTCTGGCTCAAGAATGAAGCCTATCACTGGGAAGGTCACAGCAACAAGAGTTGGAGGACGCTGGTGATTGCATTCACAGTCCACAAGCATGAAGTGTTGACAATTGTTGATGCTCCACTCCCTTTCTCTACTTAGCACAGGACTCAGCCAGGGGATGGTGTCACCCACAGTGGACGGGTCTTCCAAGTAAAGCAATTAAGATAAACCTCCACAGGCCCCCACAGAGCTGTGTCTCCCAGGTCAACCTAGCATCTGTTGACAGTGGACACTACCCTTCACATTAGCCGTACATGGAATGTTATTTTAGTCTCTTCTCTGGGTCTTATCTGGATCAAACAGACTTCTGTTTTTTATCTCCCCAGGGCAAGTTCATTCGGGATCCAATGAGTTGGATCAGAATTCAGAATGGATGCCTACAGAATTTGGGAAAGCTGTACACCTCCACCAAAAGGAGACCATGATTGGAGCTTATGTGGGATCACAGCAGGGAAGCAGGAGAATGGACCTGAGTAGCAGCAGCTAGAAATACAAGCAAGTCACCACTCACCACATCTCAGGCTCAGTGGGCCTTGGCCTCTCTGTTCTGTATGAATGATGATTCCTTGACCTTTTACCCAGCATGCCACATTACATGGTCATTTACATTCAGGAGGCTTGTCCCAAGCCACAAGGGCACTTTTCCCCCTCTTCTCTCCCATTAAAAAAAAAAAAAAGTAAAAGAGAAAAAGGAGCTTAGGGTCCTTGTTGAGACACTGTTCATCTGGGTAAGTTGCCTCTTAGAATGCTTTTCTAATAAACCTCCTGGGTTTCATATTCAGCCTTTCACAGCAAAGCAACCAAGTAATTGGGAATGATCAGTCCTAAAGACAAGAGTGAGCCATGAGAAGCTGTAGCCCTGCTGGCCCCATTAGAGGCAGGCAGAGTGGCGTGCACCAGCCTCTTGCCTCTGCTAATGACATTTGGGGGAAAGCGAGGGAAAGCAGGAGGATAAATCACAAGATAGCGTTTATAAACTCACTAATAAAGAATTAATGGGAACCCAATAATTACCAATTACGGAGGCAAGAGAAATAATAAAAACAATAAAATAGAAAGTGTACAAAGCAAACAATTAAGACTGTTTTATTAGAACAACGCTTGCAACTCAGCAAGCATTAGTTCCTGCCACACAAGGGCAGTGGCTGTGTGTCATATGCATTTTTGCACATTAAGAAAATGACACCGAGGGAGTTCATCAGCTCCTCCGAGCTCTAGGACATTCATGAGCCCAGATTCAAAGTTGCAGCCACAGTCATGGTTAGGCTGCAATGTCCCCTTTCATTAAGTTCTAAATCTGTGCAGGGAGCCTACCATATGTAATATTTTTCTAACTTCATGTGACTGATTTTGGAGATGCCAAACACTATCTTTGGGACAAATACACTGATTAAAAATATGCTTCAAAATGCCTCTCTTGGTTTTTTTAACCCAGTGAACTGAAATATATCAATTAGAACTCTTCTAGTCTACTGAGTCCTATAAATACGTATTTAGATGCAACGGGACATCAGTGGGAAATATCTCTGGAAAGTAATTACTTTCAACACACGTGGAGGGTCTTTTAAATGCTCAAGCAACACTCTGTTTTAAATTTGTACAACTGACATAAAGAGGCACACATATTAATTACCACGCCCAATGCTTGATTGCAAATCTCTTGCCTGGAGTGAATGTTTCTAGATCAAAGGTTTAATAACAGAAATTAAGATAGTTGGATGGGGAAACCGAGGCCCCACTTCCTCAGATATCTTCAAAGGGGTGAAGAGCAGGTATGAAGACCCTGCCTCTGGGGTGGGGGTGGGGGTGATCATCTTGCTCTCCTCCTACTGACATTGACTGCTGTGCCATCTTTAGTGCCTGCCACACCTGAGTGCAACAGTGAGCTGATGCTTGCCCCCAACCCTGAAAACCTGAGTTTGACCTCTGAAAGTTTAGGGTGAAAGGAAAGAACCAGTCCTTCAAGTTTCCCTCTGACTTCCACGTCATGTTGTGACACACACACAGCATGCACACACACATACCACATACACAAACCACACACACACACACAACACACACACGCTGTAAATAAATTAACCCGAATGTTTCCTAAAGCCACACAGACAGCTTGGTGAATGCACCTTCCCAAGGCTTCCCACATGGTTATGCTATTTCCTGAACTGCATCCAGCTCATGGTATCCATACCAGAGATGCCTAAGCAAGTGGTGTGTGTGTAGACTGTGTCTGACAGGTAAGGATGCACATCTAGGGACAGGGCTACCTCCAGTGTGGGTTTTGCATGTTTTTGCAGGGTGCTATGTCGCCTCAGAATCATCTTGAATAATATATGCAAAATGTCCCCTTTTAATGGAAACTCATTCAAATTAAAATTAAAACAAAAAACTCCTATAGGTCAATAATCCAAGTCAAACAAAATGCAATTGTAGGCTGTGTCCCACTTGCAGGTGTTTGAAACAACTATGGCAGGGAAATTAGAACAGAGGCCTTGGAGAAGACTGCTTGCTTTGTAAACTGAAGGATCTAAAATGGCTCAGCAGAAGTTCAGTAAGTTGACAGAACCTAAAGTGACTTTGGAGTATTCAGAGATAGAGCCCTAATGGTGGGGTTTGTTTATATTAGTGGCCAACAGGAATGCCATGTGTGTGCAAAGGGCTCTCTTAGCCCCTTGAGTATAGGAGGGTTATAGAATTCCCAGCATTCATAAGGCTGTAGTGACATAGAGGACTATGGGAGATGGGCACAGAGGGAGAGAGCTCTCATTCATGGCAACGGAGAAGCAAGGAGGGAAAAAGAGACAGGGAGAGGCTGACAGGGGATCAGACACAAGCTGTAGACCTCAAAGGTACTTCTTCAGTAATGGATTCATTACTCCAGCCAGGCAGGTCCTTCCTCCTAACAGCTCACACAGCTATGAAGTCATCTACATATTGGTCCATTTGATGAGGTCAGGGCTTCATTATCCCGGCACAATAAGCTGGGACCAAACTGGAGTAAATACATGAACCTCTGGAGGGCGGACATCATATCCCAATCCACAGTAGGTTCAGGAACCTTCTATCCTCTGAGATGGTACCATGAATGGCATTACCATGGAAAGGTATGGTAAGCTACCATTCCTGGCACCAGGCAGGTTGCTTGGTTGAAAGAGCACAGCTATGAAGACTGGCTATGGGATGGCCTTTGGAAACCCTGGGTGTGAATCTTCCCAGAGTGCTAGGCACACTCTAGCATTTCCCAGGTCGCCTAAATATGATTGGGGGTTGTAGACCTGTGTCTCCCTTTATCTCCGCATCTATGACCTATGCTTCCTGCATCCGCCATCCTAATGGACCCTGCCATCAGGCATCGATGCACTCGGAACTAAGAGTTGTCTAAAGCATTTGGTTCTGAGATGGCTTCATCTGGTCTTCCCTGAGACACTCCACATGGAGATGTGGGATTTGGACAGATGGGTCAGCCCTGGACATGTCTGCTTATAGAAATCTCTTGGGGAAGAAGCAATGCTTTTATTATTTCCTAAACACACAGCTGCTGCTGAGCTTGTTAAACAACAACAACAACAAGAAATAAAGTGTCACTGCTCCCGCTTGCTTGTCTTGGAAAGGTGTGCTGTGTTCAGAAGTTACCTGCTGTTTATATGACTTTCCTTTGTCTATGCATTCAAATGATCCTGCTCATCAGAAACCCTGCAGAAGGGGCAGGTAGCATGGCTCAGTAGATAAAGGTGTTTACCACCAAGTTTGAGGACCTGAGTCTCTGAACCCCAGAACCCACATAAAGGAGGAAGGAGAGACCCAGGTCCACAAACTTGTTCTCTGACCTTCACATGTGCCCTGTGTCACGTATATTTGAGCACAAATACATGGATGCGCACACAAAAAATAAATAAATGCACAATTGTTTTAAAAGAAGGAGAAAGGAAACCCTATATAGAACCACCAAGAAACATAGCTCTGAAAGAATACAGGGAACTGAGCTTTGAAATTCATGCTAGAATCAGACCCTGTTCCTGGCCTCCACTAAGGACCTGTGGATGGCTGGCTGTGAGTTCAAAGTTAAGGCTCTGATCTTCAGAACACAGGGAGTTCTCAGCACAGCTGCAGAAATGTCCATCTTGGGAACATCTGGACTTGGGGGTTACCAATGTATCTGCTGACATGTAGTAATAAAGCCTGGTTTATTTTTTCTGTTTTTAAAAGTTTATGTGTATGAGTGTTTTCCTGCATGTATGTCTGTGCACCACATGTGTGCTTGGGACCCATGGAGGCTAGAACAGGGTGTTGGACCCCCTGGAATTGGAGTTACAGTTGTGAGCCTCCATGTGGGTGCTAAGAACTGAGTTCAGTGGATCTGAGCTGCTCAAATCTGCTGCCAGAAGAGCAAGTGCTCTTAACCACTGAACCATCTCTCTAGCCCCAGTGAATAGTTTGGGCTCTGTTTTAAACTGTCATCATTTCAAACCATGAAGTATGTCATGTGGTACTTAAACATCAGTATACACATAGCACCCAATCTGGCTTGTTGTTATGGGGCGCCATGTTCCTGACTAGACAAGGCTTGAGGCCAAGAGTGGTGGTATGCTCCCACCACTGCTCAACTCTGACCTCTGTTCATGCTGGCCAAAAGCACCGGTCCTTGCATCCATGAGATGCCAGCTTGGGAAATGGCTCTGCCAATCTACCACACTGTCTCCACAATGCTTGACTGAGCCCAGACCATCCCGCCATCCACACGGTACCTGGTAGAAATGAGACTCTGATGCTTAAAGATTATCCAATGGCTTTATATATTTGGTAATGCTCAATTAACAAGATGCCCACACAATTAGAGGTGTTTCCCAATATCTAACCTTAAGACATAAATCATTACCCAGGAGCATCCTGGACCCATGGTTCTCCATGGTTCCTACATAGCTCTGCTCCATCTAGTTCCCCCTCCTCCTTCTCCCCTTCCTCTACTCTCCTCCCACATTAGCTCCTCCCAGATTACCAAGTTTTATTGTAAAATGTAGCAGGGGAAATATTCTGCTACATAAACAGGCACCTTGAATGTGACTTGACTCTCCTTTTGAATATCCTGATTCCATAAATAAAGGATCATTACATTGACAGGTAAGTTCTTGCAGTATTTTATTTTAAAGAACACCGCCCCAAAGGGTTTTTGGTTGGTTGGTTTTTTAACTCTGCTTTCCTATTGTTTTTTTGTTATTGCTGTTTTGTTTGTCTTGAAATACAATCTCAAGTAGCTGAGCATGGACTCGAACTATCTATCTCTTTAGCTGAGGATGCCCTTGAACTTCAGATCCTCTTGCATCTACCTCCTATGTATTGGGGTTACAAACAGAGCCTACCATGCCTAATGTGTAGTGCTGGGGACAGACCCTGAGCTATATCCCTGTTCCCAGCCCCAGGCCCAGTCTCAGCCCAACCCCAGCCTGTTGAATTTTAATTTATAAACTTCCTCAAGTAAGCTTAATGAAAACACAGAACTGGACGTTATAAGCTGTGTGACCTTGGACAAGCCCCTTGTTGCCTCTGAGCTTGATTCCTGTTCTAACACCAACGATAGTATCTTCACTCTTTCTAACTCACAGAGTTTCTTCCACATGTCAGAAAGAGGACAGACTTGGGGTTGGTGAGATGGCTCATGAGGTCAAGGCACCTGCTACCAGGTGACAACCTCAGTGACCCATGAGGTAGATGACTGACAATCACAGCTGTCCTCTGACTTCCACACGGTACACATGTAGGCACACACACAATAAATGAGTGTAAAAATAAATAAAAACAGGAAGAGAAGAGAGCAAAGGCAGCCTAAGAACACGTCAAGACATTTCAAATTCTCTAAAAGGGGGAAAGCGATCTTGTAGCCCACTTTTACAAACCTATTATCTTTTAAAGACAAAGCGAGAGATCTGGTCATTTTCTGTATAGCTCAAATGTCTAGGCATGAAAACAGATTTGAGCCTCTGCTGTAATCTGCTGCTCTTGGCCATTCAACTCCCATCTTGTGTCTCAATGGCTCAGTAGCTCATGCAAACGATGGGAGTGCTGCTTCCATCCAAAAAGAAATTCTAAAGTTACTAGAACACACAGGTTGTAATGTTCTCATCCTCCCATAACTCTCCACCAGCCCCATGTCTTCTGATGCGGGGGGGGGGAGTTTGGGGGGATTGGGGGGCAGAGTTCTGCTTGTTTGTGGCTGCAGCAAGCCAGTGCTCCCAAGCAAGCAAGTCTTGCCATCATCAAGAGCCTTGCTGGTTCTCTACCCTCCACCCCTGCAGGCCCTGTCACATGAAGAACAAAGAGTCCATGTCTGAGCCTGAACTTTGGGACAGAATAACATAAACACTGTCGGATATCCAAAGCAAATACATTTTCCCATGGGCCTCTGAGAAACCTATGGTTCAATTCCGTGACTAATCTCCTACAGAGCTAAGTCTCAGCTTCCCCCACCCAGTCTCTTTCTCTCTCTCTCTCTTTCTCTCTCTCTCTCTCTCTCCCTCCCTCCCTCCAAATGAAAGTGCATTGCCCCATGTCAGAAGTGCTTGTAGGGACCGAATAGGGCTATTCTAAAATGTTTCCATTAGAACCTTTCTTGTCTGCAGAATTGAAGGGAGGGAACTCTTTGTGTGCAAACTGTCTGAAAAATATGGACAGTGTGAGCAAGGCATGGTGGTGTGTGCCTTCAATCCTAGCACTCAGAAGGCAAAGGCAAGTTGGTCTCTGTTAGGCCAGTCTGGACTGCATAAGATGACCCTGTCCCGTCTCCAGACCAGGCATGCTGGCCTTACAGATGCTCATCCTACTGTTTCTGGCTTTTATGTTGATTCTAAACTCAGCCTCAGGTTTTTGAGGCAAGTGTGTCTTCTCACCAAGCCATTTCTCTAGCCTCAGGGAATTGTTTGCCGTTTTTTAGCTTTTCTGCTTCCATGTTCCGCTGTCATTTAGGGAGTCACCTTCTTCCCATATTGGTATATGATACACCAAACAGGACACAACTGATGACTCTCCTCCAGTCCTCAGCCACTGGCTCAGGAGGCTGTACGGGAATCCCAGCACCTCAGTGGGAGGCTGAGGCTATGCTGCCTCTCTTTTGCTGAGCTTGCCTTGTGAGGAGGAGAGTTGACTCACTGTAAGGGAAGCCAGCCAGAGGGGTGAACTGAAGGTAAGAACCAGGTCCCTGGGTCACATCAAATGTGCCTAAAACTAGCAGCCCCTGAGCCCAGATTGTCAAGTTATCTATAAATCTACCAAGTCATCTTTTTCTGTTTGAGCCAGTTGAGTCTTGTTACCTGACATAAGAAAGTGACCAGTGTGCAGCATTGAGGGGTGGGGGTATGGATGGGGGTGGAGGTAGGGGGCATGTCCAGGGAGACCCTCTTCTAAGACAGCCATGCTTTAGAGAAAAACTTGAGGTTCTATATGATGGTGGATTTTGATTGTCAACTGACTAGATTTTTAATTCCCTCTTCAAAGATGTTTCCAGAGAAGACTGACTGAGGACAGATAACCTGTGGCCCAAGAAAAAAGCAGTTGTCTGTCTATATTCTGCTTCTCTCTGGGCAAATGTTTCCATTGTAGCTGTGACCATCTTCCCCTGACATAAGAGTCCAGGTTCTTTGGCCTCTAACATAGATTGAATACAAGGATTCTCCTGGACCTTTTGGGCCTTCAGTGCCATACTGGGACTACTGAGGCATCTAGCATGGTGGTCTGAGAAGCTATGAGAATCTTGGCCTTGTCAGCATGCAAACAGCCACTGTGAGACTACTCAGCCCTATCATATAAGCCAGTCTCCATTTTATATATATATAATAGATAATAGATGATGTATGATATATGATGATGTATGATAGATGATATTAATATAATTATATGCTATATGCTATAATATATAGTATATACTATATTATATAATATAGTATATAATATATATGTATATAATTCTATCATTCTGTTCCTCTAAGAACCTTTCTGGTATACTCTACATTGAGCAGAATATCCAGAGGGTTGTACTACCAGGAAATGATATCCGTTCTACTGAGCAGATTCCATAACACTCTATAGTTGACCCCTTTAGTGTGAGGAGGTGGCCAGATATGGGCACACAGGTAGTCTTTCTGTCTGCAGGACCTTCCTGTATCATCTCAGCTAACTCAGCTCCCAGAGATCATGGATCCTCATCTCTGTATACACAGCACACTTCAATTACCTCAAAGAAACTTCCATTCACAACCAATGACCTAGGAATTGTGTCATCTTTTCAAAGAGAATGGTTTCTCCATCACCAATACTAACTGTCCAACATGGCCCCAGGACATTGCTTTTGGGGTAATGAGAGAACAGCCAAGTGTGGCCTGCAGGGACAGGAAGATAGGAGTTGCTAATCCTAGATAGGAGTAAGTTAGCTCTGTGCATCATCCCACAGAGCCAACCACACCCAGATACTACCCAAAGGCCCACCACTGGCTGAACGCTCGGTCCCAGGAGGCCGTGGGTTTTCAACAAACCACTGATACAGTGCCCACCCACCTGCTCATTCCTCCAGCACGTGGTCCTGACTTCCTGGGAATATTGAGACAAGGTCTTCTTTTCTAAGGTGAGATCTAACATCATACACTAAGCCTCTATAAGCAGGCCTGAAGCAGTTCCAGGAACTGAATGGAATCCCTGGGCAAGAAGTACAACCCAACCAAATAGGAGTGTAGAGAAACTCATGAGCAGGTTATAACTCATGGCCCTCCTAACTATGGTCACTTGACCTGGAAAGTCCTATAGGGTCACCATGGCTGGTTCTCCAGCATGTATACCCTGGAAGACACATTATGATGCTCCCATCATAGCTGGAGAGAAGAAAACAAAAGCCAACTGCTCAGTTAGTAAGGCTGACAAACCATGAGAGAACACTGACAGGCTTGCTAATTTAGATGAGCTGCTTCCTCCTTCTGCTTAGTCCCAGTTTGGACGCTGCTCGTGCCAAAGCCGAGAAATTAAAGATTTGTTAAGAGACAACTTGATCTGAAAATAATGAGATGGCACAGGTTTGGGAGGTGGGGGCTGTTAAAAAGAATTTTTAAGAGGTAAACTAATTTTGATGACAGCCAGAGAATTAAGACATAATGGTCAGTTGGTTCTCTACTTCGTTTTCTAATAAAGAAAAGTGCTGGGTGACAATGAGACAAAGAGACAGAAATAAATGGTTCTTAAGTCACAGATAATTAACTCCAAAGGCTTGCCGATGGCACATTAATATGCTGGAGCAAACAGCTTCACAAAGCTTCCATGCTTACAGAGAGGAGACCATTTCAAAGGTTGCTAAAAGTAGAGACTCCTGCGCTTTGGGGGCTAAGAAAGGAAGGAAGATGACAAATGTCAACCTTAACTTTTGCTGGATGTTCAAGGGAGTTGCAATTTTTGTGCAAGGATGAGGACTTGGTAGAACTCATTGAGTGTCCCTATCTCCCTCGTCTCCTGGACCTTGAGGGGTTGGGTTGTAGTGACGGGACCTGGGGAAGGCCTGATCTCATGGTCCTCGTAAATCTGCAGTGGTCTATACCTTTGGGGGAATTGTGCTGGTTAACTATAACACTCAACATGATACAACCTAGAATGACCCAGGAAGAGTGTCTCAATTGAGGAATTATTTAGATCTGATTGTCCTGTGGTAATATTTCCTGTGGGATTTGTACTGATTATTAATTGACCCAGCCCACTGTGGGCAACATCATTCCCTAGACTGGACCCTGAACTGTATAAGAGTGAAGCAAACTTCCTGAGTGATCAAGCAGGTGACAAGAGTGCATTGTTTCTCTCTGGATGTGGTGTGACCAGCTGTCCCAAGGTCCTGACGATGCCACTCCCCTACAATTATGACAGTAATTTGGAATTGTAAACCAAATAATCCTCTTTTTCCTCTATTATTTTTTTGAGTCAAAGTATTTTGTCACAGAAACAGAAATGAGAGTAGGACAGAAAGCATTATTTATTTGACAATGTGACTTCCCAAGAGCTCTGGATAGAGATCCCTGGTCCTGGGCCAAGTATTTTGACAGCAATTCCCAATGATTCACTCGATGAGCTCTGTATTTAAGAGATGGTTGTAGAACGTGGAGGAATTGCGAGGTGGTTCAGCAGGTAGCTTTGCTGATGATCTGAGTTCAGTCAACAGAACCCACATGGAAGAAGGAGAGAACTAATTCCTGCAAACTGTCCTCTGATTTCCACAGGCTGTGGCAAGTGCTTGTGTGTGCGTATGCATCCACACACAAATAATTATGCAAAACACACACACACACACACACACACACACACACACACAAAAGCTTGAGTGTAGAACTCCTGCCCTGGAATAGACACCCTAGCAGCAGAGTTCCCCATTTCCCACCTACCTTAGGGCAACTGGGTACAACTCTTATCTACTGAAAAAAAAGGACAGTGTGCCACAGAAAAGGCAATCTGCTGAGTCTGGACTGTAAAGAGGCAGGTTGCACTCTTAACTTCTTTGAGACCAGCATATATATAAGAATGAGCAATGCTCCAGTGTTGGGGAGTGAAGGGTTGGCGTGTGGGGAACATCTCACCTAGCCTTGGATGAAGTCTAGAACTGAAAGGGACTCACTGGTCCCAAGCACTGTCATCTCTGGCTGGTTTTCCTTACATTCTCTCCATCTGTAGCCATTAAAGAAGTTAGTTCCCCTCCCCCCCCCCCCAGGAAACCTGGGAGTTCTTCATCTGTTTCAGTCCAGAGTCCAGCTACTTCACATTAGACTAAGACACATTATGCAGGCAACTGAGAGATCCAGAAAACATCTGCTAAACAAAATCAGAATTAATGGCAACCACAAGGATCTCGATAGTTGAAGTTCCCTCAGATGCACAGAACAATAAAGGGGCCATTAGAGGCAGCTGTCGACTGGGAACGGATTCCAGGGGTTTTCAGGAAGCCAGGGTTCCAGTTTCCAACTCAATGAATGTAGGCAGGTCCCTTTTAGTTGGGGGATTTGCAGTTTAAGTACCCAGATCCACCCAGGATAAGGGTGACAGTCTCCCTCCTTTCCTCTCTTCTGAAGAAAGCAGCAGCCTTGCCCTCCCAGCCTCACTATTGTCTTGCTGGAAAGCCAGCCCCCTCCCCCCCCCCCAGCTGGCTAAGGCTGGAACACAGTAAGTGAACCATCTTTGGGAGGGCCAGTAATATAACATGACACCCTGGTGCCCAGCTCCAAACTCAAGCCCTAATCACAGCACAATCACAGACATCTGGAATAGCTTACAGATCACCTCCTGCCCTTCAAAGATAGCTGACAAGGGCTGAATTATCCAAGCCACTTGCTCCACGCTCAAGGGTGCTCCCACGGCTGTAATTCAAAGAGATGGGATCAGTCGGAGAAAGTGTTGGCATGAGTAGATGGGCTCTGGCAGGTACAATCAGCACCTGCCCTCTGAGTGGACATGGGAGTGTCTCAGAAGGACCAGGGTTGGCAACTCTTCACTGTGAAGTTTCAGAAAGGTTGAAATTAAATTTCAGATGTCTGGAGAGGGATGTAAAAAGAACTGTGCTCAAGCTAGGAAGACAGCTCAGTGGACAGAAGGCTTGCTGTGGAGAAGTGAGGCCGTGAGTTCAGATCCCCATCGTCCTGTGAAATGTAGGACAGGATGCTGTGAGTCTGTAATTCCAGTGCTGCTGGACAGGTGGAGACAGAAGGATCCACGGAGCTTAGTGGCCAGCTGGCCTCTAAGGAGGACACATGTCCTGTCCTAGGGGCACCCTGTGGTCTTGTCCTATCCCAATTCTTACTACTGTAAAGTGAGTTCCAGGTTCAGCAAAGATACCTAACACTCACCTCCAACCTCCATATGCATGTACTTTTATACATATAGGCATGCATGCATACACACATGCATATACACACCACACACACACACACACACACACACACACACACACACGATTTTTTTTAGTTGTTTTTTAGATGTAAAAATTCTTGTTCTGGAAAGCAGACAAAATGTAGCCATGGCAGATTCCCTGTGCAGCCAGCACAGGTGGGCTCTGAACACTAGGTTCAAGGTCAGTCCAGGGCTCTCATGAAGAAGCAATAGTTTTGCTTCTCTAAGAAGGACATGTGTCCTGGCCTAAAGACTCCCTGTGGTCTTGACCTACCTCAGTCTTTACTGCTGTAAGAGAGTCATTACCACAAGTCTAACTTCATGAAAGGCAGATGGCACTCTCAACTTCTTTGAGTCCAGCTTCGTACAAGAATGAGCAATGCTCCAGTGTTGAGCAGTGAAGGGTTGGGGTATAGGAAATGCTCACCTAGCCTCAGTTAAGGCTAGCTATGTAGGTTTGGTAGCCAGTGGTATGTACTTTGCCCCTTAATGAGGATAAATCAAGATCAGACAACTTAAACAGCCACCACCTATAAGTGTGGGGTACAACAGAGAGGCAGCAGTCCTATGGGAAGGAAGGGATTCAGCAGAGTCCTTTCACCACTAGCAAGGTGGCAAGGAAGGAAGGAGTCTCAAGTGTAAGATGCTGTCTGCTCATCTGAAGGCCAAAGGAAATAAAGAATTCTCTGAAACTTCATAGTCAGCATCATTGTGCCCACGTTGCCGTTCCGGGCAGGCTCAGCCCTGGTGCCTGGTCGCTGAGGAAGCTTTCCCTTTGCCCAGATCCACTGCAGCAGGCTTTACAAAGACACCGCCGTGGCAGCCATGAACACCAAGACAGCAAAGTTAAATTTGTTTCATCCCATAGGAAGCTGATTTGGGGAAACGCTGCCTATTATCTTCCCTGCTGAGAGTGTATTTAACACAAAAGCCAGAGCAATTCTGCAGCCCAAACAAACTCAACTGCAGCCATGCAACTCATTGGGTTCTTAGAGTTCAGCACTTTCTGAGTATACTGTGCTGCATTAACGTACTACAAACCCGGAGGCTTCAAAAGCAGGAATTCATTTCCTCACAGTTGTGAAAATCAGAAGACCAAATCAAAGGAAAGGTTGGCCAGACCATTCCTGATCCCCTCTGAAGGCTCTAGGGAATAGTCTGCCCATGCCTCTTCCTAGCCAGTGGTTGCCAGCAATGTTCTGCTCTCCCTTGACATGGCACTACCCGTCTGTGTCTGCAGATGAAGTTCTCACTGCCACTCATGGGACTAAAGCCAAAACTGATCCAGTATGACTTTATCTTAACTTGGTATGTCTATTGTCTGCAGAGACCTTATTAAATAGGTCTCTATCTACTAGAAGGTCATGTTCACAAATTCTGGCTTAGTACTTCACTGTACCATTTTTTGTCAGTCTGTATTTTTCTTTGAGAACAAAGTCTGGAACTATGGCTGTACATTCAGCTCATGACACCAAGCTTATTTAAACCTAAAGCCCTCTCATCAACGCATCCTCTGGAACATGACCAGAGGTGATGATGCACACTGAAGAACTAATGGTGTTTTTAAAACTTGTAGTCATCATTCAGAATATCTATTTTAAATCATCTTTCTAAAACCCAAAGGTCTTGGGTCCTCACTACTATATCATGAAAATGAGACCAGGGTTCAAAAGGGCAACTTGTACTTAATTCAAGAAATCATTATTATCACTAGGTCCTATGCAGGGTGATGGGAGAGAAAAGGCATCAGCCAGCTTCCTCAGCTGTGAACTGGGAAAGCAACCATAGCAATCAGCCTGGCAAGAGTCATATGCAATAGTGACATGAACGTTAGGGGGCTTACCAACCACCTGATGATGTGATATAGGCTTGCTCCTTAGGAGAAGCTGTGTGACTGGTATTGTAAATCCAGCCAAGAAGCCACGGCTGGGGAGCTCATAGGCCCTAGGGGTCAACTTCTTATTGCTATGTTGTTAAGTGGACACAACATCAAACTGTCTTCTGCTTCCCAATGGGTAGGATCAAGATGTAATTGTTCCTCGACACCCATAGGTCGATGTCACTCTCATCCTTCACCAGAGAAGTTTCTTTGTGCAATGGACAGTGTTTAACACAGAAATTCATAACTGGTCAAAATGCAGAGAATATATGATTGTGGGGTGTTCAGCTAGAATTGGAACATCTATATCATAGCTCTTATACCCAAGACTTAGGAAACATCAAGAAAGAGGGGCAGAAATATTCTAAGAGTGAGCAGTCAGAAAGGACAGGACACTTGAACTCATCACGGTTGTAGTTGCCTACCTGAGATCAAGCCAGTCAGCATCCAGGATGGAGGGGAGGGGCTCACTACCTCCCACCCTGAGATTAGGAACCACTGACAGCTGATGGCTGCTAAGGAAGTCATTTTTCTTTAAGGGTGTGGCATCTAACAGGTTGCTTTGTCTCAGCAGATGCTGTCAGGTGCATATAAGCAGCACAAATTGGACACACAACAATTTATGAAAAAAAAAAAGACATCAAATTGAGGGGGTAGAGGTACAGGTATGACTGGGATGGATTGGAGGAATAGGGGTGAATACATTGTATGTACAAGCGAAATTCTCATATAATAATATTCTATTAAAAGGGAAATATATTAAATGAATTACAGGTCTTGGCCTAGGATTGTGGGGAAGTTGGAGAGGAATAGAAGAGGTTTCTGATGTCAGATGATAAGTAGGGTGGATTAGCAACATAAGCCAAATGCTTCAGGAAAGAGTTTGCTATGAAGTAGAGGTGACTTGGGATAAAGCCCAAAGCACACAGGCTGCAGGAACACTGAATAAAGTCACGGGCTGTCACCTCCTAGTCCCTGCCCCTCTGTGATTCAGTCTAGACTTCATCATCTCCCAGACTACTGGCAGCCTCTCTCAGGCTTCGACACACAGACTCAGTCAAGCACTTCCAAAAGTCATAGTGGGGAATTGCCCTGGGCCAGGTGTCTGAGACATTAAACCTCAGGCAGAGCTGGTGTCTGTGAGTCATGTGTAGAAATGAAACCAAACACACCTACATGGAAAGTTCTCTTAGATTCTGTGGTCAGGGAGCTCCTGTGTTAGACTCAAAGTCTCTCCTGAACACCCTGGACCCTCCTGGGCTTGGAGGAATGAGCAGCACCGAGCCCTTCTGTTCCAGGTTGGGTTGGAGCGGCACACACACTGCTAGACAATAATGACCTATTTGTGTTGATAGGAATAACTCGGTGAAATTTCCATAGT
This sequence comes from Mastomys natalensis, assembly GCA_021653895.1. Classification (NCBI taxonomy): domain Eukaryota; kingdom Metazoa; phylum Chordata; class Mammalia; order Rodentia; family Muridae; genus Mastomys; species Mastomys natalensis. Next base: position 375,902 of record JAJTUV010000625.1, on the reverse strand, counting down.
ACCTCTATTATTTTTTTTATACTAAATACTGGTCAGAAGGTTGACCCAACCCATGGCGGTGGCTTCTCAGGTCTCCAAGATCCTGGAACTATCCTTCAAGTCCCCAATCTCCCTTTCTCTATGTGACCAGCAATGACATCAAGCTATTTCAAGAACTCTTAACCATTTGACATTGACAAAACAAACAAACAAACAAGCAAAAGAACTAAGAAAGACAATCATTCACAATAGGAGAAATTCTATCAGTGGAGTTGGGAGAGACCTGCTAATAACAACCCAAAGAGCATGTCCTTGGCCAGTCGCTATGGAAGCTGATGTGAGAGCCGAGCTGTGAATGAAGACAGGATAGCCCACGCATGTCTGCTCCCTTCCTGGCATACTCAACCTCATCCTTTGAGGAATTCTAAGCCTTGTTAGTTCCAAAGTTTTTTAAAAATTTTTTTTTTTTGTCTTTGAAAAGAAACACACAGGGTTGCCCCATAACTCCAGCCTAATCAAAGACGTTTTCAACATACAGACAGTAAGATTACAAAAAGGTTAAGTTTATATGTGATTCCTTCATGCAAATTAACAGAAGACATTGTCAGTGAGAGGACAGCTTATTATTCAAAGCCACACAGTTCGTACCAACGTCTACCTTCATTACAGATGCTTCTCTCCAGCTGACAGTCACTGTTCCTGCTGGGAACAAAATTTTCAAAAACAATACCTCACCCCCCATCTACCTTCATCCAATTTCATTTGGTATCAATAGCCAAAAAACGTGGTTCACCCTGTTGAAGTGGTCCTGAGAACACTGCACAATGAGCACATGAAAGTTCACACTAGAATCAGATTGCCCAGGTCCTCTGGATTCATGGTATCAGAAGCATAGACAGCAGCTATTTGGGTGTCTGATGTGGACAGTGTTGCCAGGACATTATCAAGCTCTTAAAGGGCCTATCGGTACCACAGTTATCCAAACTTCTCATTGTGGTCCATGACATGGATGCTAACTATCCAGGAGGAAGGATATGTTTGGCTCAGGAGGCAAGCGTGTTTTTCTACCCCAGCATTACTCTTCCCAGAGACAGTACAATGGAAGAGAGTGTGCTTATGTCTAGAATCAAAGCCTATGTACAAGACAGAGAACACACTATGGTTTCCGACTTTATTTGCTCCCTTCTGTCCCTACAATAAAGAGATGATTCCACAAATCGCACAAAAGACATTCTCTCGTTAGAGACTAGCTGTTACTGAAAGTAAATAAAAGAAATTTCCATTAGACGATTCTGAAATTGCCATCCGTACAGGCTTACCTCTGAGACCAGAAAACAAATGTGCCCGAGGAAGGCTGGCAGGGAAAGTGGAACATCGTGGAATTGTTTTCAAAGGGGGAAATTAATTGGTTATTTTTATTCCGGCTTAGCCAAAGCTGTAAAAATCTAATCAGAAGCATTTTTCATAGTGGCTTTGCCTACCCGATGATGAAACAAACTCCCCAAATTTTAAACCATTTTTGTTTGTTTGTTTGTTTTGCTGTGATTATCATTAATGACTTCTGGTTGAAACCAAATGACTTCAAGTGTCACCCCCAAATGAGGGTCTCCTTTAGAGACCATGTGTGTGGTCAGGAGTGTGCCAGTCCCCAGGAGCTGCCTCTGATACTTGAAGGTACGAGTCCTTGCTCTCACAGGCAAACCCAGCCTTAAGTTCTGTCTCTTGAGCCAAAAAGCAAAAGCATGCAGGAAGGATGGCATTTCAAAGAACAGGCTGCCCATAGATGTGACGTTCATCTTAGATTCAGCCAAACCACTTCCACAATGTCAGCGCCGGGAATGATAGAGATGTCAGTAATTTTTTCCTACCTTCTTCTTGTGACTTCAAAGCCTCTGGTTTCCTGAAAGAAAAGAGAGATGTGGTTTTGAAGAATAATTCATAGGTACAGAAGGTACAGATACTTGCAAATGACTCCTGTCTTGTTAGTTGTATTTTCTCCAAATGGTGAATCAAATAGTAAGGTCAGCAATGTTGGGTCTTCTAACCTCACACAGGGTATGTGCACACATGTACACACATAATACATGGGTCCATGCACACACACACACAAACACATATACACACACACAAATGTAAACATCTTATTACTTTGGGGACTTAGATTTTTAAAAATACATTATTGGGGCTGGAGAGATTAAGAGTATACATTAGTTTTCAGAGGACCCCAGTACCTATGTGGGGCAGTTCACCTACAACTCCAGCTCTAAGGGATCTGACACTCTCTTTGGGACTCCTCTGGCAACTGCACTTATAGGAACATACCTACCAACACCCAACACATACATACACATAACTAAAAATAAAATAGTTAAAAAAAAAATACATTGCTGGGCTGAGAGAGGGCTCAGTAGTTAAGAGCACTGACTGCTCTTCCAGAGGTCCTGAGTTCAATTCCCAGCAATGATGGTGGCTCACAGCCATCTGTAATGGGATCCCATGCCCTCTTTTGGTGTATTTGACAGCAACAGTATAATCATATACATAAAATAAACAAAATATATTAAAAAAAAACATTGCTAATCATACAATGTCTTCTTTATGTGCAGCTTGGGCCAGCCCCAAGTATTAAAAAAGACTCTGTCCCAGGGTGTGGTCCTATGCTTTGCCTCATCTCAATATGCTTACAATGGCTCCAGAGAAATAATGTCTTGCAGTGTCTGATTATAGCCAATTCATAGTTTCTGAAGGCTCATGGACAATTTGGAGAGTGAGTCTAGGTCACTGGGCTAAATTAAGCACTTTGCTTTTTCTAATCTAATCTCAAGAATATTTTTGATGCCAGCTCTGTGCAGTACAATAAGCAAACTATTTAGAAACTACCCAGGTACCACAGGATGTCTGCATTAATATTCAGTTGAACAGGGAGCTTCAGAAGAAATACACATTACCGAGAAATCAAAGGGCGATTTGCCTTGATAAATGCCAGCATTTCAAATTCAGCTAGAAACAAGGAAAATTATTTTTAAGAGAATCTTTGAACATGGCGCTGAATAATGGGCAAATTTTCAGGCAGGAGAATAGAAGGAGAATGCACCAGGATGAGGGATGAGAGAGCAGGAGGTAGCATTCTGAGTGAGTATGCAGTAGGCTAGGCTCCGGAGAGGAGGAAGATCCCAGTGAGAAGAGTTAAGGGATCAGGAAAAGGCTGGAAGCACACACTATGGCTTTGTAACTGATGTGAAGAATCTACAAATCATCAGAAATGACCAGTTTAAGATGAAAACCACAGAGATTGAGAATACACTGGAACTGGCACTTTCTAGTAAAAGGAAACAACAAGTGTGGACCTCCCTCTCCCCACCAAGATCACTCAACTGCACCGCACAGTAGGCAGTAGCATGGTCTTTCCCACCCCAGCATCCTCCTGTGGTCAGGGAGAGGGCAGCAACAACAGAGGTGAAAAACAAGATGCCACACTGGAAAGCTTTCCTGCCAATGATGGTTAGTTTAAAATGTCATCTCCCCATACCCAGAGTCACCTGGGAAGAGAGTCACACTGGAGGAATGAGCTAGCTCATTTGGCCTGTGGGCCTGTGAGTTGGGGCTGCATTGATGTTTAATTGATGAGGAAAGGGCCCAGCCCATAGTGGGTGACACTGTTCTTTATGAATGGACTTCTGATCTACACAGGAGTGAAGAAAGCTAGCTGAACATAAGCAGTAGGCAAGCAAGGGTGAATGTGTCCTTCTCCTCTCTGCTGTTGACTGTGGATATCATGTGACTAGCTGCTTGTGTTCCTGCTCTTGTTTCCTCTCACTGATAGACTGCAATCTGCAATTGTAAGTCCAATAAACCCCTTTCCTATTAATTTGCTATAGATAGGATGTTTACACAGCAACAGAGATTAATCCAAGCCCCTCATATGATTTCTCTTAGGAGTGAAAAGCCCCAATGGGGACCAGTGGGAGACCTGTGTCACACAAGGTGGGTAAACTAATAGAAGCACAGCATTCAGCAGTGTTGAGTCTACTGACAAGAGAAAACAACAAGCATCCTCAATGCTGGCCCCTGCGGGGATCATCTGGGCCAGGATTCAGAGAAGTGAGGTGGAGACAGAAATGATGCTATAAGGTGTACATGCCCAGAAAAAAAAAGGCCCTATTCTCTCAAACTGCTTCCCAGCAGCTTACTCCTATCCCTGGCAACTCCACCCCCTACCAACCACCACATGTAGTACTGTGAATAAAGAGGTGGTTAGAGTCAGCTCTTACGCTACTGGGAAAGCCTTTACAAATTTGTTACTGTGGTTGCATAAAGCATATGCATTAGGGAAAGCAGATGTCAAGTAACATTGTGCATCTAACCGTGTCTTCACGTCTATATTTGCTTCTTTTAGGAGTAGTAAGAGCTGGGGAGATGGCTCTATTTGCCACACAAACATGGAGACCTGAGCTTGGGTCCCCAGATCTTATGAGAATTCAGACATGGTAGCATGCATTACATATATTTTTTTGGATGAAAGCATAGCACAGTGCATGTGTGGTGGTCACAGATATACTTGCAGGAATCTGTTCTCTCCTTCCACAATGTGGATCTGGGGATGAAACTCAGGCTTAGTGGTAAGTGCCATCTCACTGGCCAGCAACTAATTCTTATATTGATGTTAAAACCAGCCACTTGACTAAACTTCCTATTGTTTGTGACAGTTCTCATTGATTCTTTAGGAATTCCTTTTTGCAGCTCTTAGGAACTGCTGTGGTTTCATAACCAATGAAAAGCGGCTGCGACTCATGAGTTTGTAACCTGCAAGTGACAATGATCTTCTGTCTTGAAGGCCTGTTTTCAGTTCTGCCTCTCTTATCTTGTTGTTAACTTCTTCCTTAACTTTATATTAAATTCTGCAAGCTGGACTATCAGGACTTGGGAGACTGAGGCAGGAGGGTCACTACAAGTTTGAGTCAGCTGAGGTATGGCATGAGACTCTAGCCCCACCTGCTAAAATAAAGGGTGCTGACAGAATGAGCACTTTTAGCTTGTTTCTGACTCCTAAGAGACCCTTCAGTGTATCTCTATTGGAGAAGCAAGTCTTTGGCAGAGGTATGTTAACTACACTAATGCGATCAATACACATTTCATTGAGTTTCACGTAAATAATGTACTGGGTAAAGCCGCCTGTCCCCTTACTCATTTATTTACTGTTTCCCTTTGTGTGTGAGGGTTGGAATGAAGCCAGTATCTGTTCCACTCTTGCAGCCTGGGGACTGTAAAAGAACAGGTGCTTCATACATATTTGTTGAGTAAAAAATAAAATAAAATACATATGTCTTGAATTTTATCAAGTGCAACTTCTGAATTCATGCAGATAATTATTTTTTTTTCCTTAGCTTTATTAACAGGATGGCTTATATAGTAGATTTTATTATCTTTCTGGAATAAGCTTTTCTAACTCACGATGTACTTTTAAAACCATGATCTTGGGGGCTAGAGAGATGGCTCAGCTGTTAAGAGCATTTGCTGCTTTTTCAGAGGATCAGGATTCAGTTCCAACACTCAGTGGAGGATCACAAACCATCTATAACTCCAGTCCCAGGGAATCTAAGGCCCTCTTCTGGCTTCCACAGGATGGTCTATACATGGTGCACACATATACATATAGGCAAACACCCTTGTACATATAATTCAAATAAGTAAATATTTTAAAATGTGATCTTGAATACTGTCTTCTGTGATTTTTAAGTTGTTTTTTTATAGTGATTCATCTATGACTTTATATTTAATATTCATCGGTGAGGTTGGGGTAACTATTTATAGATTTAGAAAATTAAAAGACTTCTAGTTTCTGTAATGAATTGAGAAGTTTTCCTATGATCATGGCTTGATACGGTTTAAATAAAATCAGAAGAGACTGGATGTGGCCCACATCGTCATCTTAGCTCATGGAGGGAGAACAGGGTGAAAACTCCAGGCCCAGACGTGGCTATAAAGTGAAACCTTGTTTAATTTTCAATAAAAATGAAAGTGGAAGTGAGATTACCTGATGTCTTAAGGTTTCACACACACACACACACACACACACACACAAAAATATATATAGTTATTGATTAAACTGAGAGAAGAGATTAAACTTGTCTAGCGTCTGTCACTTTGGTCAGTGGCCGGTTGATATTAAAATCCCTAAACCTCACTCAGAAGCTGATGGTGGAGCCAAGCTGGGGGATTAGAAAGCTCTTCCTGACTCCCAGAAGCTTGTAAACAGCTCCTCAGCAAGGTAGCTGACAGGAGGACACACTCAAGTTTACTATTGGACAGACAAGGGTGGGAGCCACCTAGAGAGTCTTCTTATTGAAGCATGTGAGAATATGCACATCGGTGCTGGGCCAGTAGCAGTCCAGGGGTGCTGGAGAAAGAAATAAGAAGAATGGAAAAGAGGGGACACAGGGTGAGATAGGGTGGGGTGGGGTGGGGTTAGGGTTAGCACGGGGTGGGGATGCAGGGGGAACTAGCACAGAAGCAGCGTCAGAGTGAAGGGCAGGGTGGTCTTAGCGATGTGGGAACTTACGGTGGTTTGCCAACTCTTGGAAGTGTTCTGTGATTCCCAATGTTAAAATGTTGTAACAGGGAGCTGTTAAGGAGGAGCTGTAAGGAGGCTGGGCCTGGACGTGTTGCTTTGGGAAGCAGGAATCTCCACACTTCCCCTTTCTCTGGAACATACAACAGATTGTGTCATGCTATCAGGGCTTTGTGACCCAATGTGGCTAACCTATCTTAGTGTCAGGGCATATTGTTCTACAAACACCCTACTTCTGCTCACACTTCAGCAAATACTTTAACTCAAAGAATACAAGAGATAAAACTCTATGTCAATGACCAAGTAGGCTTGTCTAAGAGAGGCCTGAAGGCCCACCTCTGGGTATCCACCTATGCTACAGCAGAGATAGATAAAACTACACCAATAAGACTCTGCAGCAAAGGTAGTTTCCAGAACACTTCAGACCATAGAGTACTGAGTCTACCCCATAAACTCTACTGTCCGTAACAGTTCCCCAGATGTAGTAGAAGGACCCCACATTCTCACACCTATGGAGAAAGCAGATGCTAAGACTCTAACGTAGCATGCACTGTCCCGATATACTAATCTCACAAAAGAAATAACAGGGAAAGTATACTACAAAATCCAACTAAAAATACATTCAACACGTCACAGCAAGTTGATGTCCAAAGTCACACCAAGAGAAGGCTCGTCCCTAAAAACATCTCTAATACAAAATTAGAGGACATTCATGGCCAACAGTTCCCTAAATCTCAACACAGAAACATAGAAGGCCAAGGCAACATGACTTATCCCTGAAGTCATATTCTTTAACAAATAACCACCAAGATACTGAAGTAGATGAAATGCCAGATAAAGAATTCAAAAGAATGGCTTTTTTAAAAAAAAAAAATCTATAAATTCCAAGAAAATACAAGAAAACAGTTGGAAGAATTACGGAATGCAATGCAGAATACTATGGGTCACTCAATAAAGGGAAGTGGAGGCAAATAGAAACCTTATATATGGAAAGCTCATTGAGTCAAATAAAAAAACCTCACTCAAAGCCAGTAATGAGATTAAGCAGAAAAGAGGATTTTAGATTTGAAAACAAAATTGAGAAATGAAGCTATTCAAACAATAATTAAGAGAAAATAAAATAAATTATGAGCAGACATATAAGAACTTGTGACATGATTAAAAAAATCATACTGATTTTTGGATATTTTATAAAGTGATATGGCACACACTAAAGCCATACAAGATATACTTATAAAATAATAGCAGACATTCCCCAAATCTTGAGAAAGATATGAACATCAGGTATAGGAGGTATTTAGTCTCACAACAGACACACCAGACTATACAATGAAGAATGCACACTGAAACTAAAGAAATAATAAGAGACAACACAACTTACTACATAGGTAAACCCATCAGAATAACTGTAGAATTTCAACACAAACTCTTAAAGATGGGAGCACATGGAACAATGTATACCAAATCCTGAAAGAAAACAACTTCTAAACTATATTCCTATAGGATGCAAAGTTGTTCTCTGAGCTGAACAAGAAATAAAGATGTGGCAATATAAGTATAATATAAAGGAATTCACAATCAGTAAGCCAATATTATAGGGGAAACTTAATGAAATTCAATATACACAAGAAAAAGAATAAAACTAACCATTAGTATACAGAAAAAAATAAACTCTAGTAGAAGCAGAAACCAGCAAGCTAACATTAAGGGGAAAAAAAATCCAACATCAGAAAAATAACAAAGGAAAGGATTCAGATATATCTTTGTTTATATCTCTGAATATAAGTGACCTCAATTAAAATACACCAACTTGATGTCTAGATTTTACAAAACAAAATTCAATTGTTTGATGAATGCAAGAAACACACTTCACTGGCAAAGACATATATAGACAGTAAAGGGATGGGAAATGATATCCTACACAAATGGAATTTGGAGGAGAGCAGCAATTCCTATGCTTCTGTCCCACTGTCTTAGGGTTTTACTGCTGTGAAAAGACACCATGACCAAGGCAACTCTCATAAGGACAACATTTAATTGGGGCTGGCTTGCAGGTTCAGAGAGTCAGTCCATTATCATCATGGCAGAATCTATGTAAGCATGGTTCAGGAGGAGCTGAGAGTTCTACATCTTCATCTGAAGGCTGCTAGGAGAAGACTGGCTTCCAGGCAGCTAGGATGAGGGTCTTAAAGCCCACTCCCATAGTGACACACCTACTCCAACAGGCCACACCTTCTAATAGTGCTGCTCCCTGAGCCTAACATATACAGATCATCACACCCACAAAGAACACTCCAAACCAAAATTAGTAAAGCAGGACATCAAGAAAGAATAATGACTATAAATATATATACCTTTAATGTTGTTATACCAAATTACAGAAAACAAACACTACCAGACAAAAAAAGCCAAAGGGATAGACAGACATCTGTACACCCATAGTGGGTAACTTCAGCTCTCTTGTCTCATTATTGATGAGTCATTCAGTTAGTAGTCCACAGTGAAAACTTCGGAGTTCACTCACTGTCTATCAGTTTAACTCTACAGACATCATAGAACACTCTATCCAGAAATTACAAAATATATCCTCTTTCAGTAGCACATGGAACTTTCTTCAAAACAGATCATATTCCATGGCCAGCATGTCCAGAGTGCAGTTCATGGACCATGTGTAACACATGCAGCCAAGTATATGAATGTGTCCCAACATGGACTCATAAGCTTACTGAAATATTAGGAGACATTTTTGAAGCTTTTCGTAACCTGATTATTCATCCTTGAGCATGAACTTAGTACATTACAACGTCATGTTGCTGTGTCAAATGTTTAGACATTTCTTCAGTCATTAAAAAAATAAGATTTAAATACAAAAAAATGGAATAATTTCTTGTGCCTTATGAGATAATAGAATAATATCAGATCTCAATCATCAGAGAAATTACTATATATACTATACACACACACACACACACACACACACAGCATATATATGGCATATACAGAGACTTTGAGATGACAATCAGTAGGACACTGAAGAAATTGAGGAAGATAATTTTTTTCTAGATTCTAATGAAAATAGAAATATGTCAAAATTTGAGAGATATTAATGAAGACCATTCTAAGTAAGTTTACATCATTTAAGAATGCCTAAATGAAAACAAATTCAGAGATTTTGTTATGTAATGATATACCTCAAAATATTTGAAAAACAAAAATAAGCCAAACTGCAATCAAGTAGAAAAAAATAATTAAACTTAGAGCTGAAATCAGTGAAATGAATTCTGAAAGATTAAAAACAAAGTATCAATGACGAAAGACATTGTTCTTCAAAGATAAACAACATTGACAAACCCAAAGGAAAGGTAAAGAAGACTAGAATTAATAGAATTGGGGTCAAACAAACAGGAGATATTACAACAAATACCACCAAAATCCAGGAAGCATTAGGGATCATTTTAAAAACTTATGCTCTAATAAAGTGGCATATTAAGATAAAATGATTACTTTTTTGTAAATTGCCTACCAAAATTAAACAAAGAGGAAATAAAAACTCCAGCAAGGGGGCTGGAGAGGTGGCTTAGTAGTTAACAGCGTTAAGTTAGTTTTGTAGAGGACCCGGATTGGGTTCCCAGCACCCACACGGTGCTCATGAACATCGGTTACTCTAGCTCCAAGGGATTCAATACTTTCTTTGGACCTCAGCAGGAATCATGAATGTATGTTGTACATGAACATACACACATATAGGCAACACACTCATATACATATAATAAAATAAATCTTACAAAAAGAAAAAAGAAATGAGATTTTTGCAGAAATAAAGATTCTGAACAAAGAAAACCAATCTTTGCTGAATGTTACGCCATCTGAAAAGTAGTAATGCTGTTCGTTGAGGTATTCCACAAAATAGAAAGGGTATGACTGTTCTCAAATTCATTCTGGGAAACCAATTACCTCAGTACTCAAACTGGATATGGGCAAAACTCAAACTAAAACTGCGAACCAACATCTTTGATGAACACACACACACAAATCCTCACCAAATACATACAAACTAAATTCAACAACATGTTAAAAATATCACGTATCACAATCAAGTTATTATTGAAACGTTGGGATGGTTAAACGTAGGTAAATCAATAGATGTCGACTCAATAGATTCAGAAAAAAATTCCTTGGTAAAATTCAACATACCTTCAAGAAACTAGGTAGCCATGAATCATGCCTATACCAGAAAAAAGACATATACAACAAACCCACAACCAATACCATATTGAATAGTGATAAATGTAAAATATTTCTCTAATCTGGGCAGTGATGGCACATACTTTTAATCCCTCCCATCACTTGAGAGTCAAAGGCAGGCAGATCACTGAGTTTGAGGCTAGCCTGGTCTACAGAGTGAGAGGTCCAGAACAGCCAGGGCTACACAGAGAAACCTGTCTCCAAAAACAAAAAACAAACAAACAAACAACAAACATTTCTCTAAAATCAGAAACTAAATAGTCTACACTCTCACCACGATTACTTAATCTACTACCTTTAGTACTAGGTATTTCGGCTTGAGTGATGAGATAAAAAAATAAAAGGGAAGACATCAACTCATCTCCATTTGCAAACAATACAATCCAAATATGTACAGGACCCTAAGGACTCCACTAAAAACTCTTTAGACTTGTTAAGCAAATTCAGTGAAGTAGCGTAATTCAAAGTGCACATACAAAATCAGTAGCTTTTAAACACACCAACAATGAAAGATGTTTGAAAACAATCACGTTCACAGAAAAGTAACAAGAGTTTCAGAAATAAATCCAACCAAGGAGGTGAGAGATCTGTTAAAGAGAAATTATAAAATATGGATGAAAGTGAAGACCTTAGAAGACAGAAATATGTAGAAGATGGAAGGGCCACCCATACTCACAGACCAGCAGAATCAATACTGTTAACACAGCTATATTACCAAATGCAAAGCATAAACTTACTATTGCATGCCCTACCAAAACTCTAATGATATATTTCAAGACAATCTTAAATTTCATAAAGAAGCACAAAAGACACAAAATAACGAAGGTGATTCAGATAAACACACTCACCACCACCACCCAAACCAACAAGCTAGAGGGGTTATTAAATACAATTTCAAATTATACTATAGAAACATGATGTAAAAAAAAAAAAAAAAAACAGCATGGCATTGGCACCAAAACAGGCATATGTAACAATGGCATGGGCAAAGGTGACAAAAACATAATTGTGGCAAAAGCATGTTCCCTTTAACAAATAGTGTTGGGGAAAAACAGATTTCTACATGCAGAAGAATGAAACTAGACCAAATAATAGTTCTTCACTGAGAGAAGTCTAGGTAGGAGCTCAAGGCAGGAACCTGGAGGCAGGAAATGAAGCAGAGGCCATGGAGGGATGATACTTATTGTCTGGCTTCCAGGCTCACGTTCTGCTGCCTTTCTGTACTCAGCAACCCAGGACCACCTGCCCAGGAGTGGCACAGTAAGCTGGGTAGGACCTTTCCATCAACTAGCAATCAGGAAAATGCCTTACAGGCATGGCTGAAGGCCAGTCTGATGAAGGCAATTTCTCAGTTGAGGTTCATCTTCCCCGGTGAATCCAGTTTGTGTCAAGTTGACAATGAAAACCAACCAGCACACCTGCATCATAAGATATTATTTAAACTTTTCTTTTAATCCTGCAAAAGGGATCCGGAAAGAAATGAGCTCACTGGTATGCACAAAACTTCCCTGAGGTCTGACAGTGACTAAACTGGACATATACTGGACAAGGGGCCAAGAAATAAGGAAAAATGCAGTCCCAGCTTTAAAAAAATGAAAAGTAGTTTTAAATAAGCCTCAAATAATAAAATCTAAGTATAGATTTTGATGGTAACATGATACCAGGGAGACAGAAGTTAACTGAGAAAGAATGTTGTCCTTGGTGCATGAACAGGTTTTATAAGATCACAATATTCTCAAATAACTTGTGTATTTGAATAGACTAAGATGATCTGCAAGCATTCTCTGTGCCTAGGGACAAAAAAAAAAAAAAATAGTAACTCAAGAAAGCTAAAAGAGTTATCCCTAAGCTCCTTACACATTTTCTCCAGCATCCAGTCCAAAATTACCAAGCATGACAGACAGCATTAAATAACTCACATCCAAGAAAAGAGATCTCAGGTTACTCAAGCAGACCCACTTCTTATCTAGACTCTACATCAGCAGACACAGGCTTTAGAATATGATAAAATACAAGAAAACCCACAAAACCAATGAACCTGAGCCCATAAGGGCTCACAGAGACTGAATGAACAAAACCGTGACCTGTATGAGTCTAATCTAGGCCCTTTGCACCTATGTTACAGTTGTGTAACTTGGTTGTCGTGTGGGACTCCTAACAGTGGGAGCAGGAGCTGTCTGTCATTGTTGCCTGCTTCGGGGACTCCTTTATTCCTACTGGGTTGCCTCATTCAGCCTTAATATGAGGGGAGGTGCCTAGTCTTACTGTAATTTGCTATGCCATGATTGGCTGCTAACCATGAGAGGCCTGCCCTTTCCTAAAGGGAAATGAAAGAATGAATGGGGAAGGGGCTGAGAGGAGAAGAGAGAAGGGGAATTGTAGTCAGAACATAACATATGAGAGGAGAATAAATTTAAAATTTTTTTAAGGAGTATGGCTAAAATGTTGAAAAAATGGAAAAAGGTTTTATGTTTCAGCATAAAACTAAAATCTATGAAAAGAACCAAATGGACATTCTAAACTGAAAATTAAATAACAATGAATTAAACAGATTTAACAGCCAACAAAAAGAAATAGTTGAATGAGAGGTAGGTCAGTAGAAAACAATCAGACTGAAGAGCTGAAATGAAAAAACAGAAGAATTAAAATGATGTGTGTGTTAGAGACACATAACCCAGCAAAAAGGTCAAACATGGGTATAATTGGAATTCAAGGAAGAATGAGCAGAATTGGTATTTGAAGACAGACTGGTTCAAATTTTCTTTTAATTAATGAATGGCAGCAAGTCAGAAATTTGAGAGCTCTACAAGCTCTAACCACAAAGAAATCCATCCCTGGGTTCTCACAGCAAAACAGCTGAATGTAAAAGAGAAGGAGGAGGAAGAGGAAGAAAAAGAGGAGGAAGAAAAGGAGGAAGAGGAGGAGGAGGAGAAGGAAGAGAAGGGGGAAGAGGAGGAGTCTTAAGACTAGCCAGAAAGCAGCTGGTAGAGATGGCCCCATCTCCACACAGCATCTACAGAAGAGCAGCAGAAGGGTTCTGCTTCTGAAGAGACAATAGAACCTGAAGACAATAGAATGCTGTCCTTAAAGTCTAGCAAACAAAACCTTGGAATTCTGCATCCTGAGGGGAAACAGGAACTGGAGCTCAAGAAATAGCTCAGTAGTTAAGAGCACATACTGCTCTTGCAGAAGACTAGAGTTTGGCTCTAAGCATCTTTGTCAGATGGCTTGCAACTACCTGTAACTCCAGCTCCAGAGGATTCAAGACCAGCATCTGGCTTCACCTACATCACTCTGTGTGTGTGTGTGTGTGTGTGTGTGTGTGTGTGTGTGTGTGTGTGTGTGTCAGAGACAGAGAAACAGAAAAGGAGAGTTAGAGGGAGAAGGAAAGGGAGAGAGAAACAGAGATAGAGAGACAGAAGCATATAAAATTTAAAATAAATCTTTTAAAAATTCAGATAGTAATTTGGTAAACTAAGTGAAGGTGAAATAAAGATCTATTAGGCAAACAAAATTTAAGATAAAATGTTGTACATTCACAATAGCAATATCAAAAGGAAATGTAAGCAAAAGGAAATTGTTGAGATAAATATATAGCCATGCAAGGAGAAATAAGAAGTGTCATAAAAGATTAAAGGGTAAATATAAATATCTTTTAAAATACTGTTTAACATTAATGACTTATAGGGTAAAAGCTAACTAACATGAGAATATGATCACCAAAGGTCAAAAGATCAAATGAAATAGTGTTGGACTGTCCTAGAATTATCCCCCCAAAGAAATGATTATAAATGTTTTTGTTACTGGAAATTTTGGGGAGTCCCACATTGGGCGCCATATTTCTGGGAAAGCTGAACTCCCCTCTTGAGAATGTTAAAGAATGGACTTGGAAGAAAGCTTGAGGAGACTTTTTGTTTTAGAATTTAAATACAGCAGGAAGAAGACAGAGAAGCAGGAAAGCCATGCCTTTTGAGTTGGGCACTAAGGTCAGCAAGGAAGCACACACCAGGCAAACAGGGAATGGCAAGGGGTTGGGGCACTTTAGAGAAAGTGAGAAAACCTAGAGTGTCTAGGAAAGCATGCCCAGACTTTGGAAAGTCTCTAAAAGAAAAAGAGATAGAGATAAAATGAAGAAAAAAGTTACCCTTTTCTCAGTAACTCAGATACTTGGGCAGGCTTAGCCCAATCACATGGCTGTGGCTCCATAAGTGACTGCTTGGGAAGGGTTTCTCAGAAGGTAAGGTACCTTATCTAATTAAAGAAATAATTATTCCTACCATCTCCTTAGCATTCCCTGAGGGGGATCAGCCTTCCTGAGGAGAAGCCCCTTAGGCAGATGATTGGCCAGGCAAGTGGAGTTTTAAGTCTCTATACAGAGGTAGGTTTTATTCTTTTGATTAGGAGGAAGTAGCTTTCCCATAATGGGCCTTCCTATATTAACCAGGACATGAGTGGAATTAAGAAAAAGCATCCAAAAATATAAAAAAAAGAGAGAGAGCAAATGAAAAAGGAACAAAAAGAAAAGCAACCACCCTCTCGGCTGCTAGAAGAGATATTGATAAATACACATAAAAAATGAGTAAATGTTAAAAACGAATCCAGTTCAGAAATAACTGATAGTAAATAGACTAAACAAGACTAGTATATGATAAATAACGTGGTTCCTAATTAAACTAATATGTGAACTGAAAACACCAAAAAAAGCTAAGAATAGAAAAGACATTTTTAGGATACAATACTGATTAGATTTAAAACTTATAATAGCAAGATAAACGGAGGATATATCAGTGATGAATACAGGATGGTCTGGAGTGGGATAGGTATGTTGCCTAACAACAATGAAGACCTAAAACTTTGAGCAGACCCATTTAAAAATAGAGGTGGATTAGTTCATAAACCATAGCAAATCGGGGTATGGGAAAAGGAAGGCCACTGGGGCTACCTGGCTACCACACTTACTCTAGGCTCGCGAGACCCTGTCTCAAGGAGTAAGAGTTATAGAGCAGACACCTGGCATCTGCCTATGGGCAGTGCATGCACCTGAATACTATAGTTGCATATGACACCGCACACAGAGTAAGAGAAGAGAGACACTGGCACGGAGTGCATGACGATAAGAGAGTGAATGACAGCAAGAGAGAGAGAGAGATAAAGAAACAGAGACAGACAAAGAGACAGAGGCAGTGAGAGAGAAATATGTGTACAGAAGAGCTGAACACCATGATAAAGAAGTCCTACTTAATGGTACACACAATTACTGCCCCCAACAATGGAGCCCCACACATTCTGCAGAGATCATTTATTAAAACCTACCAAGCCTTCAGCAAGTTTCAAATCACAGGAACCACACTGAGAGCGTGTGTAACTTTCTGACTATAGTGACTTCAAAGTAGAAGTCAGTAACAAAGACAGCGAGACAAATTCCTGCAAACAGTTGGCCCATAGATCCCAAAACACGTCACATATCTAAAGCATATCACACGGATCACAAAGCTTTTCTCTCACAGGGAAGAACCACACAGGAAGCAAGCTCTTTAGAGCAGAGTAAGAACTGAATTATAATATTTTCACAAGTGTGGGATATAGGGCTAGGGTCAGCTCAGTGGTTGGTGCTTTCCTAAGGTACATGGGGCCTTGAATTAGGACCCTAACACTGAAAAAAAAAACAAGTGGGATATATCAGCTGAGATGAAAATGATAGCCTCAAATGCATGCTTGAAGGACATTTTTTTAAAAGACTGAAAATGAATGACCTAAGCATTTATCCTTAAAAACTAGAAAAATAACAATTTAAGTCCACAAAGGGTAGAACGAGAGAAATATGACAGGAGCAGAAATCAATACAATAGGGAAGAAAATTGTACCATGAAAAAGTTGGTTCTTTGGAAAGATTAATAGCTTGATAAATCCCTAAGAAAGCAAATCAAAGCAGGAGGGAGGTGTAGGTATGCTAACAAATCACATACCTTCCATTTCTGGTGTCTCGGTAACACAGTAGGGAACAATTGTCTTTGCAGCCAATGGCGCTAGATCAATTGGAAGTCCACACGGCAGAAAAGCAAGCCTCAGCCTCCCGCCCCACAACACACAGGGAGAGGTCAGTTCCAGATGGACAGTGGGGATGGGGATGAAAGGTAATGAAATGGAAGCCCTGGGTGGCTTTGAGCTGCATCTTGGTGACCTTGGACATGTTTGCAGAAGGTTATACAAGAGCCTAACAAAAGGAGAAGACTTATATCTTAGACATGATCAAACTGAGCCATGTGTTCATTAATAGGTTCGACAGCGTTGAAAGATGGTGAAAGATTAGAAGCTTCAACTCTATGTGGAGGATGACTTTGAACCTTCTAATCCTCCTGCCTCCGCCTCTCCTGTGCTGGGACTACAGGTATGGGCCACCATGGTTGGTTTATGTGATGCTAGAGATGAACCCGAGGCTTCACAGATGCCAGGCAAGCTTCCCAGCAGCCAAGCGAGCCCGGAGTCTCACAAGGAGCCTTTTAGCAGAATGTAACACTGAGAACTGGTTAAACAGGTACAGGTGTCTTGGAAGAAATCTTTTGGTGTGTATCTCTCTCACACCAAATGTATAAAGTATCTCTGTAGATAAGAAACATACAAACAGGCCAACTGAAAAATGAGCAAAAGATGTGAATAGCACATTGTTAAACAAGGAAATAGTACTACGAACCACAGAATCGACAATATGCTTTTTTATTTAAAGCTGTTTTAAAGTGCCAAGTGTCTGCACAGGTCTGGAGTAGCTATCGTTTTTTCCAGCAACAGCAGGGTTGCCTTCACTAGTCAAAGATCTAGCTCTGTGTGTGTTCCTCTCCAGGAACGAAACCTGTGTCCTGCGGGCATGTTTATCACAGTGTGTCTTTTGTTGCCTTTAAAAATCCTTTAGCATCTGTTTAACCCAATTCTCTGTATTAAATGTTACTAAATGACATATTTTGGGTCTGGGATGCAGCTTGGTTGGCCAAGTGCTTGGCTAAGCATTCATGAAGCTCTGGATTCCATATCCAGCACCATGAAAATAAAGGAAGTATAGTGATACACACCTGTGATATCTCAGCACCGGGCAGGCAGGGGCACAGGATTGGAAGTTCAAGGCCATCCTCTGGTACATAGAGAGGCTAAAGCCAGCCTGGGGTACATGAGACTGTCTCTAAAAATAAAATAATGACTATTTCTTTACTTTTTGGTTCTTGGGTTTGTTTTTTGTTTTTGTTTTTTGATTAGTTAGTTATTTTGTTTTGTTTTGCCTTGTTTTGGAGTCAGGGTATCTCTATAAACCAGCCTGGCTCAAATTCACAGAGATCTGCTTGCTATAAATATTCTTTAAATATCACAATTGTTGTGATATCTGTTTTTCTGACTTACCAATTCCACTCAAAGATAACTGTCCAGCAGAACAGGTGGAAAGGACGTAAGAGCCAGAGGCAGTAGATGACTCCAAGGAAACCATCTTCCAGACACAGCAGGACTAATGCACATATGAACTTGCAAAGACTATAGCAGTATACACAAGACCCACACAGGTTCAAGTCACATAGTATCTTAGCACTGACAGGGGAAGTTGACACCAAGCCCCACCCCTAACCAAGAAGCTATTTGTGATAGATATTGTGGGCAAAGGCAAAATCAGTTTTCCATAGTAGAGTGTCATACGGCTATCTACTACACTCCAAGACAGGCCCACACCTAAGCATGCAACACAAAAGGGACACAAAACAAACTTTATGGGTTCAGTGGGCTTTTTGTTTAGTTTTGTTTTGCCACTTGTTGATTTATGGGGTTATTCGTTTTGAGCTTTGTTTGGGGGTTTTGTTTGTTTTTGAGGGAAAGATGTGGAGAGAGAATATAAAGCTGGGTATGGAGGGAGCTGAGGAAGACCTGAGAGAACCTAGGGGAATGGAAAAATAATCAAAATATACTGTACATCAAATTTCAATAAAGAAAAAGGCATTCAGGACAATTACTGAATATAATACCTCCTCAAGTTCACAACTTCTTAGTACCAGAAAGCAGAGAGGATGAAATAGAATGCAGAAAAAGATTTCAGAGTCTTATATTCAAAAGAATAAATGGGGACTAGAGAGAAAGAACAGGAAGTACATTCACATAAGGACCAAAGGCAAGTTCATTGCTGCTCACAGCTTGTTGCATGATAGCCAAGAATGGGGACCACTCCAAATGCTATTCAATGTAGAATGGATAAATAAAATGGAAACCTGACAGCAATGCACAAGAACAGACTTCCGCACACGAGAGAGATCTGGGTAAGTCTCGGGAGCAAGGGCTGAAGGAAGAGGACAGCTGTAAGATTTTACTCTTTGGATTCTAGAAAACTATCTAGGGATTGGTGGTAACCCTTGGGAGGGGAATGAAAGGAACACGGAGGGTTGGGGTGGGTCTGGGGTGCTTGGAATGTTCTGCATCATGGTTTTGGTGCCGGTCACACAGACCTGTTTACTTTGTCATAATTAATTGAGCTCTGCACTCAGGAAATGTACACCTTGCTGTAGATCTGATATCCATGTGTTGAAATTAAAAATATAAGACATTACACAGAGTACACATTGGAGGTTTGCTGAATAGAGAGAAAAAGTTCAAGCTCTACTCTAAATTATACACTATATAAGACAGAAGAGGAGGAAAATTCTTTGTATGTCCCCTCCAAAACAGACTGAAACTTAATTACCCTGTAATAGGGTGAATAGCTGGAACCTTGGGGTGAAGAGGTCACAGACTAAGGGTGTTGTCAGGGGAATGGACTAGTGATTCCTGGAATGGATCCCCAGTAAAATAACAACTCACAGTGAGTTTTTCTCTGGTGCACCCATGAGTGCATGTCTTTACTGTGTGATGCCCTCTGCCGTTCTTTGATATAGCACAAAAGCTCACTCCAGGTATTGGTGCCATGCTCTTGGATATCCATCTCCAGAACTGGATGAAGCAAATCTCTGTTCTTTAGGGATAACCCAGTCTCGAGTATTCTCAATGTCAGTTCCTCTGAGAACAAGGCTATACTCTACTGATGACCACATATGAAGGAAAGGACCCAGGCAGAGCTCCACGCCAGCGTCTGAAATACCATGCCACTTACTTACCAAAATAAGTCACTGAAATGAGATACAAATGAAGCGCAGGCTTTGAGATCGGATGGCTCCAAGCTTGTCCTCACCAGATGCTCCCCAAACACACAGACATCTCCTCCGTTAAATCATTTAAGTGTCCTAAGTTTCAGTTTATGTTATGATCTAGGCAGGAGTAGAACACTCCCATAGAGTAGGTTGATGTAAATGACAGTGACTCTTAGCCTTGCTTATAGGTATTTGGCACAGATGTCCCCAAAGTTAGTCTTGACCTTGACTGAAAATAACCAAGAAATGCAGAAAAGATCATTTTGAAGAAACAGACACTCAGTGCCTTTCTGGTGATAGAGGTAAACCAGGATCTGTCTTTCCAGGCCTCGAGAGAACAACCCCTAAAAGCTGAGGAAATATACAGAAGTGAATTCGACGATGCACATGACATCAGGGCCCTGAAGGCCTCACGGAAGGAAGAAATGATTTTCCGCGGAAAGCATCAAGCCAGATGGTTATAAATGAGAGTGAACACACGGGCCTTTCTTAATGACTAAATTTCTTTAACTAAAAATCTAATTTTATTGTGGTATAAATCACACTTTCCTGAAGTAGGGAATTAATTTTAGATTTTTCATTCACTGTTCATAACCTTTCTATGAATCTGACAACCAAATCATTCTAAATGTCATTTAACCAATACAATACAACGGCTTTATTCCTCGTTGTACCTTCCTGAATCCATTATCTCCACTATAATGTAGAAGAGCTTAAATAAAAAGAAATTACCATTTCAAAAAGCTGTAGTTTTACTGTGCAGTTGAACGGCATAATCTTTATTTTTAAATCAATATAATGTGAGTGCTGAGTAATATTTTTCCTAATCTAGAAGTTCCCTGCTACAAGAGAGATAGAGAGAGAGAGACAGAGACAGAGACAGAGACACAGAGACAGAGAGACAGAGACAGAGAGAGACACACAGACAGACAGACAGGGAGAGAGAGAGAAAGGAGGGCAGAGAGAGAGAGAGAGGAGAGAGAGAGAGAGAGAGAGAGAGTTTGAGGGCTGTCTAAAGTGTTTAAACAAAGTACCTCCAATACCCAGGAGACGGCAGGTAGCACCTTCCTCTGACAATAGTGTGAATCCTCAGCCATGTTCCCACCCATGCCTGGTTAGAGGAAAGAGTATTATGGGATGCAATGACTTCTGGGAAAATGTGGACTATGTGGATATGACAAGCACTTTCAACTAAAAAGTAATGTTCCAGGAGGCCAGCTGGAGCCCAGTTTGGTCGGCATATGCAGATTAGTAGAGGGGAGTCTGCCATGGCCAGGCCACTACTTTAAGGGTCCCAGTGTCCATGTTCTGATGCTGAGTCTCTCATGGCAGCTCCTCTCTCCAGCCACAGAGGAGCTGAGGAAGCTGCCGGCATTAGCTTTGCTCAGACCCTAACTTCTAGAGGATGCTACAAAAGGAAACCCACTTTCTCAGTTTCTGAACCACCATGTCTGGAAGAGACAGACACCCCTTCGCTGATGAGACTCCAACATCCAGTTTCTCCTAACAGAGATGCTCTGAAAACCAAGGCTGCTTTAGCAAGCATCCTTGCACCTCCTCCACAGATTCATTTGAATTTTAAAAGCTCCACTCCAACTACTTTCATTTTCACTAGCAAGACACCATTCTGCAATTAAAATCTCCTCCTGGACTGACAGCAGACAGCTAAATAAAGCAATGTCTTGTGTGGCTTGTGTTCCAAGACTGGCTCCCACTCACTGAGCAGGCATAAGCGTTCTGTAGGATCTCTCTCCTCTGGGTGGCTAAACTAGAGGCAGAAGGAAAGCCATTGCTCTGGGAGGCTTTCCTGCACGTGTGTCTGAAGCTTCAGAGCCAGGTGATAGAGAAGATTGGAGAGTTAACTCTAAACTGGGGATTAGCTTGAGAGCCAAGCTAAAGAATCAAGAAGGCAGGAGGGGCTGGGACGATGCCTTAGTGGGGCATAAGCTTACTGAATAAGCATGTGGACCCGGGTCCAGAGCCATGGCAGCCATCTTAAAGGCAGGCAGGTATGGTGGTAATCTGTAATCTCAGCACTGGTGGGTTGCAGACAAGTGAATGTGATGTCTCACTGGTCAGCCAGTCTAGCTGAAATGGTGAACTCCAGGTTCAGAGAGCAAGCCTGTCTCAGGAAGTAAGGTAGAGAGTGATACAGGAAGATATCTGACTGCCGGCATGCTCACATGTGCATGTGTGTGTGCTCACACACACACACACTCACACCATGTGCCAGACAGATATACAGACAGACATGATGGATAGATAGATAGATAGATAGATAGATAGATAGACAATAGATTGGGTAGATAATTAGATAATAGGTAGATAAGTAGGTAGGTAGCTAACTGGGAGATAGACAGACAGATAATATGTAGGTAAGTAGATAATAGGTAAGTAGATGGGTAGGGATAGAGACAATAGGAAAGGAGGTAGACATGGTACAGAGAGAGGGAGGGAAGATGAGAGGAAGGGAGAGAGGAAGAAGGGAGATAGATAGATAGGAATAGATAGATAGATAGATAGATAGATAGATAGATAGATAGATAGATAGGGTCTTGGGATTCCTATTGCTGTGATGAAAAACCATGACCAACGGGGAAGAAAGGATTTATTTCCCTCATCGTTCCATATAACAGTTCATCATCAAAAGCAGTGAGGGTAGAAACTCAAACAGGGCAGGAACCTGGAGGCAGGAGCTGATGCAGAAGCCAAGGAAGGGGATTGCATACTGGCTTTCTTCATGAGGCTTATTCAACCCACTTTCTTATAAAACTCAGGACCACCTGCCCAGGTATGGCCCCACCTACATAGGCTGGACCCTCCCCCACCAGTCACTCATTAAGAAAATGCCTTACAGACTTGCCTACAGCCTGATCTTATGAAGGTATTGTCTTAACTGGTGTTCCTCCCTCTCAGATGACTTTAGTTTGTATTAAATGGACATGAAACTATCCAGCACAGACAGACAGACAGATGAGTATATGAGGATTTTTTTTCTAAGAGAGAAAGTGGACATCTCCTGTTTCTCCACTCATCCAGAGCCTACTCAAGTATCCAAAGAAGTGCCAAGCCACGGGACTCCTGAGGATGTCAGTGAGGGGAGGATTCAGAGCTCTTCTTCTTCACAAGGAACAGGGTCACAGGGGCTCTCTGGAGTTAGGGAGCATTGTGTGAACTCCTGTGGCCCCGCCTTAAAGTCAGGACACTGGAGAAAGGTGAAGCTACTTCGTGGAGGAGACTGGAAGACGCTGGGGTAGCTGAGGGAGTTTTGGCTCACATAGGCACCTGTCATCAACCCTGCCCACAGGCTGCCTGGGAAGATGAGCCCTGCCTTGCTTACATACTACCACAGGAGTGCAAGGACTAAAGGGAAAAGCTTGAGCCTGTCTACACGGACAGAGAAAGTGGCATTTTCTCACACTTAGTTAAAACACAAGAAGGAAGGTGAGCAAATTCTGTGTGCCTTCTGTTTCCTGTCTAACGACACATGGACCTATGTAAAGAAACAGAGTTCACAAAACACTGGAAAGGTTAAAATAACTAAACCAGAGAATTTGAAGGGAGGCTTACCAACACACACACCGAGAGAGAAAGACAGAGAGAGAAAGACAGAGAGAGAGAGAGAGAGAGAGAGAGAGAGAGAGAGAGAGAGAGAGAGAGAAGAGAGAGAGAGACAGCGGGAGAGAGAAGAAGTAGCTCAGTAGGTAGAGTGCTTGCTTAGATGCACAAAGTCCCAGGTTCCATCCCCAGCACCATGGACGCTGGCTGTGATGGTGGGTGGCCGCAATCCCAGCACCTGAGAGGTGGAGGAGGGGGAATCAGGAACCCAAGGTCCTTCTTATCTACATAGAGAGTTTGGGGCCATCCTGGGCTATATGAGACCCTCTACTCATTCACCCCCATACCCCTAAAATCATGTCCATCTGATTTTTTTTTTAATCAAAGTAGTTTCTCTTTATTAGTGAGGTAATTTCTGACTTTACTATTAAAAACAACTAATGTGATAAGCCCATGAATAGCATTCCAGACTGCACTCCTGGGAATATCAATTTTGCTCCATGAGAAAACCCAGGAAGTTGCTTGGGTCACCAAAGTCTCTGATGGGTCAGAGATCTGATTGATTAGCAGCTGCTGTGTTGGCTGCAGCTCCTGAAGGAGCCACCGAGGTGGATCTGGATCCCATTTACTTATCTGCAATAGGAGACACTACCCAGCCGAGATAAAAAGTGGGAGAAGTCTCAGAAACAAGAGCAAAATCCAGAAATGTTCCATAGAGAAATTTCTGAGTGATCAGTGAACGGGAAAGATGTCACACTAAAGAGAATGGGATCTGTGGTGTTTCCAGAATCAGAAAGAAAAGGAATGCAAGTAGCTGTCAGGCCTCCAGGAAAAAGATGATCTGGATGCTCCTTTTCTCCTTCAAAAATGGCAGAGGGCTGAGGAGATGATGCAGTGGATAAAGTGTGCAAGTGTGAGGACTGGAGTTCAAATCCCCAGCACCCGTGTAAGTGCTGGGTGTGCATGGCAGCCAGCCTACAATTCCTACAATACATACGGGTAGCAGAGACAGAGGGTCAGGCTGGCTAGACTAGCCAAATCAGTAAGCTCTGGGTTCCAGTGAGAGACCCTGCCTCAATACAAGATGAGAGTGATTAAGGACACACTTGACATCAACCTATGGTCTCTTCACACACATGCATGGATATCAACATGTATTTGAGTACACATGAACATACCTTCCATGGTGCGGAGGTGGGAGCCTCATACAGTTGAGTTGAAGGCCAGCCTGAGCAACCTAGTGAGATCCTATCTCAAAAAGGTAAGCCAGGTGTGAGAGTAAGTGCTTTTAATCCCAGCACTCCGGAGTCTGAATCAGGAGGATCTCTGTGCATTGAAGGTCAGCCTAGTCTACATAGCCAGGGTTATGTAGAAAGATGTGTCTCAATAAAACAACAAAAGTGGGACTCTGTGGTAAAGCATATGCCTAGCATGTGTGAGGCCTAACCTCCCCAGGCTCACAGGAAAAAAAGATAGATAGATAGATAGATAGATAGATAGATAGATAGATGGATGGATGGATGGATGGATGGATGGATGGATGGATGGATGGACAGACAGACACATACATACACACATACATAGATAATATAATACAAAGATTTTGTGATTTTAAGTTGTAGATATCTATAAAGCTTTATACGGTAATGTTTTTGCTTTCACTTTAAGAAGAGAGGCTAGTTCTACATGAGAGGCCATCTTCCACAGCAAAGGTAGAGCCACCTCAGCTACAGCACAGAATTGTCTAGGATCAATATACTCTCCAATCCATCACTCCACCCTCTCAGCAATCAGGGCCTGAACAGTACTACTGAAGGACCACAGCGAGGACAGACAGGCACTTGACACTTGTATCTCTCTGACAACCCAGCAAAATTAAAACCTAATGATCATGCTGACGGGAAGAGTAATCCATGTCTCCCTAGAAGAAGCAATCACTGTGCACAGGACTATCATAACAGTCCACAGCCTGAGGCTGTAATACAGCAGCCCAAGGGACCTCCATCACTCAAACGTCATTTCCACCAATCTGAGGCAGGCGTGCTGAGACACTGGCAGCCTGTGCAGAACCTCTCACCTCACACAGCCATGCCTGTACCAAGCTATCTGCGGCAGCTGTCCGTTCTGCGGGCCACAGATCCTCTACCTTCAGTATAAGATCTAGGAATCCAAACACATCACTTTTCATCACAGAATCAAATCAAATTATATTAAGAACTTCTGTTACGGGAGTTATCCACTAGACTTGTGGGACACACTCTTTGACTATTCTTTTTAAAAAACAGATTGGTTTCCACAAAAGCACAGAGAAGCCCTGTACTATATACTTCCCACTCCAAGAAGTCTTTTGGTTTTGTTTGTTTAGTTTAGTTTTGAGATAAGGTCTCACATAGGCCAGCCTAGCCTCAAACTCATTATGTAACTAAGGATAACTTTGAACTTCTGATCCTTCCACCTCCACCTCTGGAGTGCTGGGATCATAGGTGTGCACCACCAGGTTTGTGTGGTGCAAAGGATCGAACCCAGAGCTTCATGAGTACTAGGCAAGCAGTCTACCATCTGGGTTTCAAACTTATTTGAAAATTTCTCTGCCCACCAAGCAAGCAAGCAAGCAAGCAAGCAAGCAATACCACCCCTTCTCTGTCAAGCCTTGTCCCACCAGAAGTATAAGCTCCACTGAAGAATCAAGACCACCAAGTAGACATTTGGGAGAGGAGGGCAGAAAGCAAAGACAGTTGTCCAGGAAGGAGAGGGCAGCACTTAAGTTCTAACTACTCATTTAGGATGCCCGCTAGGGACCATCCAATAGATGACATAACAGCACCAAATTGTGCAACGGGATGTTCTCATCTGCCACTGTTTTTCTCTGCCGGTGACAAGCTCAAGATGAGGCTTAGAACAACCTGTGCCTGGGAAATTTCTATAGAAGAGAGTGGGATGCATAGGGCGGGGGGAGGAGGGGTGTCCTCCGGCCTGACTCTCTTTTCTATTCTTATTTGTGTACATGGAGTGAGAGGTCACCTTTATATAGATGATCTGACATAGATTGAAATTATTTCAGTCCAACTGGTAAGTGGGGGGTTGGATGGAACTGGCTAAAGCCTGTTAAGACAGTGAGCCAGCAGAAGAGGGTGGCTGCAGACCACAGCTAGGCAAGAGTGGAGTCTGATGGGGCAGGAGAAAACCAGGGGCATCTGAAGTGGCTGATGTGTAAGGGCAAGATTATATTCTTCTCCAGGGGTGAGGGGTGGGGGATTCTAACCAGAAACCACTATCTTGCTTAGAAACAAGTCTGCTCCTCTCTGTCCTCCTTGGCCAGGGTCACCTCCAGCCTCCTGGATATCTCTTCCACCTATTCTTTCTCACCATTTTGAGATAGCATCTCATATAGCCCGGGCTGGCTTCAAATGTTCTATATCCAAGGATGACCTTGATGATGTTGATCCTCCAGCTTCCACATCCAGAGGGCTAGGATCACAGGTGTGCGCCACCATTCAGAATAAATGCATGGCTTGGCACGGAAGCAGTGGCTTCTTGCATGCTAGGTAAGCACTCTGTTTTCTGAGGTACAGTCCACTTACCACTTCTCTGAATGAGGAATATGCCCTGCCCTTCTATTTTCCCAGTAACTCTCTCTAGGAAACCAGCTCTCAGCAGGGGCCCTCAGCAGAGTGCCTGGAGGGTTTCCTAAGCAGCCAGTTTGCTCATTCCTTCATGAGAGTATATTCAATTTCTTTCTTTCTTTCTTTCTTTCATTCATTCATTCATTCATTCATTCATTCATATACAGCAGTACCAGGACAGCCATAGCCACAGTCCCATGAAGATCATAACCTCATGCAGAAACAGGCAACCAAGAAACAAAGGAAACAAACCACCCTGTATAAGAAGCGCCATAGTTTAAAGGGGAGGGGGCACTACCCAGTCACAGGGGCTGGAGGATGTGTGTAGGGGAGTACTGTTTCAGACAAGGTAGGCAAGGAGGTCCTCACACCAGGACAGTGTTGCAAGAAAGATGGACTCCACCTGAGAATCGTATGCACACGCTCCTGGATTGCTGTCCCTCCTTCTGTCCACCAGGCAAGCTTCCCTCCAGGGTCCTCCCTCACCTCCGGTCCTGTACTTATGGTCCCCAGACCACACTGTAGGTGGACGGAGTGGAGGACTTAGAGCTCGGAGATCAGAGGCAGCAATGGGTCCTAGACCTGGCAGTGAACTGTTTCCAACTGCCTGAGCGCTCCCCATGTCTCTTCCTTCAGCCAGAGGAACGTTGCCTCCCATCTCATCCGGGGAGCATCTTCCTGGCCTGCCTTCTGCCCAGACTTGAAGGGCTTGGATTGTTGTCTGAATAAATTACTGGGGTGGGCTTGTTCCCCTGGGCTCCGCCTAGGCTCAGGAGGAGACCCGCCTCCCCCATACTTTAAATAGAAAGCGCTTTCACTACACTGCCCTAACACTTATATTAAAAAAAATGGAACTTAAAGTTGTTTAAATTAAATGAGTTATATTTAATTAAAAAGCCTTTAAGGCACAATAAGGCTCTTTTTCAATTTTCTTTCATAACAGAGTCCAAAGGAAGGAAAGCACCAGGGGTCAACACAGCCTGGCTGATATTTACTTAGGACCTGGCCCATCTGGGAACATCAACAGCTGTCTCCATCTTCCTACATGGAAGTCTCTGGGGACTCAAGTGTCCTTACCTGGGGATGGGTTCAAGGGTGGTGCCGCTAAGATAATTTTGAGGACACAGGAGCCTGTATAAATCCTGCAGGGTCAACAACCTGCTAATATGTCCCCAGGGAGCTAGCCATCAAAGTCACCCACGTCCTATCCCAAACAGCCCTTCCCTGAAGAGCATCTGTCACAACACACCATGTGGAGGGAAATGGGCCTTTTGTCTGGTAGCCTCATAGCTAACACCAGGGTTCCCAAACAGGCAAAATCTTAGGTAGCGCTAGGCACACCAAGTACTATATGCCCAGCATCTAGCCCAGCAGCCAGCCTGAAAGAGGTGCTCGCCAATGCTGCTGGGGTTCTGAGGTAAAGAAGAACGGCTATGCTGTAAGCAGCGGCCAGTGGCTGGGAGGACCAAGGCAGAGAAAGGCTTCATCAGCTGAAATAGCATAAATATGCATCACCCACACTGACCAGATTGTTCTTATCTCAGGCCAGTGTGCCATCCACGACCTGCTCTCACCTTCTGTGACCCCGCTGGCTCATTTGCTTCAACCTATGTCAATGCCAGGATTCCTTCCCCTTGGTGTTGTGGGCATGGGTCCTGGGTCCTGTAAAAGCCTAGGGTATCTCTGGCTGCCCTCGGAGTGGTCTTCCCTGGTGTCACTCCACTCAATACACAAGTCCTTCAGCCACCCACATGAGGTGGGGTTAGTCTGACAGGGCCGCTGTCCCATTATCTCATCTTGGACAAGCCTTGTCCCCAGTGTGTTTGTCCCCAGTGTGTCTGGGAGATTCCTGCTCCCACCTCCAGGGAGGAGACCAGAGTTCACACAGGAGCTCCTCAATGAAGATGATCCTCTAGACAGTAGTACCTCCACACAAGGGTTCTTCCTCACAGAGGAGTGATCCACATGGGAGCTTCATACTGGAGCTGATGCTTTTGGTGTCTCCCTATTGCAAAAACTCTCCAATGCAGAGGCTTCCGCACACAGACTCCTCCCTACAAGGGCTGCCCTACACAGGGGCTAATCTACATAGGGGCTCTTTTACAAAGAGGCTGACTCACTCAGGAGCTCTCCCATGTAGCCCCTCCCCCCAACAGGCTCCTCCATGCAGGAACTAATCCACATAGGAGCTGGTTTATATAGAAGCTGCCCCATGTGGGGGCTCCTCCCAATGCAGAATGCTAATCCACAAAGGGCTGCTTCCCTTGGGGGTTCCCACACACAGGCTCTCCTATCCAGAGACCAATTCACAGGGCTTCCTCCGCATTTCTGATCTGCTCCTCCATACAGACTTGCATCTGACTTACATCAACATCTCGCTTTCCTCTCTCAGTGGCCCATGGAAAAGGCAGCAGCGAACACCAGCACTTTCCTATAGGCAGGTCCTGACCCACCAATACCTTTATCTGACAGTCAGCAGCTTGGTTGCTGAGGCTGGGAATTTTCCCTCCCCAAGGTTAAGGCTGCAGGAGTTCTCTTCTGAAAGGAGACTATCACAGTCATTCTTCAGGGAGTTCTCAAGGCCAAGTGTCTAAAGCAGAATTAGACCACTGCACATCATCACACACAGGTCTCTCCCAAAGCCTTCTCTATAGACACAGAGATGGCCAGTTCAGGCTAGGCCCCACCCTACATTAGGATAAGTTGCTGAGTCTCTATAGATTATCTTGAAGAGACACCAATACACGGCTAAGGAGAGGTTTATTCTCTGGGTTTCCATAATAGCTGTCTGGTAGACCATGTCTATCCTGAAAGAACACAAGAGAAAGATGTGGGGGAGGGGTGGGAGGAGGGTGTAGCAGGGATATGGTTGTATAAGTATGCTTGTGTGAGTGAGTATGTATGTTGGAGAAAGTGAAGAGGCTGTGCCCAGGCTGGCCCTGGAAGACTCTCTTGAATTCTACTGCCTCCAATAAGAAGGGTACATTCTTTGCTTAGGCTTAAGGCTCAATGTCATCAGATGGACCCTTCCTTGAATCAGAAATATGTGATGCAAGGAAATGCAGGTAGCAGTTGTAGCACAAGCTGGGGAGTTGGAAAGCCAGATGCAAACCCTTCTCCAACACTGCGGGGCAGGCTCCAACAGCTCACACCAGCCCACAGCCTCGGCTGCCAAGTATGCAAGAGTAAGCCGGACAAAAGACCACAAGTAGTCTTTCTGAGAAGCTGGTGAACTGATCCACCAAGAGCTTTGACAAGACAAAGGCTGTTAATGCTATTGTCTACAGCTATGGAACTGGAGGGAGTCCACGGGTAGGAATCGGAATTCTTTTCAGAAATCTCCCTCTTACCCCTTTAAGAGATGCATCAGAAAGCTAGTTGGCCCTCTCATCTGAGCTGAAAGGGTTATCCATCCTGAAGAAGTCCCTGCTTCTCCTCTTCCTCTCAGTCCTGGCTCTACAGTCATTTTGTGTGTGCGTGTGTTGCTGTAACAGAAGACCTGAGACTGGGTAATGTGAAATGGGCAGAAATGTCTTGGTTCATTGTCCTGGGAGCTGAGAAGGCTCTGATCATGATGTTGGCTACAAAGAATGGCCTTAGCATGTTACTAGAGTGCCAGAGAGCAAGAGACCAAACTCACAGGAGAGGGAGCCAGAGAGGAGAAATGGTTCAACCCAGAAGGCAGAGGAGAAATGGGCCGCCACCCTTCAATGTGCTCAGTCCCGTGGGGTCTCCTGCTGTTCATTCTAGAGAACATCTGGGTTCGTCCGCCACTCAAGCATCTAATCAGACAGTCCTATTCCTGGTCACCAACAGGTCCCTGATGGACTACTTGAACAACAGGCTCTGGTGTCCACCTGGCCAATCTCTTTGTTCTCTTCCTCCAGTAGGTATGTATGGTCATAATTCATGGCTAAACAACATTACCAACCAGCTCTCAGCTCCACATACAGCCCTCCACTTTCCTGAGGTCCTTTGTAACTCACACCTTGCCCAGACTGAGTGCTCACTATATACTGCTCCATACACTGCTCACTAAGATCCCTCGGTTCTAGATCAGAGACTCCAGGGCCGGGTGCAGGGAAGAGTTCTGAACAAACTCTGTTTATATTTTTTCTCCTTTTTCTTAACCCTGAAGTGAGCTCTCAACCCAAGGATGGGGACAGGAGCTGCCTGTACAACACAGTTCATGACCGGCTTTACTTCCGATACAAGAGCAGCCCATCCAAAGGGTTGAGCTTTGAATTCTAATGCACATTTTCATTTAGAATATACAATGGGTCACAGACAAATCTATTCCAGTCTACATGGCCTTGGAGGTGTTTCCTTCTTACGAAGCGACTATCTACAACCACTGGATCCAGGGGACCCCCGGGCCAGGGTAGGAGTCCTCAGCCCCAGGATATCATGTATATTATGACAGTTTCGATTGCAGGGGTATAATGGCATATGTTCCTGTGCCCTAACCAAGATAGAACAGAATGGTAAGGAGCAACCATTCTCTCTCCACAGTCTACCCAAGTTCCCTGAGTGGACATAGACGTCACTGAGCCAATAAGGACACTGCCTTAGAGGAGATGTCTCAGAGGGCTGCGGTGCTGGTGGACAAGCTCTGGGGTAAAAGAGTAGGGGTGTCAGGATTTGAAACACCCCAGGGGGGTGGGTGGCTGCATGCAGCACCACATCCACCCTAGGCAGGTGACACTCAAGAGACACCAGCTTCCTCTAACCCTTTCCTCCCCATCCTCAAGTATCCAGAGCAGCTGAGCCATGAGCCTAAACAAACTTTTAGCAGTAGACAGTCCCACACCGCCTGTGTCCTGGAGAGGGGACACGTGTGGCCCGAGAAGATACACATCCTGTCCTGGGAACTCAGGGAGGGTTGCAGGAGGCACCGGCTACTTCCTCCTTTATTGCTCCATAAATAAACCTAATTTTCTTTAGACTAAAGCTGAGCACTTAATTTAGTCATTACATCTTTTTTTCTATGTTAGAAGATATCATTAACATAGTTGCTTAATTCTGTCTGTGAACTCGGACTCCCTTCTACATCAACCTCTCGCTCCCTCCCCCACATTCCAACAATCCTCAAGCTCTTGGGATGGAGTCATAAATCCCATTTCTCTTAGCCACTTAGCTGGGCTTAGCACAGGGTAAAGCACATGGCTGGGTGTCCATCAGAGACCCATTGCTTACTTAAATTTAAGGCACGAGGTGTTCCCAGTTGACCAGAATAGCCCAGGACTCCCGTAGGGTCTGTGAGAAGTCAGCCAGGAAGTTCTTTGTAACATGATGCATGAGGTAGAGAAGCCCAGACTTGACAATCACATGCTGATGTGAAAACACCAGCTTGCATGCCAACCAAGCAGGAGAGAGCAGAGAAAAATGAGAGGAACCATGGAGCATATCTTAGCTGGTGATGCAACTTGGTTATAGAGCACTTGCCTGAAATGCACAAGGCCCCTGTATCTGTGGAGAGGGAGTTGGCTTAAGTAGCTAGACATGGCGGCATTAGAGGCTAGCCTGGTCTTCCCACAGAAGTCTATCTTCCTGGCATGGATGCTCCACAGGCAGCTTCTTCAGATCCCTTAAACATGAGGTCTTTTCTTCAGAGAAACTTTTCAGTCATGGTTTTAAACATCAGGAAAATGAATAGGAAAAAAGTTCTGGTTTTTTTTTTTTTTTTTTTTTTTTTTTTTAAGAGAAGTAAGCTTTAAGTGACACAGAGCTCAAACAAGGTTTTAATTTTAACCCAATTGTCCTGACATCAAGGACAGCCATCTTTCCTGGCACAGTGGTTTACAACTGTAATCCCAGCGCTGAGAAAGCAGCTTAACTTCAAAGTCTACAGACCAAGACTTCAAAAAGAAATAAAGTCCTTGCACTTGGGAGGCACAGGCCAGCGGGTTTTTGTGAGTTCAAGGACAGCCATGGCTATATAGTGAGACCCTGCCTCAAAAACATAAAAGAAAAAAAGAAAGTTGGTCCTGACGCGTAACTCTCAGAGCCCCCACACTTGGTTTATGTAACATAGGGGATTGTATTCAGGACCTCACCCACGCTAATCAAGCATACATCCTACCAAACGATCTAGCTCCCCAGCCCAGGAGGAGAAATGGGGTTCCCAGTGTACCTTCCTGGCAGAAGAGAATAATACATTAAGGACCTGGTCCCTCTTTATCAGAGAGCTGAAGCAACAGGACAGATGACACAAAACAACCACTTGAGCATCTCCCACTCAGTAGCAACATACTGAGTCCCTATATAGTTTCTTTAAATGTCTCCCACTCAGAGAACAGGGCCTGCTTCACGCTCCATTGTAGGACTCCTTTTCTGAAGCCATACCCTCTACCCCTTCTGTGGTTAGTGGCAGGACAAGGCCCAGAAGCCTCATAGCAGAGACCAGAGCAATGGAGGCAGAAGGACAATTGTTCTTCCTTGGCAGGATGCCAAAGGAGAAGCCACTCATGGGGTTCTTAGAGACAGCTGGGCACCAACACGGTTCTCTCAATGGGAAGCCAGAGAGATAACCTGAAAGTCACAGAGGAAAATTAAGTTGAGAGCTGGGGCGTGGCAAAGTTGCCGATACAACTTGCCCAAAAGATGAAACTGCAGACCCATTTACAGTGTGTGGCTTGATGTCCCCATGACAAGGGTACTGAGACTCCTAGAGAGGCAGAGATTATTTAGCTGCAAAGGCAAGAACAGTTGGATGCATAAATTAAGAGGAAGAAAAATAATGGCTTTCTGTGAACTCATAAATGCTCATTTTCCTGGGTCACAGAACTTTTCAAGGCCAATTAAAACTCTGTCAACCATGATGTCAAAATGCTAAAGGGAATACAGTCTGCCTATAGAGAAGGTGGGCTTTCTGGGGGTGGGGGAAGTTATGAGCCACACAGGCGGTGGTCTATGTCCCCTGTCCAAGGATAAACACAAGACCCCAAACAGTGTCAACCCAGATGTGGCTATCTCTAAACAGCTGTGGACATAGACAAGGGTAATAAGACAATATACGGGTAGGTCTGTGGACATATTGAGGACAGGGCTGTGACCACCCTCAGCATCTGTCTTAGTTTCCTATCTTGTTGCTATGATAAAATACTCTGACAAAAGCAGCCTGGGGGATGAAGGGCTTGTCAAGCTCACAGTTCAAGGTTCAGCCCATCAAAGCCGGGGGAAGTCAAGGCAGCAGGAACTGAAAGCAGTTGTCACAGAGAGCAATGAATGCAGGCATCCATCTGCTCAGCTTTCTCTCTCTCTCTTTCTTTGCTTGCTTGCTTTCTTGCTTTCTTTTCTTTCTCTTTCTCAGACTTATAAAGGCCCCTGCCCAAGAAATGATCCAACCCACAATTAAGATGAATCTTCCCATATCAATTAACATAATTAAAATAATCCCCCACAGGCATGTCCAGAGGCTCATCTCCCTGGAGAGTCTAGGTTCTTTCAATTTGACACTAGCCATCACAGTAGCCACAGAGAACTACCCCCCACCCCACCAAAGGACTTAAAAATCACTGACAGACTAGCCACAGAGATGTCCCTCTGGGCTGTCCTTCTCACATGTCCGCTCAATGCTTTTCTGCCCAGCATCCCCTGGAATGGAATCTCTGTATTGCCTGGAGCACGTGAGAAACAGACTCAGGACCAGATCAGACCAACTGCATCTTAAAAGGCCCTGGGCTGTTGAAGTGCATAGACACTCAGAAGGCACTGTGACAAGACACAGTCCACACTAACTCTGGAAGCAAGGACACACCTAGGAGGACTGGCTGCCATACTTTGCCTCGAACATTATATAGATGTACTTATTTGCCAAGCCCCCATCCTAGGCCTCTGACTGTGCAGAGAGGACAGTTTCTTTTCTCCATGCAGAGGAGGGGTAAGGAGTGGAAAGATGGCCCTCACTCTCCACAGGTGCTCATCCCTCTTCCCTGGGGCTCCCAGGAGGGGCTTTCCTGAAAAGGGTGGGAAGAGCTGCTGTGAACCAGAAGACATGTGACAACAATGAACTGCTTTTGAGACTATTACTATCCTGACCTGCAAAGTGACAGGTCCAGTTAGGGACATAAGTGGTCACTAACAGTCTATATCTGTGGCCCATACCTGTAGAAAGGGTAAGGGACCAGGCAGTGTAGAATTAGGGCTTTCAAGTCTTTCTTAGTTAGGGTTTTATTGCTATAAAGAGACACCAGGACCAAGGCAACTCTTATAAAGGGAAACATTTCACTGGGGCTGGCTTACAGTTTCGGAGGTTTAATCCATTATCATCACGGCAGGAAGCATGGTGGTATGTAGGCAGACACAGTGCTGGAGAAGAAGCTGAGAGTTCTACAGCTTGAACCACAGGCAGCAGAAGGAGACTGTGAGCCACAGTGGGTATAGCTTGAGCATATGAGACCTCAAAGCCTGCCCCTATAGTGACACAAGTCCTCCAACAAGGTCACGCCTACTCCAACAAAGTCACACCCTTTCCAACAAGACCACACCTCCTAATGGTGATACTCCTCCCTATGGGCCAAGCATTCAAACACACCAGTCTATGGGGGCCATTCCTATTCAAACAACTACAGGGTCTAGACCTTGGGGTAGGCAGGAGTCAGCTAATCCCATCTCACATATCTGTTCCTCAGAGACTTTTATCTGAGTCTGCCAAATGCTTGAAACATGAGTTTGACCTCCAAGCCTAGGGCTGGTCTGTAAGCCCTGGGGTACAGTTTTAAAGGGATCCATGCTATTTTGCATGTATAGTTATGTAGTACATGATAACACAGCATCGAACCAAGTAAAATGCACAAAGGATGTATAGTCAGACACTGGGACTGGGACTCAGCACCCTGGGCTCACTGAGAGAACCCACAAATATACACTCTGCAAGAATAGGGCAGTTCTCTGGGAGCTACTGTGATGTCATTTTTCATACTCTTCTGATGTCTCAGTTGCCCATCATATAAAATCCCTGAAATGCCTGGAATCAAAAATGGCTTGCATTTGGGATTTAGAAGAAATTGAGAATATTTGTACCCATATAATAAACTCTTTGAGGCATGAAACCCAAGTCAAAACATGAAATTCATTTATTTCATACATACACACACACACAACACACACATAGCCTGCAGAAGTTTTTAAAAGATTTATTTTATTTTCAATTATATGTATGTGTGCTTGTGTATGTATGTATACATGTGTGGTGTGTATGTGAGTGTGCACATAAGCACATGTGCATATGCATATGAGGGCAACACCTAAGGATGCCAGAGACATCTGATTCCCTGGAAACTGAAGTTAACCAGTGGTTATGAGACTACCCACATGGGTGCTGGGAATGGAATTTGTATCCTCAGAAAGTACAGTATACATGCTTAACCACTGAGCCATTTCCCCCAGGCCCTGCAGCAATTTTGTATGATTCTGTCAGCCTGCCTGCCTTTTTGACTGCAACCTGTCACATGAAGTTGGGTGTGACATTTTCTATGTGTGGAGTCCTATTGGCCCTTAACCGATCAAGGATCAGCTTACCTTGGCCATGGTATAAAGTAGGGAAAGAGGGCAATGTTACAATATCTTAAGATTCCAATTAACTCTACCTCAGAATTGTTTCTTTAGACCCAGAATGACATTAGCATTCAGGCCACACTCTGCTCCTCAGCTGTTAGAAAGAGGCACACCCTACAGCTGCGTTTCTAACCCACATCTGTAGAACAGAAAACTCTTGGAAGCTATTTTAACTGCAGTCTTTGTACAATAAACAATAATTTGCTAAGATTCACATTGGCTGTAATTGCTTTCAGAATATATGTTTGTGCATGTCTGTGAGCGTGTACACACACACATATACACACACATCCATTGGTCATTTAATCTTCACTTACGTTTAGGGCAATGAAGTAATTGTTCCAATAATTTTAAAGACACGTCAAAACTTATTAATGCTTCCCAACTACCTTAGAAAATCTTGATCATTTTGGAGTCACTACTGTTTTTGGGTGAGGGGGACACACAGAAAACCATTTAACATTTAGTTTATCAAAAAATGCTTTTGCTGGGGCTAGAGAGATGGTGAGATGGTAAATACTTGCTGTCAGAGCATGGAGATCTGACTCTGGATCCCAGTACCCATACTGGGCAGGTCGTATTAAACAGGTACCACACACACTAGCTATATATCTCATAAGAATCTATAAAACAGTAAATGTATCTGCAGTCCCAGTGCCAGGGAGGAATAGACAAGAGCCCTAACCTATTATTGGGGCTTGCTGGCCAGCCAAGCTAGATATGAGCTTCCAGACCAATGAAAGACCCTATTTCAAAAAATAAGATGGAGAGTGATGAAGACACCCAAGATTGACCACTACTACACACTACACACACACACACACACACACACACACACACACGAATGTATACACAAAAACTCTATTGATTTGACTCCTTCCCAGTAATAAGACTATCGGAGAAAGATTCCAGAAGACTTCAGTACACCTTGGACAGTGAGTTGTGAATATGACTAGCCACAGTTCAAAGAAGAAACTACTTGGAAACCATGATCTTCAAGGACAATCTTGATATCAGTCAGTAAGATGTCAGCCCAGAAGAACCGAAAGCTGCTCCCGGGTAGCAGGGAACACTGTTTACTGTCACACAACACACAGACCTGTATGCAGGTAGAAAACCACCCATCTGGTGTTCTCGTCTGAATTTTGGAAGAACCAAGGTAATCTCATGACTGATATTGGATTTTACATCAAGACTTGACTGACTTAAAAAAAAAAATGGCCTGAGCTTCCGTTTTGCTCATAAAATTAATAAGACACAGAGAGGAAGAGAAAGATAAACAAGATCAGTTTCATCTATATGCAAAATAAAAGTATAAGTAAGAAAAAAAGATAAGAAGGGCCAAAAGGGAGCTGGAGAAATGGTTAAGAGCACTCACTACTCTTGAAGAGGATCTGGGTTCAGTTCCCAGCACACCCATATCAGGTGATTGACAACCACTTGTCACTCCTGCTCTAGGTGTGCCTAGGTGTGCGCTCTTCTCTCTCTCCCTCTCCTCTTCTCTCCTCCTCCTCTCTCCTTCCCTCCCTCCCCCTCTCTGTCATACATACACATATACACACACACAGGCAAATAAATAAAGATGAACAAATCCATCTTTGTTTTAAAGCACATATGTGATTAACAGTGGTCCAAGAAGGTTCTAGAGAAGGAGTCAGAACCAGGGCTTAGGTTAGGGCAATGGTTCTCAATCTTCCTAATGCTGTGACCCTTTAATACAGTTTCTCATATGACCTCCAGCCATAGAATTGTTTTGGTGGCCACTTCATAACCGTAAATTTGCTACTGTTATGATTTGTAATGTAAATATCTGTGCCGATAGTCATAGGTGACCCCTGTGAAATAGTCCAGACCCACAGGTTGAGAACGACTGGGTTAGAGGAGGGGCAGAATAGTACATGTATTAAGGAAAGATGGCCAGGGTTAGGGAGGTGGCTAGGCAAGAGCACTTGCTTTGCAAGCCTGTGAATACCCGGAGCTTCTTAGCCATCCAGCCCAGTCAGAAAAACAGCTAAAGCTATCTCCGGGTTCAGTGAGAGACCCAGTCTCGCAGGAACAAGGCAGAATGCAATAAAGGGGGATGCCCTATGTCCTGCTCTGGCCTCAGCATGCTATATGAACAGGCATGCTCCACACACATACCAGATATGGGGCTGAGGAGGAGGCATTCAGAGCATGACCAAAGTCAGCAAGCCACCCACCATTAGCAAATGCTCTGCCTCTGTAGCTGAACACTGGTAGCTGAACACTGACCGAAGCCACGGAGTCGGCCCACACAGCATGACCCCCTCATTAATCACAGCTAGGAGCAGGCTCATTGAGTTAAGGCACAGCAGAAAATAAAGCTGCAGCTGGGAGGTATGACCAATGGCCAGCTGCACCTGCCTCCAGGAGACTGCTGCCATCCCCCCCTTTCCTGAAGCAGCCAGTGACATTCTTGGACATGAGAGAAACAGCTAAACTGAGTGGGGGATAACCCCAAACAGAGAAGCCTGCCTTCCTTCCTCTAGTGTGCAGCACCTGCCTCTCCCGCCATCGCACAAAGTCACGAAGCACTGGTGTTAAGTGATCATGTAAGCAAGCTCTGGGTGATGTTAACTTGCCTTCCATTCACCACCAGCTAAATCCCACTTTAATTGGCTTGCCTCTTAATTGAAATAAGTGATTCACCACGGAGGGCCAAGGAGCCCACCCCCCCTTCAGGAGAGTAAGTCCCAGTAAGGCCTGCCTGTTTGCTTTGCTATTCAATATTCAAGGATGGGTCTGTAGGACTTAAGTGATGGTTTCCCCCTTGGGATATGAGTATAAAAATGAACCCCTTCCCACATGGGAAATGTGGCTCTCACCAGCCCGGCCGCAGCCGCCATTAGACTCTTCCAAAGCAACATTAAGGTACGTCCTTCATAGATTTAGACAGGAGCGATATTGTTTCTATTTAATCATTGACTCGAGACAAAAATCACACGGCACCAACTTCAGCAGAAGAAGTGCTGTGCATTAAATCACTTCTGAAACTCCCTGAAGAGTAAGGCTCCTTGGTTTGGGAGCGCAGGACAATTAAGTAACAATGAAAGAGAACTCAGTGCCATTTGATCAAACAATGCGGTAATCCTAACACACACTGTGTGTTCCTTTATCCGCTCTCCGGGAATGTTGACTTTTTGGGTAATTTTGATTTCTCCTTCCCCAGGAACAGACACACAGGTACAGAGAAAGGACCCCTGGCATGAATCAGTGGAAGACAATGGAAGTGTGGCTGCCTGGGAAGGGCCTGATAAGGGCTCAGCTCCTCGAAGCAAAGAGAAAAATCCCAGGTGACTTTAGTGAAGGGGATACTTACTTTTCAAAGTTCAGCACCTATGAGAGGCATTTTCTGAAGATATTCTACATCCCATATGTACCCCAAACTCATGAAAACACCCCAAATTTGCAGAGCCTGCTACCTAGAGCAGGGCTAGGGTGTAGGATACTTAAGACTAGAGATCACTAAGCAATTAGCAGCACATTCAGGCCCTCGGGGGAGGTTTCTGAGAGTGGGTTTTCCAAGCTCTTTAGAAGTATTTATATACACCTCGCATGCCATTAATCATTCTTATCTGTTCATTAAAGCTGTCTCCCTCAGGACCTCAGCTGGCCAATTCTTTCTCAGCTTGGTTCTTTTTTATCTATATACCCAAAGAGTGGTCTGTTTCTTTTTGAAGATATATTTTGTCATTAAAATACTTCCATCAGTTCACATGGGCATATGCCACCAATTATTAAATACACAGAGAGGACAGTCCTGGGAGGTTCTCTGTGGGTGGCTAAGTGTGTCGTGAGAAAAGCATGGTGTGGGGGTGTGCCTTCATTGATGAGAGACTTTGGAGCCACAGCCCACCTGTGACAATGCCTCTTGTTTCCTCCTGCCTCCTACCAGAAATAGAAGTGCAATTTGAATTTACACGGTGGTCTAATTGATCTAAAAATGGAAGCGAAATCAGACACTCCGATGCTGTAACACAGAAAAGCAGTCTGTATGGAATGTCATGTCGGTAGTTCCGGGACCATACCTCTGCCTGTGACTCTCCCAGAACCACATTCGGGCTTCCACTGGCTCCTTGGTCCATCCATCCCAGCACAGCCGGCAGGGAGACTCCAAGTAGGGCAAGATGTGGCCAGAAGCTTCCTGGTTTCATTTTGTCCAGTCTGTTGAGAAAATAGTAAAAGCTCAGAAGGGAAAGCAGTGGGAAGTCACAGCAAGTCACTGGGGCGTTGATGCGCGCACACAGAATCAGGTCGACCTAAGGGGCTGGGCGGATGGTTTGTTTGGGACCTGAGTCGGAGCCCCAGACCCACATAAGAAGCTGAGAGTGGCACTTTGTATCTCTAATCCCAGCACTGGGATGGTGGAGACAGGCAAATCCCAGAGACTCACTGGCCAGTCAGTACTGCCTATGGACCTGTGAGGAAAACACTCTCAAAAAATCAAGATGGCTAGCTGGTGAGGAACCACATCCAAAGCTGAATTCTGGCTTCCATATGTACATGCAACCACACGCATGTACACCCATGTACTCAAAGAATCAGATTAATCTAAGCATAAAATATAGTACAAACCCTTCTGTTTCACTTGGGAGAAATGATAACATGACTTCTAGGCCCCAGCGTACTGTCTCTAAAACAAGGGCTGTATCACAGTCCTCACAGGAGTGCTCTGAGAATTGAGAGAGCTGGTCCCAGGCACACTGTCGAATTCTGAAAATGTAAGCCATTAGATGGTGTCCCACTTAAAATGCCACCAACCACCACATCTTTAAGGACACGCAGGGTGAGTCAGCTGAGTCACATCTGTTGGGCACATCTATGGCCCAATTTCCTGAGAAAGCATTTGGGGCTAAGCATTTGGGGCCTGGAGAGGTGACCGAGCAAGTGATGACACTCGCTGCTGAGCTTGACTGCCTAAGTTTGATCCCCCAAAGCTGACTTCTGCGAGTTGTCTCACAATGACATGCACACCCCACACACATGCATACACTAAATAAACAAACATGTTTAAGGAAATGTTGCTGAGGAATAACATTAAGCGTGTGGCAACGTCTCTGTCTCACACGTCGGTTTACGAAGCGGTGAACTTCAAAATAGCATCATGAGGTCTGGGATTTCAGTTTTTGCAGCAGAATCTAAGCAGCTGATGCCAGTGAAGTCCCAGTAACCTGGAAATTGTTTCCCGAGACTCACTTTGTCTTCAAGTCCTAGACTAAAACAAAGGAGCGATTCAAGGTGACAGGGACACTGAGGCTCAGGTGAGAGCAGTGATCAGGAAACCTCATATGCCAAAGTACCTGATGTAGGGAGGACAGACCGCTCCGAGTCACTGTGCTTCTTAATTTTCTTAAATGTAGGTGTGGTGGGGGGATGGGGGGCTGTGGGTAGGTATGTTGGTGTGTATTATGGTGGTGGGGGGGTGTATGCTGTTATACGTTTTGGGGGGCATGTTGGAGGTCAGAACAACTTGCAGGACTCGGTTCTACCCCTCGGTCACCAGGCTTTGTGGCAGGTGTCTTTACGTGCAGAGCCATCTCACGGGCCCATTTATTTACTTGCACAGCGTTCACTGTGAGTGTACGCTAGTCATCATTTTGATGGTATTTACTTACAGGTTCTCGATGTCACATCTTGGCCTGGCCCACAGAGATGGGAACACATAGACCGCTTTAGAGGCCAGCATCCCAGATAGCCTGGCCTGAAGACTAGATTACAGCTGGCATCTGATTCACGCCTTGTAGCTTGAGGGGGTCCTACTCCTATACTCAAGTAACACCCTTAGATGACTCCTTCTCTGGACCTCAGCCTTTCTAACTGTGGGTCACATCCTCAAAGGGGCTTAGGTAGTGTTTCCTCTTGGAAGGAGGGAGGGGTTGTTAAAAAACTGGACAATGGTAGAATGTCATAAATAGTAAAATATAGAATCAATAATTAATTAAAGATCAAATGCACAATGACTCTCTGGCAATGCTTACCAAGGAATAACTACCTCATGGCAGCCTTGGCTCTAAGCACACGAGACTTCGCCTCACACTATCTGACCCACTGCCACCAAATCGTGCCTGCAACACCTTGGCTCAGATCCAAGAAGACTGCAAGCTCCAAACCACAGTGTTCCACTGAGCATGCAAAAGTTTGCCGCTCTTATGGAAACATAATGGTCTGATTACAGAAGACAAAGTCTCTTAATATTTCCCTACTGTCATTCCTCAGCATGTGAGCATCAAATGAGTATACGGATTCGGATGGTATTGTGTAAGAATGTTTGATTTTTAAAATTGCTATTTGAGTTGCTGGCTGGAATTTCATAAAACTTGCTAAAAGAATTTTGGCTCGGGAGCAGGACAGAATTTCCAACTGTTTCCGAAATGGTCCTGAGCGCCCTTCTGCCATTTTGTATTATGTATTTATGTGGCACAGTGTTCAGTACTGACAATTATAAAATCAAAATATTAATCAGCTCCGAGAAACGCCAAAGATGCTCTTCCGCCTGCAGTATCAAATATATGCCAAAACTTAGCTCCTCATGCAGATCCGTCTCACATGTATGCAAATGTACCTTCCTCTTTAACAAATAGTAAAAGTGCATGCATACTAAAGAATTGTTTTAAAATAAATTTCTTGGGAGCTGGAGACATGGCTCCATGGTTAAAAGCTTGCACTGCTTTTGTAGAAGATCTGCGTTTGGGACTCCTGACAGCTTTCTCTTAACTACCTGTAACTCAGGCTCCCAGGAGCTCTGGTGTTTCAGGCCTGGGGTGGGAGGCATCTGCTCTCTAGCATACAAATACTTAAAAATAATACTTAAATCTTTCAGAGTAAAATGTGTATTATCAGTAAATATCTGATCTGTATATCTAATTTATGTAACAGGTGAAAAGGGACCCAGAGTACAAACAGTTTAAGACTCTCTAACCTAGACAAAGGACAAAAGCTGTCACTCAGTCATTAATGGCCACTGCCACCAACCAAAGCCACTTGTGCTATATACCAGGTTTCTCTGCCTGCGTCCCCACATGTGAGACAGATGCCCACTAGGAAGAAAAGGCAGAGTGAATCGTGGGACACCACACACTGGTTTATGAAACGACAAGGTCACCAGGGATAGATAGCTATCTTGTAGAGAAGGTCTCCCAAGACCCCCATTTCTCTGATTCTTTCTTCAGCCATTCATTTTTCTGACATCCATTGGCAAAGCTGAGCTGAAGGAAGCAGTCTAGGTAGTCAGTGACTATCATCACAAGGACACCATCTCTGTACCTGATGTGCATTTTGTATAGTGTGGCTTCAGCTGCTACTTGCGTGAAGCCTGTGATATGAGGCAGAGGCTGGGCAGAGCTCAGAGGGACGGGAAGGTAGAAGGAGAAGAACCCCCTTGTGCAGGGCTGGAAAAGAATATTTCCCACAATGCAACTGTCTTCTGTTTTGTTTTTTTAAAAATAAATAGGACAGCTTCGTATTCTTCATGAATTCTCCTCTTTTGAACCTGGAGTCATGTTCCAGAGACTACAGATGGCAGCTATTGGACTTTTGCATATTTTAAGAGTTAACTTTAGTAATTCGAGCAAGAATGAGAAA
Source organism: Mastomys natalensis (assembly GCA_021653895.1). Taxonomy (NCBI): domain Eukaryota; kingdom Metazoa; phylum Chordata; class Mammalia; order Rodentia; family Muridae; genus Mastomys; species Mastomys natalensis. The sequence goes on along the minus strand of JAJTUV010000625.1, from coordinate 331,620 downwards.
GACTATGCCTTCTATTCTTTTTTTAAATTTGCTGATAACTTAGTCCACTAACAAATAATGTTTGAGAGGTAAGTGCCTGCATTTAAAGGTCTGCTCACTTCCTTTGTCATGCCTCCTTGCCCAAACCCACTAAAAGTATAGAGATAATCAAAATCCATCCTACTTAATGTACAGCTGTCAACTCCTGGAATTATGAAATATGCAAGCTGCGAAATCTAATGCTTAACTTTCAATTTGCTTAGTAATCTAAGACCAATTATGTCTGGTGTTTTATTATTAACGGATAGTATCAAAATAAAATCCATTCATTTCAATTATTGTCTTGGCAAGCACCATGTAGCTTCATTTAAGAAGCAGGCCCGAAGGGTGAGCAATAAACCGGCTGGGTTCTGAGAAGTGTTTCAGGACACTCCGACCCCAGCACCGGCCTTGGTAGATAGAGCTGGTACGGTCTTTATCCAGTTTACATTGAGATTCCCTATTAAGACTTTATTTGAAGACAGGGAGACACGTGAGCCAGACCAACTGCTTAAATAAGCCTACGTGGCTTCTTTATAAAATGCAGCTCAGTTTGACCACCACTAGCTGATTTCATTTACACCGTGGATATGTCTTAGATGTCATTTTATTCACAGGGTGATTGACAATTCATTACATTTACAGCAGCAACAGCCTAAAAATTTTCAACTTGAGTTTTATGACAATTCAGTCAATAAAAAGAAGAATTAATATTGGGTCTAAATCAATTTTGATGATCTGTCTAATAACCAAATAGAGACTCTCTATTTGGTTAACACTTACATAGCAATTACTATGTGTCAGGTACTATTCAATCTGCTTTACAGGAGTGCCTCATCTCCATGCAGAAGGCAGTGACTATCCTTCCTCCCCATCTGATGACAAGAGAAAGCAGGGTCACAGGGAGGGTAAGTATCCTGCCAAAGCTACATGGCATGTTAATCAGCAGGTGGGTGGTTCTGTTATGTCCTGTCCATCAATACCTCCCCACCCTTGTCAATATATAATCTTGGTAGGCAGTTCTTTTTCATATGACCCAGTCGATCTACACAAGGCAAACTAGGAGGGAGGCCCTGAACCCAGAGTCCCTTCTTGTCCCTGAAAGATACCCAAAACCAGCCTCCTTTGCTTGTCAAGACTCTATGGCCACAGATTCATACCAAGGGGAAAGAGTCAAGCTGTTACCCTCCTGTACTTGCTCCCAGAGTGGGTGCAAGTTGGCACACTCTCCAAGAGAAATCACACACATTTCTAGGAGGTAAGGATGCTCCTCCAACTCCAGGGAACACAAGTCACTTTACGGAAGTCAATCTATTACTGAATTCATTGCAGCTCCAATTTAAATCACTTTGCTGGCCTTTAGTAAGAATTTCTCCATCAGAGGGCTAGAGCTGAGCTCTTCATAAGGTTGCAGATTCTGACCATCAGTCTAGGCCTCCCTCAGAGATTACGCTTCATTCATCGTATGTTTCATCATTCCTGGCCAGACCCCAAGCCCTGGTTACATCTCCACCAGAATAGAGGTCCCTCAGGCCTCCTATAAAGAGCTGAGACAGTCTTATCTTCCAAACAACTCAGGGCATCAGTCACTTGGCAGGATAAACATCTTAGTTTGAAGAGAGGCACTTCACCTTCTTTCTCTGGTCCCCATCTGGTCCTCAACACTCTCCCACAACCAAGAGAGCTAGGTGCTGCCTTCCTGCCTCCTGTAGATTCCGTAAGTCATTGAAAGTTTGGAACCAAGCCACTGCACAGACCTAGACTCTAACCCAGCATCTTACCTCCTGGACACCTGTCTGCTTTCTTAACCCTCAGATGTGCATCCTCTTCCAGATCCTCTTTGTGCTTGTCAGTGTTGAAGCCTCTCTGTGCAAACCACAGGACTTGCACTGTAAAACAGGCTTGTGTCTGTGCTCTCTTTCTGTGCTTAAAATTACAGAGTTATGACAAGTTAGCGTGATGCAACATTCCAAATGCCAAGTTGCTTTTTGAAGAAAGTTGAAAAGCCATGACTAAAAATGTAAGTTATTAGGAAAGACTAAACCTAATATGAATTCATTTAAAAAAAAAAAAAGTCTGCCCCAACCCAGAGACCACAAACCAACTGTGCAGGATCAGTAGCCAGAGTCTTACACAGATGATGTGCTTAAGGCAAGTCTTGTCTTGTCTATTCCTGTAACCAAATCTTTCAGGATGGGTGGGAATGCTAGCCGCTGGGGACACTGCTCATCAGCTCTTTCTCTCTTGACCTCTTTTCCAGAACACGAGAACATTACCAGGCCAGTCGCTATGGATTAGTCACACACAAATGGCTTAGAAATTACAAAGATGACTTGGTGGAGCCTCAAAGCAAGCAATCAGGTCTGGGACCCTGGAGGCACCTGCATTTCCAAACATCTGCTTGATACTTGAATCGGACTATATTTTACACCATGCCCTGTTAACAGTCAACCAAGAGTAATCAAATGGGAGCCCCAGAGCCCTGCCATCCTCTTCTGTGTATCTGCCTGATGTTGGGGGAGTGGAGAGAGAAGGGGGACCATACCAAGCTCAACCTAAAACCAGTAGCTACACTACAATTTCTGCTGAAAGGTTTAGACTCTAGTTTTGATTTGTGTGTGTTTTAGGAAAAAGAAAAAGCGTGTCAAATTTCCCCAAATGGCCCCTAAAATATCAACCTGGAGATGATAAGCATGTATCAAGCTAACTGCATCACAATGTAATTAAGTGGAATTGCATTTTCTACATTTTTATGACATGCATTTATTTATTTAGTGTGTGTGTGTGTGTGTGTGTTGTGTGTTTAAAAGTTAGAGAACAGCTGGCAGAAGTCTGCTCTCTCCTTCCACATGTGGATCTTGGGCTCAAACTCAAGCCTGACAGCACGTGTCTGTATCTATTGGGCCATCTCAGCAGCCCTAAGTTGATCTTCTAGCAATTATAAACTCTACATATTTCCCAACAATTGATGAATTGAATACCTAAATTTTTATTCCATGTGCAATTTGTAAGTTGATGACATGCATCTCAGAACTGAAGTTTTACACCTTCACCTATGGTTTTTAATCACCCATATCTGTCCAACCTTCAGATAACTCTTCCTAAATATACCCTTTTAACTACGATTTTCCCATTATATTTGATGTTCCATGTCTCAGTGTTATGTAGTAAGTGGCAAAACACTTCAAGAGAGATGCTCTCTTGAAATACCTAACTTCATCATGTTTGGAAAAAAAACAGTAACTACACATAAGCAAGAAGGAGGGATTTGGAGAGAAAAGATACCTCTAGAGGTAGGTTTGTGAAATCTTAACCATTCAATACCAGTTCCTGGAACAGACTATTAAGTCAAACAAAAGATCACCACATGAAGTCACAGTAAATAAGCAGGTCCTCCAAGTCCTTAGCAGAAGGAAAAGCGTGGTGAGTGAGCCAGTCTCTCCCTCCTTCACTCACCTGCTGTGCACAGCCAGGGGAATCAAAGTCCTGACATTGCCCGGTTCAGCAAGCTGGTCTCTCTCTGGGAAGGGGGAAGGGGAGCAGGGAAAGAGTCTTTCTACAATTAACAAAACTTGGTGACCTCAAATCCTAAGAGGAAAAATAAAAGCCACTGGGACAACATAATTAGGAATGTTAATAATGGACCCTTTCCTTGAACCTTTGGTTCAGGCTGAAGTCTTTCTGGGAAGAGGGAGGTGTTGGGTCCCATGATGGGAAGAAGAAAGTCAGCATTCAGCTGATGGGGGCAGAATGACCTGGGCCTGAGGTCCCTTCTCATACAACTGAAACAGGAAGTCACTGGGTTCTGAAAGGCATAGGGGTTCAAGAGTTTGCTGGAGAGACGCTGGGGCTATGATGCCACACAAGTCCTAGTCACTCCCCCACCCATTTGCCCACACCAATGTCCACACCAGAACCTATCCTCAGAGTCGGAGGGACTGGAACAGACACTGGCCAGTGTCAGGATGAGAACAGACTGTTACAATTCTCCCTTGCATCTCCAATGGCTGGTGGGTAGGAATATAACTTGGGGGCTTTCTGGAAAAGTCCTAACGTCTTCATGTCCCCCTTGACCTCCCTAGAAAACGTCAGGGGGTGTTGTTCTGTACGTTTTGGCTAGCAATTACCCATTTCTGTGTAAGGCATATAAAGGATGGATGAATTCGGGTACCTCATGGCGGGTGAGGGTGCCTAGTACAATTCTTGGAGCACAAGCTTGCAACAGATTTACTAAGACAACAACAGACTAAAGCTACTGGCGCTGTTTTTCACTCATGGAACCCTCAATGGGAGCGACACCTAGAGGGGAGCGGAGGGACTACTGAAGCGCTATTCATCAATGTCAAGAGTCGGTTATCTGGAGGGAAGTCCTCTGGACAGTGCAAGGTGGACCAGCTCTGGAGAAAATGCGGACCTGGTGGGGGCGGGGGTCAACTCCTAGAGAACTCTGAGCAGACCAAAGAACAGCATAGATGCTCGCCAATTGGGGGCATCACGAGCTCTATCGACCGCTGCCAGTCAGTTTCTTCCCTTGCAAGAGTTTCAAGACAGGAAGTCCTCAGGTGGCAGGCATGGGGAAAGCCAAGTGGGACACGGCTTTGTCAGCTGCAGAGAGTGCTCAAAGCCTCGTGCTGCAGTGGTTCCCAAACTCCAGGGGACATGCGCCCCAAGAGCAGCGCTCTGCCTGCTTTTCCCAGGTCCCTCTGAAACTTGGAAATGGTCTCTCTTCCTTCGGTGGGGCAAGAGGGGCAGAAGTCAGTCAGCATAGTCTCTCTTAGCACCGATTCCCCCTAACCTAAACGTCCTCAGGACAAACTGCTCCCTAGAGACTTCCCAGTGGGTTACAGCAGCTGCTTACTGGCAACAACTGTGGCCTCCCAGGATGAAAGCCACAGGGTCCCCAGAGCAGGGTTCTGCCCGGATGCCCTCTTCTTGAGCTCCTTACACCGAGGACCATGGGATAATGAGGGCCAGGAGAGGCGCAGCTTATCTTTTGGCTGCGACAAGGGGACGCAAGTTTCCCCGCAAAACGGAGGGGAAGAAGGTACAGAGGATGCCCGCCCGCACTCTAGATCCCAGCCAAGGGCACGGGTCTGAGCCAGGGTCTGTCGCTCAGGTTTGGCTGAGGCCATCCAGGGGCTCAGAGCCCAAGAGCGGCGCCTGCAGGGTCTCGGTGCGGATCGCGAGCTTCGGGCTCAGCCAGAGCAGTTCTGCGTGGCGCTCCGCGCGACTATAAGGATCGCTCCGTTCCCCACCGCTGATCCCCGGTTGTCAAACCCCATGTACCTCAGCTTTAGCTCCCAGTCCTAGTGCATCCAGGGTGGCCCTGCCAAGCCCCGGCCCTGTGGTCCCGTGCCCGTGGCCAGGCGCGCAAACTTGGCTCTCCAGGCGTGGGCAGTGAGGACCAGAGAACGCCCGCACCGGGCCCTGCAGCGAGATGCGGAGCTGCGGGCGTCGGGACCCCGGCGGAGAGCAGCGGGACGAGCTGGCGGCGGTGGCACGACTCGGACACCCGCATCTGCTCCGTAGCTGCGACCCGCTTACCTACGGCGGCCGGGGCCGAGGGAAAGACCAGGTGGCCGGACTCGGGTGGAAGGGAGGGAGCGCCCCGTGGCGGCGACAGAGGCGGCGACCGGGACCCTGCGTCCTCGGCTGGGTCGTCTCCGGCTGTCGGCTGGTCCCCTGGCGTGCTAGAGACAGTCCAAGCTCCAGCTCTCTGAGCCTCCGCCGCCGCCGCTGTGCCACCGCTGCCGCGGCTGCCCTATTTCTGCCGCCGGGACCGGAGCCCGTGACGTCACCCTCCGGGCCCCGCCTGCCCAATCGCCGCCACCTGTGCTCGCCGCCTGCCCGCTTGCGGGTCAGACCCCGCGGCAGGTGTAGAGCAGCCCGGCGCGCACGCAGAGCGCGAGGATTCCCTGTGCCCTGCACCACCTGGGCCGGGTAGTTCTCTTTCCCCTGGCTCCCAGGAAGCTCAGCAGGTGACAACCCCCTGCCTCTGTTTTCCTACTCACCCCTCCTCTCCTCTAAGCTCTTTTCCGGGCCAGCCTCCTAAGGTTGTGCTTTGCTCAAAGCGCAGGATTGTTCTCAATCAGCGGCCATTTCTCCTGAAGCCTTACCGGGTCGGTACATTGCACCAAGAGAGAGGTCCCTGAAGCAAAATTCTGGAGACACTCCTCCCTGCATTGAGAACCAACTACCTGTGAAAGAGCAAAGTTTTCTTTACTCTCAACTATAGACGCTTACAAGATTCCCAGAGTGACATTTGCCAAGCCTGACCAGGCTGAGCTCGGAACGTGTCTTGTTCCTAAAACAAGACATTTTCCTCTCCTGGGCCTAAGAACGCTGCTTCCTGGCTTTTCCAACTCTCTCCAACCTCCACAGCTTTTCTGTGCTCAGCTAAGTTGCAAACACCTTTGTCACTTTCGATCTAACCTCACGCCTGCCCAGGTCCTGCCTCCTACTGTGCTGGTGGGGATGTTCAGTGGCTTTCTGTCCTGCCCATGCCTTTGGGATCTCTCCTGTTTTGCAGGAGGGCGCAACGGGGCTTTCCTGAAGATAAGGTTAGTTAAATAGAAAAGAAAATGTGGAAATACTAGAGGGCTGGTAGAGTCTGTCCTTCCATTGGGCCCCTTGAGTACAAGCCTCTGGGCTGGTTCTAGGAGTTACTGCAGTGAGTGGGCGGACACAGCCTTCCTCCCCCCACCCCCACCCCCGCTCCGGTTGTTGGTCTAGGATCTAGCCCTCCTACCACTGTCCGGAGAGTGGTGCATCTCAGACCGGTTGTAATTGCTTCTCAGCTGCAAAAGGCTGAGGTGACTTCCAGGTCGTAGTGAGCTGTGACTTTGCCTGTGAGCACCAAGGTTTTCACTCAGATATAAAAAGGTAGCTGTATTCTCTGTGCCCTGGGGCTGTGGCCAGAATGATGCTCTCTGCTATTTGACCATGATTTTCTGCCAACGCCATCCATGAATGAATCCCCAAGGCTGGCTGGAGGCTGAATTCTCCGAATAAATCTGGAATCCAGGAGGTGAGGCTCAATTTCCATCTTGAGAAAGAGAAAAAGAGTGCCCCTAACAGGTGGCAGGGAGCATAGAAGTGATGTCCGGCCCCACTCTGAACTTGTATCCCCGTCTACAGATGAGGCTAAACCACAGAGCCCTCCAAGTTGAGGTGGAAAGAAAGGCAAATCCTCTTTTCTAAGCACCAAGTAGCTGAGGCAGCCCAGTGGCCATAGTGCAGGATTCTAGGCAGGAGAGTGGTGTTTTATTCATTTGTTTTTTTTTAATAACTAGAGGTCACATATAAGTCAAGGCCTGGAGACTGACCAAGACCAGACATAGTGATGTTTAATGTTCTGAACAACATGGGCTTCTTCATGCTTCCCAAGGAAGGAGAAGGAGAACAAAACTGCTGTAAAACAGATGTTCAGATTACTACCCAAGAGCTGATACTGACCTCCACGGTGAGCCATTGTGACCACTGAGTGGAAAAAAACAGAGCGGGATAACAAGTCACCTTGGAATAAGAGAAGGTGACTGGGAAGGTTGGAGTCGAACAAGCATCCGAGATGCAGCATCGGTGCCACTCTGACACCTCTTCCAACTGCTTTGTGTTTTTCACCTTGCCGTGTATTTCTTTGTCTTACTAGCACACCCCAAGTTGGGAATGAAGCTAGATTTCCCATAGAGACTTTCGGAATTTGCTTGCATCTTTGTTTCAGGACTTGCAAGCTGTGTTTCTGTTAGCTAACTAGGATTCTTGGGAGACGTTTTGTTGCTTTGGCTTTTTTTTTTTTTTAAGGTAAATTTTAAATTTCATACAATTCAGTACATTTGGGGTGGAAGGGCTCCGAGCATAAATTGTATTAGTGCACTAGCTCACCTATACAGATTCAGAAACACAAAGGAAGTGATTAATATTCAAGGGGCCCAATGGAATGACAGACTCTACCAGCCAGTTAGGATTTCCACCCTATGAGGTCTAGAAGTTTAATAATCCCTTGTTTTGTTACATTCTGAGACAGGTTCTCACTATGTAGCCCAGACTAACATAGACTCGGTTTTTCTTTCTTACTTTACCAGTGGGTTTTTTGGTTTTTTAAGATTGAATTATACATGGGAGGAAGGGACTGTAGATGTACTTGCAGGTGCCCAAAGAGGCCAGAAGAGGGCATCAGGTCTTGTGGGAGCTGGAGTTACAGGTGGTTGTGAGCCACCAGACATGGCCACTAGGAATCAAACTCTGTAAGAACAATGCTGGTTCTTAAGCACTGAGCCGTCTCTGCAGCTGCAGCTTTTACAATTTTTAAGACTCTTTCCTACTTCTCCTCACCAAACCCACAAGTCTATAAAGAGAAGTTGAGCCATATACATGACCTTTGGTTTCTTTCAGATTATAGAAGAGACCAGGGCATTCCTCATTTTCCCCAGACCAATCCCAAACTGTCCCCATCAGTGGCTATGAGTAAAGGCTGGAAAGTCATGTGACAAGGCAGGAAAACAAAAACCACCTCCTTCCTTGTCTTCCATATTAATATTCTGTAGCCTATTGATGCCTAACATACTTTTTCTTCTGTGCCAAATATGTCACATACTTTAAGGGTTCTGATTTTTCTTCTCTCATGTCAAAGCTATGGGTGGATGGAGTGGAAGGAAGGCAGACATATGAAATGAACTTTCCTTTTAAATTTTAAATGTATGTTTATGTGTATCGGTGTTTTGTCGGCATGTATGTCTGTGTACTCTGTGTGTGTCTGGTGTGTGTGTGTGTGTGTGTGTGTTCATGTGCCACCATGTGGCTACAGGGAATTGAACCCAGGTCCTCTAGAAGAGCAGTCAGTGCTCTTAACCACTAAGCCAACTCTCTAACCCTGGAGGGGAAGTTCCAAGACCACTTTTTATCTAAAATGTCCATGCCTTTATCACACTCATTTGTCCTAAGGTCTCCAACTCAGGACAAATGACTAACTGAGGTGCCTATTTAACTTATCCGAAATGACACTGGCTGGCAGACCCTCAGCAAGTACCTATTACAGAGCCATCCTGGCTGGCATACCCTGCCCTACCCTCAACCTCTCCAGCCTCTGAGCTTCACCTCCCTTCCCCCAGCTTCTCGTCCCTATATGACCCAGCCATTTTGGCTATGTGGCCTCTCGGCCATTTGGCTCCTGGTTCCTTTCTCTTCCTCTCTTGTCCCTGTTGTACACCAACCCCAACCCTACACCCCTCCTTCATGGCCTGGTTCAGCCTGCTGGTCTGACTCAGGCTGGATCCTTCCAGATGCCTCTGGTTGTTTTCTCCTCATAGCTACAGTAAACCTCCGTCTCCACTGTACCTGGGAGCTGTCACATCCTCATGTTTTCATTACCAAGTCTTTGTAGAAGTTGGTATCAAATCAAATCACTTTGCTGTAAAAAGATCCCTAATGTCAAAGCCTCGCGAGTTCATTGTTAGCACTGATTTCCGAAACAATCATTCATGGAATCATGCAGAGGCAGGGGTGTGAGCAAGGCCTAATAAATCTAAATGAAAAATTACACTCACAAATGTGTGTGTGTGTGTTGTGTGTGGTATGGGAGTATGTGTGAGTGTGTGTGTATGAGTGTGTATGTATATAGTATGTATGTGGTGTGCATGAGTATGTATGTGTGTGAGTGTGCATGTATATGGTATGTGTGTGAGTGTGTACATGTATGTGTGTGATTTATGTATGTTGTGTGTGTGGTGGGGGTATTATGAGTGTATGTATATGATATGTGTGTGGTGTGTGGGTATGAGTGCATGTGTGGTATGTGTGAGTGTGTGTGCATGTGTGCATAGTGCAGAGGTTCACTGTTGAGTGTCTTGTCGTTTTCCAACTTAGTTTTTTGAGACAGGACCTCTCACAGAACATGGAACTTGTCATTTCCATTCTATTGAATAAACATCAAATCTCCAGGATCCACCAGTCTGTGGCCCCAGTGCTGGGTGGCAGTTTCATGTTCCCATGCTTTGCTTTTCTATGGGTGCTGGGGTTAAAACTTGGGTTCCCTTGCTTGTTCCAGAGGTATCTGGCCCACTGAGCTATCTCTGCCAGCCCAGACAGCTGTTTTATGCTAGAACAACAAGAAGGTAAAGATGAGACTCGGCCAGGAGAAAACTGATTGAGGACATTTCAAGGCTAATGAAGAAGCCATTGGGTAAAGGAGAGATTACAATTCAGCAGTTAGGATAAATGAAAAGATGCAATGATGGGAAGGAATTGTGGGAACTAAAAAATGGAGGGAGATAAACAAGGGCATCATGGGTACTAAAAAATGGAGGGAGATGAACAAGGGCATCGTGGGTACTCAATAAAGCGTTAGCACCTACTAGTTGTCCTTTTAGCCGAGAAAGTTCTGCCTTTGCAGGGACTCATAGCCTAAAGCTAAGTAGCTAGGGGAGGGTCAGAGAGCATCTAGCAGTAGCCCATTTAGACAGAGGTCCAGAATAGGGATGGGGAACGGACTTGATATCAGCTGGACCAGACTGGCTTAGCCATGGAAAGGAGGAAGATTGAGATGTCGGCAAGAGCCTGAGGATTACACAGACTTGAGTCCTGATTGTAGGTGTCACAGGGGCAGTGGATGTTTTTGAACAAGAAAATGGTATGATTTATGGAATACTTTAAAAAGCTGTCCAGCTACAGTATAGACAAGGGGAGAGCAGATGGTGGCCGATAAGAAAAAAGGCCAGATATTAGCTGTTAAGAGAGACAAAGTCCTGTCTAGTACCATTATTACCATCGCATTAGCATATAATATATTAAAATAAGCATCATAATTATGCATAGACTCTAGCCCTGAACATAAACCCTAAGCATAACCCTAAACCCCAAACCTAAGCCTAACCTTCAACACTAACCTTAATCCCAACACTTTCTCTGGCCTTCTCCCCCACCCCCAAACACCGTCTAACTCTAATCTTACACTAACTTTAACTCTAAATACTAACCCTAACTCTAACCACTCACCCTAACCCTTAACTTTAACTCTCACCCTAAACCTACTCCTAAATACTAACTTTGATGATAACACCTATTCCTAACCAAAACCACTGACTGACTGGAAAATGGCAGTGCTAGATCTGACCTGGACCCTTGTGGTCACTACGGCCATTGTGCATCCGGTACAAAGTACAGCCAACACATGTCTCAGAATCCAACTCCTTCAAATAGGTAAGGTCTGTGGAAAGCCTATTTCTTTTGTCCTCCTCATCACAAACCCTTGTCATGAAAGAGAACCCAAGCATTTCATCTTGAAGAGCCCTGGTAGACTCAAGATTTAAAAATGGTTTTGAACAGGGTTTCAGTAAAAGACAATTGCAAGTCACATACGGCAAGGCCGATGTGTGCGCACGTGTTTGTGGCCGACTCAAGATTCTTTCCTCTAGTCTTTCCTGCCTGTAGCATGTCACTCCTGTTCCGAGGCTCACTGTCAGCACCATTCATGTCAAGACATTCATGGTGATCAATCAAAATGCTAGGGGGGGAGGGGCAGCATTAGCCAAGGAGACCAGAGAGAAACCCCTGGGGCAGAGGGTAAAGAGAATCCCAGAAAGACATGGTGCTTCTCTTCTTGATACCATCATTAGTCATGAGGTTTCTACATACTCATCCAACACTGTGTGCTCTTGAGAGCAGTTATGCTGACCCATGGAGGATGAGTGGGGAAGGACAGAGCAAGAATCTAGGTCCTGAGTGAGCCACTGATTGAGCCGACTTTGAAACTTGGGCCTTAGGTTTCTCACGGTTCCTAAATCAGTTAAACGGGGTTGGGGGTGGGCTTCTCACTGCAAGCTGTAGGAAAACATATCACACATGAAGCCAGAATATAAATAAAAGTTAGTGTAAAATAATTTCATTGATGACAAAGTGCTGTATGGGAGGTATTCCTGCTTTGCATGTGGGAGTATGCTCTACACGTCATGTGACAAGATTTTGTGCAGGTCAAAGGTCAAAGATTTTGCATGTCAACCCAGCATTCAGATTATGGCAGTTTTCTGTTATAGGGAATATATAATCCACCAGGACCTTCTAGTTCCTAATTGCACCAGATAAAGGCAGTGGGTACCCAGCAAGTGACTTGACAAGATGTTTAAAGCTGACAAATGCATGCACACACATCAGCCTCCCCTGACCATATGTGACTTGCAAATGTCTTTCACTACAACCCTGCTCAAAACCCTTTTTAAAGTAATCTTGCCATTTTGGTGTAGTATGCACCCAGAAGACATATCTGTTGTTTTTAACTAAGTTTTTCAGGGTATTACATAAACTACTGTGTCCTAAAGTTTGCTTCAGTGCAATCAGGAATAATAGTCATAAGATGAATGTTACAGTCACATTGTGTTTTTGTATTATTCAATAACAAATAGACAATGATTTCTGTTAAACTCTATGAGGAAAGTATCGCTTTCTGAAAAATACACTGAGAGGTGACACCATGGCAAAGAGAAAGATGAAGTACTGACATAGCATTAATCATGAGCAAAAAAGATCTTCCAAAAATTGATGTCTAAAATCCTGGAACTGGGGCTGGCACTTGAAATACAAATCCTTAGTTGGCCCCCAGCACCACATAAACCCAATAGACACTCAGGAGGTGCAGTTCCGGACATCAGAAGATCAAGGTCATCCTCAACCACATATCAAGTTCAAGGCTGGGATGCAAGAGGCCCTGCTTCCAAGTAAAATAAATTAAAATCAAAATGTCTAGATTTGTACGCTTAAAATACTACTGTTTTATTTTTATAATTTCTATGTTTAATTTATAAATGACAGGAAGGGAAAGATTCCGGGCCACCATTTACAAGTACTCTGCAAATGTCACATTGTAGGTGTGGATAAAGGCTTTATTCTCAGATGCAAATCCAAATTGGATGTAATTGTCACCCTATTTTCTTTCTTTTTCTTTTTTTTTTTTAACACTGTTTTTGAAGTACCAAAGGCATCGTGAAGGTCCATATGAGGATTCTTATCAGATGAACGCAGTTCACAGATTGGCAACGGTAATTCTGAAGCAGCGTTGTAGGCTTGCTGTCTTTCCACCCTTAATTATCTCGTGTTTCATCGTTGAGTTCCTTATGTTTCTCATCTTTAAACACAGTCTATTATGGGCACAAATCAAACATCTATGACTAAGAAGAAAAACAATTAGCATCCTAACCATCTCAAACAGCTCATGCTTTCCAACCAAAAAGATAACCCGGGCAGACGATGCCCGTGCATCCTCACTGACCCCCCTGACAACCGGAGCACAGGATGCCCGCGCATCCTCACTGACCCCCTGACAACCCGAGCAGAGGATGCCCGCGCATCCTCACTGACCCCCCTGACAACTGGAGCAGAGGATGCCTGCGCATCCTCACTGACTCCCCCACCCCCAACCCCTACCCCCGACAACCGGAGCAGAGGATGCCCGCGCATCTTCACTGACCCCCTGACAACCCGAGCAGAGGATGCCCGCGCATCCTCACCTGACCTCACTGACAACCCGAGCAGAGGATACCCGCGCATCCTCACTGACCTCCCTGACTCACCCTGTCGACCCGACCACGCCCCACAGGCCTACAGTCTCTTACTGCACATGAATTAAATCTCACATGATTACTTGTTGATTCTTTATAAAAGTGTTTATTTTATTTTATTTTAAATTTCATGTGCATCTGTGTATGTGGTTATGTGCATGGGTGCAGGTGCCTGTAGAGACCAGAAAAGGACATCGGATCCCCTGGAACTAGAGTTACAAGCAGTTGGGAGCCATTCAGTGTGGATGCTAGGAACTGAACTTAGGTCCTCTGTAAGAGCTCTATGTACTCTGAACATCTGGGCCCTCTTTCAAGTCCTTACTCACGGGTGTGTGTGTGTGTGTGTGTGTGTGTGTGTGTGTGTGTGTGTGTGTGGTTATGTGTATGTGTATGTGCAAATGTGCTCATGCTTGACTGCATGCGTGGAGGCCAGAGGTAGGTGTTAAATGTCTTCCTCTATGGCAGCATTTTCAACCTGTGGCTCATGACCCCTTTGAGAGTCTAATGACCCTTTCACAAGAGTCACCTAAAACCATGAGAAAACATTTATAATAGTTATATATATATATATATATATATATATATATATATATATATTTGTAACAGTAACAAAATTATAGTTATGAAGTAGCAACAAAGCAGGCTCCCCATGTTCACCACAACATGAGGAACTGTATTAAAGGGTCACAGCACTAGGAAGGTTGAGAACTGTTCCCCTATGGCTCTCTGCCTTGTTATTCTGAGACAGGGTCTCTCACTGAGCCGGGACTTCCCCATTTGGGCTAGCCTGCCTGGCCAGTGAGCCCCCAGCATGCACCTGCCTCTACATTCCCAGGACTGGGAGCAGAGCAATGGCCACAGCAGACTTTTGCAGGGTTTGGGGATCTGGCCTCAGGCTTTCCTGCTTGTCCCATAGCCACGTTATCAATCTCTCCAGCCCTCCATAGTTTGAAGCAGTGACACAAATGTGTCCTGTGTACACCTCACTCCATCTCATCTTCCACTAGCATTTTGTAAAACCATGTGCAACATCTCATTCAGGATCCTGACCTTGACAAGAGCTTTTCCATCATAAGAATTTCTCATGTGGACACACCCACTCCCTTTTTTCTCTGCCCTTTCGATCCCCAAACTCTAGAAATAAGTAATCTTCTTATTTCTGTTATTTTTTCATCTGGAGACTACTATAAAAAAGTAATTGCAGGCTGGAGAGATGGCTCAGTGGTTAAGCGTACTGACTGCTCCTATAGAGGTCCTGTGTTCAATTCCCAGCAACCACATGGTGGCTCACAGCCATTTGTAGTGGAATTTGACGCCCTCTTCAGGTGTGTGAAAATAGTGACAGTGTACTTACATGAAACAAATAAATAAATCTTAAAAGAAAAAAAATAATTGCAATACACAACTTTGGAAGTTGGCTTTACTCTGCCTGGTGTAAGTGCCAGGCTCATCTAAGGGATCCTGTGTCAACAGTAGGTTGCTTTATATCACAAAGTAGCATCTCCTGGTGTGAATGTTCCACATTTGTTTAACCACCTAGGTTGTTTCTACATTGGGGCTATTAGGAATAAAGTTGCTGTAAACATTTTTATGTGAATATAAATTTTCATTTTTTCTGGGACAAATGCCCACAAATGCAACTGCTAGTTGGTACAATAATTTCATGTTTAATATTTTAATGACCAATTTTAAATAATAGTGTCCCTGGGAGAGAGACAGAGAAAGAGAGAGAGGAAGACAGAGGGAGGGAGGGAGAGAGAAAGAAGAGAGAGAGAAGAGAGAGAGAGAGAGAGAGAGAGAGAGAGAGAGCGAGCTGGCTAAACTGTCTTTCAGAATGGCTACACCATTTATCATTAGCACCAGCCAAGCAGGACTGTTTCCTTATCTCTGCAGATTTACCCACATTTTATAACAATGTTTCATCAGTCATGATAGGTATACAGAGATAGTCCATTGTAGTCTAAATTTGCATTTATTTAATGGCTAATGAGGATGGACATCATTTTTTTTAAAAATCTGTGTATATGATCGTGTGGGAAGAGGGGGGGGAAGAGGGAGAAAGAGAGGAAGAAGAGGAGGAAGAGAAGGAAAAAGGAAAAAGATGAGGATGAGGAAGAGAAGGAGAAGAAGAGGAGAAGAGGAGGAGAAGGAAGAGGAAGAAGAAGAGGAGGAAGAGGAAGAGGAAGAAGAAGAGGAGGAGGAAGAGGAGGAGGAAGAAGAGGAAGCAGTCATACTTGTACTTGTGCCAGGGCCCTGAAGGTCAGAAGACAATCTTAGATATATGTCCTTGGCCTCCTGATTATTTGAGACAAGGTCTCTTGTTCCCTGCTGTGCACACCAAGCTAGCTGGCCAAGACTTTCCAGGGATCCTCCTGTCTCTCCCAGCAATCTCACCTTAGGAACACTAAAACTATTAGAGGCACACTTTTTACATGGTTTCTAGGAATATGAATTAAAGTCCTCATCCTTGAGCGGCAAGCATGTTACTCACCAAGCCATCTCCATGGCCCCCAAACTTTTAGTATGTTAACTGTGTATTGTTTTCTTTGGTGAGATGTCTCTTCATAACGTGACCATTTTCTATGTAGTGAATACCAGCCTGGAACTCATAGCAACCCTCCTGCCTCAAGCTTCTAAGTATTGGAATCACAAATATGAACCATTATACTCACTTTTGACCATTTTATAAATGGATTTTTAGAAAAACTTTGAGCTTTGAGAGTTCTTATACATCCTAGAAGCTAGTCTTTGATTGGCATATGGTTCTCAAGTGTTTTCTTCTAATCTGTAGCTTGCCTATTCTCCCCTTGAACAAGTTTTTTGTAGAACAAATGTTTTCATGTTGACACAAATTCATCAACATTGTATGAATTTCTCTTTTGTTTTTTTCCTAAGTCGACAATACCAAAGATTCTGTCCCATTCTCTTAAAAAATAAATTTAGGAATTTCACACCTTACAGTTAAATCTGTTACCTCTCAAGACAGATAGATTCCCTAAACCCAAGGCTCCTAGTCAAGGCTCTCAGTGAGTTAGAAAGAGGAATCAGAAGGCACTTTCTAGAATAGGAAGAGAGGTAGTCCTGGTTCTGATTAACATCATGGCACAGGCCTCACTCACAGCCAGTACAGGTATTCTGAGCAAAGACACACTTGTCAACAAGTCCAGGTGTATGACAGATGAGCCAATGATGTGCATGGTGACAAGATGCAGGCTGCCCGCATGCCATTTTGTGGTGGGCACCCGTCAATGATGGTGTGCATGTTGGGGTCAGAGGACAACCTCAGGTGTCAGTCCTGGATGTCCACCTAGTTTGACAGAGGGTCTCTTGTTCTTCACTGCTACATACACCAGGCCAGCTGTCCAACAAGCTTCTGGGTGATTCTCCTGTTTCTGCCTCCCATCTTATTGTAGGCGTGCTTCAGATGACAGACACACACTCACATACTACTGCATCCAGATTTAGGTGGGTTCTAGGGATCTGCACTTTTGTCTGCATGCTTTCATGGCAAGTATGTTTACCTACTGTCTTAGTTAGGGTTTTACTGCTATGAACAGATACCATGACCGATGCAACTCTTATAAGGACATTTAATTGGGGCCGGCTTACAGATTCAGAGATTCAGTCAGTTATCATCAAAGCAGGAACATGGCAGCATCCAGGCAGGCATGGTGTAGGAGGAGCTGAGAGTTCTACATCTTTATCTGAAGGCTGCTAGCAGAATACTCACTTTCAGGCAGCTAGGATGAGGGTCTTAAGGCCACACCCACAGTGACACACCTACTTCAACAGAGCCATACCTTCTAATAGTGCCACTCCCTGGGCTGAGCATATACAAACCATGACATCCACTAAGCCATCTTCTCAGACCCTCACATGTAATCTGTTAAGGCTTTTTACCCTGATGATGCATGAAATTCTTCACCATGATGGAACTGCCCCTACCCTCATGCCACCTTACAGCACGACATGCTCTTAATTAAGCCTGGGTCACAGAGCTCCCTGAAGGAGCGTGATTCATGGGCAGTTCATAAGACCTGGAGTTATGGTCTTACCCTGGCTCCCCAGGAGAGCGAAACCACCATGTACATCCAGTTACTCCTGTACATCAAACACATTTCCATCCGGTCTCCTCAATGTCACACCTTGATGAGCCACTCCACAACCTTCGAGATGCGACATGGTTGCTAGGACAGCAAAATCAGCTGCTCCTGAGGATCACTTGTCCCTAACTTCAAAGCAAGGTCAGAGTTGATCTGTAATTACCTCAGAGCACTCCTGGCTCCAAGACTCGCTGCCAAGGCGAGGAAAGAGAGTCAGCATGTTCACACGAGGAGAAGCGCTAACCGGGGGCCACTGGCCTGATTCATTTCACAGCTGTGGTCTCCTTTGATTTCTTCATAATTTTCTACACTACTGCTTTCAATTTGATAGTGTCTGGGTCTGGGATGACCATGTGAATGGGCTAACAGATGATGAACTTAAAATACTGAACACAATCCGACTCAGCCCGCATGTACATCCAATCAATATGTCACTTGGAAGGAGGAACTGGGCAGAGTTGGGAATGCAAAATGTCACAGGATTCCACGTGCATTTCTTATGTACTTAGGAGCTGTCGCTGTAGCTGCCTCTCTGCTCTAGAGGGGAAACCATGCTTGTTGTTTCATAATTGGCTGTCTTAGACAAATGAATCAGAGGTCCACGAAGAGTACTGGAAGAGCCTTCACGCAGTGTCTCTAGCTCTACCCGGCAGGGGTGCTGTGTAGTGTTGCAGGTTATATACTGTGCACAGCTCCCATCATTTACATGTTACTATAGTACCTGCAAGAGCTATGGAGTCATTACAACAACATGCATCAGCCGTGTTGCTGATTAGCCCAGACTGAGTATTCCTGGGGGCTTGTGGAATGTCACAAAATAGGTCACGAAGATTCAACCACACAGCACTCACGTCGATGGCCTGAAAGATCTATGTATAGACTCTGCAAATTACTAATACCGTTAGCTTTCTGCCGACAGGTTCGGAAGTGTAGGAAACCATTCTGTTTACTCAGGGAAAGCATTGTGTCCAGTGTGGGTGATCCGTGTGTGCGTGCTCGTGCAAGTGCATGTGCTTCCCCATTAACAAGCAATATTTGAAATTATTAAAACACTGTAAACCTGACAACGTTTTTATCATCTTATTATTTGCATGTGTGTGTTGCAGAGGACATGGGAGGGTGGAAGGTAGTTCTGTCTTTTCATCATAGGTTCAAAGGATCAAACTCAGGTTTGTCAGGCAAGAGCTTTTATCCACTGAGCTATCTCGCCAGCTCCTAACAAGTTCTCTAAACATTCTTTCTATGCTGATAGACACACTAGCAAGCAGGAAGACAACTTGCTGAAATGTAAGATTTTAGGACCTGCTGAGAGAGCTAGGATACAGGGGGACATTTCAATCCCCAGGACCCACATGGTGGAAAGAGACAACTGACTCCCACCATTGTCCCATGACACATACATGGACACACACACAGAAACATAAAATAAAGTAAACCAAGAGGAAAAAGGCAATCTTAGAGAAGACAGTGGCCAAAAAGGTTCTTCTACGCTCACACCAGTAACGTGGGGTGAGTGGGAACACAGGGTGGGCAGGGTCAACAAAGACGGGCTCATGGTAAAGCCGTGTACAGTACCCAGAGCTCCCCATTGGCAGCAGTGGCTACTGTGGTGGTGTTTTCTCACGAGGATGGTTCTGCTGGGTGAGCTTGACCACTGTTTACCAAACAGCATCAGATCTTATTCTTCAGCCATCTGGTACTTCTGGGAGCTGCCCAGTCTCCTCCACTGAAGTCCTTTTCTTTTTCCAAGTATTTATCTTGAGTACTGAGTGAAGTGGTTTTTTCCTCAGTTTTTAATTATGTGTGCACATTTGTGTCCGAGGCAGAGAGGTATAAAAGTATACAAGCACAGTTGTCCTAGAAGGCCCGAAGACATGGAGCCTTTGGAGCTGGAGTTACAGGTCGTGAGCCACTGAGAACCTGCCTCGGGTCCTCTGTAGGAGTGGTATGCATCTTTTTCTTTTTATGATGAGCTGCATCAGTCTAGAGAAACGAAATCCGTGATACAGGATCCTTGGCTCATCATTTGATTTTGTAAATAATCCACAAGTCTGCAGACGAGATTCCCCTTAGCCATGACTCAAAAGTGTGATTTATACCTTCAGATCTCGGATCTTCAGAACTCAAAAGAAGAGTGCACACTAGAGTTTACAGAGTCAGTGCAGAGTAGCCCTTAGCCCTGCTGAAGGACTACAGCCATCTCTTCATCTCTGTGAAGGACACAGCACAACATGTTCAGAGGATCATGCACAAACATTTTACCACAGTGTGCCTCATTGTCTTATAAAATGGGGAATAAAACAAGAAATTAAAATGGTGATATTTAAAAGAAGAGTGTCTTATATGCTTATTTGGATCAAAATGAGGAAGTTCCTGGGATGCTGCTCAGAGAGAGTCTTTACCTTGGGTTTTCTATCTGTGAGACAGAAGCCTGTGAGGTCGATGTTCAGCTGCGAACCCTAAAGGCAAACGTAAGCCTGAGAATGAGATTCCAGAGTCATTTAGAACTCGGAAATTGCAATCAC
Organism: Mastomys natalensis; assembly: GCA_021653895.1. NCBI lineage: Eukaryota > Metazoa > Chordata > Mammalia > Rodentia > Muridae > Mastomys > Mastomys natalensis. The sequence continues at coordinate 311,430 of JAJTUV010000625.1, read as the reverse complement.
CTTTGAAGATATATGTCTGTTATCCACTTTTGCATATTTAACTTTTGAACATCTTTTCAGATGTGTATTGTATGAACATAGGAGCTTGCCCACCGATTCCAAAGTAGAATAAGAAGGAAAAAGGAGCATATAGGCTTGAATCCTGCAAGCTTATGTATTTCATGTAGTCATTGAAAGAAAGTTCTAGACGCATCTCCTGCAAACTAAAAAGTTATTAACTCAGTGGGTTGAAATGGTACAGAAATTTCTCTCATTATTTCACACAGTCTGAATTGCTTGAAGTTTTGCAATGAGAAAGATTTACATACTGTTATGATCATCAAAAATCTTAAAGGTGTATTTGTATTGTGAAGGGTAGACTATCCTTGGTTCTTTAGAGATTTTCAAAATCTAGGGGCCATAGCATGGGGAGTGGAGCAGGAGACCTTCATTCTTATCTGGCTCATCCTTCAGGCAGCGAGCTGTGTGGTCTGGTGTTTTCCATAGCTCCCCTCTGGACTGTCTGCCTCCATCCCTGATATTAGGGAGTGTATCCATTACTTTCCGCATTGCTATGATCAAATACCCAACACGAAGCAACTTAAGAAAAGAAGTGTTTACTCTGTCTTACAGTTTAAAGAGATACAGTCTATGGTGACAAGGAAGACATGGTGGCAAGAGCCAGAGGGGGCTGTCACACTGCTTATGTTTCCAGGAAGTAGAGATGAGATAGAAGTGGGGAAAGACATCCGAACCTCAAAGCTCCAAAGCCATCTCCAGTGACATATTTCTTCCAGCAAGTCTCCATCTCCTAAAGCTCCCACAACCTTCCAAAACAACACCACCAACCTGGACGTGGGGCAGGGGCAGGAGGGGCAAGTGTTCAAACACAGGAGCCTGCAGGAGCCATTTCACATCCAAACCACCAGAGCAGGCAGCACACATACTCATGGTGGTCTTCTACAGCTCTTCCCAGTGGGCACAGAGCTCTGCCCTTAACCCAAACCAAAGCACATTGTCCACCCTAGACAGAGGCTCTTCCCATGCAACATTTAAGAGATGCAGGAGCCACGCACTGCCTTAGCAGACACTGTCTGATATCACCTAGTGTGACCAAGTCATATCATCCTGCTTCATCACATGAAACTCTGCCCAAAGGAAGCACAAGCCACTAAGATAATGAGGAACAGGGGGAAGGTAGGATAAACAGCACTGTCCCCAATATCAGAAGGACACAGGAAAGGGCTAGGTAGTGACTTAGGAAGAAGGCACAAGGACAGGTTGGAACTGGTCTTATTTCAGGGAAAAACTCAGCCTTTCAAACATGTCTTAATTCTTTCAGGAAACAAAGAAAGACCAGCTCAACAATAGAGAAAGCATGCCTGGTGCTGCAAACCTACTCAGTGCTAGCAAAGGCATGCTTATAGGAGAAGACCTATTCAGTGCTAGTGAAGTCATGCTTATAGGAGGAGAACCTACAACCAATTTACTAAACCAGCATAATCCCTAACAACAACCTATAGACATTTGTCCTTAAGCCCACAGGTAAGCATGGACTTCATGCTCATCAAGGAAATGTCTCTTTGCTACAGATAGAGACCGCTACAGAAAACCACATCCAATCAAAATGCAGAATGGTGGACCTCAGTTCCAATGGATAGACACATCTACAAAATGGTCCCCACCCAAGGTTCGGGTGAGAGGGCATTATGAAAGAGGTGTCAGGAAGATTGTAAGGACCACAGGGTTAGGAAGTTTGCTGTGAGATTGTGTCTCCTAGTAGTATCAATAGCTGTTCCCATAATGTCTCACCAACATGACCACCCAAACTGAACAAGGATGACAGCAAGGAACATGCCAAGGTGCACAGGGAAAAGACTCTGAGGCCTTAACCTTATACAACTATAGACCTATAGGCAACTGAAGAAGACTGGAAACAGGAAACATGGTCCTCCCCAGGGAAGAGCTCACCAATAGGTTGTCCAGAGCCAAATTGTCAGCCCTGAAAGCATGCATACAAGTAGCATTACACAGACTGAACAGGTTATATTTAGGAATGTATATGTACACACACACACACACACACATACATCCATGAGCAGCAGTGGAGTGAAGAGGAGGACATGGGAAGGTTTGAAGAGAGGAAAGGGAAGGCAGAAATGACTTAATTACATTATAATTTCAAAAACAACAATTTAAAAGGCATTCCTAAATTCCACAGGCTATCAAAACGGAATGGCGGTGGGAAAGAGTTAAAAGCTCCCTGCTTTGTGAAATGCGTGCTTCTCCCTGGACCAGCATGCAAGAAAGAAAAGAAGCTTCATTGCACTTGCAAGCCTGGACATCCAGAGATCTGCAATCCGTGCTTTCAGCCCGAGTGGTCCTTCCGGTCACCAGAGTTCAAGTTTGCAGCTGTTCTGAGAAAGACCATTCTAATTCCCATCCCTTCCTTTGTTCCACGAGTAAGGAAAGAGTGAACGGTTCTCCTTTTTCTTCTTAACCCCATGGCAGAGGCAGGGACTGAACCGTGAAACTAGCCACAGAATTAAAGTTCTTGCAGTGACAGCCCCTCCCTGGTCCTTGTTAATGTCTTAGTGGCCTTTGGCCCTGCTCTCTCTCTCTAAAAGGCTTCTCCTCCCTCCATTGTGTGGCCTCTGCACTCTCAGAGCCCTGCAAGAGAGGCTGGTGGTGTGTGTGTGTGTGTGTGTGTGGAGGGGGGGAGGGGACAGGGCCCCCCTAGAGTGATAGCAGCAATGCAGCTGCCTCGCTGAGAGGGCAGAGAAGCCATACTGCTAGCCATACCTGCTTGCATGGAGGCTGCCATGGAGAGAGGAGGAGGGGCCAGCCTAGGGGGTCTCAGTTAATGTTTGCTCATTTGAGTCCAGAGGCATCCCCTGCTGCATTTCTGATTTATCAAAGAGACCACTGACTGCCAACCCAGTCTGATAGTTATCTCCCATCATATGCCTCACCTTGTCTTCTTCTGGCTGGGGGTTGGGGTGGGGCTCTGAGACCAACCTCTGTGGGCTACCAACAGGATTCTTAGGCTCCTTTCTCCTCAACCAGGAAACCCTCTAGTAAGTCAAAGATGGACTAAGTGGGGTGTTTCCTCCTCTGCCCTGCCCTGCTTTTACCTGTTTTCTCTGGACTCTCAGTCCTGCCAGGTGGCCCACGTCTGTCAATGAAGCTCTCATCAGACACTGCTGACATGACTTCCTCCCTATTCTACCAACCTTAACAGAGCAATGGCTTCCCACTGGACTCATAACTTCCATAAGAGTACGGTCCATGGCCTTTCCATCTTCCTTTCCACTGTGGCGCCGCCTTCTTGGTAAAAACACTTCCTTTGACCCAGTAGGTGAATCTTGCTTCTTTCTCAACAACAAACATATGAGCTGACATTTTCTTTGAGGGGAAGGGGAGTATTTTGTAGCTAACTATTCCCAGGGAAAAATGGACAAATATCGATTCCATCTAGATGGGTCACTGACAACGGATCAAAGGAGTCATTCCACACAAGTCTCACTTGATGAGCCAAGAATTTACTGGTGTTGCTTCCAGGGGATGCCTCTGGACTCCAGTGACTCAATGGTGGCTGCCTCGGTACAGCTAGAGAACGATGCAGAACCTCTTACTGAGGTGGGATGATGAGGCTACCTGGGAAAGCCTCTCAGAGGAAGGGACCTTTTAGCTTAGGCTAAGGAGGAGAGGGAACTTGGCATAGAAAACTCCAAGTAAGGGTGCCCAGGCAAAGGCAGGGACAAGTCAAAGGTCCTAGATGGGAGCAGTAGAGCATGCTTGAGAAGCACAAAGTTGGAATGAAGTCAGAGGAACCACAGGGGTATACAACCTGTGCAAACATCCAGTTCTGTTCCTGATGGTCAGCGTAGTGGACCACTATGAACCAATTTAAGATTTTCTACCAATTCATCTGTTTATTGGTGGGGACATCTTAGGGAGTGAGGAGGATATGGAGAGAGCAGAACAAGTTGGTAGGCGTCATAGTCTTCCAGGCAAGTTGGGTAAGAAGTAGACTACAGGTATTAGATTCAGCTACCAAGCAAGGGCTGATGGGCGTGGAGTATGAGAGAAAGTATGAGTCTAACAAGACACCAAGATGCAAGGCTGGCATTACTGGGTGGGTATAACACTGTTTACTGTGATGAGATGGGTAGAGGTGAGAGACAACAGGAAGGTATCATGTCTGGAAGTGTCCCCCCCACTTCCTTTACACTGCCACAATATTCCAATGTAGAAAAAAAAAAGTGCACTTCTGTTTGGAGGTTCAAAGGACAAATATCTTTGCTTTTGCAAAATGGTTCCTAGGACCACTGACTCCCTAGATTTATTTAATCCTTCAGGTACCACACACAACACAGTGCAACCCAACACGGCGTAGAAAGAGCCAACAGGAATAAGGTCTTCTAAAAGAGAAATTTGTCCTGAGTCCCAGGCTGCATGAAGAGGGGTCCACTGTAAATTAGGATTTCTGTTGCCTGAGACCTAAGATAACAGCTTCTCAATGGCGTGGTCATCATGGTCTTGACACTGTTGGGCACACAGTGAACCAGAGAGGTGATGGTCGGATATCTGAACAACTGGCCACCTGCCAAATACTCCACTATAATGATTTCTATTCTATCTCAATGTCATCTCACTGAATTGACATATCTTCTATAACAAAAGGGGGTGCTAGAATAATGGCTCAGAGGTTATGGACAGGCATGTCTCTTGCAGAGGACCTGAGTTCAGTCCCAGCCACCACATCTGGTGGCACATACTACCTGGAACTTACACTCTAGGAAATCTGACACCCTCTCTGAACTCCATGGTCACCTGCACTCAGCTGCGCATACTCACACAGAGACACATATATGTATACACAATTCAAAATGATAAAAATAAGCCTAAAATAGAAGAGGGCCCTAGAAAAGGCTAGGATGCCCACAGTGTGTATCATGAACACCCTGGATCCTGGTACAGCCCAAGATAACTACAAACTCAGCCCAACACAAAGCCATACACTCAATTAAAACATTCTGCATGTTTTTGTGATTTATTTTGAGTAAGTTGACTGGAAGAGTTTTGAGTGTAAACTTTGTAGATCACAACATCATGTCACAATGTCAAGAGGATGGGCCTTTCTGGCATTATAGAGCTTCCTCAACCACCCAGAATACCCTTCCTTCTCCAAAATAGAGATCAGAAAGCCTGCAATGGCAGAACCCAGACAAGGCCCATTGGACAACTCCAAACTCTCACGTGCCTAGCTGATGGGTGATTTTTCTGAGGAAAGATCAGAAGAATCACCTTCCTGTCCTGTAGGCTGCCTCCTTGCTCCTACCTAGGATGCAGGACAGTTTTAAAAAGGGGGTAGGGGGGCAAAGGTCACACAGAGCCATGAATTCCAAGTTAAGGGCTGGTATATCTTCTTATCAGAAAGTCAGAGTTCCATTCACACCAGACTCTCCCTGCCTTCCCAGAAGGGTTTACATACTCTCTTAGTTTAGTCCAAATGATCTGGATAACCTGTGGCTCCAACTCACAAGAGGTGAGCAGCAATTACTAGCAAGGGAAGAGAAATAATTCTAGAATCAGCACATGCCATCAGATGGCAGCTGACGGCATAGGAAGTAAGGACATGATAAGCAGAAAGAACTGGAAAAGTGTGAGGCCAGAGAGTGTCCGGCCAAATATTGTTATTCGGCACAATAGCCCAAGGGGCTGGCATTCAATTATTGCTTGGTTTAATAAATGATTCCCAGCATTAGATGAGGAGGGGTGTCCGCTGCCAACATTTCCAAGGTAAACTGCTCCTGGGTCACCCCATACCTACCCTTCAGCAGGAGGAGGCAAGTGATCAGCTGATAAGAGTGGGCATCTATCAGCTATGCAAGAAGCACACAGCACAATTCTGAGCCTGAGAAGACTGTCGGCACAGTGGCCTCTTGAGCCAGAGGACACTCATTAGCTGGACAGCAATGCTCTTCAGTCAACAAGAGTGACTTGGAATTTAGTGCAGTCTTGCAGATAGAAGAGAAGAAGGGACAGGAAGGAGAGGAGGAGAGAAGAAAGGAGATGAAAGAGGAGGGGAGAGGAAAAGGAGGGGAGGGGAGAGAACAGAGGAAGGGAGGAGTAAGGAAAGGAAAAGGGAGGAGAAAAGAGAAGAGAAAAGAGGAGGAGAGGGGAAAAGGGAGGGAGGGATGGGGAGGAAGAGAGAGGAAAAAAGGGAGGGGGCTTTATTTCTAGAAAAACCAAGTTCACAGTAAAGTAAGCACAGTCTGTGAGTTTCCCACCTGCATAGCCTCCCCTGCTGTGAACAGAGTGGTACACCTAGTGCAGTAGGTGACCCTTCAGTGAAAGGCAGTCGACAGCTAATACTCACAGCTGACATCAGGGTTTGTTCTTGGTTCTTTAGGAGGGCAGAAAGCACATAGTAGGGTACATCTACTATTATACTATAGTACCAGACACAGTTAGTCTCCCCCGCACCCCTATTCTCTACGCCTGTCTCTTGGTCACTTCTCTGCCTCTGTTTCTCACATCATCCCCCTCCTCTGTTTGGAATGTCACAGTACACAGCTTCTCGGCTGACTCTTCTCACACAACAGTGCACAGCTAACTTACTCCCCTACCTTTTCACGACTCAGAAGTCCTCTGATGTTCAGTCTCAAATAATATTCCGTTTTCTGGATGTGCCACAGTTTATCCATTCACCTGTGAAGGAACATTTCGGTTGTTCCTAAATTTTTCCAATTATGAATAAAGCTTCTATAAAATATCCATGTATACACCTAAGTTTTTCTCTTTTGAATCAATACAAAGGAGTGTGATTGCTGGATCATGTGTTGAAGAATGTGTTTAGCTAAGAAACGAAGTACATGTGTTTTTGTGAGAAGCCACCAACCTGTTTTTCCAAAGTGTCTGTACTGTTTTATATTCCTGTTGGCGAGGGATCGGGGTTCTGGGTGCCCACATGCTCACTGGTGTTTGGTGGTGTGAGGGTGCTGTGGTTCCAGCAGTCTGTGAAATGTGCAGTCATGCATTACTGTTTCAATTTGTGTTTCTCAGATGACATAATACACAGAGCACATTTTCCAGATGTTCATCTTTTTGGTGAGAGTCTGTGTCCTGATTGGTAGATTTTAAGCATTCTTCGTGCTTAGGTAAAAACCTTACATTTATCCAAGCACTTACGGTTCCCCAGTGCATGGCGTATCTTCACTCTCAGAGCAGCATTGTTGGTGGGGAGAATACTCTCATGTTGATGTGCCTCACGGGCTGTTACTCAAACCATACTCTCTGTTCCTATGTTACCTGGCCAGCTTGTATCTTTACTGTGGGTCATTCTCCCATAACTGCCTAACTAAGGAGGGCTAACTCCTGCCTCAAAAAAAAAGTGGCTGAGTTACAACCTTTCTTCTCTGGGTCTTATCTCCTAACTGTGAGGTCAGCTATGAAATCACCATGAATTAGCCTCCTGACAAAGTTAACGTTCAAACATTTGATTGTTCTAGCATGGTTTGTTGAGAAAACTATCTTTGCTCTACTGCAGTATATTTATTTGCTTCCTTGCCAAAGCAATTAAACACATTTAGCTGGGTCTCTAGTGTCTGTTCTGGATTCTGCTACTTTAATAAGTTGGTATGTTTTTCAGAAAACTCTCAGTCACTGTAGCTTTATAGAAAGTCTTAAAGAAGTCATCGTCTGGCCTTCTTGTCTTTCAAACTTGTGCTAGCTATTATGAGTCTGTTGGCTCTTCATAAGACACCCACAAAATACCTTCTACATACTTAGTCTGTAGAGGAACTAACTTCTTGACAATCTCTCTCTCTCTCTCTCTCTCTCTCTCTCTCTCCACTTAGTTCTTTTGGGTAACTATTTTCATATATATATATTATATAATATATATATATATATATATATATATATATATAATGTATATGTACACATACATATACACATATATATGTATATATATGTGAATATGTATATATTTAAATTATTTCATTTTTGAGTGCTTTAATACAAGCATTGCATCTTAAGCTTCTAATTGTACATACTCATTGGTGATGTGGAAAAAAAGTAATTAGCATTTATATCATCTTATATTTATAACCTTGTTGTAAGTGGTTATTCCTTCCTGGAAGACATTTTTGTCAGTTCTCTAGCATTTGACACATGGACAGTCTCCAAAAACTTTTTCATTTTTCCTGCCTCATCTATACACATTTCCTTTCCGTTTCTTTTCTTATTGCATTAGCCAGGACCTCCAACACAATGCTAAAGAGTGTGTCTAGAGTGCTTCCTTGCCATGGTTAGTCTCTGATGTTAACTGTGGCTGTTTCACAGATAATGTTTATCATGCTGAAGAAATCTCCCTCTTTTTCCTGGTTTATTGAGACATTTTATTGCTGTTTGAGGATCTCTCTCTCTCTCTCTCTCTCTCTCTCTCTCTCTCCTCTCTCTCTCTCCCTCCCTCCCTCTTTCAAATAGTGGGACCACTACAAATAGCTCTGGCTGCCCTGGGTTCACTATGTAGACCAGGGGAGCCTTGAACTCACAGAGATCCACTTGTCTCTGCTCCCCCAAGTGCTGGGATTGAAGATTTACACACCACGCCTGACCTTTAGTGAGCCTCTTAAGTCATAAATAGGTGTGGATTTTCTCAGATACTTTTATTTTATTGATATGATCATGTGTTTTTATCCTCTTTACTCTGCTCATGGGATACATTTTATTAAGTGATTTTTAAATGTCTTATATATCTGGTCCAAATCCCACTAGATCATGGAGTGTAAGTTTTTATACACTGTTTGACTTGATTTGTAATCTTGTTAGGGATTTTGTCTTTTGCCTGCTTTGGCTGTTAAGCTGGTCTCATGGAATGACATGTTGACTCCGCCTTCATTCTGAAAGAGATGTCAGAGAATTTGATGTAAACTCTTCCTTAAATGTTTGTAGACTCACCTGTGACGCCATTGGGGCCTGTTGCTTTTCCAATTTTGAAAGATGATTAGTTATTGATTTAACTTTAATGAATACAGGCCCACTCAGACTGTCCACTACTTCAGTGAGTTTTGACAGGTTGTGTTTACAAAAAAGTGGTCCATTGCACGTCAGTTACCGATTATGTGGGCGGAGTTCTGTATAGTGTCCCTTAAGCTTACTTATCCTCCACACATCTGTAGGAACAGCCTCTGTTTAGATTATAATATTAATAATTGGTACCTTTCTTCTTGTCCCCAGTTAGCTTGGCTGAATGCTTATTGATTTTATTAGTATTTTGAAAAGGACCAGATTTTAGTTTCATTGATTTTTCTATTGATTTCTTGTTTCCAATCTTATTGACTCCTGCTGTAATTTCTTATTGCTTCCTTTCTTCTACGTTCTGTGGACATAAAAGTCTAATTCTTCTGGCTTCCCAGGGTGGAAATTTATGTCACCAATCTTAAATCTTTCTTCTTTCTAATTCAGTACATAAGTTCCTTGCTAGGGCCTGCTTTCAGTGTATTCCATACATTTTAATAATTTGCATATTTATATATGTATATGTGTGTGTGGGTGCATGTGTCCATGTGCATGCATGGGAGGCAGAGTCTATTACTGAACCTGAAGCTTGCCAATTTTTGGCTAGGCTGGTGGCCAGCAAGTCCCAGTGACTGTCCAGTGTCTAATGTCCCTGTCTCTGGGTTATCAGCCTATATGGCTATACTCTGCTCTCTCTGTGTGTGTGTGTGTGTGTGTGTGTGTGTGTGTGTGTGTGTGTGTGTCTGTTGTCTGTGTGCTGTGTGTCTGTGTGTGATGTGTTGGGGGAGGGGTTCTGGAGATCTAAACTCGGGTCCTCACGCTTGTGTCACGATCCCTCTTACCCACTGAACCATCTCCTCAGAATAATTTTAATAATTTTTTTGAGATTGGCTCTCATTAGGTAGCTCAGACTATCCTTGGACTCACAATTATCCTGCTTCAGCTTGCTAAGCAACAAAAGTCACTTATACTTTTAGAAGTTTTGTTCTTATTATAAAGCTGTTCATAGTCTGAGGTCCTCTGTCCATGTCAGGGGTGGTTTCACAGATTCAGAAAATGTCCTCTGTGGAAGTTGTTCTTCCCTGTGTAGCTGAATGCTGCTTTGAACTTCAGATAGAACCAGACACAGGTAAACACCTACATGCACATACTCATACCACAGAGCATGGCAGGTTGAGCTTGGCTGATTGTCCTTCAGGTCCCTTTAATGATGGCATGCCCTAAGTTCCTCCTGAGGAGGGACTCAGATAAAGTGGGGTGCAGTAACTCTAAACTCCTCTAATGGCGTATGGTAACATTGATAGTAGCCTTCATAAGTCACCTAGGAGATGACCCTGAGTCTTGTGTCTTAATGGACTTCCCAGTTAACTGGGGTTGGAAGACCCGCTGTAAATGTGGGCAGCACGATCCTACGGTCTGGGGTCCTAGATCGGGGTGGGGGGAGGAAAAAGTGAGCTGAGCAGCAGCATCCGTCTCTCCCTGCTTCCTGACTGTGGAGTCAACATGACTGACTACCTAGCTCCTGCCACCATGCCCTCCCCGCCCCATAAGAGACTGAATCTTCAAATAAACCCGCCCCCTCTCTCTTCCTCTGTCCTCTCTCCCTCCCTCCTTCCTCCCTCTCTTCCTTCAGTAGCTTTCAGTTCAGGTGCTTTGTTGCAGCAATGAGAAAACTTACTAGTGCTGTCCTTTCCACAGCTCAAACTCATCACCACCCTGCCTCAAAGACCTCTGCACTCGTCCATCATGTGTATTTCTCAAGGCCTTGTTTCCTCAGAGGATGAACTTTCTGGATGGACACACTACAAGGTACCCCAGACAAACTGGAGACCTCCATGGAATAACAAACACTTAAGGTCACAAGGAGACACCTCATTAGAACATCAGCTCTGGAAATCTGTGCTGTAGTAACATGGCCCTCCCTGCTCCACCTCAGGCCCCTGCCTAGAATCTTCTTTTTGCTTCTCAGGATTAACTCGTCTGCATATTGGGCAGGAAATGAGTTCCTTGCTGTTTATTGTGGTCAAATCCATCAATGAAGTCAATACAGCAGGAAAGGCCAGAGAAGCTGACGTCTCTTTATTAATTCATGAGGAGCTTTGCAGTCCACTACTGTCCACGCCGAGATTGATGGAAGCGGAGAGAGAAACGCAAGTTAAATTATGTCTCTGATAACTTCTGCTTAACTGGCCTGTCAACAACCAAGGAGATTAAACATCTGTGATTTATTCCCATGTTAATCTCAATAAACACACGCACACAGACACAGGCACTCACGCACTCGTGCACACCAGCTAATGAGAGACTGCATCCCGAACACGGCTCTAACAGTTTGCGCTGTGGAATCAGAAAGGCCAGAGCCGACGGGACATAACAGGAGGCTCATTATCCATTTCTTTTAGTCCTTCAGCCCTCCATTCATTTGTTCATTTAATCTTTCCTCACCAGCTTCCAGCCTTGCTATAAAAAGCCTTGTGCTAGACCAGAGGAGGATTCTGGGAGACATAAAGTTTGCCCATTTCTACCAGAGAGTCTGGCAATAATTAATTTAAATGTATTTTAAGCAGTTTCTGTTCTGCCTCTCACAGGTCCAGTAACCTTATACAAACTGGTTCCCTTATCCAATCTCTTTTTCCCCGTGAGTGAACGTGAACCTGAGGTAGGTAGTTTTCATAGCAGCCACCATTTACTGCCACTTGCACACGCTGGGCCTGACTAGAGTCCTGTCTATAGATTATTAATACCACAACCCTGTGAGGGAAGTGTAATCAATTTGTTCTTTTCCTTTGTTCTTTTTTTTTTTTAAGATTATTTATTAAATACACCATGTTCTGCCTGCCTATATGCTTGTATGCCAGAAGAGGGCACCAGATCTCATTATAGATGGTTGGGAGTCACCATGTGGTTGCTGGGAATTGAACTCAGGACCTCTGAAAGAGCAGTCAGTGCTCTCAATCTCTGAGACATCTCTCTAGCCTCTCCTTTGTTAATCTTAAAGGTGTGTGTGTGTGTGTGTGTGTGTTGTGTGTGTGGTGTGTACGAGCGCGTGTTTGAGTACAGTGCCCACAGAGGCCTGAGGAAGAGAACATCAGATACTCTAGACTTGTAACAAGCAGTTATGGTCACTGTGAGCCACACTTGGATACTCTTCCTGAGTAGTCTGTCCTCATAACTAGTGGACCATCTCTGCAGCCTCCAAAAGTGTTTTTTTTTACATCCTTGCAATCCAAGGCTCAAAGACAATGTATAATCTGCCCAAAATGTACAGGCTACAAGCTAGGGATCTAAGCCGATGAGGTAGAACTTCAGAGCCCAGTTCCTAAAGGCTGCCTCAGACCAAGGCCAGGCCTCACATGCTGACGTCATAGAAGCTAGATGTTCTTACATGTCTCTGGGCTGCTCTGGGATGCCAAGGCTACTGCTGGTGAGTCCTATTGTTTCCCAAGGAGTGGCTTGCCACCACCCCATGCAATGCTTTCTTGATATCCTTCCTCCTGGAGTTTCTTCTCCTGGCACTAGTCCTATGGAAGAGATGTCCTCTATACTGACCTTCCAGGCTCCCATGACTGAGTCAGAGCTACAGGGATATCATGTGATGGTACAATGAGCATAAAGGACATATGTGCAACATGAATATATGTGTACCATGATATATGTGCACCATGATATATATGCACTGTGATATATGTGCACCCTGATATATGTGCACCATGATATATGTGCACAGGACCCTAGGAGTTCAGGCCTTTGTCACTGGAACAAAGGTCCCAAAGATTGGCCCATTGTGGCCTTGGGAGGACCATCTTGTGTTGTTTGGGATTCTCTCTGGGCAGAAGCTGGTGATCTCACTCCCTTCCATTGGCTTCAACCTTATCATGCCATGATGCATCTACAAGCTGATGTCTGGGCTGCTGCCTCAAACCCAAGCTAAAGACTGTATACACAAGTCAGCAACAACAGTCTCCATCAGACGCTCCAATGTCTTCCAATATAATATGACTCAAATTAGATGCAGGATCTTCCCAAAACCCCACACACCTAGTTCTTCCTGTGTTTCTTTCAACTCCCCATCTACAGGAGGCAGGTGGCAGACCTTGGGCTCTTGCTGCATGTACCTCACCTCCATCCCTTCTCCCTCCTTCCCCACAGTGGATACCTAGGTTACTCCTGTACTTCTTGTCTAAGTCAGCACCTCCAACAGAGTTCCTGCCTCCAGACCCTAAACTTCCTGGCTATCTTGTTGGCTAATGGGAGATACACAGTAAGAGGAAACTGCAAGAGTCTTTAAATGGTATTATCCAAGAGTCCTTAAATGGTGCTAGACAAGAGTTATTAGCTGAACCAAGGTCCCTGACCATGTGCTGTAAGGCAGGCCCCATGCTAGGAGCTACAGGAGGGTGGTGGTAAATATTCACCGTGTCCCAATGCTCATGCCCAAGGGGAACATTCAGAATGACAAAGAAGGAATGGACAGGACTGAATACCAGACAGTGGTGTGCTCAGTATGGGGCAAGGCAAGGGGAAAGAACAATGGGAAACAAGGCCAAGCCCTATCTTAGCTGAGATGTCCAGGGATTGTGGGATAACGTCTGTTACATCCTAAGAACACAAAGGCCAGATTCTAAGTGCATTGTATTTATTCCTGTGTTTAACTGCCATAGTAACCCACTGAAGTAGCCGATCAGTCTTACTCTGAAGATGAGAAAGCCGAGCATAGGGAAGCCAGGTTTACAAAGGAGCCAGGCTTCTTATCTAGGTAATTTGATTCCACAAATTAGTGGTGAGGTACCAAGTAGCAAGACCCCAAGGCCTGCCACTTGCTTCCCATGTGGAAAAAAAAAAAACAAAACAGGAGGAAATAGGTGGGTGGGGGGCTGGGTTTGGGGAAGTGTTGCTCCCACTGTGGCAAGTTACCTGTCCCAGGAGGCAATACATAGGTTGAAGTGTCGTGGGAGAGGGGGCCAACTTAGCGTGGCTTCTTCCTGAAGCTGGTAGCTTCCTGTAGCAGGTAGCTTATGTGGAAGGTCTCCGGAAGCCATGGGAAGGGAGTGAGGAAGTGAGACAGAGGACAGATGTGTGACATCTAATCTTTATTACCACCTTCACTAGACGTAGAATCACCATGGAAACCACACCTTTGGGTGTGTCTGAGGATGTTTACAGGAAAAAAAAAAGCTAACCAAAGAGAAAAGATGCATCCTGAATGCAGGAGGCATAGCTCTGTGGCGTGGGGTCCTAGACTATCGAGTAACAAGATAAAAAGTAAGCTGAGTACCAGCATCCATCTCTCTCTGCTTCCTGACTGTGGGAGCAATGTGACCAGATGCCTCACACTCTGGCTACTGTGTCATTTTTACCATGATGGACTAGACCTTCCACCTAGGAGCCAACATAAACCCCTCTACCTTTATGTTGCGTTTTCTCAGGTATCTTGCTATAGCAAAAAGAGAAGTCACTAACACAGGAAGGAAGCCAGTCAAGGCTGTGTGTTGCCCCTGCCCTCTTACCCCCCTGCCCAGAACACTGGGATCCAGTGTAAATCATGAGCATCAATATCTCCCTACCCCAACTCTCACCTCTTCAGTTGATAGCTGCTACCATGGTACAAATCTCTGATGTTCATTTGCCGAGACAGTAGAGATTTCCACCAGAAAAAGGCTGCAGGCAAAGACATATAAGTGCTAGGAGGTGGAAGTATGGCTGTCTGCACTGACACTCTGATTCCCAATTGAGATATATATATATCTCCATATATATATGGAGAGAGAGAGAGAGTGAGAGAGAGAAAGACATATACATACAGACATATATGACATATATCTATATACATACAGACATATATATACACATACAGACATATATGTATGTGTATATGTATAGGCAAGGCACCAGAACCACCAGAACATTCCACATAGAAAGGATCCCTCTACAGCTGAATTCCCACAGGCAGTAACCATGCTTTGGTCTCCTGCCAAGGAGGAAAAACAAGGCTGCTGACTCAAGCTTGTGGTAGAAATTTCCATCATAGAGGGCACTGCGGCCTAGATATTACTTTAAATGGTCTTTCTAGTTGCTGGGAGGGAAAAAAGATGGCAGGGTAAAAGAACAGAGGAAGAGTCAGGAGACATATTAATCCCAGTGGCATATGTGTTGCCTTACATTCAGAGAGTTGGGGTTTAGATTCAGACCATGGTTAGAATTTACAGTTGATAAGAATTGAGGATGGACAAGTCTAGCCTGTGGTACCAATGGAACTGAGTGCTCATCTACTGAAACAGATATGAGAGCAGGTGCAAGCTCGGAGCAGCAGGGGTTGGCGATTGAGAAGGTATTTTTAGACTGTAAGTTTGAGAAGCATGCTAGCAACCAGACTCTTGAACATAAAGGACTAGAGGTCAGAGGACAGTCCAGTTAAGTTTGCTGTGTTATGCTGAGAAGCCCTCATGATGTACTAGGAAGTTTCTAGTATGTAGTGTACAGGCACTGCATGGTTGGAAGAGGTCTGATGAGCTTAGACACATAGAGCTGTGATGATCAGGAGACACACTGGCTGCAAGGCACGGTGGTTACATTTACCACACAGCCTAATGCTGTCTGTAAGATGGACAGAGACTCACTTTTGTCTCTCAGGCCTTGCTTGCAGAGAGTGGGATGAATCATATTGCTAAATTTAAAGCACACAGTCCTTGCCCTGGTTTTGTTTCTGTGGGTGTGACAAAATAGCCTGACAACAAGCAAATTAAAGAAGGAAAGGGTTCATTTGGTCTACAGACACAGGTTACAGTTTATCACTGAGGGGGAGTCATGGCAGGGACTCAAAGCAGCTAATCACACAACATCCACCATTGTCAAGAGCAGAGAGAAACAAATGTACCCAGACTGCCCGCTTGTATTCCTGCTAGTCAGATAGTTTCCAACTGTTACATAGTTCAGGGCCTCCTGCCGAGGGAATGATGTTACCCACAGTAGGCTAGGACTTCACATATCAATTAATACTAAAGACAATTCCCACAGACATGCCCAAAGGCCAACCTGATCTAGCAGCGTTCTCTCTTCCCAGATGACTGACTGTCTGTTGTGTCAGGTTGACATTTAAAATTAACAAACAGAGTCCTCTTTGGTCCTTGAACGCTCCTTACTGACTGTGTAGTTTGATTATTTCTCCTAGTTTCCTGCTTCCAGGTCTAGTCCTCCCTCTCTAATACATTAATCAATGCCGCTATGTATCTAAGTATCCTTGAGAAATATATTGTGTTGGTTTATGTTTGCCCCATAACTCAAAATGTTATAAATTCTGTTCTTTACTTGATACTGTGTTACAACCTATTTGCATTGCTATCAGTATATCTAATTTATTTTTACTAACTGTATATAGTTATAAATAGAAAAAAAAAATAGATGTGGGTTGACCAGATAGCTTAGTGGGTAAAGGTACCTGCTGCCAAGACTGACGACCTGAGTCTCATTCTTGGGACCTGCACGGCAGAAAGAGAGAATCAACTTCTGTAAGTTGTACTCTGACCACCACATGTGCGGTAAAATGAGCATACATACACACAGCACACACACACACACAGACACACACACACACACACACACACACACACACACCAGCTGTCTGACTTCCCTACCATGATAGACTGTGCCCTCAAACCTTTAACTCTTGTCCTTCATTTTGTAACAGCAAGGAGAGAAGTAACTAAGACACATTTTCCCATTTCCCTCCAAGTCTTAAGAATTAAGCTTGATACTATGATGAAAATTAAGTAATAAAGGCTGTAGTGATGGCTCAGAGGTTAGACATGTTTGTTGCTCTTGCAGGGAACCAGAGTTTGGTATGATTCCAACCACCTCTAACTCCAACTCCATGGGATTTGACTTTTCTGGTAGTAGCAGGCACCTACACACACACACACACATACACACAGGCACCTGCACATGTGGGCATACAGACACACATAAAATATTTCGTTCTCATTTAAAACCTAAGTAACAACAAAAAGAAGTAGTATTTAAGAAGGCTAATTTTTGGTAGGTAGCTCTACTAAATTTGGAAATTTTGCATTCACTAGTATTTTCTCTGAGTTAATTTAAAAATAATGAATGGTTGTTAACTAAATGTTTCCCTTACATCTCCAACAACATTTACAGCATTTTTTTTTTCTGATCGTCTCCTAATAAATCAAGTCTCCCTAATAGATTTTCTAATTCAGGTTTCTTGGGTGTCTTTAATCAACTCAATGTGATTAATTACTGCCATATTTAGAATTTTTTATATCTATATATGGTGGGTTGAATGAGAAATGCCTCCCATGGTTTCCTGTGTTTGAAAACTTGGTCTCCGGACAAGTGAATCATAGGCAGAGTCATAGTGACCTGTCCCCTGAACCTACACCCAGCTGATACCCTGTTCTAAAAGGTATCTGTACTACCCCTGAACACCTATGCTCCGGTGCCATTCCCTTCCCCACATCCTGCCTTTTTGTGTTTATAACCCCTGTGTAAATAAGTAAATTATGATGTGATTTAAATAACTAAATAAATTAAAAAAAAAAAAAAAAGAAAGAAAAGAAAACTTGGTCTCCAGCAGGCAGCGCTGTTTGGGGAGTTTATGGAATCTTTAGAAGGTGTATCCTCATTGGAGGAAGTGTGTCACTAGGGGAAAGCTTTGAGAGGTATATAGCCTTACCCACTTCCTGTTCTCCCTGTTCTCTCTCTCTCTCTCTCTCTGTCTCTCTCTCTCTCTCACACACACACACACACACAATCTGTGTGTGTTTACACATGTGCACTGCACATATGTATGTGTATATGTGTGTATGTATGTGCTGGGGTGTGTGTGTGTGTGTGTGTGTGTGTGTGTGTGAAAATGTAATCCTTCTGCTTCCTGCTCTTGCTGTCTTGCCATGTGTTCCCTACCAAGATGAACTCTAGCCCTCTGGAGTCATAAGCCAAAACAAAACCTTTCTTCCTTAAGTTGCTTTTGGTCATGGTATTTTTTTTTTAATCATACAACAGTAAAATAGCTAATACTGTTATAGTAAAGAGGAAGTGGTCTCCCATACAAACCACCTTTATCCAGTTTGGGAACCAAGATTACACTTTCCAGATAAAATCGTGTAATAGTTTTTCTTTGACATCTATTCTTCTGTGCAGTGTTTTGGGGTATGATTATCTGCTGTTTGGTGGCATTGTTAACACAGACACCACAATGCAATGCTGTGGCCTTCTTTTAAAATGTAATGATAACTCCATCCCCATTTCACTAAGACCTCTAGATCTGCCAAGCTCTTGGGCCACCACTGGAATTTTATATATTTCTAGAGTTTTATGTAAGTCAAGAGATCTTAAACTTCTCCCACCAACAACCATGATGGCTTTTCACCTGAGGACATGTGTGTATGGTGTACAGAAGTGTCCACATGAGTGTGTGCACATGTGTGTGTAGGTGTGCTTGCCTTTATGTCTACATGTGGAGAAGGTCAACATTGGGATTCTTGCTCAATTTCTCTCTTTTTTTTTTTTAAGATTGTGTGTGTGTGTGTGTGTGTGTGTGTGTGTCTGTCTGTCTGTCTGTCTGTCTGTGTCTGGGTGAGTATGTATGTGTTGTGAATAAACATGGAGGCTAGAAGAGGATGTCGGCTGGGAGGGACTGGAGCTACAGTGGTGTGAGCCTCCTGACTTGGGTGCTGGAATGGAACTCCAGTTCCTTGCAGGAACAGCAAAGACTCTTAACTGATGAGCCATCCCTCTAGTCCCTCCTTATTTTTGAGACATGGTTTCTCACTGAAGGTGGATCTTGCCATTTTTGGCTAGACTGTGGTATCTAACAAATCCCCAGCATCCACCCATTTCTATATCCCACCCCATCCCTTGTGCTGGAGTTGTAGGTTCGACACCATGTCTGGATTTTACCTGGGTTCTGGGATCCAAACTCAGGTTCTCATGCTTGCATAAGAAGCACTTTATCCGTGGAGACTTTTCCTCAAATCAAACCTGATAGTTTTTTTACAAGACTCTGTGAATATTACATAACCATACAAATCGGATATTTACTGACATTAAATCTAAAAAAAAAAAAAAATCTTTTAAAACAATTGCCTCAACATACGCACACTCACATACATACAACCCCACACACATGTATACATGTGCACACGCGAATGCACACATGCACACAGACCCACGCAACATAGGAGAACTCAGGCAGAAATGTCTTGGATTCATTAAATACTTGCATCTGAATCACTTTTGGTCACTGTATGTTAAGACCTTTGCCATTGTCAAATTCTTTGCAACCCCCACATCCAATTACGTGACCCTTCACACAGGGTCACGCCCCAGTTTCAGGCATGTGGCTCTTATTCACCTTTTATCTTGTGCTTTATTAGCATTTCTTTCTCTCACATCAGTCTCGTCTATTTGATTAGTGCTATGGTTTGAATGTAAAATGTCCGCCACAGGCTCATGTGCTTGAACACTTGATCCCAGCCTAAGTGATTTGGGAGGTGATGGAGTCTTGAGGAGGTAGAACCTGGTTGAAGGAAGTATGTCACGGAAGGCGGGCTTTGAAGGCCTACAGCCTGGCTCCACTTCCTTTTCTGTCTCTTCCTGCTTCCTGTTCACAGATGAAATGAGATCGGCCAGTTCAGGTTTCAGCCACCGTGCCTACTTACCATGATGGACTCTGTCTGCTCTGGAACTTTACACAAAATAAACTTTCCCTCACAAAACCCCTCTTTGTCAGGCTATTCCATCACAACAACAGCAAAGTAATGGATATAATTAATCTTTCTAAAGGACTCTCATAATTGTTAACTTCCTATTATTTTTCTTCTCTGGATTTATACATCCCTGGCTATATTCTTATTTCCTTTTCTACCTACTTATTTGGACTTAATCTGTTTCTTTGAACTTTGTAAGTAGAAAGATTAGCTCTCTTACTGTCATTAATTCTTAATAAATAGGTGTATCTAAAGCTATAAATTTATTTCTGAGTACTGCTTTGGACACGATCCATAGAAGTTGACAACATGTCACTGTCTTTTCCTTCTAAGTATTCAGTGGCTTCTCCTCGATTTCTTTTATAGCTCAATGCCATTTGGTAGGACTTGTCAAATTTCTAGACACAGTTCTGAAATTTAATTGCATCATGGTCAGAAACACTGCATGAAGGATGTTAATTCTTTTAAATTTGAAGGGTTTTAAACTTTAAGCAAAACTGCTCTGGAGGCTACTACGGCTTGGATGTCTGTCCCCTCCAAAATTCACACTGAAACTTGCCAGGGGCTAGAGAGATGGCTCAGCGGTTAAGAACATTTGCTGCTCTTGCAGAGGACCCAGGTTCAGTTCCCGACACCCATATCAGGTGGCCTACAACAACTCCTAACTCCAGCTTCAGGAGATCCTTACATCTTTCTTGACCTGCACAAACACACAAAACATACATAATTCGGTAGTTTGAGGAAGAATGGCCCCCAGAGGCTCATAGATTTAAATGCTTGATCACCCCCAGAGGTACCACTATTCAGAAATGTGGCCTTGCAAGAGTAGGGATAGTCTTGTTGATACAGTGTGTCTGTCACTAGGGGGTGAATGTCGGGGTTTCAGAAGCCTAAGCCAGGCCCAGAGACTCCCTCTCTCCTGCTGCTTGTAGATCTGGATATAGAATCCTCAAGCTGCTTCTCCAGCACCATGCCTGCCTGTGTGCCGCCATGCTCCCCTCCATGCTGACAGTGGACCAACCCTCTGAACTGTAAGACAGCCCCAATTAAATGCTTTCCTTTATAAGAGTTTCAGTAGTCATGGCATCCTTCACAACAATAGGACACTGACTAAGACACACAATGTATATAATTTTTAAAAACTGGAAATGTGCCATCGGAACAGCATTACAGGGTAAGACCTTCAGGAGATGGCAGACTGCGAACTACGAAAGGAAGAAGGCATCATCTCAGATGGGTCAGTGATCAGAGCAGTGAGCTCCTGCTCTAGGATGAGCACTGATCTCTCTCTGTCTCTCCCCTGCTGTGTCACACCCTCTGCCATGTTACAGTACGGCAGGGGGGCCTTTGCCAGATGCTGTAACCGCAGGGTTATACTTCTCCATCTCCACACTTGTGAGCCAAGTCAATTTGTTGATCACAGAGACCCAGACTGTGATAACCAGTTATAGCAACAGAAGATACACGAAGGCACTTGGCCGAGCGTGTAGTAATTTGATGGGTTGCTGTATGTCTGTGAAAATACGTATTTTGCTTCTTGAGATAGCTAGGTACTGGTAAATTATATTCCTATAATCATCTATGTTTTAGCCTGTTTCTGCCTGCAGTCCAGACCAGTCTCACATGTGGTTATCTTATGAACTCCTGATCCTCCTGCCTCTGCTTCCCAGATACAGCGGTCACAGTCTCTTACAGTCCCCACTAAGTCGCTTATTTTTAAGAGGTGTATTAATACCTTACATGTCTTTTTCATTTCTCACCCTGCTCTATAATGATCACTTTATGTACTTTCATGTTACGTTGTAAGGACATGCATGCCCACAGTCATTATGTTTCTTAATCTGTTGCCTATGTTGCCAATATATAATGTCTGTTTCCCCTTCTATTACTTTGTCACTTGCATTACTATTTTTCTGATATTAAAATGTCTATCTTGGTGGTTACTTAAAATTACTACTTAGTGGTTGCTTTCCTGACTTTTCTACATCCCTTACTTTCTAATACATATCCTATAAGTGTGCTGCCGGGTATTGAACATCTTTTTGATCCATATTGACAGCCATCGTAGCTTCATTAATGAGTGTAAACCACTTACAATGACTGCAGTTCCTCCTTTAGTGACATTTATTTCTGCAGTCTAATGTATTCTATTTCCCATACTTTCTTTGTATCCCTTTTCTTCTATTTTCTTCTCATGGTTTGCAAATTAAACATTAGCCTTATCTTCTTCCTGAGATTGCTTCTCAGGTATCCAGAATGGTCTTGGAGGGCCGAAGAGATGACTCAGCAGTTAAAGTGTTCTAGCTGTGCCTGTAGAGCATCAGAGCTCAGATTCTAGCACCCATATCATACAGCTTGCAATCACCTGTAACTCCAACTTTAGGAGATCGGATGCCGTCTTCTGGACTCCATGGGCAATGTACTTCTGTGTGTGCACACACACATACACACACACATACACACAAACATACACACATGTAATTAGAATATATATGTAATACAAATACCTATCCAATGACTGCCCCAGCTTGAAACCCATCCCATGTGAGAGAGCCAACCCCTGACACTATAAATGATACTCTGTGTGATGGTTTGTATATGCTTGGGCCAGGAGTGGCACTATTAGGAAGTGTGGCCTTGTTGGAATAGGTGTGTCACCATGGGTATGGGCTTTAATACTCTAGTCCTAGCTGCCTGGAAGTGAGTATTCTGCTAGCAGACTTCAGATGAAGATGTAGAACTCTCAGCTCCTCCTGCACTATATGTGCCTGGATGCTGACATGTTCCTGCCTTGATGATAATGGACTGAACCTCTAAGCCTTTAAGCCAGCTCCAATTAAATGTTGTCCTTATAAAAGTTGCCTTGGTCATGGTGTCTGTTCACAGCAGTAAAACCCTAACTAAGACACTTTGCTATGCTTGCAGACAGGAGTCTAGCATAGCTGTCTCCTGAGAGGCTTCATCTAACAGTGGACAGAAACAGATACAAAGACCTACAGTCAAATATCAGGTGGATCTCAGGGAGGTTTGTGGAAGAGCTGGGGGTAGAAGTGAGTGGGCTGGAGGGTGAAGGACACCACAAGAAGACCTACAGAGTCAACTAACCTGTGACTCTGGGGTCTCACAGAGACTGAATTACTAACTAAAGAGCATATAGGGGATGAACCTAGGCCCCCTACACATCTGTAGCAGATGTGTAGCTTGTTCATGCAGGTCCCCTAACAAAGGGAACAGGGCTGTCTCTGACTCTGTTGCTTACCATTGGGTCCCCTTCCCCCTACCTGGACTGTCTGGTTGGGCCTCAGAGGGAGAGGATGTGCTTAGTCCTGCTGGGACTAGATGCCCCAGGGTGGGTGGTACTCAAGGGTGGCTTCCCCTTAGGGAGTAATGGGGTAAGGGATTTTTAAGGGCAGGGCTGGGAGGAGAGGAGGGAGGTGGCTGCAATAGTGATATAAACTGAATAAAAAATAAATAATTAAGAAAAAATTTTAAAGAACTATATTTTTCTCCTCTTTAAATTCATTAAGATACTAATATGTATTTTCCCCACAAAAGGAATTTCTGCAAAAGTCAGGCATTGTTGTGTGCACCTGTTGTTGCAGGGCGGACATAGGTGTATCCTGGGGGCTAACATGCTGGTATAGCTGGAATGATAAGGTTCCCTGAGACCCATCTCAAAAAACAAAGTAAAAAGTCTGGAGAGATAGCTCAGATGTTAAGAGCACTTGCTTTTACAAAGACCTGTGTTTAGTTTCCAGCACCCACATGGTGCATAACTGCCCCTAATTCCAATTTCAGGGAATCTGGTGCCCTCTTGTGGTCTCTATATGTACTGCATGCAGAAGAAGCATCTACATGCAGACAAACATTCATACACATAAAGATAAAGCTTTTAAAAATATATGGTAGAGATGTAATTGAGGGAGACAGCTTAACCTCATACTCTGGCCTCATGTGATGTCAAGGATGTGTGTGTGCACAAACAGACACGCACACAAATGTCAGAGGCATAGACAAAACTAAAGAGACAGAAGGAGTGGAGGGAGGGAGATAAATACACAAGAGGTTAATGAGGAAGAGGAAAGGGACAGGGAAAGATGCATGATTGGCAAAAAGTAAAGCATTGGGGTCTGAGGGAAGGGAGCCAAGATTTTCCATTTGTAACAAGTTAAACAGTGGGGGAAAAAATGCTAGGTCTTCTTGATGTCTCTTTATACAGGACTTGCAATTGAGAAAACATCCCAAACTATTTTGGTGATTACTTACAAATGGTCACTGTGTTCAAGGCCATCTTTCAGACCGGGAGATGAAATATTGAGAACAAAGTTCTTTGTGTTCCTCAAATTCCCAGTCAGGTAAGTAGCTCTAAAGTACCAACACAGAGTCCAAGTGCAGTGCATCTTGGGAGCATCCAGCAAAAGATGCTCACCCTGTCTGTAGATTCAGGGAACTTCTATATAAAGCGATATCTCACCTAAGAGTCAAAGGACATGACTCTGACACCAGCATCATGACAGAGCTGGCCCCACTGCCTCCTTCCTGCAGCACACTGGTTCTCTGCATTCTGTGGGCTGCATGAAACCACCCTAGCTGTGGCCAGGGCATGGTGATTGCAGTAAGCATCGGGCCAGCCTAGGTTTTCTGATGGCCCAGCCTGGGGTTCACGTGGTCCCTCCCTACTCAGTCTCCTCAGCCTGTGTCACTGGCTCACTGCTAACTAATGTCAGTGTGAGTGACAGCTGCTTCCCGAGGCCACCTTTGCTCATGTGTCACACCTGCTCTAGGTCTTCATTTTCTTCTCTGTATGATCATGTACACTGATTTGAAGAGATTAGGGAGCACATCTTGAGGAATCTAACCAATGTTTTTGGTTCTAAGAAGCTAAGTTTCCCGTGCTCCCATCAGTTTTAACCCTTGTCACTGTCATGCCTTGGAAAACCACAGAAGCTCCCAAGCTTTTGTTTCCTCATCTTTAAAGACACCACAGTAACTTCTCAGGGTAGTAGTGAGAACTAAATGAGACCATACTGTGACACATGAAACACAGCCTGGGACTCGGTAAGGACTTTGAAAGAGAGTTGCTTAGTAGTCACATCAGACTAGCATCGGGATGCACATGACTGTTAGCACTGGTGTCAGCATTGCTGTCCAGAAGCTCTAATAGGGGCGATAATATACTACTTTCTCTGGCTAAAGATATATTTCAGGTATAAATTATCTATAGTTACCTAAAACACGGAGAAAATGCCAGAAGTGGTTTCCAAGAACTATATAATACCCAGCCAAAAGTATTTAATGCTCATTTCAAAATTTGGCTTGAAGAGTATAGCAAGTTCTTAGTCAGTAAGATCATTTTCTATTAAGGAAACTATCACAGATTCTTTATGATTTTTTTTTTGTGTGTGTGATCCTAAGCTTTATATAAGAGTCCAAAACATTTGGTCACATTTTTGTCAGCTTAAATTTGTTCCCTCATTCATTCATTCATAATCTATTCATCCATCATCCATTCATTATTTGTTCACCAAATATTTCTTGACTGCTTATAAGAGAGGCACAAAGTTGGCATTTAATTTAATTTAATTTAAATTGATTTAAAGAAATTAATTAGCAGTATCCAACCATATGTGTGTATACACATTAGATAGATAGATAGATAGATAGATAGATAGATAGATAGATATAGATTAGATATAGATATAGATATAGATATAGATATAGATATAGATATAGATATAGATATAGATTGATATAGATTTATTCCACTGAGATCTGGGACTGGGAATGCAACACATCTGAGTTTCTGATTGTTTTTTCTTCTAACCACCTGTGTGCTTTAAATACTGATCCAAGGCTGGCAAGATGGCACACACACACACACATGCACACACACACACACACACACACACACACTATACACAAGCTTACAAAATAATAAAGCTAAGCCTTTAAAAATAAAATTTTAAAGAGATCAGTGAGCCAGCTGCACCAGCGACATCCCACAGATCTGCACGAACAACTGTCTGTCAACTAACAATCTTAATTTTGAAGAAGAACCTGAACTCTGTGTTGAAAACGTAAGTAAAGTGTGCTTTGTGTATACAGAGCACCACCATGTTTTTGTAGCCATGGCAACCTTTCTGTCACAGTTGATTGATACCGGAAAGGCAATGTTTACTAGTGATGTCATTGTGAGACAGAGAATTTGGAGGGAAGAACGGTGGTTTTTGTTTTATGGGCTTACATCCTCCTGCCTCAGCTTTCTGGATGTTGAGATTACAGATATGTGCCACCATACCCAACAAAGAATGAAAGTGTTGCCGGGCAGCGATGGCGCACGCCTTTAATCTCAGCACTTGGGAGGTAGAGGCAGGTGGATTTCTGAGTTCGAGGCCAGCCTGGTCTACAGAGTGAGTTCCAGGACAGCCAGGGCTACACAGCAAACCCCTGTCTCAAAACACAACAAAACAAAACCAATGAAAGTGTTTAAGGTAGAAGCCTTCTTCTGTGTGCTCTGAGCTGGTAGAGCATGGTGAGTTCCCAGCTGCCAGGGGTATATAACAGTAAGACCCTCCCCTCTGGGCCTTAGACAATTAGAACGAGCTAGGGAGGCACACTAGAAGGTGAGGGATGCGAGCCAAGTTTCCCTTCCAAATAAAGCTGGGTGCTCAGCCTGGAGAGAGCTGAAGAGCTGTGTGCACGTGTCAAGTACGAGACTGGAGTACTCTGAGCAAGTACCCAAGGGACTGTTGACCAGACTTAAGGAACCTGAGCCAAGGGTGGGATTGTATCTGTGACTGAAAGCTCATCTCAACCAATAGGAATTGCCCCCACAGACTTCCTGGACAAGCAATGGGTTCCCAGACATTGGGAAAACCTGAACATAGAGCAAGTGGGTAGCTGTCAAGAATGCTGAGAGGAGACAGCTAGGGGTCTCCACCCTCCTAAGGGAGTAATGGCAACATGAGTACACTTGGGTCAGAGTCCTGATCCAGACAGGGTACCCGGTGCTTCCTCTCTCTCTTCTTTGATTCCATTAGTTTATCTTGCTAACTCTTCATTAGCTCATGTTGTCCCCAAACAAACCTCACAGCCCCAGAATCAAAATCTTCTGTGAGGGACATGTTAAGCTGAGCCTGGTAGCCTACGCTTGTAATTCTAATACTTGGGAGATGGAGGCAAGGAAGTTAGGAGTTCGAGGTCAGCCCAGGCTATGTAAAACTTGCCTCAAAAGATAAGAGAGAGAGAGAGAGAGAGAGAGAGAGAGAGAGAGAGAGAGAGAGAGAGAGGGGAGACCTAGAGGATATTCATGGAGTCTGGCACTAGGTCTTGAGAATGTGGATATTATGGATATTGGGAGATCTGGGGCCAGAAGTTTGGCAGGTCTAGTGTATCCATACCAAGAAGCCAGCCTGTTTGCCCATTTCAAGTCCCCTCACATGAGAAGTCCATATAGTTTATGAGCCCCGAGCACTGCCTGGCACACGGTCCCCCAGTGGGGATTCACTTCTCCTTTGCAGCTTGGCCAGTATTTGGGTTTCCCACTTAGTTCTCATTGAGCTAGCTATCATAGTTACAGCTCCCTAGAAAACACCATACAGTAACTATGTCAGGTTTTTATTTGCTTGGACAGATTGTTGTATTTCAGCAAGGTATTTTATTACCTTAGAGAGCCATGAATCACTCCAAAGGTAGATGAACGAGCGATGACCCACCACACGATTTATACAGGAGGCTGCTCTTCCTACCACAGATCACGTGTCCTTGATTAAAATGTGAGAACAATTTCATTTCCTACATAGCTTGAGAAATGGAAAAAAAGAATCACACCACCACATGTCCTCATGTCCACCAGGGTCAGAGCTGAGAAGTTGTCTCCAAGGCTCAGGAAATTGTTCATCACCAATGCAGGGCAGTGATGGCCCCAACCTAAGCAATAGAAGGCTCTTCTTGAAGTTGTATCTTCCTGAACAGAACCATGCCAGTGTCTAAAGACTCCATGAGGTACAGGAGTAACATTGAAAAGGGTAGTGTATCAGTAAAGAAATGCTTCTCTCTGCTGCTGTAAGCACCAAGCCTCACTGAGGTTGTCAGGCCGCTTTCTGTGGTGACTTGGGAACCAACTTGTCCTTTACAGCAGGAAGAAGAGGGGAAATATAGAAGTTGGGGCTGGGGGCGTTAGGGGGAGGGAGAGAGGGCAAGGAAGAGGAAGAGAGGGAGAGGGAGAAGGAGAGGGAGAGAGAAGGAGAAGGAAAAAGTATGATTGTATAACTCCAGTTCTGAGAAGATAAGACAGATCCCCGGGATTGCTGGTCAACCAATCTAGACCTCTTGGTGTTCTCCAGGCCAGTGAGAGATCCTTGTACTTAAAAAAGAAGTCAGAAAGCACCTACCACCAATCACATGCACACATGTGCATGAGTGCATACACACACAATTCCACCTACTTTGAAATGCCACCACCTTTACCCACCTCCCACAGGCCAGAGAAACACAGATGAGACATCTCTGCCTCAGGCTTTCCTTGAGAACACCTTTCTTGGTGCCTGGATTGTATTTCAGCCTGCTACTCCCTGGAACTGACAGCCAGTGGGATACAGGTTTGCCCTAGTGTGCAAGCAGCCTGTGTTTCTCTGACTAAAGGAGAGTCTGACTTCCTCCAGAGAGCCTGTCCTGGACACACAAGCCAGGGTTGGATGTGCTGAACTCGGGAACACTGGGTCCACTGTGGGTACCTAATAGAAGAATCCTCTGCATTCTAGATATGAAAGCACTTACCTTTAGGGAAGTGAAGAGCAGGTAGACTCAGCCCTGCCTCCAGAGCTATTTGCTCAAGGGTCTATCTGGAGCACCCTTGGTTGAAACCAACATAGAATCCTGCCTGCACCACTTAGGGTTTGGGAAGGCTGGGCAGCTAAAGTACTTGTTAGCCCAGACCTTAATCTCACTGGGCTTATTCTGACCAAAGTCTTCTCAGAAAAGTCATACACAGGAGTATTTCCCCACATCTTTTAATACTCCAATTAAAAACAAAACAACAAAACATAATTACCAAAGACTCAGCTTCTAATCCCCAGTTCATGAACCTGCCAAGCTGCTCAGATATCATATTGTACCATTAAGAAATTTACATTACAGCATCTTCAACATAAAGAACCCATTCCAGTGTGCAAGGCACTTTCTTTTTTCTTTTCCAAAATCCTGCTTTAATTAGAAAAAAATTGATGGAAAATATAGAACTACCTCACCCCATAACTACTTTTAAAAAATCTATTTGAGAGTCTTGAAAATATTGGCGAATTATAAAAGAAATTGAACTCTTGATATTTTTCTCCCATTTTATTATTCCCTATTCCCCGAAAAGCCTCCAACATTGGATTTCTATAGCTCAGGAAAAGGATGTATTTCCCCCCTTAGAACCTGTAGGTATTCTAATTATATGTAAATCAGTTCACAGAAATAAATATCCGTGGTTAAAGGGTATTTAAAATGTTAAAAGCTTTTTTCTCAACTGTTCACTGTTTTTTTTTTTTTTTTTTTTTTTTAATGAAAGTCTATTTCTAGAACCCTGGAAGCTTAGAGGCTGTATTTCCCTTTCACGCACGCACGAGACCCTTCTCAGGCGGCATCCACTCTGGCTGCTTAGTCTAAAAGTGCCTCAAGTGGGAACCACAGTCTGAGTCTCATTTTGAAGACATTCTGTGTTAATCTCTCCCCCCCCCCCCCCCAGTGCTGGAAACGTTCCCTTCTTTATTCAGAATAAATATATAGTGGGGCAAAGAAATGGAACAGAAACTAATTTGTTTTGATATTGAAGAGTATCTGACCAGATGTGTGAGTGGATGGATGGATAATAGACAGGTGGATGCTCTTTAACTTGATGAACATATTTTTAAAGATGTTTTAAAATCGTGTATGTAGGAGGGTATGTGCACATCAAGGCAGGTGCCTGTGGAGGCCAGAAGAGGGTGCTGAATCACTGGGAACTAGAGTTTCAGGCAGTTGTGAGCCACCTCTGATGTGGTGCTGGGAATGGAATGTGAGTCTTCTGCAAGAGCAGTCATGGCGCCATCTCTCCATCCCCAAGACAAATACATTTTTGAAGAACTGTAATCTTTCTGATACCAGAACTACATTCTACTCCAAGCTCCTAGCTACAAACACTAGCAAAACATTAATGCTTTCTAATTTCCACCTCTGGGTTCCAATTCCCCCGCTTCGTCTAGACATCTGCCTATGAAATTCCCCACCTGCTCACTGCAAACAGGGAACATCAAAATCGGAAGTCCTGGTCTCTGGCCAGATGGCCCCTCCCACCTAGCTCCACCTCAAAGAGGCGGCAGCGTGCCCGCAGCTCCTCAGATCAAGAGCTGTTCTCTCCAGTTCTGCTTAGCTCTGCCCCTTCGTTACATTCCACTCGCAGGTGGTTCATTGAGTTCTATTGGCCCCGCCTTTAAAATTCGTCCACGAGTGATTAGTCTTGACCACGCCCACCAAGTCACGGTCATCAGCTCTTCATAGTATCCTCCCCGTTCTGTCCTTGCTGTACTGCTCAAATCACAGCAGAGAGCTTTTAAACACAAAGACAGTACTGTTTGAATCCTAAACCCTCTTTGATATCTCATCTCATCCAGTATTAAATAAAAGTCTTCAAATGGCCCTAACACCATCTTCTGCATCATTCCTACCACCACCAGCGCTGCCGCCACCACCGCCTCTGCCACCACCCCTACCATCACCCCGGGCTTCCTCTACTGCAGTTATGAGTTAGCTTGCTCCTTAAGCACACAGCCTGCCTTCTGTCCAGGACCTTTGCACTGACTATTTCTCTGTCCGACTTGTTCCTCCCAAATATCTTGTTTGTCAACGTGATACAACCTAGAGTCACTTGGGAAGAAGGAACCTCAGCTGAAGAATTGTGCTGGTCAGAGTAGCCTGTCCACATACCTATGAGCATCGTTTTGACTGTTGATTGATGTAGGAGGGCCCAACCCACTTCGGACAATGCGGTCCCTGGGATGATGGGCCTGGGCTGTGTGAGAACACCAGCAGAGTGAGCCAGAGAACAAGCCAGAATGTAGCAGTTTTCCATGGTTTCTGCTTCAGTTCCTGCCCTGGCAACCAGGATACTATGTATCAAGTCTCTACTCAAATATCACTCTACCTATCTGGAATTATACCCCGTCACTGCTTGCTCTTCTTTTCTGTACTCCTCCACTCCTGCCTCAGATACCTCTCATTGTTTGCATTTGTTCATTATCATTCCCACTGGACTAGAAACTCCACAAACACAGAGTTCCGATTTTGTAAATTTTTTTCTGCTACTACATCTACCTACTTAGAAGAGCACCTGGCATATCACAGACAATAAACACTTCCTGAATGAATTTTTAAAAAGGTACAAATTGTGTTACATCAATGCATTTGGCTCACATTCACCTTTTTTGCCAACTGACATTTTTCAATCAAGTATCTGTGACTGAGACACTCTGTGGCAGGACTAACAGGTGGCCCAACTTCCAGGATGACCTCAGTGACCCAAAATGTCTTTATGTTGTTTGCTGCACCCTGGAGTATGACCCTAAGAGGCAGGCTGTGCAAGATCTGTCACCACATTAAGGACTAGAGAAGCCTAAGTCTGTCCCTGAGGCGCCTTTTGGGAGATCACCCATCTTTAGGGGAGCATGGTTTCCTGAAATAAAAGAGTCAAAGTATGTGTTAATTAATTTTCTCATTGCTGTGACTAAACACCTGACAAGAAGCAACTTGGGGGAGGAGGGTTTATTTTGGCTCACAGTTTGAGGGCGTACAGTGCATCATGGTGGGGAAGGAATGGCGAGGGAGCATGGAGGACCTGGTCACATGAGTCCACAGTCAGGATGCAAAGAGATATGAATGCTGGTGCTCAGCTGGCTTTCTCTTGTTCCCTTTCCAATTCAGCTAAACCTCTCAGAAACACACCCAGTCACACCCAGAGCTGTATCTCTTAGGTAAGCCTAAATATAGTCAAGTTGACAATAACAATTAACAATCCCAGGGTGGTGTGGCATAGAGCTCCTACCCCTGGACTGAGCAGGTCAGACTAGTGTCATTTAATGCTGTCATGCACACCTGTGGACAGACCACTCGACAGTGGAAAGAAGAAAGGTCTTCCTCCATCCCTCAACCAACACACAGCTCCAGCTCCTCCAGGCTCAGTGAAATACAGGAACAAACCAGTCTTCGAACCTGGGACTTCCAATGTGTGCTCCAAAAACACATGGAAGGGCCAAGAGCCTGAGCCACTAAGGGTATGCATGACACTCTGATGCCTACCTGGCTTATGCTATTTATATGACTTTACAAGTGACCATCAACTGGTTTGGCCTGGGGATACTGGGGCCTCTTTTAGAACATATCAAATGATGGGGCATCATCGAGTTGCATCAGGACCACAACCCTCTGCCCAAGGAGGAGTGATCCTTGGATGTGAGGTCCAAGTTCTTGGAGCACATGAGCATGGACCCACTGTGCATGATGCCGTAGACATCCTGAAACCTGACTAACCATTCCCTGAGCCGAAAGGACACGAAGGCCCTCCATGTTGCACTTGCCCTTAATGAAGTGACATCGACAGAGAAAATGAATCAGATAAAAAGGGAAAGGTAAATTATGATATTAAAAATTCATTTCCATTTAGCAAATTTGCTATTAGCATCACAATTCGGGATATTTTAATAATTATAGCCTCAGATAAGTGGCATAATTGGATGCCTCGCTGATAGGATTGAAGAGGCACCAAAAAAAAAAAAAGTCCACCCACGCAGCAGCTTCCCTACCAAACCAAGGGCTCAACTCTTTCACCCTGCACTGGCTCCCCCAGGGATGGACCTGCCTGGCCCTTCCCCACTTCGCTTCTACAGTTGACTTCCCTAGTGCAGTCAGCTGAGGCCAGGCTCTTCCTAGTGAGAGAGAGACACAAATGAGGACCCAGAAGTCGAGACTAAGATGACCATGAGACAGGAAGTGAGGCTCCTGTGTGCCACCCCAAACTCCCAGAGTGTCTTCACACACTGACCAAAGTACACTGGAACGCAGCCCTGTTCATTCAGAACAGAGGAAGTTCACAGGGGAAAGACAGGATCCGTGCAGCACGCCATCATTTAGTGAACAGCCATCCTAGCTTCTAGAACAGGCTGGGAGCCTGCTGCCACTTCATCTCAAATGCTCCACATGCTTGACAGAGACCAGGCAATTCCAGAGGGAATTAATGCTTGGACCAAGCTGAGGAGCTGTTAATGATGTCTAGGGAAGGGAGAGTGGATTTTCTTCAGTGGTGTAGCCACTGGGCAGGTGCCCTTACTTCTATAAATAACCGCACACACCTGCTCCTATAAGCAGCGCTAACAGAACTCATTGAGCCACACACATACACAGACCTGGAAGCAGGCAAGAGAAGGTAATGGGGAGGCGAATGTGAACAGAACACATTATATGCATGTATGAAAATGTCAAAATGAAACCCATAATTATGCATAATTATATATGCTAATAAAAGCTTTCTTAAAGAGGAGGGAAGATTTTGGTGTTCTCCTGGACTCTTCTTTCATCACACTACCGTCGCAGGGAAGGTGTCCAAGGCTTGCCATAACGCCCCCTACTCCCCAAACATATCCCAGGATGATCAAGCTAAGGCAAAGCGCAGGGCTTCTGAAGAGCAAGCCTGAGCTTCCGATCACAAGCCAGCAAGAGCTTCCCACAAGGCCCAAGATAAAGGTCAGAAACCTGGTGCTGCAGGCAGTGTGTGATCTCAGTCCTCCCATCAGTCCTCCCTCCCCACCACTGCTCTGTTCCCATAAGGCCCTTGTGCTTAGCTGCATGTTCAGCATTCCACTCTTCAAACACCCCCCTCCCCCATCTATCCCAGAACTTCCTGGACTCCATGTCCAGTTCTACCAACATACTCTTCTCCCTTTGCCCCAGTCACTAGAACTTCAGCTCAAGCCCAGCTCCAGAAGGATAGGAGGGAAACAGACGAAGCTAAGCCATGAGAAAGCTTATTTTTGCTAAGATTTGTTCAGTCGGCTTCTCTGCAGGAAAGGAACCGATCGAATGTATACACAGAAAAGGAGATCAAGTCACCTACACAGTAGAGTCTGGGTAGTCTGAAAAGGGCTGTTTCCCACCAGAGAGGCTGAGAATCCAAGCTTGACCCACAAACTGAACACCATAGAAGTTCCAACCTGGCACTAAGGCCCAGAGAGTCCCTGGAGATCCACTGGTCTTCTGTCCATGCTGGAAGACATAAGTTGGGCCTTAATATTGGTGAAGCAATGGCAGTAATAGAGTAGATGAACTTGCTGATGAGAGTGAAGACAGCCAGGCAAAAGCAGTAGCTTGACTTCTCACATTGCATGCCAATCTGGGCTGCTACCCAAGGTTCTGCCCACGTTATTTTAGGGTGGCTGTTCTCAGCTGAAGCAATCCAATTAAGGAACTCCCTGTGGGGAATGCCCAGTGGCTGCCTTTTAACTGATTCTAGATTTGGGCATGTTTATGGTTAAGATTAACCATTACAAAATTCAAGTGTCTTCCTTTAATGAGCATCCTTTGAATTATTTGCAAGCCTTACATTTTCCCATGGCGTGGCAAAGCTAACAGGGACAAGATTTCCCAGAATTCCTGTTGTGAGTATGTAGGAACAGATTCGTAGAGGTGCTTTTTCTGCTAATCTGAATATACCCTAGCCAGAGACCTAAGCCCTGAGAAAGGGGCAAAATTAATTCACTGGGTAAAAAATAGCCTTTTCAGAAGATGGTCCGGAACAATAGGAGATCCATCTGCAATCAACTCATCAATAGACCAATAAAAAGAACTTTGATCTATATCCTGGATCATAAAAAATAATTAAAATAAATTGATTGGCCCAAATGCAAAGTCATAAATCTTCTGGAATAAAATCACTGAAAACCCCCGTGACCTTGAATATTTCTTCAATGCAACATAGCCTCAGTGTAACGCTAAACACATAACAAGCTACTAAACTGGACTTCATAAAGATTTAAGACCGCCTATCATTCTAAAGCACTGTTATGTTTAGAAGGAATGGAGAAAAGGCTCTGCAGTTAAAAGCACTTGGTGTTCTGGCAGAGGACCCCAGTTCTTTCCCAGCACCCACATCAGATGATGTACCGGACTCAAAGCCCACACTTGTATGTACCAATAAATGAGTCCTTAAAGACATGGTTTTTTTGTGTAAAGGATAAGACCAGTATTAGTACCCTAAACAACATCAACAAAGACAGAGAGGGGAGAGGTAGAGACAGCAGAGGTTAAAGGTGAAAGCATCCAGGGAGATACAGGAAAGTAGCGACTTCGTGGCTGAGGAGAGCCTGTATACTCACCTCTTAGGGGGTCTGGGAGAACTGACTCACAGCAGGCCGACTGGGTTACCCATGGGCACACATGTAGCACTGCTAGCCTCTGTCTGCGAAGCAGGGGCCGCAGCAGCCACAAGGGAGAGAGACAGCTCCAGCCTGGGCAATTCAGAGTTCCCCCAATACTGGTTGCTGATCATTAGGGACTTTCCTCCTCCAACATGAAATGGAGCACACACACATCTCGTACTTGGAAGAACCCAGGACAGTCCTTAATGTGACATTGGGAGTGTCCACCAGTTCTAATTGGATTCCTCTGACTCTACTTGGAGCTGTTCAGCTCACTCACTCCTTACAGGTATCAAACTTTAATTCTATGCTAATGAACAAATGCTTATCTGGGGCATATTATATGCTCAGAGATATGGCTGGGGAATCAAGAAAATGTCTGTTCTGCCCCCTGGGACTCATGATCTAGTGAGAAAAAAAGATACAAGCAAAGGGGCCATAATTCTAGGCAGAATGAGATAAGTGCTGTATTAGAGAGACCTCGACAATAAAATAAAGGCAGGAAAAGAAGGGCAAGATTAAACTCTGCAAGGTTTTCAGTATCAGTGTGTGTGTGTGTGTGTGTCTGTGTGTCTGTGTGTGGGTGTCTGTGTATGTGTGTGGGTGTGTCTGTGTGTATGGGCAGGTGTGTGTGTCTGGGTGTATGTATCTGTGTGTATGTGTGTATGTATGAGTGTCTGTCTGTGTATACCTGTGTGTGTCTCTGTCTGTGTATGTGTGTCTACATCTGTGTCTGCATGTACATGTGTGTCTGTATATGTGTGTCTATGTCTGCATGTGTGTGTGTGTGTGTGTATGTCTGTCTGTGTGGGGGGTGGGTGTATGTGTGTTGATATTCATGTATATAGGTCTACGAATGTTCACGAATACACATGCATGTAGAGGTCAGAGGTCAACCCCTGGCATCACTCCTCAGTATCCATCTGCCTTGTTTGCTGAGACAGGGTCTCCCACTCACCTGGAGCTCACTCCTAAATAGGCTTAGGTGGCTGACTAGCCCCAGGGATCCTCCTATTTCTGTCTCTCTGACACTGGCGTTACAAGTGCCCACGGCTGCACCTGACCTTCCTGTCTTTTCCTGTGGGTTCTGGGGACTGAACTCAGCTCCTCATGTCTGTCTGGTGAGTACTTTATACCAACTGAGCCACTTCCCCAACCTAAGCATGTTTGTTCTACAATGCAATGTTATTCTTTGTCCCTTAATAATGAGCAGCCTTAGGACACACTTAAACATTAGAGATGACTCTTGTAATTACCCCTAACAGCTAACTGCCACATAAGGCTGGATAAACACCAACAGGGGCCACCGCAGGGAGTGCTGGCCTTCAGGACAGCCCCAGGTCAGTACCTGTCTGACGGTTCTCACGCTCTTTCCACAGGTAAAGGCTTGTTCTAGCTTGGTTACTGTTGCTGTGATACAAACCATGACCAAAGCAGCACATGGAGGAGGAAAGTGCTTGTATCTGCTTACACTTCCAGGTCATAGTTCATCACTTAAAGACGTCAAGGCAGGAGCACAAGCCAGGCCTTGAAGCTGAAACTATGGAGGAATACTGTTTGCTGGCTTGCTCCCAGGCTCAGCTAGCTCTCTCATATATCCAAGGACCACCTTTCTAGGGATTGTTCTACCCACAGTGCACTGGGCTGTCCCACATCAATCTTCCATTAAGACAGTCTCTCAGGTCAGTCTGGTCTGGGCAGTTCCTCAAGTGTGACTTCCTCAAATGACTTCTGGCCATGCCAAGTTGACAGCACAAAATAACTAAGAGAAGACACCTTGCATTGTTACCACTTTTGTCATCCTGGATTGTTTGTTGTCTGAGACAAGAGTTTTGTGTAGCCCAGGCTGCCTGCAAACTCTCAGACTTGCTATGTAGCTGAAGGTGACTTTAAATTCTGTTCCTCCTGCCTCCAGCTGCCAAGCACTGGGATTACGGTCCCCTGATGTATCACAGTTAATTTTGCACTGAGAGCTACCCTGTCGACCACTCAAGTGAAATGCAACCATCTACTACCTATCCACCACTTTCCCCTCTGTTAGAAACCTTTTCTCCAACCGACTTCAAAGCTTTTGGCTATCTTCTTAATGGTGAGGGTCATCGAAATCCTAACCTTCAGACAGAGGAAGATTTGGGTCTCATCACGGCAGGTGGTGGCCAAGAGAGAGTGTCACACTGAGGACTTGGGAGAGAAAACGGATCTTTATAAGCCATGACTAACAAGAAAAGCAAACTTTAGTAGTTCAGAGGCAGAGAAACAAAACAAGACTTTGACCAACCATACAGGAAATGGAGCAAGCAGGGGCTGTGATGTAGCTCAATGGTAGAGCACCTGCCAAGTAGAAGAAAATCCCTGGCCTTGATCCCCAGCATAGGAAGATAGCCAGACTTGGTTATGTACACCTTGAACCACAGAACTCAGAAGGTGGACACAGGACGATGAGGAGTTTAAGGTCAGCTGGACTCAATGAGACCTCTTCAGAACAAAAGGAAAGAAAGAAGGAGTACTTTAGTTGGTATAAAGTACTTGCCAGACAGACATGAGATGCTGAGTTCAGTCTCCAGAACCCACGGGAAAAGACAGGAAGGCCAGGTGCAGCTGTGGGCACTTGTAACACCAGTGCCAGGGAGACGGAAATAGGAGGATCCCTGAGGCTGGTCAGCCACCTTAGCCTACTTAGTAGTGAGTTCCCGGAGAGTGGGAGGCCCTCTCATTGCAAGGCATGAAGCAGATACAGGCAACATATAGCTTAGTATTGCAGCACCAGCCAAATGTGTACACAGCCCTGGGTTCCATCATAGAAGAAAAGAGAGACAGAGACAGAGACAGAGACAGAGAGAAAGACAAGAGAGAGAGAGAGAAAGACTGACACAGAGACACAGACAGAAACAGAGACAGAGAATGAGAGAATGAGAGAGGGAGGGAAGGAGGGAAGGAGGGAAGGGAGAGAAGGGTAAAGGAAGAAGGAAGCATTCAGACCTAGGAACCTGTCGTATGTTGATACATGCCATGAGTTCATGACACTTTACAGATCAGGAAGAGATCTCACATGTTCTGCTGCATGAAGATCACAGCCAGTATGTCAGAACATCATGGCCGACACAGAGCAGTGCCCTCTCAGTAAATGCAGAAAGATACAAGGCATTGCGTGTGATCAGAGGTTAAAGCGAACCTGCTTACAGCCATTCGAGTAGAAAGCTGTTGGATGATTTCTCATTATGGCAACTCGTTCATTCAGGAGGCCAGGTCATCAGTTCCCACTCGTGTTGTGTCTACACTGTATATCGAGCAGCATTTTAGTCATGTGACTTATTGCAGTGAAGGAGACTTCATAGAAGCCTTCTAGGATGGGACCTGGGATTTAACCCTTCGAGGCCAACTTACAAAATGAGGCTGTATCAAGATTATTCTAAATTGATGGGGATTTGGAACTTTTTTTTTTTTTAAATGAAGAACATACAAAATTGGGGTGAGGAATGGAATCAGTGAGGCAAGCCCCCTTAACTCATTCTGGTAGCTCTCAATGGTCACCTCTAGGGCTGCAGAGAGGCAGGGGGAGCCATTTTCCTGACAGTCTAGGTGGGGTAAGCCCTGGAGTCTGGATTGCAGCCTAGAAAAAACATAGAGAAGCAAATTAGGGAGTCCTGACAGCCAGCTGAGGTAGCTGTCCCCATTCTTTGTCATCCAGACTTCATGGCCAGGGTCTCAGGGCAGGGAGACCCACACAGGTATAAAAGGATTAACAGATGTTTCACTTTCTACAGGAATGAGGGGATAGAACAGGTTTCGTAGGCAGCCACAGCAAAAACCCAGACATGCGTGACAGAGATTAATTTCTGCCCGTTGTATTTGTTTGGCAAGAAATATCTTATCCTAAAGTTAATTTACAAAAAAGATTCCAGTATTGAAATTAGTGTAGAAAATGAGTCTCCCCTTGCCTGGAACCACCATAGCCTCTGACATTCTTTGGTATTTTCTTAACTCCTTGCACAGGGGCAGAGAGAGGCAGCCTGCAACAATTCCCTTGGTCAGAAACACTTAACATTCCAAGTATTCCCGCTTGGCTTTCCGAGAGTAATCCCTCCTTTAACAAGACTTTTTAACAATTAGTTTCCTCTTTCAAGACTCCTGTTCTCCAAGCTTGCTTTGAAATACAGCTTCCCTAGACGTGGTCCTTGCCCATAGATAAGGCTTCTTCCGGGCCTTTCAAAGAGCTTAGTAACAACCGATTTGGAACTTAACAGGAAAAACACATGAGTACTAATTCTGCCAATTTTTCTATGCCATGAAGACACAATTAAATTTGATTTGAGTTGAATCTACAAGCTAAGACGGCTTTTAAAAAATAGATCACTCTTTTGGGTTTCTTGGGATAAAACTGAGTCAAGTTGGTGTCAGCCTAGAAATTAAAATGTGAATATTGTCATAATGAAAATTTCTTACATTCATAATCTAGTCAAGAATCTAGAAAGTGTGGGGTTGGAGGAGAGGGGCCTTCTAGTCCTCTCGCCTAATTCAGTATTCTGTTTAGGCTTTTGCTGATAATAGTTTAAATTACTTCTAGCCTTTTTCCCGTAGGGAGGGTTTTAGTTCCCTCTTTCAGACTCCTATGAATACAAAAGCGTCACGCTTCCCCAGATGCCGTGAGAAGTTTTATGAACTCTTTTAGCGCCCTTCCCTGGAGAAGGTGGGTTTAATAGACGAAAATGTCATGTTTCATTAGTACATCCCCGCTCAGACAAATTCAGACTTCAGAAAAGAGAACGCTTGTAAACTGAACCCAAAATTGACAAATTGTGGCTCCATCTAAAAGCTGAGAGCCTCAAATGGAGGCTCATGCCCTCGCATGGCAGCCTGAGTCCACATATTTACTCTCTCCTGTGAAGACTCCCTGGCAGGCCAGCAAATCTAGACAGACACATCCTGAGCACTGAAGGTCATCTGGTTGGATGTCGGGAACTGGCACACTGCCACATACCATTTGTCACCTACAGGGATGGGGACATAGAATCAGGGTGCCTTTCACTTCACTATTTGTGATGTCTGAGGCCTTCGTGTGGCCTTCAGAACCAGGTGTCCATTCAGACAGTATAGATATAACTGGCCAGGCAGAGATAAAAAATAATTTAAAGAGATAAGTGTATCCCTCAGTTTGGCTATCAGACTATTGAAACAATGGACTTCACAAAGCTGGAATTTTCACCCTCCCCCCCTCCCCGGGAATCTCGTGCTGGGAGAGAAAACAATAAAAAAGCTTAAACCCCAAGCCAGGCAGAGAGGAAACTGCCAGCTGACCTCTCAAAAGGGATGATGCTGATGGGTCCATGGTGGGAGGAACCACACCTAGGTTTGGCCAAGACTGCTTAAATGCTCACATCTCTGCTCACACATCCACCTCAGGACCCTGGAGATGATGATAACGGCATAGGTTCAGGGTACCAGTGGTCTCTTTGTCCCTGTTCCCAGTGTGACCAGCGGATAATCTCCCTTTTAGCTTTTCACTATTCATTTGGCTGTTGTAATTGACTTCTGGAGAATGGGTGGCTAAGCATGGCTTGTTAGGGTCACAGGCTGTGACCCCCAAACCCTGTTATAGAAAAGCCTCGTGTGCAGAAAGATCATAAAGTGAAGGAACGGAGAGACTCTATCCACTGTAGACATCCACCAGCAGTCTGTAAAATGGGTCATACAATTGAACAGTGCTTCATCAGTAGGGATCAACTCCCTACCGATCTAATTCTAAAAAGTATCTAATTCTAAAAAAGAGTATTCACTCATCTCAGGCTCTGAGCCAGCCTGGCAAGCAGTTGGTGGAGCAGCACCTGAGGTCCCAGACTCTGCCGCAGATTTAGATGCTGTCAGACACTTGAGAGCACAGCAACACTGGACGAGTGCTTGCATCTTCGAGTTTTTATTAGTAATTAAGATGTGTGTATTCCCTTATTCCACAAATAATTACTGAAAGCAGACTGTGTGCTTTGGACTATTCTAGATACTGAGTAAACAAACCAATAAAGTGCCCACACTTGTGGAATTCATATGATTCATGATTTGATTTGACTTTTAATTACATGGATAGTGTATGTGTGTGTATCTTCGTGCGGATGTATGTGTACAAGTGCTGGAGACTGAGAAAACCAGAGAAGGGTGTCAGATCCCCTGGAGCCGGAGTTACAGTAGTAATTATGAGCAGCTGATAAAGATGCTGAGAACCAAACCCAGGTCCTCTGCGAGAGCAGCAAGTGCTCTTAACCACTGAGCCATCCCTCCAGCCTGGGTCCTTTATTTCACTATGCGTCATTTAATGTAATTATTAGGTCCCAGTCCCTAAGGTGATACTACGAGGGTCTTCCAAATATGACCACACCCTCTTCTGTGTCTTTTCGCTCCAGGTCCTGCCATCAAGAACTGGCAGAGGCATCCTTTCTCCTCCCATGCCTCTCACCGGCATCAGAAAGAACTTGATTACAGACATACAGCATACGCTACCTCTTAACCAAGCCTGTAGGGTAGGACCTCCCTGCTTTCTCAGAAACCCTTAAAGGTAAATACTCTGCTCCAAGCTACGCTTCAGATCCAAGCTTCACTGTCTACAGTATTAACATCCCTTTCTATAAAACTCTCACCCAAAGGAAGATCTATCGCTCTGTCTCTCTCTAGAAAGTCTTCTCATCTAATAATCCAGTATATAATTATCATGTACACTCGGGCATAACCAACTTGTGACCTGAAATGCAGCTACATGGCCACTGTGCAGTGTAGATCAGTCATATCCCACTAGGAAAGACCCCTTCCCACCCCCTGAAACCAGATGAAGGTTAGGAGTATGGGCAGGCTAGCAAAAATGTCAGCTGTGACCTTGTGACCACCAGACACAATGCCAGGTGTACTCTGCCCGTTTCCTTTCCTGCTTCTGGACCCTCTTCCTCTTTCTCCCTACATTAATTAACATGAGGATCGACTGGTGATTAACCTCCAATTCAGTCTCTTACAGATATTTATTTATACAGCAGTGAACTAAATGTTTAAAATAATTAGTGCTTTACCAGAGATGGAGCCAGTGACTGCTGGAGCTGTGCTCTCCCTCCATCTTGAGAGGGAATATGCATTTGTACAAAGGATAATTTCATCTTCAGAGGTGACCACACAAGTCAGTGTGAAAGCTTAAATATGCACATAGCTGTTGAGTTACCAAGGAGGTGGACAAAGCAAATCAGCTGTCTGCTTTGGTTCTGCAACTGGAGGTGAGGCTTCTCTGAGGCTAATTGCAGAGGCCCTTTCAAGAAAGAAGCAGACCGAGCAGAGGGGAGCTCCCTCATCTCACCTCACCCAGCAGTGGCCTTCACCTTGGCGTGGCAGTTGAGCTGACTCATTGCACAGACATGGTGGAGTGTTCCTGCTCCCTAAGACTTCTGATACCCTAGGTCCTGGTAAACTGTTCCTCTTCCCTTTCATTCCAGCTCGAGACCAGGGTCACTTGCTACAGTGACTGCTGGTTACAATAAAGTACTTTGTTAATGAATCCCATTTTCCCCATCTGACTGGCTAAATCTGACAGTATCAACCCAGCTGCTACATGAAGAAAGTTCCAAGAAGCACGTGCTCAACACTGTCTTGTGTGTGTGTGTGTTGGTGTGTGTGTGTGTGTGTGTATGGTCACATGTATGTGACTGTGCATACTTTTGGAGGCTGGAAGACAACCTCGGGTGTTGTTTCTCAAGGATTACCTTCTTATTATTATTTTAGAAAGGATCTCTCCCTGATCTAGAACTCACCAAATTCTAGGCTTAGTTATCCAGCAAGCCTTAAACATCTTCCTGTCTCCCTGGCATTGGGATTGCAAGCATTGACCATCATACCTGGCTTCTTCTTGTCATTACTTTTGTTTGTTTGTTTGTTTGTTTGTTTGTTGTTGTGTGAGTTCTGGAGAATCAAACTCAGGTCCCCATACTTGCAAGACAAGCGCTTTACCAACTACACCATCTCTCCAGCCTCCATCAACACCATCAAAGACCGCTCTGAACGAGCATCAATGGTTGGCTTAGAAGCCACTCAAGCTGTTATCCAGTAGAGACAAAGGGCTCCCTCCCTACATGTAGCAAGTTCTCAGCCACTGGCTGGTGCTACAGTTTTAGATGCTGTTGTCATTACTTTCTTCTGTGAATCATCTTTGTCTGGTCTCACCTCCTGGCCTTGTCAGACTGGCCATCAGCAATCAGACTGTCTGAGGCATGATGAGCAGTGATCATATCCATGGTGCCAGACCAATAGGGTCAAGAGACAATGATGAGTGAGCTCCTTTACCCAAGATGCTCACGGTCTGGAGGAAGGTGGGAAGCTTCTGGTGGTGGGTCTGTCCATTGTTCCCAAGGCTACATGCATGCTCAGAGATGCACTTAGATACTCAGTGGGAGGCTGAGTTAGAGCTCTGTATTTAGAGCAGCTAAGATTCACCACAATGCCATAGGACAGGTGTAAATACTACTAGACCATGAAGAAACAGTCCAGATCCACAAGCAGGAGTCTACCTACTCTCCCTACCACAAGGGGATTCACAGACTTCTCTCTGTGCACCACCCAAATCTTATTTCTACTCAGGGAAATTCATCAGAGACAAAGATTTTCAATGGAGGGCTGGTCACCCAGGCAACCTCTGCCTAGTGTGTATCAAAAGTGCGGACTATCAGGAAGAAAGCAGATGTTGGACACCAATTGGCACCATTTGTACAAACAGCACAGGATCCCATTTCTGAGTGATTATTGTATTTTATCCTCTGGCCTCTTCTCAACCAAAATCTCCCACAAGGCAAGAGACAGTCCAGACTTTCCTAATACAGGAGAGCTTGACTCCCTCTGGACCATCAGCACAGACCTGCCCAGTGGAAACCCCTCCTGAGGAAAAGGGTCCTCCTTACAGGCACCTGACCTCTCTGTCTGGAACAGAAAACACAGGGAACTTGTAGTTATCTAGTTCTCCCTATCCCGAATAAATACTGAATTTATGACAGCCAGCATTTGCCAGGAATGAACTACATCCCAGGTGCTCGGT
This sequence comes from Mastomys natalensis, assembly GCA_021653895.1. Taxonomy (NCBI): domain Eukaryota; kingdom Metazoa; phylum Chordata; class Mammalia; order Rodentia; family Muridae; genus Mastomys; species Mastomys natalensis. The sequence goes on along the minus strand of JAJTUV010000625.1, from coordinate 267,223 downwards.
TATCTTTCTAGCATTCTCACTGGGACAGGTGGGAAAGTATCCATCAGAAAGATGAATGACCCCAGGGGTACAGCTGGTCATGGGTGGAGTCAGAAATGAACCCAAACCTGGACACCAGTGGATTCCCCATTATGTGCTATGGCCTGGATGGATGACAGCCTAGAAAGGTAAGGGCAGCCAGGTAGGCAGAGGTAAGTGTGACACAGTCAAGCCTGGGTATAACAAGCTAGCCTCCCCCTCAGTGATCCCTTGGTTCCGGTGACATGTGATGAATGGTCCAAAAACAGTTTTCTAGAGAAAGCAAATGTGACAGGTTTTCTCACAGAAGCCCCTGTCAACCTTCTGGCTTGATTCCCATTGTCTTGGTGACCAGGGAGAGGCAAATCCTGAGGCAGACCTTGGCAAACAATTACTCTATTTACAGATTTCCTTCCCCAAATGATGTGAGGATCAGGAGTAAGGAAGGAGAGGACAACCCCTTTACCTCGAGCATATGTTCTCCAGGCACAGACATAAATGGGACAGTCCTTCCTCACTCCAACAGACCCAAAACACATGCTAACATCTGGATCCTCAGATGGACTTTGCCCCTGCTGGGTCTGTGTGATCCATCCATGCCTGGATATGTTAATATATTCTAAAGCCAGAGTGTAAAAGTGATTTCCTCATTGAAAATCAAAGGGGAGAATGTCTGATGGTCCTATTACTGAGGGGAAAGAAGAAAAAACTTGACAATTGTCCTTGATAAAGGAATACACTTGACTTGCATTATCCTGGGGGTGATTATTGCAAATTGTGATTTCAGAAATGCTGCTAATCAGAGGGAATGGGGGGGGCTCCCCAGGGCAGAACAAAACTAGAGGGTACTCCTGATGTGGAGACTCTGCACAACAGGAAAGCAAGACAAACTCTCACCCACAGAGGAGTAGGCCTGGTCTGTAGGACTCAGTGGTTCAGGTTTAGACTTGGGACTACCTATTCTAGAGTGGGAAGCTGGAAGCCATACCTTGGCCATAGCCAAAGCCAAGGCCAGCTCTACTCTGATGGCCTTCCCTGAGTCAGACCCAGAATTTGAGCCAAGCTCAAATTGAGAAAGTAACAGCTTGCTGTTTGGTGTGGGATCAGGGAGCCTGCAGAATGGCTAACTGATACTCTTGGCACTTTGGTATAAAGTGGGATTTCTTCCACTAGATACAGCCTCTTAGTCCCACTCACACCCTGTATACAGGATGGTCCCATTCATAACTCCCTGTGTCTAGAGGAAATGGGGTATGTTGGGCTAGCCCTTATCCAGAAATGATACATTTCAGAATGGTTATTGTGTTTTTACTATTGGGCACTAATGTGTGTCTGTGCGAATTCATGCACGTGAGTGGAGGTGCCCACGGGAAGCAGGAGGAGTTGGATCCTCTAGAGTTGGAGATGCAGGTGGTTGTGAGCTGCTCAGTGTGGGTGCTGGGAACCAAACCTAGGTCCCCTGGAAGGCCAATGACTGCTTGTAATTGCTATGCCATCTCTCTCTAGCCTCTAAAACGGTCTTTGGTGCCATGAAAAGCTTTATGGGCAGAAATATGAGTGCAACCTTCCAGGGAGATGCATGAGAGCTCTCCATGCTCATCAGGAATCTCCAAAGATGTGGTCTGGTCTTGAGCTTAGCTTCCACCACACTGCACGAGTTACCTTCTACTTGACCCACCGAAGTCAGGAACTGTCTTGAATTCATACCAAACACACACACACACACACACACACACACACACAACCTCTATGTGTATGCTAGTCAGCTTTCCATCACAGCAATGAAATGCCCAAGCCTATTAGCTTCTAAAGGAAAAGACTTTGGTTCACAGTTTTGGAGTTCCAATCCATGTTTGGTTGGACTCATTGCTGTAGGCCACTGGTAGGTGTGAGGGTACTGCCCCAGGTTATAGCACAGAACTAACTGCTCACCTCATGGCCAGAAAGCAATAGAGAAAGAGGCAGGGGGTTGGGTCCCACAGTCTCCTTCAAGAACACCTCCCCTGTGACCTCAATACCTCCCATTAGCTCCCCTCATCCTGAAGATTCACATCTCCTCCAAGTGTGACCTGAGAATTATGCCTTTGACACATGGCCTCTAAAGACATCTGACATCTTGACTTGCTGAACCCCAGTGTGGTACATGTACAGCCACATCTATGAAGGAAAGATTGAGAATAGGTTGCCACTCCCTCAACTCCATTCTGACCATGTGGGCAGTCATGGAGCCAGTCTAGCTAGAGTACCATTTGTTCCTGCAGCTACCTGATCTGCTATGATTGCATCACCCCTACCCACTCGACATATTTGGCCCAGCCAAGTGGGTAGTCAGGTGACCTCTTGCAGAAACAGAAGGTATGTAATTAATCCAGTGTGTGACCAGAAGATTTGGCACTCTACAGCAGAGACTGAAGCCATACCTTCCCTTCTGTTGGCTCCCTCTCTGTCTGTGGCCCACATGAAGACAGAAGCCCCAGGAGAAAACTACCAGGTCCTCCCTCTAGCAGAGTAAGTTCTGCATAGAGCTATCTTGACGAGGAATCCAAGTAGCTGATGTCAAGTTGCTTGGAAGAAATATGTATTCAGCCTCTCTGGGATGTGGTACACATCTTTGTACATCATGAAGACACAGAGAAAAGAGATTTGACGCCATCCATATTATTTTAGGCGATTTCTAGGCATGTTAGTTGAATGGGGAGGGAAACATACAAAACTGCAGCCAAGGTGTGCGTATCTCAAGAATAGCTACAGGCACAGGAAAACCCTAATGAGAAAAGATGAATGCTATGTTTGTTATTCAGGAGGGTACCAGCGGACAGTTACATATGCCATCCCCTAAATTAGAGCTATTTGTTCTCATAGAATTAATTGTAGAAATAAATAAAATTTATCTTCAATATTTGACATGTGATCCTAAAAATTAGAATTCATGAGCTCACATTTTCAATAACTCACATATAAATATAGACAAACGGATGTTTTAATGCAAATTTAATATACAGTAGTTAAATTAATGATTTTTCTCCGTTCGTTTTTTAATTGGGAAAAAACCCTCACTGCCACACCATATAAATCAAACTAGCTCAGCATGTTGGTGTGATAGAGAAGTCGGCACGTTCTCGGCCATGTGTCAAGATCCGATTTGTTTAAAATAAATGGCTCCTGTTCCCAGTTCCATACACAGCACCATGTTAATGCATATTCATAGCAGGGCATTTCTTTACCATTTTTTTCTCTTTTGAGTTTAATATTTTCTGTATTAAAAAAATAAGTACTAAGATCATTTGATCCCAGGGGCTGTGCAGGCCACGGATGCCGTGTTCACTGCTAGTAAAGATGTGATGGGCTGAGGAGATGGCTTGATGGGTAAACATGTTTGCTACACAAATGTGAGGGCCAGGGTCAGAATCCTCAGAAGTCCACATAACTCTGGATGTGGGTAGGAGTATGTGTAATCTAGGTAGAGGTGGAGATAGGAGAATCCTATAAAGTCTCAGGCCAGCTAGCCTGGCGTATACAGTAGACAAACAACAGAGACCCTGCCTCAAACAAGACAGGAGGTAATGATTGACACATGCGGTTGTCCCATCACTGTCCTACTGTTTCCTGTCTCAGGACTGGGCACGGGTGCAAGGTTTTGTGTAAGTCCTCCTAGGCTAAAGTGGGCCAGGTGGTGCGGGCACCGGAGATTGTGGTAAAGGACAGGACCCAGGACACACAGATCTGTTAATTGCTCCTACATTGAGCTCATCTCGTCTCATCCGAGGTGATTGCCTCTTGATTTCATGCTAGATGGCTATACTGCTACCAAGAGCCTCTTGGTGAGTTTGTGGACCGTACCAAAAAGGCATTTTTATCACCGGTTTAATGCCCCATAGCTGACAGGGAACAGGCGAGAAAGAGGAGTGATACCGGTACTCCGGCGTTAAAGGGATCATTAAGCGCTTCGATGGAGAGAGGGCTTGTTGTTAGTTACATGGCCAGCACAGGCCTGAAGTGATGCGTAGGCAAAAGATAATGGGGGGACACTCACCTTGCCTTGCCAGCTGCGGCCCTGTACCCCCTCACCGCGTCCTCCCACAGGTCAATTCAGGGTAGGGGTAGCAACTCCCCTGTCTGTATTCCCTGGACAAATGATGCAACCTGTCTCCTTTATCCAACCTGTTGCTTCTCACCACGCTGAGCAACCCAGAGAAGCAGCTGCTGCTTCTGACCTCTGTCTTACCACAGACCATTCACACAACAGAGATTTCACAAGTTCTCCCTCTGGGTACCCACAGAGGCCTTCTATTCATGTCTGGGAGGTGTGCCCAGGTTCTCCATCAAACCTAAGCTCTGCCCTTTCTTTCAGCTTCCCAGAATCTAGGGACTCATCACCAAGAGGCAGAGTTTGCAGAACATAAGCATTTGAGCACAGGACTGGAAGTGTTTCAGGAAATGGGAAACCATCCTGGGGGTAGAGCAGCTGATGCACGGATATCATGCATGGGATGGCAGTCTGGAGAGACAGCTTCACATAAGAGAGGAAGAAATCAGGCGGAAGTAAGGGCCGCATAATTTACAGATGACCCTGGGCAGCTGTAAATAACGAATATCCCCAAATTATTATTCATTGTTTTATCAGCCTGCTCCTTCCCAAAGAGAGGCTCCAGGGATTGAGACAGATATGACAAGATTTAAATGGCAGCCACGTCGCCAGAGCCAGAGCTATAGTCCTGCAGGGGGCCTGCTCCAAAGAGCCTATAAATTGTGTCCTAACAAATAGTTGGGAGGTTCAACTCCCGATCATGTGAACAGGGCCTGTCCAAACTCTGGTGGTAGCCCTGATTTTGAAGACCAGTGACTCTGCAGGTGCAAGTAACTGTCAGGAACTTGCCCACGCGAACCCAGCACCACCTCTAGGATGGGGTCTCTCTACCCTAAAAGTCACTGCAGTGTATCTGTGTGGTGTGTGTGTGTGTGTTATGTGTTGTATGTTCGAATGTGGATGCTTCTCTGTGTGCAGGTGGTGTTTCAGGTGTGTGCAAGGGGTGTTCAGGTGTGTGCAGGTGTGGTGTGTGTTTGGGTGTGTGTGCAGGTGGTGGTGTTCAGGTGTGTGCAAGGGGTGTTCAGGTGTGTGCAGGTGGTGGTGTTCATGGTGTGTGAGGTGGTGGTGTTCAGGTGTGTGCAGGTCGGTGTTCAGGTGTGTGCAGGTACATGCACACCTGTGTGGATACGTGTGTGAAGATTAGCCTTGGGAATCATTCTTCAGTTGCCCTCTATCATGGTTTTTTTCCATTGTCATGTATGTCTCTCTGTATGTATATTTTGCAATGTGGGGACAGTGCACACATGTAAACATGCATTGAAAGGCCTAAGCTTGATGTCAGCCTTCCTCAATTGCTCTCTCCCATCTTATTCCCTGAGGCAGGTTCTGTCCATCAAACCCAGAGCTGGTCACTATGTTTGGTTTTGCTAGCTACCTGGCTCCCTCTGTCCACTTTCTGAGGCTGGAATTCCATGCAGCTGACACACCCACCTGGGTTCCATGTAGGTTCCAGGGATTTGAACTCTGTTCCTCACACTGGAAGAGCAAGCCCATTAACATCTGAGCCATCATTCCAGCCTCCGCCATGTTTTATATAGTTTGCCAATTAGGCTAGGCTTGCTGGTCAGTGATCCTCCCGACTCTGCCTCCCCACACTCGGGATCACACGCACACACCACCACCCACACAGCTTATTTTCACATGGTTTCTGGTTGTCTGCCACACATTAGTGACCCAGCCTGGTCATTGTGGGATTTTGTGAAGAATCTGACTTTAAGATCACAAACCCTGTCTGTCTTTCCCTTCTGATTCAAGCCCACATTTTTTTTCTGCATATGGTACTTCAGATGGACATAGCAACAAACACAGAGGTAAGGTGCTGGTTGGCCAAATAGGAAAAGGAATAAAGAAATGGTCCAAAGAGACCATATCTGTCTGCATAGCAATGGCCACCAAAGGCCTGGCAACACTGTGTCTATGGAGAGAAAAGATAAACACAAGTTTAAGTCAAGTCCTTGGAAACAGTAAAACACCCTGTGGATGTAAGAGCTGGATGTTCCATGTGGCTCCAAGAACTTGGTGCTGATGCAGACTCTGTCCAGGACGGAGCTGTCTTCCTTTCTACCATCCACAGTGGATGCAGAATACTAAGGAGAATTCTCTAGGGCCTATCCCATGGCTCACAGTCATAATGAAGTCTGCAAGCCCGAGGAGTAGAGGAGACATGCCATAGCCAGATGCAGCACACCCTGGTACCCTGGCACAGATGCCCGGTCTGCATCCTTCTTGTCAGGAATCGCCTTGCAAGCACCTGTCCTTGCTGTGATCCAGCAGGGTCCCAGGGCTTATCAGCTCTGACATACTCCCAACTCATTTATTTCCCCATTCTCCCCACAATCACTTCTAGAGGGGTATAATTTCCCCAGCAAATGACGCAGGTGTCAGCATCTCCTGATTAAGAGGTCTGCATTCATTGCAGCAGAATATTGTCTACACCGTGGCTGCAAAGAAGCCAATGAACAGTGCCCAAGACTGGGCTGGAGATTCCTGTTTTCTGATGCAGAAGAAAGGCACCATTGTGAGTTTCCTACATGTTTTCTGTGGCAAAGCAAGGACCAGCCTGGGGACATCTTATATGTAAAGACCCACAGCAGGCTCTGACCCCTCAGTTCCAGTTGTTTTTGTTTGTTTGTTGTTTTTGAGACACGGTTTCTCTGTGTAGTCCTGGCTGTCCTGGAACTCACTCTGTAAACCAGGCTGGCCTCAACTCAGAAATCCACCTGCCTCTGCCTCCCAAGTGCTGGGATTAAAGACATGCACCACCACTGCCCAGCTTCTAAGTTCTTTTTAAAGTTATTTTTATGTGCATTAGTGTTTTGCCTGCATATGTGTGGGGAGTGGGGCATCAGATCCCCTGCAACTGGAATAACAGACAGTTTTGTTCTAACATATAGATGCTGGGAATTGAACCCTGGTCCTCTGGAAGACAGTCAGTACTCTTAACCACTGAGCCATCTCTCCAGCCTCATATGCTGTGTTTTCTATCTCTCTCCAGATCCTCATCTATAAAGTAGGGCTAAGAGAACAGGTTACCTGCTTTCGAGGAAGTGATGGGATTAAGTGAGTAATAATATAAGAACATTTAAATGGTGTCTGGCATGACTAGGTGCTTTGTAGGTGCTGACACATGGAAGCGGAGTTCATTTGTTTCAGCATCAGAGTTGACTGTGGATCCCATAACATGATTCTAGGGTTTGATGTCATGGCCACGATAGATGCTGAAGGTGGTGACCCATTCATGTTCCCTCAGGGTCACAGGGGACTGGCAATAGTTGTTGCCTCCATTTCACACTCAAAAAGACTAAGGTGGGAGGGGTAAAGGAAATGACGTACTCAACATGACAAGGCACTGTGTCTCCAATGTCAATGGCCCCTGAACATCACATGTTTAAATACTTGGCCCCCATCTGGTGTCATTGTTTGGATGGTGGTGGAACCTTAGGAGTGGAGCCTCATCAGAAGAGTGAGTTTCAAGACTCAGCTCTACTTCTGCTCCTTCTCTGCTTCCATGACTTTCCACATGCTTCGCATCTTCGCCACCATGATAGATATATCCCTCTGAAACTGTGAGCCAGAGTAAATCCTTTCTCCTTAAGTGCTTTTGTTGGGTTATTTTATTACAGTAACAGAAAAGTAGCTCCAAGGAGAGAAGAAGCCAGGCTCTGACCTCACTTACCATTGATTGCAACACTCATATCCACGTTCTAGGAATTCAGATGTAGGCAGTCCTCTCCCTGGCTTCAGAAGCAGCCATGGAAACGCAGGGGTGGCTAGCTTCTACAGACGTCAATCCTACAGTGGAAATCAGATTGCACTGTGGGACTGCAAGGCACGGGAGCATGGAAGGTGGGTGGAAGATGAGCCTTATAGAATAAGAAATTGGACAGTGAAGGCCTTGGGAGTGGCAGTACTCGGGGCAACAACAGCATGCCTGACAGAAGAGATGGCATCACAGGCTGGGAGCCACAAGGGTAGAGCTGTGCTCAGGGCCACAGCAGGGAGACGGGGACTATGGAAGCTGCTACATTCCTGCTACAGCTATCTTGCTGTCAGGAGAACATATGCTGGATTGAGGGCCACCAGTGCATGGGAGAGCACTGTACAACAGAAAGATGATGATAGCGAATGGAGGGCCAGACCAGGGGGAAAGGTAGCAGGTTATCTATTCCCTTGCTGTGAGCAAAAATACCTGACAAGCCATTTAAGGAGGAAGGCTCTATTTGGGCTCATGTGTTAAGGGATTGACCATCAAGGTGATGCAATTGACTGCAGCCATTGTCAGATGCAGAGAGAGCATGCGTTCATCAGCCAGCTTCTTCCTTTTCATTCAGAGTAGACATTTCTTTCCCATAGCAGCTAAACATATCAGGTATGCCCTCAAAGGTGGGCCCACAGGCCTGTTCCCTCTTGATTCTAAATCAAGCCAAGATGGTATCACAGGAACGCTCAGAGGCTGGGACCCAGCTGTCTGGATTCAGGTTCTTGTAGTTCAAGAAGCACTTAGTGATCACATAGTTCCTGCTGGATCTTCTGTGTTGCTAAAGCCATGGTGAGAACAAGCACTCGTTACGTGTGCGCAGCTTAAAGGCAGACCTAAACAACACAGCTGACCACTGAGAAAGTGAGATAGGGATTTAGGAAGGTAGGGGGAGAAGTGGGGAAAGATGGCAAGAAGAGAGAGAGAACGCTGTCACTTTTTCTGAATATTTATATCGCCTGTGACGTATTCGTCCACAGGTAACAGGTGAATTGTGGGGGGGGGGGGTTGGCGGTTGTCTTGGTAACGAGGTAGAAGTCGCACGTCACCTGAATATGACGTCACTCAAAGTTTGGGCTTGAGCTAACACTCTGTCCCTTAGAGGTTACATTTTTATCAGCAGGAGGTGATTAGCCCTTCTAACAAGGTAGAGGTCATCAGACAGAGAAGGGCAAGCAACAGGTACATATTCAAGGGGTGAGGGGCATCCAGAATGGAGGTTTTTCAGAACTCTGTGGCCCTGCAGGTTTAGAAAGTCCCTCATCCCTCTTTTCACAAAGGAATATGCCAAACAACACATTCAATTGTTTACGTGTGCGTTTGCGTGTAAGTAAACATACACACATATGAAAGCCAGAGCTCAACCTTGGTGTTTTTCTTCAAAAGTTGGTCATCTTGTTTTTTAAGATTTGGTCTCACACTAGGACCTGGGCTTCACCAATTAGGCTAGGCTGCCTTTCTTTGCCTTCCCAGCATTCTAATTCTAAGTTCATACCATCAAGCCTGGGTTTTTACATGGGCACCGGGGGTCAAACGAAAGCCCTCAAGCTTGTGTATGAGCGCCTTTCCAACTGAGCCATCTCCCCAGCCCTGCATAGTCAAATATTTTTAAGTCCTAAAAACCTTCAGGAATCTCGTTTATACCTTTTCTGTTCTCTGACTGTAAGCATTCGACTCTCAAAATTAAAAATACTGAGGATCCAGCTGTAGTTTCTGAGAACAGAGATCTTAAGAGAAATATTAAGACCTTTCATGATTATGTGGCCATGACCTGTGCAGGCTGGTGTGGCAGCCATATGGTGTCAGGGTCCAGACTTTGAATGTTCTACCCTCCCAGGGGCTCAGATGTTCCCACCACTACCACCACCACTTCTAGATGAAATTGGAAGGAAACGGGGAAAGAGAAAGCACAGCCTTTCAGAGAGCGTCCTAGAAGAGCTCCCTCACATTGCTGACCTTGGCTTCCATTGGCTAAGGCTCAGGAAACTGCCTGATCTAGTTATGAAGGTTAGAGAATGGCGTGTGGGCCCTGAGAGCCACTGATGGCTCTCAGGAAGAGAGCGGCTCCTGGGGACAATCAGTTCTCTTTAACAACAAAGGATTTTGTGCTTTGTCATTGCCTTGAAAATGCTTTAAGTCTTAGCTGAGAGCAGCCATCCTTCTCAGACTTTCTCCCCTAGTCCTTCTGAGGACAGCAGAGAAGCTGTAGGCAGAGCTCACACAAAAGCCAGATGTCCAGATTTAACCTTCAAGGGGGATAAATAGGTCTCTTATGGGACTCCTTTCTTCCAAATGCAATTACCCTGACTTCCTGTGTAAACAGGTGACTGACGGGAACTGGTACAAGGCCCAGAGCTGAAATCAGAACTGAGTTACTGGCTTTCCTTCCTTGGTATTTGTCCCCAGATATGGCCTGTGATTTCACAGTTTTAGCCCCAAGCTTCTGATAGCCTCTCACATGGCTTTGTCTTTTTGGCACCTGAGAATGGGTAGCAGCCATTCACTTTCATGTTTCTGTGATAAAACACTCAACAAAATCAACTTAAGGAAGGGAGTTGTTGATGTTTGTTTGTTTGTTGCTTTGTTTCTGGTTTTAGCTTATAGCTAGTAGCCCAGAAGTTGAGGCAGCAGGAGCTTGAAGCAGTTGGTTGCATTATGCCCACGGTGAGAAGAAAGAACAATGAATTCTGGTGCTAAGCTCAGCATTCTCCACCTTGTACATGACCCCTGCCTAGGGAATGGTGCTGCCCACAATTAAGATGGGTTTTCCTACTTCAGTTAACTCTTCAATACCATCTCCCACAGGCATGCCAAGTGTATGTCTCCGGGAAGTCCATGTCTCTTAGGGAGTCACATTCTGCCAAGTTGATAGTTAACACTTAGTGTCACAAGAGCTCTGGCCAGATGTAGCATCACTAACAACACTGATGTCCTTGCTCAGCATCATGACCACCTGCTTACCATCTGCCCTCCATGTGGCTCTCAGGACTTCCATCTGCTATCCACCCAACCTCCCAGCCCACTGCCTTCTTCTTCTCATAGTGGCCCTCCCTATAAGCTAACCATTCCCTTCAACCCCCATGTCTCTAATTGCCCTTGACTCCTCTACAGTACTTCTTCAGAGTCCATCCTGGGCCACTGCCTCCCTTATGCACACATACCCCAGAAGTACCATCCTCCTAAGGCAGGAAGTTCTCAGCCATAGCAAACTAACTTCTTAAACTCCGTAGTCATTAACTCTATTCATAACACAATGCTTGAGAGAAATCACGGCTCAGCAACAGCTTCTATTGTCAGTCTTTGCTGTAAGCCTGCATCTTCAGATGACAGTGTCTGTGAATCCAGGCGCAGCTGTGGGAACTGTGTGAATGCCATCATTCATTCTGTCTGCATAGGAGCTGTGCTGGGCATCCAGGTGAGAAGATGTTCTACATTAATTCAGCCACTCTGAGGGCCTCTCAATAAAGTGAAAAACTTTGCTTGAGGGCCTGAGTGTTCTACATACTCCGGTATACATCCCCTTCTTCCCCAGGTTCAACCCACAACTGCATCAGATGATGGCTCATTATTCTCATCACCCCATGGCCCCCTCCTCCAAGTCATCTTCCATCCCAATAGCACACCATCTCCTTTCTCTTGCACAAAAGGACGTTTCTCCCATTCATTGTCTCCTCCATCTTAACATCAAATATAGATCTAAACATCTTTTCCCAGAAGCCCTGCTGGATCCTATCCTAAGCCCAAGAAGAACTTCCCAGTTAGGGCAAGGAAAGAACCAGGTTTGGATTATACCATGCTTGCTGGTTTTGTTTCTGAAGCAAGATGCCTCTCTCCTGAAGTATAGCACTGTGGCATATGTCACTTGTACTGTGCATATGGCTCACAAAAGAGATCAATAAATACCTGATGGTTGATTATAGTTATTGACAACTTGCAAGCCGATTATAGTTATCAGAGAAAGAATAAATCAGTTTCAATTTTTGTCTGTGCATTATAGCTGGCCCCATGGAGAGACTCTCAAGCATCTGGGAAGATGATAAATTCTGATGACAATCCAGCTGTCGCCAAATACAAAGATGCACAGCAAACACTAGTGGTGTGAACTGAATTCTTGACTTTTCGTATGAATATTTTAACACCTAGTGTGCACCACTTAAAATCTTTTCTGGAAACCTTTGCCCAGAGAGATGGTGATTGGCAATCCTCTTCTCCAGCGATTTCCAAATTCAAAACTTTCTATATGCTTCTAATAATTTTCCTCTGCACCCCTGCCTGCTGCACCATTAACACTGGTGACTAGGGAAAAACAAGCCCACCTTTGCTGTCCCATTTCCTCCACCTCAGTCGGCACATTCTGCCCTTGTGGCATCTCCCAAAAAGCTTCCATGACAGAGGAGCTGGGGATGGAGAGACAGCTTAGTGGGTAAATCACTCACTAACTATGATGGTTAGCTTCATCCACTACACAGATTGTAGAATCACCTGAGAGATGGCTCTCTAGGCATGTTGTAAGGATCCTCTTAACTATGTTAACTGATGAGTAAAGACCCAGCTTAATTGTGGATGGGACCATGCCATGGGCAGAGGGCATACTGGATTGTATAAGACAGAAAACACCAGCTGAGCAGCGGCCAGCACTCGCTCATTGCTCTCTGTTTCTTGACTAGGATGTAATGTCCCAGCTGTCCTAAGCTCCTGCCTCTGTGACTTTTTGGCCATAGTAGAATAAGCCCTTTATCTTCTCTCATCTGAAAGTTTAACATAACATCTGAAAAAGCAACTAAGACATATACATGTGTGAGGTTGAGTTTGGATGTCCAGAACTCACATAAAGGCAGTAGGGCGCATCTCTAATCCCAGGAGTTCTACATTGAGATGGGAGTCAGGCATGAGAGTCAACACGACAGCTGGCCTGACATAAGCAGGACAGAACAAAAGTCCTCACTTTAAAGAAGATGGAAGGAAGGTAAGGACTGACACCTGAGGTTGCCCTCTGACCTCCACATCATGTCCGGTACATGCTTGAATGAACACACACACACACCCTCAAACACACACCATAATGACGGAGGGAGAAAGAGAACTAAAGAAGATAAAAGCTAAGAAGACTCTGGAGAGCGGGGAGGTTCCGAAACCCACTCACACCTACACCGTGTCCTGTGTCCGAGGCCATTGAATTGGGCCTTCCCTTTAAACCAGTTTGGGAGAAACAATTTGTCTGGGTGAAAAAAAAAAATCAATTTGGAAAGGCATTGGGGGGGAGAAGCAAATAAAATTTTGTTACTGAATTTTATTTAGAGAAAAAATGTAATACTTTCCATAAAAATGCAATTTGATTATATTGCGATTTCATTTCTAATCTGCATTTCCTATGCCAAAGCATTCTTTAATGGATCAGAAGTACATAACTGCCAACTTCAGATTCTGCAGCAGCCTCAGGAAGCAACATGGTTCTCGTTTCTTCTCTCCCAGCTTTGTGCCACTGGCAAGGCCCTGCCAGACTCTCGAGAGACTGTCAACTGTGGCTAGGGGCTGGTTCTCAGATGGCCAGAGCTTAGAGACTGGCGGGCATGGGCCTTTCAAGACACTTCCTTGCTCAATTCTGATTGTTCAAGAAGAAATAAAGGCTCAGCCCCTGGTGAACTCCTCTTTGATGATGCCATGCACCTAATCACAGTCATCCCTACAGGGTTGGACTCCTGAATCCAAGGTCATGGAGGGAATGCTGCCCACCCCCCAGATGACAAGAAGAAAGGGTGTGGCGCGGGAGCCATTCTGGAATTAATATCCACATCAGTCGGAGGCCACAGCCTTTGCACAACTAAGGGAGGATGGGGGCAATTTCTGGAAGAAATCACTCCAAAGTGTTGGACAGCATCTCAGTGAGAAGGGACAGGAAAGCTACTCCACCTGTGGCTTAACTCACACTCGTGTGTGTGTGTGTGTGTGTGTGTGTGTGTGTGTGTGTGTGTGTGCAGAGACAGAGAGAGACAGACAGAGACAGAGAGACAGACAGAGACAGAGAGACAGACAGAGACAGAGAGCAGAGAGACAGGGGCCAGGGGCATGTGGAAACTAGAGGGTGTCATACTGAGGAATACATCTACCTCCTTTGAGACAGGCTCTATCATTGGCCAGTGAGCCCCAAAGATCCACTTGTCTCTGCTTTCCTAGTGCTGGGGTTACAAACAAGTGATACTACACCTAGCACATTCATGTAAGTGCTAGGAATTGAACTCAGGTCCCCATGCACACCCTTTCACTCCCTTTTTTGTTGAAAACTTTCCCTGAGCCAAGCAGTGTATAAACACAAACGTCACGCTTCACCATAAATAAAGCAGGTACGTGCTTGTCCCATGAAGACTACAAAAGCGAACATAGTAAACAGGAAAAAAAAAAAAAAAAGACACAAGTAAGGCTAGACTCACAGAGCACAAGTAACTGGAACGTGGTGTACATGGAGCTGTGGGAAGCCTCCTGAGAGGATGGAAAGTGAGAGAATGTTTGAAGATGGGTGATGAAGCAGGAGCTTGCTGGGGCATGAAGAATGTTCCAGAAAGAATAAATGTCAGAGCACAGGCAGATGAGCCACCAGCCCAGGCCTACAATTCTGGCCTGATAGGCATTAACGGAAAAGCAAAAACTGGGCCCACAACCCCTGCCCCGATCCAGAGTGGAGACTCAGCAGAAGAGTCACAGCCGACTGAGCCAACTGGCCTGCAACTGCCTGTGCCCTGGCTACGCCCTGCTGGAAGCCAGGATCATGTCTGTGGCGTGTTACCACTGAGGGCCATACAGATCTCTGTGGTCGTGCTGTAGCCTGAACCCACTTCTGTGGGCCTGCTGCTTCCTGGAGGGAGGGGGCAAACTGATCTGAGTGGCCTGTGCTACCACCTGAGGCCATGGTGATGTCCAGGCCTGTGCTGCCGCCAAGGGTCACATCTGGGTCTGAGACCCTACTGTAGCTGGTCTGAGGTCTGAGTTCCTAGCAAAGGCCATGCTATGGTCTGTGACCCGTGCGGCCACTGGACGCCTTCCTTGTCTGTATCTGTAGGCTATGCTGCCACTGAGCGCCACACTGACGTAAGTAGCTTGCACTACCACAGGAGACCGTGTGATGCTCACGGTTGGGCTGCCTCAGAGGACCATATCTGGGTCCCTGGTTCTCCTGCAGCAGGGCGCCATGTTTGTGTCTGTGCTGTTGCCTGAAACTGTGTGGTGGCCCTTGACCCAAGCTCCCTCTGACTGTGAAAATCAAAGAGGCCACTTCGGCTGTGTATCAATGACTGTAGATACACAGTTGAGAGGGAGGAACATGGAAGTCTTCTGTGACAACCTTTACCACTCCCAACCCCCACCACTCCCAACACAACAACAACAACAAAGGTAACAGCTTTAAAAAAAAAAAAAGAATAGATATCAGGTGAAGGTTCTACAGAGAACTCAGCAAGGCGCACACACTTTACAAGGAGTCGGGTGTCTAGAATGTGAGTCCCCAGCACTCGGGGAACTTTAAGACTGGCAGACCCTGAGCAGGGGCTCCATTCTCTATTGGTAGGAAACACCGGATAGTTTGAACAGGACCACGATGTACTAAGTTGTCCTATGTGAACCCTCTGGCGTGAAGGAGGTTGGGGAGCTGTTGTTGACTTTAGGTGGGATACAGTGTAAGAGGAAGGAATTCATGCTCACTCCCCAGATCCACGCTTGCAAAAGCAGAGAGCTAGACCATAAGAATCCTTTTTGCAGTGTGCTGTTGGAAGGTGCTGGACTATGTAAGGATGGGGCTGGGTGTCCATACCTCCCCAGCACAGTACTGGTACTATGAGAACCTTAGGAATCCATCCAGGAGGAGGGCAGGAGAGCATGAAGAGAAGAGGGCAGACTCCTCCATCTATATGTTGTTCCCTTAGCCTATCCCATAATACCCTTTATCTGATGATGTCCTGTTCATCTTTCACGATTTACTCAATGTGCTATCCACATCCACAGCCCTGCGGAGGCCACATCAAAGATGCTGTGATTGCTGTCTATAGGTCTCACACCCTATATGTAGGGAGATCCATAGCATGGTGAGTCTATGGCCAGGGCCCGGCATTTAGTAGGTGCTCAATAAATGCACATTGCATGTCTGGAATGAACATAATTTCAGTGTTTAGATGACATCTCTGGCAGGCAGGGAGGACTTCAATGATAAAATGTTGTTGGGTCGTGGGTCCCACATCTGTTCCACCACAGGGCATGGCAGCTTGGGAGGCCAGATTCAAGAATGTTGACTGTGCTCATCCCACACTGCCACCTGGGCAGGTGTGCTGGGCCATCGAGAAGATCCACGCCACTGCTTCAGGGGTAGGAAAGTTCAGTCTGAGATGTGGGAAAGCCAGAGCTGGTTCAGGGATCCCTGGGCCTGTGACAAGGCTGTGGCCGTGGGGTTCTCAGGCTCTTGAACATCTAGGAGCCTCTGGGAGTTGTGGAAGAGCTGAGAATGGAATGAGATCTGAGGGCTGGGAACAGCGTCTAACCCGGGGTTGGGGAACAAGGGGAGCTCTGGCTAGTCCCAGACAGGAAAGTCCTTGGCTTGACAGCAGGCTTGGTGGCAGTTGTGGCTGGGAATGCAGAGAGGCCTTCTACAGGAGATAAGGCTACAGTTCTGTAGGCAAAGGCCTTCTCCATAGCTCCCCACAGCAGATCTCGATGAAAAGAGCCAGTCCATGGTTCCAAACAGTTTATTATTGTCATGGCAGAAATTGGATACATAAAACCATACTCCACTTCTTAGGGTGGGCCAGAGATTAAATACCTTTTGCAGGGAGGAATGGCTGGGAAGGGATGTTTTAGCAATGCCCTCCAGGCCTCTAGGTACCTCATTAGCATGGAGAACTCTGTTCTGAGCCTACTTGACTTGTGTCACAACTCTTTTCCTATTGCCTTGGTCTGGGATGTTAGAGATGCCTCGTCTACATGTGGAAGGGCTTGGGGCATTGCCCTTATGTGACTGATGGCCACAAATCTATGGGGAGCTGCAGCTACACGACAGGGGCCTGGTGCTGGGAGCAGGCGAAGCTCCTACCATCCCTTCAGGTCTCTGGGGCTTCAGGCCTTTGGCTCAACCTTACCAGGCTTCCCTTTATGGTCCACCATCCCGCAAGATGTCCTCATCACAGATGAGGCCCCTGGATTGGACCATTGTCTCTGGAAAGATCTAAAATCACTGAAAAGCATCTGTCTAGCAGAGTCCAAGCTTTCCGCTAACTTTCATCAGAAATTTTAAAATGGAAAAAAACTTTCAAAGATAGACCATTCTGGAGGGTTTTTTTTTTTTTTAAATGTACTACCATAATTAGAGGATTAGGGAGTCTTTTATGGGAACAGAACTATAATCATCATACTCTATTACAAGAAATTATATACAAATTACACAATTATAAAAAATTTGTTGCTTCCTCCAAAATTATAACACCCTACGTACCTTCTGAGGAAAATTGCATCTCCGTTCCCACCCAGAGGGGAAGAGGACATCTAATTCAATGTTCTGAAGAAAATCATTTAGTTGGTGTCAGTAGTGGCAGTTGCTGACATAAGACCCCCTGGGTTTTATCAGCCCTGTCCTTCAAAGGGCTCTGGGTGCCATGTGATGTGTATAACTGCTTCCTGTGCCAGGCCTATGAGCCCCAACTGGAATCTCTGTGGAGACCAGAAGACTCCAAAACCCAAACATTTTCAGCCTATCCACAGAATATTTTACAAATAAAATATACACCTAAGATGGGGTGTCTGGGAGAAGAGACCATTAACCAGCCCTCCAAACGATGACACATCTGTGTCCTACTGCCCCCTTAACTCAGAGCGACCCAACGGTGAATGCTGCCAGATCTGAGATATTCCTAAGAACCTACTAAACTCTTGGTCCAGCCCCATAGGAATTCCTGTCTTCTCTGAGTTAAGGATGGTCAACCTACTGTCTTGGTTTCCTTTTTGTTGCTAGGATAAGATACCCTGACAAAATCAACTCAAAGGACAAAAATTTTACTTTGGCTCACAGTCTCAGAGGGATTAGAGACCATCATTGCAGGCAGCAGGAGTATGAGGCCAGCCTATTGTACTGTACCAGCAGTCTGAAAGCATATGTGTATGTGTGTGTGCGTGCGTGTATACACATATATGTCAACTTAACACAAGCTAGAGTCATCTGAAGAGAAACTCTCAATTGAGAAAAATGCCATCATCACATGGGCCTGTAGACAAGCCTATGGGGCATTTCCTTGATTGATGGTTGATGTGGAAGGGCTCAGCCCACTGTGGGCAGTGCTATCCCTTTGCCAGTGGTCCTGGGGTATAAAAGAAAGCAAACTGAGCAAATCATGGCGAGCAAGCCAGTAAGCAGCATTCCTTCATGGTACTGCTTTAGTACATGCCTTGAGTTCCTCTGCCCTTGGTGATAGATTATGACCTGGAGATTATAAGGCAAAATAAACCCTTTCTTTCCCATATTGCTTTTGGTGATGGTCATTATCACAGCAATAGAAACCTAAGATAACCTCAAAGCCTGACCCAGAGAACCACTCTCTTCCAGCAAGGCTCCACATCCTAAAGTTCTATAAACCTTTCCAAACATGGTCACCAGGTGGGGGCCAAGCATTCAAACACTATCAGGGACATATCGTACTCAAGCCGCAACCCCACAAAATATAATTAGGCAAATATTTTGTGTCATTCACTCCCCTAGACTCTGGGGACACCATGAGAAGTAAGAAGAAACACAGGTAGTCAGTTTTCTGTTACTGTGAAAAAATACCTGAGTCTGTTACAGCAAAAAAAAAAATAGGAAAGGTTTATTTTGTCTCAGAGTTTAAAGGTTTCAATCCACCATGGCTTGACCTTGTGGCTAATAATACAACATGGTAGGTATGCAGGACAGAGGTGCCACTTACATAGTTGCTGGAGAATAAATAGAGAGGTGGGGAGGAGCCAGATCTTAATGTCTTCTTCAAGGGATTACATCCAATGACCTAACTTCCTCCCCAAGTTTCCTCCAAAAGATCCCACCACCTTCCAACAGCACCACAGGCTGGTATCCACCTTTAAAACACTGACTTTCAGGGGTCTCCCAGACTCAGGCTGTAGTCCATGGTTCCTCCTTCTGAGGGTTTACAGTCTAACATCCATGAGATCTCTGTGAGGGACAGGCTCCCAGTGCCTTCCCACTGCCTGCTCCCCCTCCCTCAGTCCCAGCTTTGCTTCCAGTCCTGTTGTCTTGTGACACTTACCATCATTAACAAAGGTCCCATCTCATTCCATCATCTCTGACTAGAGTTTCAACATATGAATTTGTGAATGAACACACACTCAGCCCATGACATTTCATTTTGAGACATCATTTTGTGATATTGGAAGAGGACTTAGGTCCCCCCGCCCATGTCTCATATCCCAGCTAGCCTCCCATTCCCAGGAGCCAGGGGAAGTAAACACCAGAGCCCTGCAGAGTTGGCCATAATTAGAAACTCAGCAGATCTCTATATTCTGCCTCTTCTCCCCCATTATCAGGTTCACGCAGTGCTGCAGCTCTGAGTACTCACCAGCAAAGGGCTGCATCCGTACATCATCTTCCTCCCCTCTGGAGTTACCATCACCACTCCCTGTTGGGTTCTGGCTCACATTCGTGGCCAATGGTACCAGTATTTGGCACAACAAGCAGCACCCTGTCCCACACACCAGCACAAGGACAGGAAAGCACAGTTCCCTGCTGTCAAATGTCAAAATCGAAGGCAGACTTAAAAGCAGCACAGCAAGAAGAATGGTTACTTCCCTCAAGTCATCATTTTCAAGAGATTGTGTACAAACACAGGTTCTAGTAAAGCACGTCTCTCCTAGAACAGCAGAGAACAGAGGCTAAAGCGCCACTGTTGTCACTGACCTTATAATAAGGGAAATATGGGGGATGTCACCAAACCCATCACTGAAGTCTAAACCCTGTGCTTTGATTTCAATGTATCCCTGAGAAGTTTATGTGTCAGACTCTCCCCAAATTTGTAAATGAACAGTAGTTGGAGGTGAGGCCTTTGGAAAGTGATTACAGGTGGGCCACCATAATGACATCAGTGGCTTGTAAAAAGCAAGGACACCTAAGATAGTATGCTTGTTCTGTCTCCTACACAATGCCCTCTACTGTAGTGACAATTCTGGAAACTTGGTTTCTTTAAAAAACACAGAAATATTCTAAGAATATGTCTTCATCTTAGTCCCAGGTGTGGAATATGGGGCTGCTTCAGATGTCCACAGCAGCAATGGTGTGATTTTGCCAGCTGCAGATAGTTTCTTCGACTGTGTGACACTTGGAATTCTGGGGAGTTTCTAGAGGGTGTATACATGCTAGGGCCCCCAAGAGGTGGGATGGGTTGCTGGTAAGTTGTTACTGGTTGATATTGGCTGTTATTGGTCGCAGTTTGTTAAGTAGTAGTGTGTGGAGAAGCAACAACAAGAAGAAATCAGACATCCTGATAGCAGAGATCAAACTTGCCCCAAGGAACTTGATAGCTCTAATCAACATCTCTAATAATAATGTCACCCCCTTTCAACCCTTGACTGTATTCAGGGATCACTTTCCTTTCCTCTCTATCCTTTTCTGTCTCTTACCTAGTATTAGGGAGTTGGAAGAGTAGAAGAAAAGAGGTGGAGAAGGGTGAAAGACAGAAGAACCCACAACGTAGCAAAGACCAGTTACACTCTACCATGGTGTAACACAGGATAAAGCCCCCTCCAGATGCCGAGCAGATGCCACACCATGCTCTTCCCTTCCCTACCACCCAGAACCATAAAACAAGTGGAATTCTATGTTTATAAGTCTCCCAGCCTGGGGTACTTTGTTATAGTAACTCCTTAAAAAGTATCAGTCAAAATGAGCAGCCTGGTGGCTATTTGGTGTCTTAATAAGGGTTTTACTGCTGTGAACAGACACCATGACCAAGGCAACTCTCATAAGGACAACATTTAATTGGAGCTGGCCTTACAGTTCAGAGGTTCAATCCATTATCATCAATGTGGGAGCACGTCACAGGAGGAGTTAAGAGTTTGAAATCTTGTTTGGAAGGCAAACAGAAGTCTGGCTTCCAGGCAGCTACGACAAGGGTCTTAAAGCCATACCCCACAGTGACACACTTCCTCCATCAAGGCCACACTACTCCAATAAGGCCACACCTCCTAACAGTGCCACTCCCTGGGCCAAGCATATTCAAACCACCATATAGGATTTCTCATGTGGCTATTGTTCCTCTAGGTCAGGCAAGAGAGACCAGGGGGTATGTATGAGTTACTTTTCTCATTACTGTGACCAAATAGCTGACAAGAAGCAACTTAAAGGAAGAAAGGTTCCTTTGGGCTCACTGTCTAAGGGTACGGCTCATCATGGTGGGGAAGGCACAGTGGCAGGAGCATGAGACAACTGGTGGCACTCTGCATCAGGAAACAGAGTTGGAATGCTGCTGTTCAGCTCGCCGTCTACATTTCAGTCAGTGGAGAACCCACAAGAGGTTGGTCTCCTAGGTGATTCTAGATCTGTCAGTGTTAACCATCCTAGGGAGAGAAGACAGGAAGTCCCTACTGAGAAACCTCCTCATAAAGAGCTCCACCCCCAACACTCTCTACATTCACTGGTCATCAAATGAGTGTCCATGAGTGTGCTGTACACATACCATAGGCATTTGAGCACAATTGGATTAACAATCTAATGTACTGAGCCTGCCCAAAAGGCACTCTGTGGGAGAGGATCCCCAACACCCTAGTGTAAGCTCCTGAGACCAGACATCACTGTGCTCAGCTGAAGGGCCTGAAATGCAAGATGATTAGGAGGACTTAGCAGAGGGCAAAAGGGGGGCTTGGAAAGCGCCATGGCAACGGTGGGCACATCTTTTGTGCAGCTCTCCTCTTTGTCCCTGTCAATGAATAGTGAAGGCATTACATAAGGGAGAATGTACTTCATGAGGGGGCTAAGCCAGCCCTGCTGGACAGCCAGGGACTGAGATGACCTGTGAGATTCCTCCTCTTACTGTTCACTACCGGGAAAGAAGGATGCAAGGAGCCTGGAGCCAAGGTCAACATGAGTCAAACATGGGGAAACCCAGCCTAACCAAGGTCCCCAACCCAGATGCAGTCCCTCCATGGTCCTGCTGGAGAGCAAGACTTGATACCAACAGCCTCCCCTTACCCAGATCATGCCGATGTCTACATGCCCCAACAAATGCACACATCCTCCCTCTCAGAAGTAATGAAAAAGACAGACCCCCATCTCCTCCCTCATTTACATAAATTCCCCAAGAAAACTCAAGACTTACCAAGGGCTAATGAGGAGTGAAAATGGGAGCCCCGCTTGTCAGAACCTATTTCTTTCTAAGATGCTGAATTATCAACTCAATCTGAAGTGGGCGCCTCTGGCACTGCATAATTCATGCAGATAGGGTTTGGTGAGCCTCTCTGCAGGCTTTAGCCCCTGGAGCCAAGAGGCTTGTGGGCCAGCTGCCTAGGGCCCAAATGGAGGTTGTCACCTTCCAGGGACCTTGTGAGTTAATTCAGTAGCATGGACTTGCAGAGTCCCCAAGGCACTGGAAAAAAGGGTAAGTCTCACAGTGCCATTCCTGGTGGGGATCACTTGTCCCTTGGCATCCTTTCAGCATCTATCTCTGTCACTGGGAAAGAAAAGTCTTCAAAAAAAAAAAAAAAAGAACTCTGATAGCTACAGGACACATCTCTAAGTCATTTCCCTCAGTTTTACACAGATTTCTAATTGAGTTCTAGCACATTCTAGATGGCAGCCTCTGTCCATTCCTTCACATCTAACTCAGCGGGCACATATCAAACACACACCACACACACACACACACACACACACACACACACGTATACAGTTACATGGGAAAAATCAAAAGAAGTACAGTCTCAAACTTCCAATGAGAAAGTCAAAGTCACAGAGAAAAACAACTTGTGCTGGTTATTTTTGTCACTATGACACATTCTAGGGTCTGCTGGGAAGAGGGAACCTCAGATGAGAAAATGCCTCTATCAGATTGGTCTGTAAGCAAGTCTGTGGGGCATTGTCTTGATTAATGATTGATATGGGAAGGCCCAGCCCACTGTGTGTGGTATCACTCCTGGACAGGTGGGCCCTCATTGTCAAAGAAAGGAGACTGAGCAAGCCATGAGGAGCAAGCCAGTAAGCAGCATTCTTCCATGAACTCTGTTTCAGTTCCTGCCTCTGGGTTCCTGCCTTGAGTTCCTGCTTTGATTTTCCTGAATGATAGCCTATGACAGGGCATTAAGTCAGATACGCCATTTCCTTCCCAAGTTGTTTTTGGTCATGGCATTTAGCACAGCAACAGGAAGCAACTAGAATGCAGCTTTTTCGCACCATTGTGTACACTGCTTTCCATGTTCACCTACAAGAAGCAGACAGACAGCACCATGGAACACCCCCAGGATGCTACTCCAAAGCCAAGAACCTGAAGGAAACATCTAGAGAAGTGGCCTATGTACCCATATTGAAGACTGCTCATACCACTGATGGGTAGTCTTATGTCAACTTGACACAGGCTAGAGTCATTCAAGATGAGGTAGCTCAATTGAGAAAATGTCTCCTTAAGATCCAGCTGTAGGGCATTTTCTTAATTAGTGATTGATACTGGACGGGCTCAGCTCATTGCAGGTGGTTCCATCCTTGGGCCGGTGGTCCTGAGCTCTATAAGAAAGAGGACTGATCAAGCCATGTGGAGTAAGCCATAGAGCAGCACCCCCTTCATAGCCTCTGTATCAGCTCCTGCCTCCAGGTTTATTTTCCATTTGAGTTCCTGTCCTGACTTCCTCTGGTGATAAACTGTGATGTGGAAGCATAAGCCAAACAAAACCTTTCCTCCCCAAGTTGTTTTGGTCATGGCAATAATTTTTGTCACAGCAATAATTACCCTGACTAAGACAGCTTTTATTTACAAGAGAAAACAGAGGCTCATAAGTTTGCGCCACACAACAAGCAAAATCTCCAAGACCCTGCACAGCAGTTTCTTCTCCAAACCTGGAGCCTGGCTAAAGTCTAGCTCATGCAGCTGGGGTTCAGCTGCCCCAGACTGTACTCCATGTGTCTTGATAGGTGCGTTTTCGTCCTTGGTCTTTATTCTGAAACCCCTGTGCAGGCTCAGCAGCTACTTAGAGAGACTTCTAAGCCACATATCAAATGATACAGGATAGATTCAAAAGGCATACCGGAAGTTTCTGTTCACATCCTGCTGGCTAATGTTCCATTGGCCAAAGCAAGGATACCTGCAGTTCCCTTGTCCTCTGCAATGCCAAGGATGGCTAACTGTATTCCAGGATGGAGAAAAGATCCAGCCATGATACCTCCATCTGCCAGCTGAAAACAGTTCCAATATGGCCGAGTCGTGTAGCAATTTCCTCTAAAATGAAACATTCCCTTCCTGGAAGGAAGAAAGAGACTCATTAAGACTCAGGAAGTAAATGAAACATAGAAGATGCCAGAAGCTCCTAAAATGGAAAGCCCTTCCTCAAGGTTACATAAGAGGTTAAAACAGTTGCTAGGCAATAAAAATGACCTCCAATGGAGCTGCCTGCAAGGTGTGCAGTTGTGCTCCAGGGATCTTTCATGGGTCCTCACCCATGCCAGGGTGAGCCTGCTGATGATGCAGCTGCCTTAAAGTCACCTATGTTCCTGTAAGTAACCTCTTCACCCATAGTTCTGGAAGTCTGGTCTGCTGAGCCAGACCTGGTGTAGTTGTTACTTTGGTCTGTCTTCAGTGTCCTATCTGGGGTGAATAGACGTTTGTTCAATCTGCCCAGGAAAATCACATAACATAGAGTGAGGAAATGACCCCAGACATCCATCATCATTCTGCTGACCCAGTGCACAAGGATCTCTCTGGGTCTTGGTTTACTTATCCATACAAACATTGGGCACCAGATCTTTGCATGTATGAGCCATGCTCTGGAGACAGCTTGGTCAGTTTAGTGCTGACTTTCCAAGTATGAGGACCTGCCCTATTTTCCAGGCTTTCCATGGGCAAGAAAAGAATAGCTGAGGAGATCCAACTCTCTATTCAGGAGGGTGCGTCTTCCAGGCTCCATTTGTAAATTCTACTGGATTTTGACTCTGTCAGAGACAGACAATCTCAGAGATGAAAGAGTGGAACTTCTCATAGCCTTTGAAGGATGGGCTCTCTCTGCAATTTCACACACACATGGATCCTGAATATATTCTGTGTGAATGAGAAATGTCAATGTCTCCATCAAGACTGTCAAGATTTGGTCTTGTTGACATTCCACATTGAGTGGATGAGATCTCTCTTTCTCTCTCTCTCTCATATACACATACACACATACACATGCATGCACACCACACACATGTGCATACAAAAGTCCCAGGTTCTTCAGTGGCTAAGCACACACTGACATTGCTGGGCAGTGCATTTAACCATAGAGGACACATCTTAGCAGTCTTTGATGGTCTGTCACCACTTGTCACAGATGCTTAGTTCCCTTACTCACATCCTCTGATTGGCACGCGTTGACACTTCATTTTCAGATCAGAATAACAGCACAAGGCAAATGTATAAATAGGAATGGCGGTGGACACATAGAAAGCACATGCTTGCTTGGAATGTTCACAGCAGAAACTGTTCACATGCTCTTCCCAGTTTAAGGTGAGGGCACATGCCCCATTCTGATGCACAACAAATAGCTAAGAGAACATATTTTTTGTGGGATCCCTGCCTGGGCTCAGGTGACATGAGGATCCCTAAGGAAATCTATGCCAGCCACATGGTATGTCCTCTGGCTTCTGGAAGCACGTGGTAAGCACTACCATCGTCACCAATATTATTCTGCCCCAGTTCCAGGCACTCCGAGAGACCAGCCCCCAGCCCAGCTTCCCTCCACTTCTTACACATTCTGGGAAGCAGATACTCACACGTCCCTAAGGAGCCCATTTTAGTACTGAGCGCCCATCACTGCGATCTGATTTTAGGCATTGCTGTGTAAACACACGACCCTTTAATTCCATTTCAATTCAATTATGCAAATCTAATCACACATTCCGCTTCAAACCATTTTTCTTTCCTCTCAAAATCTGTCTACCAATGGCCAACAGAACCTACTACCAATCCAGGAACTCAAAGTGAGCATAATCCTAGCATCTTAATTAAAACTGGGAAATGCGATTGCTTCCTTCCTGAAGCAGCAAGTGCTGGACAAACGCATTGACAACCCCAAAACTTCAGGTGTCAGGGCTAGAGGCGGGACCCAGGACACTCTTCCAGCCACATTCACACTCTGTTCCTGAGGTCTTAAGTGTCCAGGAAGTACCTTAGGGCCTCTCTACATAGGGGAGCACTTGGGGTCCATGTTAACAGGCAGGAAGACAGGGATCCAGGCTCTATTTATCTGTCAACACCCCCATTTACCTGTTCCACAGACTAGGGCTCCTTGACTTGAGAGAAATGGTATATGTGTGTGTGCACATAAATATGTACACATGTGTGTTGTGTGTGTTTGAGTATGCATGTACACACAAATAAAGTGGTCAGATATTGAACCTTGTTCTAGAATGCCTGTTCTAGAGGAGCCAAGGATAAAAAGGAATAAACACTGTCCTCTGCAGCTGGGGAAGCCAGAGCCAGGAGTGAAATCCAAATGCTGCCTAGTCAAAGGAGAGCTGGAATACTGGAGCCTCAGAAGGTAACAGAGACATGACCATGATAGGGCACTTCTTCCCCATGGCTCCTCTCTTGTCAAGGGACAAGGAATGGAAGGTGCTAAGGACAGGGTCTCTCATGCAGCCAAGCTTCTCGGTCTGCTCTCCCTTCAGGGAGGACTGGAGGCAGGGCAGCAGGACTGTTGAGGTGAGCCTGCAAAGTCTTAATACGACCTGTCTTAGCTTATTAACTGGAGATGGATAATATCTGACAAATGACAGGAGATAAATTGTTAAGCAATATGCAAATATGCCTGCAGCAGAAATGGAAAATTACTATACAGTAAAAAGCTTTTACGGCTGCAAGAAAATTCAGAGGTAATTTGTCTCTGCGTCTCCTCAAATTCCAATCTCGCTGTTAGCTGTGGCAGAGTGCTACATCCGTTACCACTCCAATTAGATCACCATAAAGGGGTTCCTGCACAGGCTGCTGCTTGGATGGGCAGGCTGAGAGAAGATATTTACAAAGTCAGGGTCAGGCTCAGCCACAGCAGCCCCGGGCTCTATGGTCTCCTTGGACAGTCACTTAGACAAGAGCTCACATCAGATACCAGGAGAGTCTCTGCTGAACGCAGGCCTTGTGATCTGCTTCCTAGCCCTGCAGCAGGACTGGCTGGACCATTCCCCATCAGACATTTCTGTAAAACATTAAACAGGCTGTGCAAATGACCACAGTCTGTCCTGGCCACATGGGGGAGGGATAGAAGAGGAAGTGGCTGGGGAAGTTTCCAGAAGTGGGACAGCTTACAAAGGGAGATCTCACAGTTCCTAATGAATACACAGACTGAGCGATATAAGTCGCAGATGAACTAGAACCCTGCAGGGTCCTGAGCAGAAGGGTGGGGACGTTCAGGAGTCCTGCAAGGTCACTCACCGAAGGACATAGTAGACTTCCCAAGAACTGAGTCCCTGGGGAGGTGGAAGAAATCGCCCATCCAAACAAGAGGCACTGGCTGCTCCAGAACATGGGGTCACACTGGTGGCAAGACTTGCTCTGCTCATTCCAGCCTCTCTGTCTTACGCTGCAGGGACTACATTTCTGCAGGGAAATAGCTGTATTCCGTATATGCGTCTACATGGCCACCGCTTACATGGGATTCGAGACAGCTGTCCTATGACGGGTGCAGCGATGGAGCAGCAGGGAAAGTATAGGTCCATGACCAGGTGGGGCCATAGTGCCTCAGCAAGAATAAGCTGCCCGAAGAATGCAGGGAGGCTTGGGCTAGACATCAGCTGAGTTCAGCCTGTGGGCTTAAACAGAGGGAAGTAGGAAGTCTTCTCCCACCACCGCCCCTGCCCCATAGTTCCCTTGTGCCAAGTTTTACATTTGATTTTTTGTTTTGATGGTTTTTTTATTTTTTTATTTTTTTATTTTTTTGTTGTTGTTAATAATAAGAAACTGCGGTGGTGGCACATACCTTTGATCCCAGCACTCCAGAGGTAGAGGCAAGCAGATCTCTGCAGGTTTGAGGCCAGCCTGGTCTACAGAGTGGGTTCCAGGTCAGCCAGGGTTACACAGAGGAACCCTGTCTAAAAACAAAACCAAAAGAAGGAGGAGGAAGAGGAGGAGGAGGAGGAGGAGAGGAGGAAAGGAAGGAAGGAAGAAGGAAGGAAGGAAGGAAGGAAGGAAGGAAGGAAGGAAGGGAAAGAAGGAAGGAAGGAAGAAAGGAAGGGAGGGAAAAAAGGGAGGGAAAGAGGGAGGGAAGAAGGGAAGAAGGGAAGGAGGAGGGAGGGAAGGAGGGAGGGAAGGAGGAAAGGATGGAGGGAAGCAGTGCCTGTGCATAGTAAGGAATCAGTTAACAGAGCAAATAGACAAATTACAGAATAGAAGGAAAAATCTTCACCAGCTCGTAATCAGTGGATTAACATCAACAGTATATGAAGAACTCAGAAAATGAAACACCAAAAGAACAAGTCATTCAATTTTTTAAAATGGCAAATTAACTGAACCGACACTTTCCAAAAGTAATGCAAATGGTCAGTAAATCCTCAAAACGCTATGTTCAATAACTTTAGAGCTGTAAGGAAATTCAGCTCAACACTCTATTGGTAGGCTCAAGGCAAGTCACTGAGATGTTCAAGAATTGATTTAAAAAATTCAAAACTTCCATTAAGAAAAAGTCAAGGAAATATTTTTTTAATTGTCATAAAGCTGGGTAGGTAGGGAAGGAGTATGGATGCATGAGAAATTGGGGAGTAAATATGATCAAAACACATTGTATAAGCTTCTCAAAGGACTTCTGATAAAAAATGTAAATCATAAAATGTCGGACCCCGAAGGCTGCCATGCCCTGGCTGAGACTTTCTGTGAGCTGCTGTCTGCGAAGTACTTTCCGCAGCTCTTGTGAGAAACTGAGCATTCTGTGGGAGAACATCTTGTTGTAGGCGTGGTGCCCTGCACAGGGACTTGCCACTTGATGGCCTGTTGCCCCCCAGTTGAGTTCCTGTTTGTATTTTTCCTTCCGTAGTGGTATGTATATATTGAACCTGCTCAGTGAAAGCTTCAGCATTCTCTCTTGAAGAATGACCCGGCTCTGTGTCTAGTATTAATAATCCCCCAGGCCTCCGCCCGAGCTCGGTACCATGGCGGCATGGGCGCCGTCAATAAGATATATGTAGATCTGTTTATTCTTTGAGAATTTCATACACAATATATTTTGATCCTCTTACCCTCTTCTTCCAGTCTCTTCTGGATTCCCATCTCTTTCATCAAACTCTCTCTCTCTCTCTCTGTCTCCCAAATTCATGATTTCTTTTTGATTTACAAGCCATTAAGTTTAATTACTGTTGCCTATAGGTACATGAGTATATGACCACATACTAGAGTATGGTCAACCTACTGGGGCTACACTGAGAAACTGACTGTTCTTCCCCTACCAGCCATCAGCTGTCAATATCCCCTCAGTTAGTAGAGGGAGCTTGTGGCCCCTCCCTCATCAATGTTGGAATGCTGATTGGCTTGATATTATACAGGTCTTATGCTGACAACCATAGCTGCTGTGGGTTCATGAGTACAATGGACCTGTCTTGTCTAGAAGATACACTTTTGCCCAGTCCTCCTCAAACCTATGGCTCTTACAATCTTTCTGTGATGCTGCATGAGGCTGTATATGAGAGTGTGATATAGGTGTTCTGTTCATGGCTGAGCAGTCCACAGACACTTGCTCTCTGCACTTTGACTAGTTTTGTTAATCTGTCTTCTTCACTTCTCTGCTGGGATTAAGAGCTTCATTCCTCCATATGTATAAAGATATATATTTAGAAGGCTGTTTGAGACTGTGTCCATATAATAAAATATTAGTAATAGGTTTTCCCTTAGTGACCTTCTAATTCCTAGTGTGGAATGGGGCTCAAATCCAATCATAAAGCAGCTGGTTACAGTCATAATGTTTGTATCATGAGTGTACCCAGTGGCCTATCTTGCCGGGCCACTTGTTATTGTAGCTTGTAGAGATTTGAATATTCCACTTCAGATTTTATTCTGATTCCACATTCAATTGTCTGAATTGCAACTGATGTTGAAAATAAATCTCTCATTTGAGAAAAAAAAAATGTACTGAGATTTCACTTCATCCCTGTCAGAATGGCTATCATGCTTATAATTACTTGGGGAAACAAATGTGTGGTATTATTATAATCAATACTGGAAAGTTGATTGGTAATATTTCATTTACTAAGTATGGCTACCAAAAGGATTTCCCGGTTGGTTAAGCATATCAGAGAAAAGAAAAACACTAGCATTGAGGTACTAGAATTACCAGTTTTCTAAAGAATAAAATAAAATAGACTACACCTTGAAGAGTGAACAATCTGAAGACAATATCCTGAAGGTCTTCAGACACCATGTATTGTGTTGGTCTGCTTTTGTTGCTGTAACAAAACGCCTGAGGTTGGACCCTTTGTAAAGAGGAGAGGTTTACTTTGCTTATAGTTTGGAGGCTGACAGTCTAAGATATCGTGGCTTCAACTGTTTGCTTATGGCTAGGGCTTAATGATGGACGAGGGTAAGCAATGGAAGTACATGCTAAAGACATTATGCAATAAAATAGGAAGACAGAGTGGTAGGCAAGGACCAGCCCACTCCCCTTTTTTCAACATCAACTGGTTCTGACAGGAACTAACCAGGGTCCCAAAGAACTACACAACACAATGGACCAAGCACTCAGCATGTAAGCCTTTGGGAGAGGGAACATACAAAATGCATACAGATCATAACATTGCCAACCATTGTGTGGAGAAATTGCCTAAATGTTACTTCCCAGAACGTTTTATTGTTATGTCCAGGCTTCCCTGTGAGCATTATAGAACACACACTGAGACACTCATGAGCCTGTATTGCTGGCCATTGCCTTTGGCATGACAGGAAGCAAGATAGTTTAATCTTACTCTTCTCCCGTGGTCTGACAGAGCCTTTAAATTTGGAAACAATATGCTCTCTGGGGAAAGAGGGGGTGATGGAGGAGGAGTTAGGGGATGTATTTTAAAGCAGAAAGAATAGTTCCCAATGAATGGTGATTTCTATGATTCTCTGGAAGCCATTATGACTATACAGGGCTCTTGTGAGGTCACAATCAACCATGCAGCAGGTATGCAGGAACTGGGAGTGTCCCAGAAGGGTGTGGGGAGGAACTCTCTTATTTTACATCAGCAGGTCATGATCATAACACCACAGTTTTAGCAGGAAGTAACCATCTGGGATAGTTGCCATGGGAGAAGAGTTTCCCTCTTCTGTAAGGAGTGTGTCAGGAACTGAATTAGCATCCAGCTCAATAACAGACTGGCAGCTTCTTGACTCCCCGCCTTTTTGCTGCCACTCTCCTGTGCTCTGACCCCACGTTAAGGCAGGATTTGTTCAAACTCTATGGATGATTTTATGCCTCAGGTCCTCCAATGCAAGCTCCCCCTTGCTGGTATCCTGCCCATTAGGGAAGCGGCTTGCTAGCATGGATGCACAAGGCTCACAAAATCCCCTGGAGCCCGGGAGCGGCAGCTGACATTTCAAAAGGTCAATCAATCACTCCATTTCATGAAATGTAATCATCTCCCAGGACCTAATGTAACAATAAAACCAAATAGAGCCAAACAATTAGGACAAAGCAATGATGCCCACACCAGGAAAGACTCGGAAAACAGTTCATACAGTTTGGTACACACACAAGACCCTGGAGCCCAGAGCTCAAGCTTTGGATCCCACCTCTGCCCTTGGCTCTGAGAATCTTCTTTCCTCAGAGATAAAATGAGCTGCCTTCTGGATGCTGCGTTCTGAAGACTGAATAGAAGTCCCTTCCTAGTGGGCATTGTAGGAAGCAGAAGGAATTCTGTGACTATCTTTTCTAAAGATGGAACTCAAGGAGGAGCCCCTGAACCTCATCTCACATGCTGTGAAGAGCTAGGGATCCCTGTCTGTCTGGGATAGGAAAGTATAGGTAAACCATCCTAGGAGAGGCTCAGAGTCAGCAGGCCATCTCCTTGGTCTAGGGAATATTCTTTCTACCTTCTTGTGTCTTCTAGGACTTTCTGTACCACAGTCTATTACACAATGGAACTGGTATACTCCTCTGATGTGGGGTATCACCCTGATAAGGATCCACTAGAGACAGGGCAAAATAAAAGAGTTGGTCTTGGTTTCCATGGGAAAGGGAAGCTGGTGATGTTTCTAGAATATCTATTCCATGAGAATAAGAACATTGATGTTCATATTCACCACTACATCCCCCCAGGCAATCACTAGCCCACAGGAGATGCTCAGTAAATATTGCCCATCATTATTGATCACAATATCAATATATCACCAGATGCCCAGAGTGTTAAAAGGGATTCAGTTTATAATGATTTTAGACACATGTTAGATACATGGCTAAGCTGAAAGTGAGGATAGCTGTTCCAAGTGAACAGGAGGGATATCTGTCTAGGGTGACAGAGCACCCGTGTCAAACTCATTCTGACCACGTTCAGAGTTGCTGGGAAGACAGGAGGAAATGGTGAGTTTCTATGAAGATTGCATCAAACACCTCGCCCATGAGAGAGCCCATCTAGTCGCTGGGATTAGCTGGCCTTGAGACAGCAGCTGGCAGCTTTATCAGAACAGTTACTACTGTCTCTTCGGTATGCACAAATTCTGTGTTTGACTTCTACTTGAGATATGAGCTCCATGACTCCTGGCTCTGCTTTATCTAGAAACACAGGCTTCAGTATATTTCCCCATCGCGGTACCAGAAAGACCATTCTCAAAGGTGTTTATGTTCCCTAATAAGATACAGTGAGGATTGGAGCGATGGCTCAGTCAGTGAAGTGCCAAACAAGCACAAGGACCTGAGTTTGAACCCTAGACCCCACGGAAAAAAATAGAATATAGTGACACACCATCATAACCCTGAAGCTGGGGAAGCAGAGACAGGTGGACGCCCTGGGGTTTGTTGACCAGCCAGCCTAAGGGAATCAGTGATCTGTGAGCAGAAACTGAGAGAACCTATCTCAAAACACAAAGGAGAGAAACAGAGAGACATACAAGGTTGAGCTCCAGTCCACAAGCACACACACACACACACACACACACACAGCACAGATACCACCATCAGCCCTCTAAGCGTTGCACTCAGACCACTCTATAGCATCTCAGAGCAGCCTTGAAGCTCATGTGTCCACATTCTTGATATAGTAGATGCCTGGTCACGCCATCTTTCCATCCTGCTCCACACTCACTGTCCAGATGCCTGAAGAAGTGGCATCTCCATCTATAGCCACCTAAAGGGCCAGAGACCCCACTGTGATCAGGTTCTGGCTGATCTACTGGATATACACCCCACCCAGTAAGCTCTAAAGGAGCCATCTGAGAGTACAGCAATCATTTTTATGAGGGCCATCAATTTTATTTTTATTGGCTTGAAGATGAAGAGACTTTGACAGGTCTCTGTAAATTTGCAGGTACCCAAAGTGCTCTCCCTGGGGCATGCTCAGCAAAGGGGGCCAGAAAGACCAGAGGTTAGGGAGAAATTCCTGAAGAGCCTGGACAGCCCCTTTCTTGCTGGCATGATGGGGCTAGGAGGTGAGGGCCACAGCCTACCACACAGGAGATGTGGTCTTTGCACATCAGCCCCCATGGATGTCTAGTCCTTGGTAAGAGAGCTGGAGTCTCCAACATGCTCATTCAGACAGCCAATATTATTCACCAATTTGATAGGATCTAGAATCAAAACTCTGGATATGTCCATGAGGGAGATTCTAGATTAGGTTAATGGAGAAGACCTACTGTAACTGCAAGTAGTACCATTCCGTGGGTATGGATCCTGGGATGAACAAAAAGAGGAAGGCAAGATGAGCAACAGCCATTAGCCCTCCCCACTTCCTGACTGTGGCTACAATGTAACCAGCTGCCTAGTGCTCCTGCTGCTGAGCCTTCCCTGGCACAAAGGACTGTACACCCTTGAACTGTGAGCCACACAAACCCTCCTTCTTTAAGTTGCTTTTGTCAGGATCTTGTTACAGCCACAGAAAGGAACTAAGAACTCACCATCACACTTGCTTTCATGAGACCAAACTGTCCTTCCTGGGGACTTGCAGCTGGAAGACCATATCTTGCCTCTGTCAGGCTCAGCCTTCCCTAGCTGGATCTGAAGCGCTCATATGCAGTAAAAGTGTCGTTACCAGCCTGTTGGGAAATGATTGAACTCCTTGCGGGTGAGCCTGATGGAAAGAGGTTGGCTCCTTCTGTCTGTCTGTTTCCCAGCTGTCGTGTAATGAGTGGCTTTGCTCTAACCCATGCTATCTGCCTCCACCTACCATCCGCCATGGTGAGCTGCCACCATATGCTATCGGCCATGATGATCTGCCTCATCGTGAGACCAAAATGAACAGGGCTGACCAACTAACTACTGAATGAAACCTCTTGAAACTGGGTCAAGAGCTGTCCAGTTTCAAGCTGATCTTTCTTGGAGGTTTTCTTTCTCAGAGCAACAGCACACTGGCTAAGACTGATGCCAAATGCCCCACTTCCCAGAGCCACCCCGGTCCCTACCAACTGTTCATATCTATTAACTGTGTCATTCAAGCATCCCAGTTGGGATGAAAACCTCAATGGGTCCTGTTCTAGTTTGCTTTCTAGTGCTATAGTAGACACCATGACCAAAATCAAGTTGGGGAAGAGAGGACTTATTTGACTCACAGTCTACATCACAGCCCACCACTGAGAGAAGTCAACGCAGGATCCCAGGCACAATCTAGATTGAAGTCATGGTGGAACACCGTTGACTGGCTTGCTCCTCATGTCTCATTTAACTTGTATTTTTATGTAACCCAAGACCACCTGACCAGAGTGAGACTACAGGGGGTCAGGCCTCCTCCATCAATCATAAATCAAGAAAATGTCCCCACAGACTTAACCTACAAGCCATCTGAGAGTGTCATTTTCTCAGATGAGATTCCTTCTTCCCAGATTATTTCAGCTTTTATCAACTTCACACACACACACACACACACACACACACACACACACATACACAGAGCAAAACAATAAAACAAGCACCTTCTCACACTTTCTCCCTGGATCTGGACTGAAGGTAGCTGCCCCCTGTCTCAGGAACTTGTGCACTGCTTCATGGAACACAAATGCCCTCCCTGGATTTGAGTGTGCTCGGGGAATGAACACAGCCCTTGCCTTCTGCTCTTCTCTTTGCATCTCTCAGCCCCATGTGGCCATGTGAGGTGCCCAGTGGTGGTTAAAAAAATATAGCCAATGAGACTGGAGAATTGGCTCAGTGGTTAAGAGCACATGCTGCTTTTCCAGGGGACCCAAGTTCCCAATACCCACATGAGGCAAGTGACAATTGGCTGTAATTCTAGCTGCAGAAGAGCCGGTAGACCTGACTGGTCTTCACAGGCACCTGTACTCATGTCCACAGAGTCACGTATAAATATGTCTTTTCTAAAAAGCATAGTCAAGCCTAGAAATAACATCCAATTGACAGTGTGTGTGCCTAGCACACACATAAGGCCCTGGGTTTTAGACCCAACATGGCATCAATCAGGTAAGTGATGCACTTCTGCAATCCCAGAACTCAGGAGATAGGGGGAGGAGGACTCAGAGTTCAAGGTTATCCACAGCTCTATAGCAAGTTCAAGGCTAACTTGGACAACTTGAGAGCATCCAGTGTCAGATGTTGGCATCTGGCTGCAGAGCCTGGCTATTATGGTATAGATTTGGGGAAACGGCAAACTGAGTGGTCTTCTGAAGGCCAGCTTTCACATCTGTGGCCTGGAAAACAGCAAAGAGGCTCAGGCAGTCTCAACAGATGTGGAGTGAAGTGTCTTACCCCATCAGGACACCATCACCTCCCCTTTGTCCAGCACTGAAATACTTTTGGGAAAGCCCTTGGCTTCAAGCCATATTCATAAGGCCCACATCTCTTCTGAGATGCTCAATTTTTGGCTTGGGCTGTGAGTCAGGTCAGGATCCCTGGAGTTCTCTCACTCAAAACCCTCAGGTACCAAACCCTCAGCTATACAGCCTCTCTTGGGTCACTGCTAGAAAAGCAGAGGCCTGCATTTCTGGAAGGCTGCACTTCCAGAGGAAGGAGGGCAACGCTTGTGATGAGTTTTACCTTGAAAGCATCCGGAGTTTTCTGACCAGACATTATTATGATTTAAATGTAAGCTCCCCCCACCACACACACACACACACACACACACACACACACACACACTACCCAGCCTCCTATGTGAACACTGGTCCCAGTTGTGCTATTGGAGGAGATGTTAGAGCCTTGAAGAAGCGAGTCTTGAGGTTTATAGCCTGGCCCTGCTTTCTGTTCACAAAGATCTGAGGATCTGAGGAGTCCCAATCACACTCTTCCTGCCACTGTGGAACGACAAAACCACCTAACACCACAGAACCACCTCCCACCATCCCTCCCCTCAAACTAGGAGCCAAAACAAACCCCTCTTCCCCTGAGATGCCTCCTGCCAGGTGTTTGGTCTGTGGTGGTTGGGTAGATTGAGTGATTCTTAGTTTTCCGTGTGCTTCAGAGGCTATGTGTAAATTCAGCCCTCACACAAACACAGTGGGAACCCCTGATTCAGCACTAATAGGAAATCCAGAGGGGACTGAAGGAGAGCCAAGCAGACCTGTATGTGTGTCCCAGGAGTAGTGAACACAGCAGCCTGGCTCAGCATCTATCCTGAGGGGAGATGGTCTGAACCAGCTAGGAGTCAGCTCTCTCTCTCTCAGGGAGGGGTTACCTTACACCCTGCGTGTAGAAGTATTCAGAGAAAGGGGAGTGTGTATTGTCTTACATAGCCAGGTTCTACTAGAGGCTGGCACAAAACACAACACTGAGAGATTAAAGAGAAGAAAATGATGGCCTGGGGAGATGGCTCAGTGGGTAAAACACTTGCCATACAATCATGAGGACCTGAGTTCAAACCCCGAGAGACCAAATAAAATCAGACTTAGTAGAATGTGTGTTCTCTCTTATGAGCCAAGATGAGAGCCAGAGAGTCAGAGAAAGGAGAGTTCCCAAGACGTTAGCCTGGACTAGTCATGAGTAAGAGGCCCTTTCTCAACCAGCTAGAAGGACAGGATCAAAATCCAATGTTGCCTTCTGATCTCTATACATAAGGTGTAACACACACACACACACACACACACACACACACACACTGTCCCCACCAGCAAAACTTGTATATCATAAAAACCCTTAGCTTCGTCTCACATTTGTTGACTAGTCTTCTATCAACTTGACACAAGCTAGACTCATCTAGAAAGAACGAAACCGAAACCTCGACTGAGAAAATACCTCCGTAAGAGCCAGTTGTAAGGCATTTTCTTAATTAGTGATTAATGGGGGTGGGGTAGTGATTGATGGGTGGGGCCATCCCTGGGCTGGGGGTCCTGAAGTCTATAAGAAAGCAGGCTGAGCAAGCCATGAGAAGCATCCCAGTAAGCAGCATCCCTCCGTGGCCTCTGCATCAGCTCCTGCCTCTGGGTTCCTGCCCTGCTTGGGTGCCTGTCCTGACTTTCTTCCATGATGAACAGTGACGTGGAAGCATAAGCCTGCTAAACTCTTTCCTCCCAGACTTGCTTTTGGTCATGGTGTTTCATCACAGCACTAGAAGCCGTAACTAGGACATCATGTTGGAAGCTTCACAACCATCCCCCATGCCCACCCACATCCCACAAGGAGAGAGAAATGGTGGAAGGAAAGGAGTGCTGGTGCTCACTGGGCTCAAGGCCTTGATTCTCCTGGCAACAGCAGCCTGGAGAGTGGGTGTCAATTGTCCAGATGGGAAGTCTGAGTATAGCTCAAGGAGGTTGCATAATTTACCTGAGCACTACAGTATACAATATCCAGAGCCAGGGCTTTGGACTTTTCTTCCAGCCCAGGCTTTCTCAGGAAACTAGCAAGGGGATGCATGCTAGTGAGAAAGGATGAGTGCTTCAATTCAGCGCAGGCAGTTAAAATACACCGAGGGCAACTCGGAGCTGTAACTCGGGTCGCAGCTCATGATTTATGCAGGCATTTCCCATTAGCATCAATGGATGTGGGTAGCATAATCTTGGGGTGCAGCTTCAGACAGGTTCCTTGTGATCTAAATGCACTAAAATAAATTTGGGATCATCCTGGTATTGATACAGCTCTGTGTTGCTTCATAAATGGCCTGATGGGGCTGCCTGCTGCAGCCTGTGTCTGTGGTGCTCTTGAGGAGATGGTGCTCCCAGACAGAAAGGCTAAGGGCCTAGACTAGGAGCCGGGACGCCAGGTTCAAATCCTGGCCAAGCCACTCGGCAGCACTTGACCTAACAAGCCTGAGGACATGTGAGTGACAGTGCTCTTGAGATGGGCATCAAATGCATAGCCCTTGATGGACCAGTTCCTGGATCCAAGGCAAGACTTATGATAGCCACTCTCAAGGGAATTATCCGGCTTGGTCACAAACAGAGTTGAGCCCAAAAGTCATTAGGTTCCTCTGGCCATCTTCCAGGTAGAATTTACTACCAAAGCCCAGCTGGCATAAAGACCTCAATTTGCTAAGGAAGCCACTCTGAAGCATACCCCCTGAGGTTGTACAGTGCCCAGATCAAGTGCAGGATGGCCAACTACCTGGCTTTGTCCCTGAATGATGACATGGGTGTCATGTGACTCTTACAGTGCCACTTGCCTCATGTTTTCCTTTCTTTGTTCACATGTCAGACAGAGCCACTGTGTAAGACCCTCTCATCCATACTCACAGGAAATCTAGATCAAATCCTGCTTCTGATGTCAAAATCTAACAAGTGCTTAAATATTTGAACAAGAAATCTACAGGGCTGTGGGTGTAGCTTGGTTGACAGAGTTCTTGTCTGGTTTGCACAAAGCCCTGGGATGGATAACCAGCTCTGTACAAAGACCAGGAGTGGTGACAAAGGTCTGTGGTGCCAGCACTCAGGAGGCAGGGGGATTTGAAACTGAAGGTCATCCTCTCAGCTGAAGAGAAAGTTCAAAGCTTGCTTGGGATATGTGAGATCTTGTTTCAAAAAAGAGGAGGGAGGAAAGGGAGGGAGGGAGGACAAGGAGGGAGAGAAGGAAAAGAAAGGCTAGGAGGAAAGGAAGGAGATAAGAAGGGAGAGAGGGAGGGAGAGAGGGAGGGAGGAGGAGGGAGGGAGGGAGGGGGAAGGAGGGAGTAAAGGAGAAAAGAAAAGGAAAAAGGATAGAAAGGAAGGATGGGAGAAAAGGAGAAAGGGAGGCAGGGATCTACAAAGAGATCCTCTTTACTTCAAGGACAAGAGACATTAATTACAGAGGCCTCAGTGAATCATCTCAAAGTTAACAGTAAAAAGAACCATTCATTATGTTTATCTTTAAAAAATTAAAGCTAAAAATTTATGAAGAGATGCTCATTTCAGCTTCATTTTAAAATTTATGTGATAATTACAACCTCACTAATTACCATAACCATGTACTAGATTGTGGGTTGGAAAAACCATTCCCCAACCCATAAGAAAGCAAACCCAAAGGTATGAAATAGCTAAGGACCTCCTCTTCTGGCCTTACTGACCTCTGGGTAGGTTCAAAACTCA
The DNA here is from genome assembly GCA_021653895.1 of Mastomys natalensis. Taxonomy (NCBI): domain Eukaryota; kingdom Metazoa; phylum Chordata; class Mammalia; order Rodentia; family Muridae; genus Mastomys; species Mastomys natalensis. The sequence continues at coordinate 227,568 of JAJTUV010000625.1, read as the reverse complement.
TCAATGCTACTTTGTGCCATAGACAAGGAGCCATAATGGGGATGCAGACAAATGTCAAAGGGGCACAAACCCCACAGATCTACAGGATCCCCAAGATGAAAGGATGTGTACAATGAATCAAGGAACCACAAACTTGGGGTGGCTATCAGGCAGCCTTACCTCCCCGCAAGGAAAGTCCTCTATTTCCATAGTAGCCCTGTTTGGGCCAATACAACCTCCAACTAACAAGCTTTCATCTGGCTGCATGAACCAACCAGCTGAGTCCTAGTGGGCAGTGACAGGGAATACTGCATCTTTGGTCTCTGCCTGAATGAGATCTGAAGACTTCAGAGAAGAAACAACCAAGCTAGAAAAGCTAAGAAAGATGTTCTCTCTCTCTCTCTCTCTCTCTCTCTCTCTCTCTCTCTCTCTCTCTCTCTCTTCCTCCCTCTCCCTCTCCTTCCCCCTACACCTCCCTCCCCCTCTCTCTTCCAAACTGAAGTCAGGGACAGAACTATGGCCAAGACATGTTGGCCTTTTGCTGGTTTGAAATCCCCTTTCTCCTTCCCAGGTCTCTGACTGATGGTGCTCTTTCAGAAAAACCCTTAAGAGGTGGAGCCTTGCTGGAGGAAGAAGGTCACAAGGTTTGGGTCCCACTTCTTGTCCACATTCTCCTTTTCTGCCTAGATATGAAATTAAGTGACCCGCTGCACACTCCTGCCACCACAGAGCCATCAGTTGCTATGCCTTCCCCTCCATAGTGGACTGGATTCTCTCAAACCATGAGCCAAAACAATCCTCCTTCCCTTAAGTTACTTCTGGTTGGGTGTTTGATAATGGTAACGAAAAAATAACTACTGTATCCTTCCCCATGGGCACGGCAACTCGCACAGTCCAGCCCCATCAGGTACTGGATGCCTTACCAGGTAGAATACCAGAGACACAGTAACAAGGCAGTGGCCAGGGACACTTGCTTCTCCTAGACTTTTACACACAGAAGAAGTAAGTCACTGTAGATAGCACCAGAGACCTAGCAAGACTCCAGGCTGGGACACATAGCGATAACATGGGCAGAGGCAACACCACAAAACCCTCCATCTAGGTTGGACACAGTGTGGACCCAACACCAGCCTAGATGCAAAGACCAGTAAAAACAATGTCAGTAACAACTGCAGTTCACCATGATCCCTCCTCTCTATTACACAAGACACCTATTGCTGACAGCATCCTTTCCACTTCCTGATGTCTCATTCAACTCTCTTCATGATTCTTTGATTCGGTGGTCCACTTTATCAATGGGAGAGCACAGGTGTGGCAAATAGCATAGCCCAGATTCTGAGCAGGCTGGCTCAGAAGCCCAGTCAGTCACCTCACTCAAATTTGAGAGAGCTTTCTATATTGTGTCTGGCCCAGAATAGCTGCTAAAAACTCACCGTTCCTAATTAGGCCGAGTCTACACTTCCCAGCAGCTTAACAACACAGAAAAACATGGCAAGCGAGCTGCACGCTGTAAAATTCTGCCAAGCCAATCAACCTCAGCTGTGAAGGCAGGAATCTAGTCAGGTCCTCAGTTTCCCCTCCAAGAGTGCCATGATTTGCTCCTGCTCTGTGTTCCACTGTGGCTGCATGACACACTTAGTAGCATCGGCTCCCCGTTTGGCCGTGTGTTACCCTGACACTCTCTCAATGACCAGCACATGGTCAGCAGACAGTAGATACCATTGCAGGGAAGACAGAGAGGATAGACAGCTTAGAGGCTGTGAGACATGGCAGGGACAAGAGCCCTATGCCAACCTGTAGCTCCATGCCCTTCAGGGGCTTGAACTGACCCATCTCCTTAAGGGTCTCTGCATGGATTCATAGCAGGGATGACCCCATGTCAGCTCCTTAAGCTTAGACTCTATTCAGTCAAACCCTCAAAATGGTTCTCAGTCATTTTAAATATGGAAATTTTATCCCAAACAGAATAAAGTGCTCTGGGAAAAAAACAAAAAAAACTACATTTTGCCTTTCAAATGAGCAAAGATTTTCAGAACTATGAAAGCAAACAAATTAGGGTAGAAGATTCCCAAATAATCACATAAACTCCAATTTCCTATGTTTTAACATAAACATCAAAATAATAAACTCAGGCATGTTTAGGGAGGGGAAAAATCTACAGCCTGACACTGTTGCTTCCTTTCGAAGCCGAAACCTAAATGACTAAATTGGCAGTTTATTAACAGGGAAATTATGCTAAGTAGCTTCGTGTTGATGTCAAGAATTTTATGCAGCGAGTTATGGCGCAATACCCTGAGTGCCTCATTTGCATTTTCTCATTTAGAGAGAACAATGGCTGCAAATGAGTGCGGCTTGCTCACACCACACACCCAAGAACTTTGGCACAGACAGGGAGAACAGCTCCAGAGCACATGATTACTGGTTCCCTTCATTATGCCCCAGCACGGACTCGGGAGGCTGGGGGTAGACGAATCTCTCTTCAGCAGGTACTCAGGGTAGTCTGGGGCCAGAGTTCTTCAACATTGCAGAGTACTTGCCCTCACAGCCCAGGACACCTCTACACGGTTTGCTTTTGTACAGTGAGAATTGGTAGATGTGAGAGACCAGTAAAGAAATATCTACCTTGGTTGACATCATGGAAGGTCACAGGACACTGGCCCCAACCACATGGCATTCTGAAATAATAAAAGAGGAAGGTCCTGGTGGAGCTTTTCCCTGTCTGTTGAGCTGAGCAGGTTTGCTTTCCTAACTCCACCTCTCCAGCTGCTTGCTTCCAGTCTCTCTTGTTTGTTCAGCTGATGTTCTCAGAAAATACAAACAGATTGGGCCCTTGCCATGTGCCCAGTCCTCAGATAAGCAGAGGATTCTACTCTTTATAAGATACCTGGTCTTGGGTATTTGTTAGGGTAAGAGTAAATGGATGAAGATGGCTCTAACCGTATATACAGTTAGTACAGGCCAAGGACGGCAGATGGATCACTTGAAGCAGAAGAAAGCATGGGGCTGACTCTTAATTTCTGGGCTGGGGAAAGAATTCTAAGGCACCTACATAGCAATATTAGAAATGGTGTGGGTATACACAAGCATCTTACAATGCTTAGTCTTGATTGTCACCTTAATTGCATTTGGAGTCACAAGGAAGACACTTCTGGGTACGTCTATGAGGGTTCTTCCATAGATATTTAAATGAAGAAGAATGAGTGCCACACCCACTCAGTGTGGGTGGCACTATCCCATAGGCTGGCATCCCAGACTAAACAAAAAAGAAATACAAAAGGAGAAAGTGACCTTGGCATCTGTACTTCATCCCTCTCTGCTTCCTAGTGGCCAAACACAACACAACCTCCTACTTCACTCTCCTGCTGCCGAGGTTCTCCCATGATGAAAGACAGCGAGTCTACAGACTGTGATCAAAAATAAATCTTTGTTTCCTTAAGTTGTCTCTTGTCATGTACTTGGTCACAACAATGAGGAAAGTAGCGAATAAGTATCTGCTATGCTTTGGCTGTATATATAATTCAGAAGTTCATGTCTTAACAACTTCATCCCACATTCCTCTCTTAATGGAGAGTGCTTGGAGATGGGTCTCTGGGGAAGGGAGCAAGATTAGCTGAGGTCATGAGGATGAGGCTCTGTAGCATCACTGATAGCTAAATAAGAGAAGAGAACAGAGCCAGCATTCACTGCCATCTGCCATATTACGGCGCAACAAGAAGACTCTCACCAGATGCCAGCACCATGCTTCTGGACTTGCCAGCTTCTAGATCCATGAGTCAAATAACCTTCTATTCTTTTGGGGGGTGTTTGTTTGTTTGCTCATTTTTACTTGTTTACTTAAAACTGCATCTCAATAGCTGAGCAGTTAAATGATCTACCTTAACTTCCTATGCTAATCTGGCTACCACCCACCCCCATCCCATGATATCTGCATACTACTATTGATCTGACAACTTTCTATTCTTTATAAGGTCCTGGTCTTGGGTGTTTTGCTAGAGTAAAGGGAAATGGACTAAGATGGTATCTAACTGTATAGGCCAAGGACCATAGATGGATCGCTGGAGGAAGTAACTCTTAACTAAATATCTAGGAATGTGGGTGAAATTATGTTCACTTAACAAGGAAGTGGGAGGCATCCCAGTAGGAGGGCTTCGTATAATTGAAAGTGTATACACAAATAAGCATCACATCCACGAGGCCCACTAGGAAGACAGGTTCATTTCATGCGAGACACATTATTCTCAAGGCCTCAGGCCATGTGTAGACATGGGTGTCAAGCTGTAATAGAACCTAATCCATGAGACAGAAGTGGTGTCACACATTCACCAAATCTCACCTGGCAGCCCTCATTTTCTGGGAATATGTAGAACTATAACTGTAGCCACCACCCTCAGCAGCCCCAAGCTAGAGAACTAATTTTGTGTGAAAGATACACATGGAATCACACAAAACTGGAAGGAATATTTGTTACTACAGCAAAGTCTACTCTATACTGACTGATACACTGGCTAAGCCACACACATACCTTAAGCCCTGACTCCACAAATCCATGCCATTATTTAAAAGGTGTCACACCAGAGCCCATTGTGGGTCAGATATTGTACTTGGCGCCAGGAACCAAAATCTAATTGAGGTGTGTCCTGAAGTGGAAACCAACTCTGAATATTCACTTATTTGTAAGTATCATAAAATCAAACTCTTTTTTTTTTTTTAGAAAAGCTGGGCACTTGAGATATGGCATTGTTTAAGTGGCAAAAGTAGACAGAATCTTCCAAGCATCCTTAGATGGATATGTCATCCATCTGAGCATCTATCCCTCGGCCATTGGCTAGTTGGACTTTTGACAACTCCTGGATTCTGAAAACTCCTAGCCAAGTGTATCCCAAACCAGAAGGACCCATTCAATTCCCTCTTACAAATGGCTTCTTGTGGCTCCTATCTACAAAGCAAGCTCTGGGACTTCATTATCACAGACAACTACTCAAAATAGTAGGAGACTAGAAACAACCCAAAGACCTAGCACTAGGTAAATGGATAGACACATTGTGGTACCTCTAAACAATGGAGTACAGCTTGGCCACAAAAAGGCCTTATGACTCCTCAGAGAGTCCTACTACAGAAATGCAAAAGAAGCCCGTAGGGGAAATACCGGGTTTTCCTTCAGACTGGTTCTATTATTTCATTAGGACAGAACAAACATGTTGTCAATGTACTTCATACTATTTAAGTTTTGGGACTAAGCTTTGATTTAGATTAAAATTTTGATTTGGATTAAGTTTGCATACCATGCCTATTTCAGCAAGTATTTTGATGAGTTTTGACAAACTTGTACACTTTTATGTAACTACCAAATACAGTAAAAGTATCAAAAGTTTCTCAGCTACAGCGGAAATGTCCTTAGTGCCTCATCCCACTGAAGGCCAGTGCCCGTCTGCCTTCTATGACCAACGTTAGATTTGCCTTTTCCTAAAATTCCAAGTAAGTAAAACCATATCATATATATTATTTTATGCCTGGCTTCTCTCATTTAGCATGCTTTTTATTTTACATCTGCTCTCTCCTCACCTCCCAGTTCTCCCCACTTCCCTGCCAACCTCTCCTCTGCCCCTGCCTACCTCCCCTCTTCTCCTGTCCCATCCACTTTTCCATTTTTTTTTTTTTTTTTTTCAGAAAATGACAGGCCTCCCATGGATATCAACCAAATATGGAATATCAAGTAGTACTAAGACTAGGCACTTCCCCTCATATTGAGGCTGAACAAGACAACCCCAAAGGAAAAATAGTGTCCAAAAACAGGCAACAGAGTCAGAGACAGCTCCTGTTCCCATTAGTAGGAGTCCCACACGGCAACCAAGCTATACAACTGTAACATAGAGAGAGAGAGCCTAGGTTAGATCCATGTAAGCTCCCTGGTTGTTAGTTCTGTCTCTGTGAGGCCCTATGAAGGCAGGTTAGTTGTTTCTGTAGGTTTTCTTTTGCTGTCCTTGATCTCTCTGGCTCCTACAATCCTTCCTCTCCTCTTCCACAGTATTCCCCAATCTCTGCTTAATATTTGGTTGTGGGTCTCTACATCTGTTTCCATTGGTTGCTGGATGAATCCTCTCTAACAATAATTGAGCTAGATACCCATCTAAGAGTATAGCAGAATATCATTAGGACTCATTTGATTTGTGTTTGGTTCTATCCTAAGTCTCTGGGCCACCCAAGCATCCGGGTCCTGGCCCTCAGATTAGCACGCTCTTCAATGTCACCCATTCCATTGTACATCAAGAATTTAGTCTGGTGTTTGTTTTTCGGGGGGGGGGGGTGTTTTGTTTTGCTTTGTGGAGACAGGTTCTCACAGTGTAGCTATGGCTACTCACTATGTAGACCAGGCTGACCTTAAACTTGGAGATCCACCTGCCTCTGCCTCCCAAATTCTGGGATTAAAGGCATGTGCCACCATATTCCATTGTACAAGCATACCAAAGTTTGGTTTTCTAGACTGATGGATATTTGTATTGTTTCCAACTCTTAACTATTATAAATTAAAGTTTAACATATACGTTTTAATGTTAAAATTCCTTCCCTGGGGAGACATAAAAAGCATCTGCCAGTCTTTCCAAGTTCCCAATGGCAAACCAAGGTACAGTTCCACAAAGCTCACTCTTAGGAACCAATGAGTTTATTTGGTTACAGGATATAGGTGATGAATTTCTCACAGGAGCGTGGATCCTCACCTCGTCCCAAGGCCACACAGGAAAGTCTTTCCCAAGCAGGTTTGAGGACTTTACCTTACAGCCTTATAGACAGAGAACCCCTCCTCTAGTCCTCCTCTGCCTATACTTCTAGCTTCTCCCCAGGACCCCAACACTCCAAGGCCAGATGTAATTAAAATAAAACTGCATACACCAGGTTGAGACAGGAAGCTGGATTCTCAGGTGTGAGTAACTGTTTGCAACCTTCTCTGTCCTTTCCTTCTATGAGGGAAGGTCAACAGCCAACAAAACAGGCTGGGGTGATCTTTTGGAAGCAGACCCAGCAGAACTCCTGAAGTTGGGGATGGTGTGGCCTGGAGAACATACAATGTTTGCATTTCATGTGGGTATATAAATAGGGAGAAAAATGGAAGGGCCTTATTTGAAGTGTTTTACAAAAAGCTTCCAAACTGGATCATAGTATGTTCACCGGAGTCCATGCCCACCGTGAAGGAATGACCCTTCTGTTACTCCATATTCTCTCCACATTGGGCATTTCTTAACCCGTAGCCACTCTAGTAAATGTGAAACCTGATTCCCTGTGGTCTTAGCTTGTATTTCCTGATGACTAATAATGTTGTTTGTTTTCTTGTATGTTCATTGTCCATTTGTATATGCAAAGTATTTGTTCAAACCCCCTGCCCAGTTTGTTGATTGTATGTTCATTTGTATGATTGAGTCATGGGTGGGCTTTTTTTTTTTTCTTTACACATTATGGGTACAAGATCTTTGCCAGAAAAATACACTGAAAATATTTTCCCTCAGTCTGTCATTTGTTCATTTCCTCCACAGTGTCTTAAGAAGAACAGATGCTTTTAATTTCAGTGAAGTTGAATATATTGATTGTTCTGAGCTTTATCTTCAATTGTGTGCATGCAGGGCTGTACATGTGAGTGAAGGTCCCCAAGGAAGTCAAAAGAGGATGTCCGAAGCGACAGTCACAGCAGCTGTGAGCCACTCAACGTGGCTGCTGGGAGCAGAACTCTGACCTCTGGAAGAGCAGCACACTCTCCGGCACTGAGTCATCTCTCCAGCCCCACATTTACTGAGTTTTTGCCTTTCCTTAATTTATGGTTTCGGTGTTCTAGATTCCCAGATGAAAAATCTTTGCCTACTCTGAAGTCACGATGACAGTCTCATATTAGATTGTTCCTGGAAGTTTTATAGTTTTAGCATCTATATTTGGTTTAGTCTACTGCACCTTCCGATGTTGTGATAAAAATACTCTGGCCATAAGTAACTCAGGGAGGAATGGGTTTGTTTGGTTCATATCTCCAGATGAGAGCCCATCTTTGAAGGACGTCAGGGCAGGACCTTAAACAGGAATTTGATGGAGAAAATACAGAAGAAAGCTGCTCATTGGCTCTCTTGTAGGCTCAGGCTCAGCTAGATTTCTTATACAACCCAGGACCACCTGCCTAGGGATGGTACCACCCACAGTGGGCTAAGCCCTGCTACATCAATTATCAACCAAGACAATTCCCAGACATGTTCACAGGTCGATCTGATCCAGACATGGGTTTGTGACCTAGTTTTATCTTTGCGTATGAAGTAAAAATTAGGTCTCTTCTTTTCCCCATATGAGCATCCAGCTGCCCCAGCACCATTTGTTGAAAAGATTATCCTTTCTCCCTCAAATTGCCTTGGCATTGTAGTTGAAAATCAATTGACCACATATGTGAGGGTCTGCTCCTGGACTCTGCTCTGTTTGGGTCATGGCTGTGTTTCTATTCATGCCGATATCTTATGGTCCTGCTTACAGCAGCCAGAGAGTGAGCCTTCAATCAGGAAGCATAAGCCCTCCGACATGTTCTCCTTTTAAATTGTTTTTAGCTATTCTTTATCCTTCCTGTTTTATATGAAATTTCAAATACCATTTTAAAAGATAGTTAGAAGCACCGTAGATTTCATTGTGTTGACTTTGCCAGGAAAATAAAAAGAAGCTTACACAAGATCCAGAGATGAAAACTTAGATGCAAACTGGAGGTTGGTTAGCTCTGTGCAGTGATGGGGAAAATGGCCTATTACTGAGACACAACGTTACCCTGTCAGTAAATGACGGTTCACACAGAGCTGTGATCACCACCAGCCTCCCACTCCTTGGATCTGTAGTTTGTTTTGTTTGGGAGAGGAATATCTTTTAGACACATATGCCATGGTTTTGAATTGTTAATCGAAAGACAATCAACCTTCAAAAATCCTGTATCCACTGCTCTGTCTTTTACCAAATCCTGGCTCCTAGCTTGGGTACCCAGTTGGAGTCTTCCTGACTCTGGGGAAGGAGTCCTGGACCACACACTGTGACCTTCAGGGATGTGATCAGTGCAACACTACAATAGACATAAGGATAGAAGAGACAAAGCTTTATGCCAGCAGCAAAAGCTGTGATGAATAGCACCTTCCATCAGACTTAAGGGAAGGGATGCATAAGTGAGACCAAAGCCACCTTCAGGACTCCAAAATTAGGCAGTAATGGTAACTTAGTATTCAGCGACACAGATGGACACCCATTTGTTGACCCTAAGAATGGATGTCCAGTTTGACAAAAACAAGGAATCTGTATCAAGACTTTTGCTAGCACCCACTGTTCTTGAAATGAAACTTTAAAGAATAACTGCCCCTTCCCATCATCCTCCAACCTCAATTTCTGTTCTGAAACACAATGTACGGACCAAGCCAGCTAAGTACCACGTTATAGCCAGGAGAGCCTGTCTACACTCTCCTCCAGGGTACAAAACAATTCTGTTCACTGTTGGCTGGACAAGTCCCACAAGGAGATGTAATCATAATGTGGAATCTAAGCCTATGTGAGCAAGGGCTTACACTTGACTTACAGGCTTACACTTGACTCCAGGCTTGAGCGAACCAGGCTACTGTGGTTGAATGACTCATCTCAGTCAAGCCACTCACCAAAACCTCACTGAAACCCAGCAGACTCTGAGTGTACCTGGCACTGGGGAATGCTACCCAGAACCCAGCACCATTCCTGCAAATGTTTCTTTATTTTTCACCAGGAGTGCAGTCTCCACTCATCTGTTTATGCATGCGTCAGAGCAAAAGGTTGGCTTGAGATGTCTTCTTCCATCTCTCTTTACCTTACTTTTCAGACAGGGACTCTCACTGTTCTATTTTCATTTCTGTTGCTGTGATAAGGTACTCTGGTAACAAGCAACTCAGGGGACAAGAGACTTATTGTAGCTTAGAATTCCAGGTTACAGGTCCATTAATGTGAAGAACTCACAATGACAGGAGCTCAAGAAAGCTAGTCTCATCAAAAGCACAGACAAGAGCAGAGAGAAATGGATTCCTGGATGCTTGTTTGTAATCAGCTCAATTTCTCTCAGTTTCTCTACTCTTCAACAGTTCAGAACCACCTGCCTAGGGAATGATGTTGCCCATGGTGGCTGAATTTTCATACACCAATTCACTTAACCCACAAGTTCATACAATATAGACAATCTCTCAGTGAGAATCTCTTCCTAGGTGATCCTTTGTTGTGTCAAGTTAACAGTGAAAACTAGCCATCACATTCACTGAACCTTGAACTCTCTGTCTTTCCCAAAGCTGGGGTTTTGAGTACATGACACCACACCTGGCTTTTATGTGAGTGCTGGGAATCTGAACTGGGTTCCTCATGTTTTCAATATAAGCACTTTACTCAGTGAACCATCTTCACAGACTTGCAAATATTCCTCTTGCCAACACTGTCCTAAAGCTAGCATGTCCCCCTCCCTGCAGATGGGAAGCATCTCCATCCATGTCCTTCTTGGGCGAGCCATACCTCACACTCATCCAGAAAATGCTACTGTGGCTGAAATCATCCCAGCATCATATGCCACCAGGAAAGATACAGGAAAACATGCAGAGGGTTAGTTATCTCTTGGGCTCTAGGGAGCATCTCTTTCAAAGGACCTTTTCACTTGTGAGATTTCACATGCCTAGTCTCCATGAAACAAGGAGAAAATAGACTCAAGAGGGGCAGTGCCATTGGCTCCTAGGGTAGAAGAGGAGCCCAGCTGGATAAGACATCTTCAGCTTCAAAGGTGTATGAAGAGATTCGATTTGTAAAAATCAGACTGCAGATAATGAAAATAAGACCAGTGTGAGCAGAATTCTTTCTCCCGCTGAATGAAATTAAGGCACATCTCCCTTTCACATGCCGGATGAAGTGCCGCTTTAAACAGAAGCAACTCCGCTCTGTTCAAAGTCTCAAGCCTCCCAATGTTATGGTTTGAATTATTTCCCCAAGCTGCAAATTGAAGCCGGTGGCTTGTCAGCGTGCTAACTCTGCATCCAAAGGCCAGGTGGCAAGGGGGGAAGCATAGCTTTCTTCTCAGTCATGTCTTTGCATTGTGTCAGCCACATCCCCCCATCGAGCGATAACTAGAGCCCGGACAAAGAAGATGTAGGAACCCGAAGAGCCATCAGCTTTCAGAAGTAGCAGGACAGAAACTAATGGAAAAGTTCCAGCAGACAGCACACTCGGCAACAACAAAAGACACCGCCATGACCTGAAGGAGAGCTAGCTTGATCCTAGCAGAAGTTGAAATGAAGATGGTGACTTCCTACAGGTTGAAGAAATTGTAGCAAATAATCCAGAACTCGAGTTGTAAACCATAACCAGGGGCTGGGGAAACAGCTCATTGTTTAAAGTGCTTGCCTCACGAGCATGAGGACCTGAGTTCTCCTCACTCCCAGTGTTAGCATTCCTTCTAGGCTCTGCCCAACACTAGCATGACACTCTTAATCTCAAGGTCATGGGTTCGAGCCCCACATTGGGCGGAGCCTAGAAGGAATGCTAACATCTAGAACCCACATAAAAATCCATTTAAGGAACATACTTGTATGTTCTGGGAGGTAGAAAAACCCAGATCCCTAGAGCTCACTGGCCAGCTTGCCTGGCAAAATGGTTAGCTCCAGGTCCCAGTGAAAGAGCCTGCCTCTAAAACCAAGGTGGACAGTTCTTGAAGATGACATTTGAGGCTTCCATGTATGTACACATGTATATGTACATGCACCTACACACACATGTGCACAAATACATATGCTTGCATGCACACACACCATCACTTCTTCTGCTGTCAACTTAGCTATTCAGGCAGTGCGTTCTGCAGGCTGCAGCAGACCATTTGTTTCTCACTGGAAGACCTGGGGCTCAGTCGTGATAGACTGTGGTATATGGATCTAGCTGGGAAGGGACAATTCCATGGGAAATCCCTCCCAGAGTTCCAGGACTACAGGGTAGGATCAGGAATCCCTTAGGGGCAGAAAGGGTAAAGACCCAGCTAACACCATAGCTGCTAAGGCCAGTAAGAAGACAGAGGCTGGATACTTCCTTCTCCCTGACCCCTGACCCCTGACCTCAGCCCTGGCTGTCAAATCTAGACTCGGGAATCATTCCCCACTTTTAAAAAGGCAGGTCAATATGAATCCAATTCAAAGAACTGAGACATTGGCACCATGGAACAACAAAGAGGCTGGAGATTCCCAGGACCCACCAGTATCAAGACAAGTCATCCCTGCCCCAGGGGAGCCCTTGGCAATTGTGAAAGCCCCTACTAGCCGCTATGAGTCTGGTGGGAAGAAGTGGAAAGAAGGTGTTCATGGTAAGGTCCAGGTAGGTTTTGTGGCTCTTTTGCACAAAAGCAGAGAATGGGGAGGAAACAAGGGTCAGGATGAGGGTGGCAGGTGGCTCTGGAATTCTTCACAGCATGGCCCAGGGCAAGGGGAAGGTCTCAGAGGAGATGACATCTCAGCACACTGGACTGTCCAGTCACAATGAAGATTTGTGCTGTGCTCAGCCCGTGAACAGGTATTAGAGACAGAGAAGGGACCAAGATGAGGCTTGTGTGAGCATTCTGAAGACAACCATTATATAGTCAAATGCCCACTGTGCCTTAATAAACCCATGGAGAAAAAAAAAAATCTCAGACTTCATTTCTGAGCTAAAAGGCTTGTGTACCTCAACTGGGACAGCAACCCCCAAAACCTCCCCAGGGGGACTCATGCAGCCATAGGACTCAGACAGCAGGCTGTCTGGGTTGAGAATGAGGTAGTTCCAGCTTCAATCCCAGGAGGAGATCTCTGTGTTCCCTAAGGGAGGTGCCTCCAAGAGGGAAGCACAGGATTCGACGAAAAGTCAATAATGGGAACAGGCTTCTTGTGTCCCTAAAGGACTCACACACACACACACACAACCGCTTAAGGAAAGTGGGACATGGAAACCTTTGGCATGCAACAGTTATGGCATTTCCTCATAGGAGTGGCACCATGAGCCGGGCGGTGGTGGCGTACACCTTTAATCCCAGCACTTGGGAGGCAGAGGCAGGCAGATTTCTGAGTTCGAGGCCAGCCTGGTCTACACAGTGAGTTCCAGGACAGCCAGGGCTACACAGAGAAACCCTGTCTCGAAAAACCAAAAAAAACAAACAAACAAAAAAAAAGGAGTGGCACCATGGTATGAAGTGACAGAGAAACAGTGGCCTGTGACAAGAGCCATGAGTAACAATCCTGGAGCACAATAAGGGAGGTCCATAAAGAACAACAAAGTGAAGGTGATGGCACATGCCACCTATGATTCTAACATGTGATGTCCTCCACAGGCGCCTGTGTTTGAACACTTGATCCCCAGATGGTGGCGCTGTTTGGGATGGTTGTAAACACCTAGAAGGTGGAAACTTATGGAGGATATAGGTCACTAGAGAGATGACTTCAGGTATGGTAGCCTAGCCCCATTTCTTGTTCTCTCTTTGCTTCCTGACTGGATTGGCAACATGATCAGCTATCTGCTGCTATCCCTGCCCTGCCATGAATTATTATGGTGCTCCTTGACCATAAGCCAGAATAAGCCTTTAATGCTTTAAGTTGCTTCCTGCCAGGTCTTTTGTGACAAGAAGCATCAGAAATATAGCATCTATGAACAAGAACCTACCACAGGCAGCCCCTTGGCTGTCTGGCACATACACACCTATTAAACAAAGATCACACACACACACACACACACACACACACACACACACCCTATTCAGACACTAATGTAAGTTAAGGGCTTTGAAGCCAAAGAATCAAGCTTTGGATCCTGTCTTGATTAGACCACAACCTTGGGAGAGTCATTTAAAGTTTATGTAACTGTTCCTGCATCAGTAGAACAAGGACACCATCCCCATTAAGAGTGTGGAGAGGATTAAACAAACAATGCAGTTGCAGGCTTAGAACAATGCCTGGCACCCAGCAAGTATCCGGTAGGTGTTGTTTGCAGAGGTTTCCTACACACCCTTCTTTAAAACCTCCAGCAAACATTACCAACTCAACTCTTCTCAAAAGGAAACAGCCCCGAGTCATTCCTAAGTTCCCACACCCGCCGAGACTCAAGATCCCGGGGTAACAGTCATTTCTCCCCCCTCAATATCCCACCACCTACAGGCTAACTGGTAAATTTACCTGCCACCAACACACCCTACTAAATGAGGGAAGGAGAGAAGCAGAGGAAGGAGATTTTTCAAGAGGGGTGATCTACAAAGCATGAGGAGGAGACTTCCAGCCTTAGTGTTTTCTTCTTCCCCAGTCTGTGGAAATCCACAGCTACTCGGGTCCACTGAGTAAAGGGAAAGGAGAGGAGTTGGTTGGAGGCTCCCAGCCTGAGCCTGAGGACCAGCCATTGCTGGGCCTGCATGGTGACCCTGAGGAAGATGGCCACGCACTCAGGGACCCCATTGCTCCTAGTTCTGCCACTTAGGTAAAATTGGAGGAGCCCGGAGACCATCTAGTCTCTCCCTGCGTATTGTGCAGGGCAACCTCTACCGATCCTTTAACGCCTCTTCATATCCCTAGTCCTGTTCCTATAAGAGTAAGAAGCTTCTAGAAAGCCCCTGCACTTACCAACCAGCTCTGTTCTTTCTCCCACTCAACAGTCAGCAGCAAAGACCACTCCCTCCCACACGCCAGTCACTCCCTTTGCACAGTGAGCTTCTGTGCTTCTACTTGGCAGCTTTGGTTCAGCCTCTCCCTCCCTGCTGCCTACCCAGCTTGAGCCTGCCCCGCACCACCACCTCATTTTTAATCTTCATGTTCAGCCTCGGGCCTGCATCAGAGAGACCCTGAGCTTACCGCTCCCACCTCCAGTCAGATAGCTCTGAAGGAGGTGGCCACACACAGCTGCCCTGAATAATGGCCAGACCCAGCTGTTTTCTGAATGATTGATGACGGTGGCTTTGACTTCTCAGTGTGTATCACTGGTTCTAATTCACCGCACGGCCCCTTCATCCCATGGCTTCTCCATGCTCAAGCCCTTCACTACATCCTTCCCTGGGCAGTCCAAGCTCTACCCCTGACCGTGCAGATACCTGGGCCTGTAGGAAGCCCTCACATGTTTGTTGTATTAACAACATAAATGCATGGATGAATGATGTCTACGTGGGGATCCACACACATCCCCCCTCCTTCATAACACACAGTGTATACACTTATCACAAGCTTCCTAATTAGATGTCCTTAGAGTTTTCTCTCTGAAGAGTTCTTGAAATATACTTGAAACTATGAGCTTTCTGAAGTGTCTTTGTTGCTGCAGGATTTCCTATAAGCAAGTCTTATGCCCCAACTTCATTCCCCATCCGGGAAGACCAGAGAGAAAGGACTGGGCTGAGCTGCCTCTGTCTCCTCCTGTCCCCCCACCTCCATTCCCAACACCTCTCTGTTCTCTTGTGTGAGGACAGGTCACTGATAGGAATGATTCTACAGACTGGAGCAAATGCTGCATGCTCTCCTCTGCCTGCCCCACCCCACCATGCTCAGCTGTGATGGTGGAGATGAAGATAGCTGTCCTTTGTATCCAAAGAACTTCTTCTCCTTCTTGAAGTGGCAAGCAGGGTCCTGCTGCTGTCCCACAGCTGACCCTGGCCTGGCAGTTCTGTTTTGTACTTATCTGTGAAAGGCTAAAGCACTTAAGTGAGTCTGAGGGAAGAAAGGGGATTTTATAACATGAGAGGCCACAGATAGACAGCTAGAAGGTATTGGAATAGCAAAGGTGTTATACAGAAGCCAAGGAGGCCTGCTCTACAACCACCGCTGTAAGTCAGCTTACAGTGAGGGTCTTTGCTATGCTATTTTATTTTTATTAAGAGTCTATAATTGTATGGCTGTGCATCACCACAAAACTGGGCCCAACAGTGGATTCTGGGCACTAAGTGACAAGGAAGGAACAACTACAAACCCATCTCCACCCAAAAGTGGTAGTTCCTCCCAGATGGATCCTTGCAAATACTGCCATGTGTCCTTGCCCCATCAGAGTAAAGGTCAAGTCCAAGCTTGACCCTTCCTGGCAAGAGAATTCCTGAGAAAGGCAGGAAGGAGGCCTTTGTTGCTTTCAATATCATTAAACCACCCATCCCGAAAGGGAACCTGGGCTTTAAAGACAACAGCCCTAGGGAGGAACATTTATTGAGCACCAACCACACATGCTTGCTAAACCTTCTGCATATTGATCCCCTTTAACACCCCATACTGCAGCGAGGGAGTGGGATGGTTTTAATTGTCAACTTGACACAACCTAGAATCACCTGAAAAGAGAGTCTCAATGAGGTGCTGTCTAGATTGTGTTCACGCCTGGGCATGTCTATGGAGATTGTCTTGATTGAGGTGGGAAGACCCATTGAGGTGGGCAGCACCATTCCCTAGGGCTGGGCTCTGGACTCTATTAAAGTAGAAAATGTGAGGTGAACAAAAGCATGCATGCATTCTTGTTCCTGATTTGGACACAATGTGGCCAGTTTTCTCCAGCTTCTGCCTCTGTGACTGCCTGTAGCCTGGAACTGTGGGCTGAAGTAAACTACCCCTTCCCTGAGTGGTTTTTTTTTTTTTTTTGTAAGAGTAGTTTAGCACAGCTACAGATATAAAATCAGAATAGCAAGGAGCGCGGAATAGCAAACACAGGCTCGAGCACGAAAGCACAGGCTGTAGAATGGCAAGCACAGGTTGAGCACAGCAAGCACAAGCATGAGCACGCCAAGTACAAGCACAAGCACGCCAAGTATAGACCCGAGCAATGCAAGCAGAACCCGGAGCATGGCAAGCACAGGCTGGAGCATGGCAAGAAGCAAGGCCAGAGCATGGAAAGCACAGGCCGGAGCATGGAAGCACAGGCTGGAGCATGGAAAGCACAGGCCGAGATGGCAAGCCAGGCGGAGCATGGAAAGCACAGGCAGGAGCATGGCAAGCACAGGCCGAGCATAGGCTAGACAAACAGGCTGAGACATAAGGCAGGAAGACAGGCGGAGCATGGCAAGAACAGGCCGGAGCATGCAAGCACAGGCTGTAGCATGGCAAACAGTCCTGACCATGGCAAAAAAGGTCTGTTTCTTTTTTGGCCACTTCCTCTCCTGACCACCAAGGAACAATACCTGAGAGGACTCCCAGTGAGGATCCAGTACTGATGGAGTATCAGAAGCCAGAGACCTCATACCAGACCAATGACTCATTGTAGTGCATTTGCAAGCAAAGAAGTGTGGACAAAAGGGTAAACACAGAGTGGGACACAGAGTGACAAACTGCAGCTTCCACGACAAGATTTTTTTTTCTTCTATTGAGAGGACGATTACAAGGGTGGAGGGCCTGTACAATGGGAGGGAGAGATGAGTGGGATTGGGTGCATGATGTGACATTCACAATGAACCAATAAAGAGATGGCAAAAAAAAAAAAAAAGAATAGCAAGGAGCAGTAATTAGACCCTTCATGGAGGTCCTGAGAATGCCCTGAAGAGCAGTGGCTAGTCGTGAATAGAACTGAGATTTGTTCTAGCTCCTAAGCAATACCACTTTCAAAACATAGACGAGAGTCATTTCAGTCTATTTGCACCAGAGATCAACACATCTCTGGACTCCAAGGAAGGGGAAAGCAGTCTCTGCTTCCTGTCTGAAGGCTGTCCCTACCCTGTATCTAATCTATTAAGCAAGCAGACTCATTTTGTTAATGCCTCAATCTTGATATTGAAATACTTGTGTCACTCAAGTCCTGGCCAAGATTGTGTGTCAACCCAACCCATTCTCCACCCCCAGCCCCATTACAGGCCATGCGATGTTCACCTGCTGATTGAAATAATGCAATTAAGGGATATAGAAAATCCATTCTGCGTAGTGCCATCTGCATGCACGTCTGACAGCTAATTTGATTGGTGCTCTGTAATCAATAAAGCACTCATGCAGTAGCCAGGAAATTCGCCTCTTTTCTTTTTCCCTACACC
The DNA here is from genome assembly GCA_021653895.1 of Mastomys natalensis. NCBI lineage: Eukaryota > Metazoa > Chordata > Mammalia > Rodentia > Muridae > Mastomys > Mastomys natalensis. The sequence goes on along the minus strand of JAJTUV010000625.1, from coordinate 209,621 downwards.
ATTTATAAGCAAAAAAACACTCCCTGCTCTGTTCCTACCAGCGCTCAGGGCCAGGAGGTGAGACTCTAGGCGAATGAGTGCATGAAACACACATGGATGGATGGATGGATGGATGGATGGTGGATGGAATTCTTCTGAGCTAGAAAATGATAGTCCTACTGCCCTGCCTAGAAAGTTAGGTGGCACCAATCAGTCTCCATCATGGGACAGTGTCTGCATCCAGATTCTTCTGTTAGATTGGAGGGTTTGGAAACCAGCTTCTGGGTGAATGGATAGACACAATCGTGGGTAGAGAAATGAATGGACAGATTATTACGTGTTCTACAAGAATATGAACTAGCAAGAATGTTAAAGGGAAAAAAAGGAAAAACTAATGTTTTTTGCTGTCTTTTTCTTGGGTTTTTTTTTGTTTTTGTTTTTTTTGGTTTTGTTTGTTTTGTTTTGTTGTTTTTCAAGACAGGGTTTCTCTGTGTAGCCCTGGCTGTCCTGGAACTCACTCTGTAGACCAGGCTGGCCTCGAACCAGAATCTGCCTGCTTCTGCCTCCCAAGTGCTGGGATTAAAGGCATGCAACACCACTGCCTGGCAGGAAAAACTGAGTGGTTAATCTCAATTGTTAACTAGATGAGACCCAATTCACCTGAGAGATGGGTCTCTGGGCGTGTCCTGTAACAAATTATCTTGGTTAAGTTCGTTGAGGTAAGAAGACACACTCACTGTGGGTGGCACCATTCCCCAGGCAGAGATCTCAAATTGTATAAAATAGAAAACTCGGTCTGAACACTAGCAAGCAATCCATTGCTCTGTCTCCTGGATGTGGATGTGATGTGACCAGCTTCAAGCTCCTACCACCTTTGACCTCCTCACCATAATAGACTGTACCCTGAAACTGTAAGCCAAGTTAAACCTTTTCTCCCAGAGTTGCTTTGGTGAAGTATTTTGTTGCAACAATGAGAAAAGTAAGGCAGGTGTTGAGACAAAGGCTGGAGTGAATGGAAGAGGACCCTTTAGAACAGCTGTCTAGATAAGCCTGTGTTGGTGACACAGTCCTGGTTGACAATGGCCATGAATCTTAGGTGTGACTCCCCAAAAGCAGAGCCAAAGACAGAGATTGGGTTTTGTGCATTGTTGTGTTGTTGTTGTTGCTGTTTACACAAACATTCTCTGAGAGAAGGATATAGGTGTGAGGGAATTGGATGCAGCCATGTCTGCAGCATCCTCTAAAGCACAAGCCGCCCCACAGTTGACTTCATCCTGAGCTGGTTAGTAGCTGGATCTGGACTGCCACCCCCCCTCACTGGGGAAAGAAAGTGGTAACATTCCTCAGGCAAAGTAGGTCCCGTCGTCAGAAGGCAAAGCATAGAGAACTGCAGCAGCCGCTGAACCATAGGATAGGAACACTGGCAGGAGGGGGTCAACAGAGGTACCCACAGCATCCCTCTCATCATATATGTTCATATGTGCCCTCTGACCTCTAGGCAGTCCACATAGCACAAAAAGCAACTTCTTAATCTAAATACAGACTGGTCTAGATACAGGCAGTCTGCCTGATGGTTGGCCCACCTGATACAGAGAAGCAAGCAGGGCTGTGCTGTGGGGGTGCTAAGCAGCTGAACATCAGAGGTAGACATACTGTCAGAAGTGTCACCTCATGATCCCCAAGTCCCAGTTTTCCAACAGCACCAGGGACACCTGCTGAGCACAGCCATTCCCTACTTCAAGGCAGATAAATAGAGAGAAAGAAAAAATTTACATTCCCCCAAACTACAGAGGGATATAAGGTAACAAAAGCCATTTTCAAGACCAATGACAGAGACATACAGAGGGAAGAGGAAACCTCAGAGGCATGGACAGTGGGCATAGTCTGCAGTAATATAAGGTTAGTGCCCAGAGAGTAGTTGATTGACATAAAGCACCCAACATGTTGAACAATAGATCCTTCGGCCCTCAGAGAGACCCGTAGAAGAGGCCTCTTATTGCCAAACCAGATAAATGTGAGGGAGGGTCCATGAGATGGCTCAGCAGGTAAAGGTGCTTGTCGCCAAGCCCGAAGAGTTCAATCTTTAGAATGCACATAGTAAAAGGAGAGACCCGACTCCCCAAAGTTGCCCTCTGACCTCCACAGGCATGCCATGGCACACACATCATACACAGATACAATAAAGCAAAAAATAAATAAATGTACAGAACAAATAATGAAAAGAAGCTCCTGAAGACTAGGCTGTTTCTTCCTCTAGGGAGCATGTGTTGTTAAAAAAAAAGAAAAATGGTGGCAGAGGGTTCCAGGAGGAGAAGTTTATTTAGGGCAGAGGGGAGAGCAGAGAGAGGTGGCCTGCCATGACCACGTGGAGGGGGGAGGGGAGAGGGAAAGGGTCAGATGCGACCTGCAGGCTTAGGTCACAGGAGCAAGAGAGCAAGAGAGAGGAGGGGCCAGACAGCCCCTCTTATAATAGTGGGCAGGGCTACCTGGCCATTGCCAGGTAGCTTCGGGGAGGAGCATACCTAGCTGTTGCCAGGTTAACTCTGGAGGTGGAGTTTAACAGAATGCTAACAGCATGGGCATAGAGAAGGGTCTCTCTTCCCCAACCATGTAAAGCAGATGTCACATAGGTTCCTCAGTCCCAAAGGAACCATGCACAGCAAGGCCAAGTGTGCAGATATTGGACTCTAAGATCCAAACCAGGGCAATGCTCCCACAGAACATGCTCCACACACAGACAGGGGATTCACTGCAAAAACATGAGGTTTAATGATAATGATAACCAGTGCACTGGGGTTCTCTCACCCACAGGCAAGAGAACCCCGAGCCAAAGCTGGGTACAGTTTTTATACAGAGTTCACAAGGGCAACCACAAAGGCTGACCTTCCCAGGTCCGGTCTCTAGGTGACTCAGATTTGCACATTATTTTTATGACAGTGAGTGTCTTCCTGTTGTCCAGGTTTACCACGTTAAAGCCTGGCTTCCTGACCACCTCCCATCCTGGGCCCCTCTCCTGGAATGTGTCTACATGCTCTGGGCCTTCCTCACCTGCAGGTGGGTTCCCTTCCCTGTGGTCTGAGGAAGGTTAATCAGCCTCTTCCTTCTTTTTTTTTTTTTTTTTTTGTTTGTTTGTTTGGTTGGTTTTTTTTTGTTTTGTTTTTTGAGACAGGGTTTCTCTGTGTAGCCCTGGTTGTCCTGGAACTCACTCTAGACCAGGCTGGCCTCGAACTCAGAAATCCACCTGTCTCTGCCTCCCAAGTGCTGGGATTAAAGGCGTGTGCCACCACTGCCCAGCTCAGCCTCTCCCTTCTTCCTCTGAATGTTAATCCAGCAAGTGTCCTCTGATTAAGGAATGTGCCCCTCCCGGGATGTGTCTTGGGACAGTGGGATTCTTTTAATTTTAAGTTGGAACTGAGACCTGAAATCCTACACAGACAGGGTACTGCCTAAACAACAGGAGTCCCACAGCTGAGATCAAAGGCCGAGGAGCTGAACAGTGACACATCTCAAGTGGATTGAGCATCACCCTGCTGAAAAGTCATTCTGGGGCTTGCTTTGTTTGTTGCCTTCAGATTCTCTCAGATTTGCAAGGGAAATATTTGAATATTCCTTTCACTTAAGGGCAAAACAAGAGCCTTTTAAAAGAATCATCCCTGCCAGGAAGCAGCACATCAGAGGAAGAAAAAGCCTTGCAAGCACAGCTCAGACTTGAGAGGTCCCACACTGGATGGGAAAGGCCCTAGACAGGGTGCAGTCGAGGTGAGGATGCAGAAGGCAAGGACCATGATCCAGGGCAGGTTAGTGATAACTCATGCCTGGAACTCAGGAACTCAGATAGCATCTTTCTAGAAAATCAGAGTGTCTAAGAAGGCACCTGCCATTTGCTGGTAGAAAATCATGACTCAGCACCATGTAGAACACTGTGTTTCTGGCATAGGCCTTTAAAAGCAAAGACATTGGAGCCCAAGTCAGTTCACTTATGGGTTCATGTATGGACTGACTCTACGACTCATGCCTTTTGCGACCATGAGTCTTTATTTCTCTGTACTGTTTCCCTAACTGTACAAAACAAGATTGATGAGCAGTCCACATCCGTAACCTCAACACTCAGGAGACAGAGGCTTGAGAAGTGAAGGTTCAAGGCTAGCCTGGGCTATTACGGGAACAAGACTCTGTCTCAAAAAACCACTGCTGGCAGTGTGTATAATACAGTTCATATGAAATGCCTAACATATTGACATCTTTGAAATCAAACAGCAGATTCAGAAGTTGCTGATACTTATAAACCTGGGTAAGTTACTATTACAGTTATCTGTAATCAGATATTAGCGAGATAAAGGATGGTAAACTCCAGTCAGACGAAATTCTACCAGCCCTTTGTGACTTGTTCTCCTGAATGACTTTCCCCCCTAAAGAGCTCCCCATTCCCATTTGGCTCCAAAAACAAACTCTTGCACCAATGAGACCAGAAGGAGCGGCACTCCTTCTGCCCACCCGTGATTGGTTCAGTGGTAATCACGTGACTTGTGTCTACCATCCCGCCCAGAGGTACGAGCAGTGCCAGGTCTGGAAGGTATAGGACCGAACCGTGTCCTCAGTGGTATCGTTCAGTCTCTAGGTCAGCTGCCGCCCAAACTTACATCTGGATTTTTCTTAAACTCAGGGTTTAAGCCCCCTTTACTTTGAGGGAGAGATGGAGGGGGTCACTTGCAAGCTCTTACTTGCCTAAGTTCCACTATTAGCCCTCTATTAAGTCAGAACTTTCCTAAGCACATTTGAAACTAATGTCACCTTAAAAACAAGCTACGGGGGGTCCCTTGGCTCCTCCAAGAGCTGGCCAGGCACAATTCAGTGGCTTCAAGCCCTCCGTCAGGGCTGGAGCCTGACTCCCACTGTGTGATGAGTGTCTCACATAATCGGGGCTTTGATCTTTAGAAGCCCTTGGTACCCGCTGTGCTGCAAGGTGCTAGAGACAAGGCTGTCACCAGGCAGCGAGACATCCCTTTGTAAGTCCTGCTCTGGCACTGAGCTGTGTGGGCGATGACACCTTCAAGCAGAGGCAGCTGTAACTGAACTCGGCTCTTTGCGGCAGTCAAAATCAAAGCCCCGGCTTTTCACCCCGGTTCCCTTGAAGCACAGTTGTTACACTACCCAGGACAAAAGGCTGTATTATCAGCTTTGTGAAACCCCTCTCCATCTGTTTCTCCTTTTCTGTTCCTGATGAAGGCAAGCAAGGGAGCAGGCCTGGCCTGGCCTGAGATGCACCCATCTCGCTCCCTAAAGTGTCAATGGGATGTGGGAGCAATTTCCCCAGAGCATTTGAAAGATTCCGCTGGGGTTTCCATGGTAATTTTACAGAGCTGACACTCAATAGGTGTTTGGTAGATTGGATTTATTGAAGGGGAAAAGGCAGGTTAGATATTCCTAGACCAGGAAAGTATAGAAAAGTCTACTGAAAATTCTTTGGATTATCAAAGAAACAGAGACGGAGGGAAAGTGGAGCAATTCTGCCCACAGTGGGGTCAAGATTGCTTACTTTCAGGACTGAACCCTCAGCTCCAGTTTTCTCCCCTCCTCTGAATCAGGGAAGTCACATTTTACGAGGTCCTTAGGCCATAAACAAAAAAACATTATTTTAAAGATTTTTTTTATTTCTTACTGTATAAATGCATAAGTATCTGTGTCCAGCCTTGCCAATAAAATAAAATAATAAAAAGACACTTTTGCCAAGCATAGTAGAAAAAACACCTGCAATCCCAGCATTCCAGAGGTAGAAGCAGGAGGGTCCTCACAAGTTCAAGGCCAGCCTGGTCTACATAGTAAGGTCCAGGCTAGCTTGAGCTGCATAGTGAGACTCTATCTTCAAAACAATTAGTTAACTAATTAGTTATTTAAAAATAAATAAAAGGACTCTCCCACTGCTGGTCTGTACCATTAGGAGCAGAATGTTTCCAGAGTTGGAAAGTCAGCTCCTCACTGCAGGCAAAGCCCTTCTGTTAGAAACACCCGCAGGGGCTCTGTGGATCCAGCTTGCCACTCCAACTGGAGGGTGCTCTGACTTTGCCTTTATCGGAAAATATTGTAGACCTAGATGAGAGTTTAACAGGCAAAGTAGCTGAATCAGAGCAAAGTGAAAAGCCCCCAGCCCCCACGAGAGTCGACAGCACAGATATCAGTGAACCCATGAGGAGACAGCCACCAAATCTCCTGGAGAGGGAGGACAAACCACAGAGAAATGTAAATATCCGTGCATAGTATATGCAGATTAGTGTTCGCTCAGCCAGAGCCGCAAACCAACAGGAGCACAGCAGCAGGTGAGCCATAAATAAACCTGACTCTTTGGCAGAGATAGCTGCCCAGCCCTTTGACCCCTCGGGCTCATCAAATCCATCCATAAATGCTCCAATCAGGGCCAAAGCTGCGTGGCAGATTCTTCCACGAAGCAACTCTCATTCCACACGCTAAAACCGCCACTCAGCTTGGTTAAAACTACAGACTGTCATTTTGTCAATAGGTGCAGCCCATTTCTGAGGTCGGATCAATTCCAGAACAAAGTTTTGAGTGACAGCCTCACTCCTGGAGGGGTTCCAGAGACTCCTGCTTTTTGCACTCCCCTCACGTTAATGGCAAACAAGTTCCCCCGTGATGGATGTACCCACAATTAATATTGAAGGGACAGTTAATGATTTCAAACACTGCTACATGGGCCTCATATTTCAGATTTAAAACTCTCCTTTCAAAGAAGGATTCATTTTCCAAGCCTAGGAATGAATGCTAATACATTAGGCAAAAACAAGTTTTTTAACACCTTGTAAAATAAAGCCAAGAAAATTCATCTGACGGCCTCCACTCAGCCGATACAACCCCATTATCCTTGAGACACTCACAGTGGGGCTCTGCACTAGGAGCCTGTCCCATCACTCTGTTTCAGGGGATTTGACATCTACAAATCACAGATCCAAAAGCCTGTGATACACACGCACATGCACATCGTTCCAGAGAACTGTCAGGCAGCAAGAACCCTTAAGGACGCCTGTGATTAGCGCTCTCTTTTTTGAGTGTGGAGATTATAAATGAAAGTTCACGGAACAGTGAGGCTCTGTCCTCCTCTCAGAGAGACATCTGCTGTTTGAACATTACTTCTAAATGGAAAAAAGTTTAATTCACAAGGCAAAAGAAAAAATTATATTTAATACTAAAAGAATAAAAACTCAGTTTGGAGACTGGAGAGCTGGTTCTCGGTTAAGAGTCCTCGCTGCTACTGCAGAAGATTGACAATTCAGTTTCTGGCACTCACACTGGGCCGCTCACAACCACCTGCAATGCCAGATCCAGGAGACCCAGTGACCTCTGTGTACATACACAAAGAAATATACATAACTTAAAAAAATTTAAAGTCAGTTTGGCTCCTGGATATGGGAAGATTGCCTTTCACATATGACACTTCCCCTTGTTATGTATCTTGGGAAACACAGAACACACACACCTAGAAAGGGAACCCAGGATAGACCAAAGTAACTACTATACAATGTCTAACTGGTGAGCCACTGAGTTTTTATTGGCGTTACTATCAGGAGTAGGAAGTGAAGGGTCACTTCCAGGATCAGGGATAACTCAAAACCAGCTGCATTGTGGGAAAGTTCACTATTGGCAGAGAGCAAAACACTAGTCACCAGCTAAATGAATAGGAACCAAAGCCAACAGGAAGCTGTTATTGCTAAAGACATTGACGGTAGCCAAAGGGCTATTTCATTTCCATCAAGAAGCCAAAAAGAAGTGCATAGACATTTAGGTAATAAAATAGCAAAACCAGCTATTGAAAATAACAGTGGATCACTGCCAACTGCTAAACTACTTAAACCAACCCTGAGAAACATAACAAGGGAGAGATGTCCCCACTTCTTTCTGAAAGGATAAAGGAAATGCTGTATTAACACCTCCCACCCACTAGGGGCACTGTGAAAATGCACTAAGCTCTGACCTTAGAGCTCTCAGCCCTAGAGTGCATGGCTATTCCCTGTCACAGTGGTACCTCCTTTGTTCATGTTCTGAACGGATCTTCCCCATACAGTTACCTTTAGGAACTGGAACCCCCTTCACCTGCCCCTCCCCACAGGAGTGGGGGCATGGAGACAATGCCCATCACCTTCACAAACTGCAGCCAACCAATGCACTAAGTTTACCATCTAAATAATCCTATCACAAAATAAATCCCTTCCCAACTTTCTCAATAGCTTTGACAGGCCAAGGGAGCTAAAGAACCACCACCAGAGAGTCCTAACCCAAGGCTACTGTCCAATCTGTGGCACCTGGTAATTTAGAGATTCTTTATTGAAACTCTAGCCAATCCTGATCGCAAATCCAGTAACACAAACCAGCAACTGTTACTAGCAACCTCTCAGTGTGCAGAGACCAGAGACTCTCCAAGGTTTGTGCTGACAATAAATCGCCTCGTCTGCCAACCCCAGCCCGATGCACGAATCCAGCACAAGACTCTCAAGACCTATTACCAACGATTAAAGAAGCAGCTTAGGAGAGTATGTAAATCGAGATGGATTGTGTAATCAGCTCTAATAAGAGCTGATGCTTCGAGAATGGATCTGGGTTGGTTTTCTTTGCATTTCTGTTAGCACTTTGGAGGCACTGAGAAATGAACTTAGTGGCTATCTCTGTCACCTCCCTAGCTTCAAATCACCTCTGGGCCCTAGGTGTCCAGGAGAAGGACTCCTGAGTATGCTTTTTATATATATGGGCTCAGTGGCTGGTGGATAGGTGAGTTTTGAGGCTGATCAACTCAGTATTCAGTTTTGAATTCACAAGCCCTGCTTTCAGCCAGCTACTTCCCGCTCCTGTGAGGAGTGTGGGAAGAATTTAGGTTTGGGTGGCAAAAGGAAGTGTCCATTTGCTAAATAAGGGGTTTGTTGTGCATACTGGAGGGAGCTGGGTGGAGGGTAGTAAAAAGGCTCTGTGCTTTGGACTGGGAACAGCCGAGTCAGTCCCCAGAGCATTTCTTCTGACACAGAGGCAAATTCAATGTCATGGCACAGCCAGGCCATCTAAAACTGGGGCAGAAAAACAAGCCCTGTCCTTCCACAGTCTCTGAAACCCTCCTCAGACCAGTAACAAGGATCAGGTATCAAGGGCCCAGGACCATCACCATGCCAATCTGAGCCTTAGAAGTGTCTTGGGGAGGTTCAGGGCACAAAACACAACTTAAACCTGGTACTATTCGAGCTCAAATGACCCTGTGGACAATCTCATGACAAAATGTATTTCATCTATTTTTTTCTTAAGTTAAGTATGTTCTGCAGAAGGAACCAGGGCTCTAAATCCCCTTCTCCACCGCTAGATTCCCATAGGAGTTCACTGCTTCACAGAGTGGCCGACTACTGATTACTGAGAGTGTGTTGTTGTTGTTGTTGTTGTTGTTTTGTATGGGGAGATGAGAGTGACAGGTAATAAAATCATATTTTGATCCCAGCCATGTAGAGAGGACAATTCTGGGAATGTACTGAATCCAGAGGGACCCAGAGAAATCATCATTTTGGTAGGTGTCTGACCTACTAATTACCTACAAAAACCAGGGCAGATGCTCACTCCACCAATTAACCCTGCAGTAGGGAATGAAAGCCAGGGGTGGAGGGAGAATCGTGATACAATTTCTGTATCCATTTCCTCCCAGCCTGCTCTCTGGGGACACCTCCCACTGTACAAGCCAAAGAGCCTGTCTTGGCTCTGGCTTCAACATCCCTACTTCCATCAGAATCCAGGTCTTCATTGCAGACCTAGAAGGGACCAGTCAAGGCTGGCTCAAGCAGGAATAGCATTATGGGTGAGGGCAGATGTGCCTGTCTGGATCCCAGGAGGAGGTCCTGGCTCTAGATAAGGGAGAAGCTTGAGGGTCAACAAAGACCTAAAATGGGAACAAGAACTTCACTTCTAGAACATTCTAAGGAGCTTTGCTGCTCCAAGTTCCTATCATAGCAATCAGCCTTTGGGATTCTTCTGTTACAACACCCCTAAGCACTGGACCAGTGCCCAGCCCACAACAGTATCCACATCTGTTAACCTCTGCCTCTATGACCCCTCCATGCTCAGCTCCTATACTTACCTTACAGCACATAAGATGTTATCTAAGCCAAAGTCACACTGCCTCAGCCCTTTCTTCAGTTGCTGTTCTTGTAGCTGGGACAAAATGCCAGTCAGGAAGCAGAGAGAAATGGACGTTGGTGCTTGGCTCATTTTCTCCTTTTTATTCAGCCCTGGGACCTTAGCCTACAAAATGGTGCCACCACCTTTAGGATGGGTCTTCTCTCTTTGATTATCCTGACCTAGAAACTCCCTCAGAGACACGCCTAGGAGCTTGTTCCTAGAAACTCCCTCAGAGACATGCCTAGAAGCTTATTCCTCGGTGACTCTAGATCCTGTCTGGTTGACAATATTAACCATCACAGCCTCTGTCCTGCCAATGAAAAAAACCCAGTGGCCCCTCCCCCATGGACCCTGCTACACTTTCAGTACAGAAAATATTCAGTTGTCTTCACCTTTTCTGTTCTCACAGCTATCAACACCACCTCTACATGAACTCGTACCCAGCGGGCCAAGCTGCTCACCATTTCCCGGGAGCTTCTCCCTGTCAGTGATATTTGTCCCAGTAAGTAGTCCTTACCCAAAGCTCTCAGAGCCCAGGGTGGCCCCAGGAAGTTGGGCACGGTCCTCATTTGCTCCTCACCAACACTCCTGCCGGCCCTTCAGGCTGTGGAGGAAGAGCTCCATCTCCCAGAAGGCAGTGCCCATTCATCACAGGGGAGCCCCGGCAGATTGCAGGAGCATTTGTCATTCTCATGGCCTAGTTATCAACTTCCCATCCTGTAAGTATATTCCCCAGGAGTAAAAAGCGATTCTTATCATTATCCGAGGAAATTGTAAAATACTAGTATTCAATGGAACAGTTGTCAACTCTGGCTTTGGAGTACCCCATCGAGTGGGAATTAAATGCTGGCTTCATCTAGCCATATTGAGCAGCCGAGATTGCCACAGCCAGTCATCAGAGAGACAGATGCTCCCTCATTCACTGGGGCGGCTACGGCAAGAAGCACAAACTCTGGGCAGATGGAGGGGGAGGGAGCAAGGATAATCATAAACAAACTGGAATTATTGACTCTCTGAGAGGTGTCGGACAAAATAGACTATACCCAGGATAAATAGGCCTTTCGCAAAATGCTTTCAGGGTATGTGACAGCCATTTTTTCCTTCCTTCGCCCAAAGCTGTCTTTGAGACGTCCGCCAACCACCTGTTTTCACTGATAACCATTTAGGATGGAGTAGGGCTTGGGGATCATCACTTTACAAAGTGTGGTGGGTCGCTTGCTAATGGAATCAAACAAAAGAAGGGTCGTGGGCAGGTCAGTGACAAGCAGACTTTCTTCCCTCGGCTCTGCTGCTAATGGAGGCTAGAGTCTCCAGAGGTGGCAAAGGGCTGCCAAGCTCTGGCGGTCACTGTGCTAGTCGTATCCTCTCAGGCACACTCCTGAGATGGCTGTCACCTGAGATGCTAGGCCAGCAAAGGGTTGAGAAGGAAAGTAAGACACAGACTGACAAAGAGGATCCTGCCTTATTTTGATGGCAGCAGTCAAATAAACCAGAGTTATCTGTCTAGCTCCAAAGTGCACATCCACTCCATGAGCCCAGCACCTCTGAGGACCCAGACCATGGACACCAGCAGGAAGTTGGTACTGTGGCTTTCTCATGACCATTGCCTGTGACTCCGCCACTCACAATACATTTTCTTCTCTAGAGTAAGTGGGAGGTAACCGAGGTGGAGAGTCCCTTCAATGTCTATGTGACAGTGATGATCTGTCACAGCAGAGGAGCTTGGAGGGAATGTGGGGGTCTGAGAGTCTACACTAACTCCATAGATGTCCCCAGAAGGGAACATGGAGAGGGCCACCACTGCCTGTGGCCCGGCAGCAGTTTCTGTCCTGATTAGGTCATATATGTTTGATGGTGTCCTGATCTAAGCCCAGGCTCCCTGGCTTTGTAAAGATGTGGGCACTCCTCCGATGAAGAGAAAAAGAGACAGGAACTCTGTCCAACTCTCCCAAGATTCTACTTGAACTAGGATAGTTGTCATGAAGGAAAACTGCACCATCTGAGTCAGTATCCTACACAGAACCAAGAAAAAACACGTGTGTTTTAACAGAACATAGAACAGGACCTCCCTGGTGGTCATTTCAGAACCAGAAATATCCACACCAAAACCACAGCTCTGACCTCAAAGGGAGCAAGAGATAGCTTATCGTAGAACACAGATTTAGATTTACCCTGAATACTATGTTCTAACATGGTAACAGCTTCATGAGGTTTCTATAGTAACAAGCAAAAATCATAAATCAAGATACTTTTTAAATAAAATGATGGAAACAGGGCTGGAGAGATGGCTCATTGGTTAAGAGTAGATACTACTCTTGCAGAGGACCAAATTTCAGTTGCCAGCACCTATTCTAAGTGACTCATCTACTTTGGTAAGGTCACTACTGCATGTAACTCTAGCTTCAAAGGCACCTGATGCCCTCTTCTGGCTTCTATGAGTAATGAACTGTGTGTGTGTGTGTGTGTGTGTGTGTGTGTGTGTGTGTAGACACGCATGTGTACGTGCATGTGTGTGTTCACTTGCATAATTTTAAAATAAAATCTTTAAATACATCTATATTTATGGAGACATTAAACAGTGGGTCACAACAAAACAGGTCAGTCTTTGTTGGGGGCCTCGGAAGCTATCTGATGATACCCTTAGCTTTGGGGTCTGTGCTGGCCTGTTTATACATTCCAAGAGAATTTATCTGATAGTCACAAAGATGTTAAGTCAAATACAGAGGTAGGCAAATAAATGGGTATTTATAAGGCTAAAGATAGTTTGGCTCTGGACTTGTTCCTTTCCAACTCTCCACAATCATTGAGCTTCTAATCAATCAGACTGCCTTGGGGGACATTGAATGCAGGTGCGGCTTCTCTGGAGGAAACTTGTGTGGGAAGCAGATGACGTCCTGTGTGAAGTGTATTGTTGACATGAGTACAGCCATGTCAAGGATTTAGTGCCTCAGACCATGGAAAGGACAGCAAAAACTTCCCCAGGTGAGGCTGAGGGGTCGCAAAGCTTTCCTCTGGTCCAAAGACCAGTGTCTGTGAACAGTGAACAGTGAGCCTTCTCCTCCTGACTCAAGATGAGACTGCTCCCCTGCAGAGACCCCACTGTGTAGGCTAACTTGTCTACGTGCTCAGCTGCATACAATAAGCCTGCCTCATCCATGCTGCATAGAACAAATGCCGCTGGTGATGGTGCAACTCCATCAACAAGCACAGCCCACCTGTCCAGCTGTTCTGACATGTCTGACTTTCTTTGCTTCCTCATCTCCCCAGTCAGGCTTCTAGGACACAGTAACATTGGTTCGCAGCAGATTCCAGGTAATAGAGTTCACAATTAAGAGACTGTGGAGGCAGGATACCTGGACCACACAGATCGATGGAGCAGGCTTCACCTGCTATCTGCTCAGCATCCTGGCACATGGCTCAAGCTGTCTGGAGCTCCACTCAGTGCCTTCTTAGACAGAGATGAGACCCTGCCCAGATCCAAAGGAACTGGGTGGGCCAGTGGCAACTAGCTGATGAGATTGCATTGCTCAGACATTTTCTTCCAGCTTCCCTTAAATAAACAAGATTAGAATCCTGGAGCCCTCTGTCTCAGGAGACTCACAGTGCTTGACTTCTGAATCTAACTGGCTGCCCTGTGGGATGGGCAATTGTACAGGCCATTAAGGTAAGCCAGGAGGCCATCTCCTTGGTGGTTGATATAGTGTAGCAAGTGGGTCCAACTAACTGTGTCGCCAAATAACTGATCTTGGATAAACCTGAGCTCAGATTCTAGTTCTGTTCTCTTAATTTCTCTAAACTGTGACTCCCATCTCAATAAGAAAGAACATGATAGTTAATCTTCATTATCAACTTGATTGAAATTGGAATCACCATAGAAACACACCCTGGGTGGAACTATAACTGTTTGTTGAGAGAGGTCCAGCTTGGGAGGCGTGATGCCACAGGCTGGGGTCTCAAAGGGATAAAATGGGCAGTCAAGCTGAGCGCCTGCATGCATCTCTCTCTCCTTCCTCAACGTTGATAGAATGTGACCTCCGCCCCAGGCCACTGATTGCATGCCTCTGCCGCAATGATGGGGGTACTCTCAAGCTGTGAGCCAAAATGAACATGTCTTTTCTTAAACTCCTGTTGCTGGGGTATTTTTGCTACAGTAACAAGGAAAACTAACTAATGCAGGGATAAGGGAAATAGAGTAACAGAATCCAAGTTAGAAGCGCAGCCATTGGGTCAGCTGGAGAGCCAGACAGGGAGTCCTTCTGCTCCATGTTGACCCTGAGGGAATCCCAACCTATGGTTCTCTGCCAACGGAGAAGACAATTTGTACAAAGCACATAGAAGACTCAAGAAACGGGTCAGAAGATGAGATTTACAATTCAATCAGCCATCCCTGGACAGCAGAGCCAAGTGGAACCTTGTAATTTTGTAATGAGTCAGTGAGGAAATAAATATGTTATCATATGTTATCCTAGTCATATCGGTTCTGATTAGAAGAAATAATATCCTCAAAATAGAGCTGATAATAGTTAAAAATTCACACTGACCAATCTGAGATACATATATAAATCTGGCAACACAGAGAGCAATGCAGAGAGATCAAACTGTCTTGATAAAATTTCAATCTGCAAATATTTGTCCGGGAAAATTGGATTTGACAGAAACAATGGTCACAGAAGAAAGCTAACAATGGCAGAAGTTATAATGGATACAATTTGATTGACATATTAAATCCTCTCTGCACAATTTACAGCACGTGCAATTAACTTCTTTGGAATCGTTTCAGTAAAATAAAAAAAAAAAGGGAACTGGAAATAAATTTACTAGATGGGATAAGAAACTGATCAAGGAGTCTTATGGGATTAATGAGACTCACTTCTTCTAATCTTACCTTCAGAGGCACCAAGTCGGAGGTGCCAAGGTCCAAGCATCTTTGTGAAGGGTCTTACCCAGGCTGGTGTATGATGCCCAGTGTCCTCGACCTGGTGGACCTCGGGCACACACAAACAAGATCTGTTTGATTCTGCTCTTAAAGCCTACCATTCAAGATGGACACTTCTGGACACCACCCGTGTTTCTAGCATTGCCACTCCCTACCCATGGGTACCATTCTTCTTCCATCTGTTTTCCCACCTTTTCCTTACCCTCACTTAAAATGGAAGACTTGAAGCCCCAATCCTTCCTATAGCACTATCCTTGGCCAGCAGGCTTTCCCACAACCCACTCCTCCAGACGTCCAACCTTCTCCTCAAGGCTTTCTAGGCTTCACTTCCCTTCCATCCAAGCTTTGCCCTCCTGTAAGTCCCGCATGTCGAGGTCACCTATGACCTCTATGTTGCCAAACCAACGGAAACTCCAATCCTGATGTGCCCATCCCCCTTGCCTTCTGATAGGATAAGAAACTGAAGGCCAGGTAGGAGAACAAGCCTTGAATGCTGAAGCAGAGCTAGCTGTAGGCGGTATCTACCACCACTCCAGACTCAGCAGGAGTGCAGCCAAACTCATGGATCCTGACCACTTAGAAGCTTCCTGGCTGTCATCATTCTGGTTGAGGTACTAGTACCTCCTGCCCAGGTGAATATGCCAGCCTCCCTCTTGACTGGCTTGCCACCACCTCCCCCCCCCAGTCACCTGTCATAGTTACCATCTGCCTGGATTTTAAAAACTAGATAGTATTATTGTCCTCCACATAGGGCGAGGGAGAAAGAGGCTGGGAAGAAGTAAGGGAGAGCATCCCTAGTGTCTTGGATAAATTTCAACTTCCTTATCATGCATGGCTACTCAGTTGGATCTGGAGGCTAGTACTTAAGTCATAGCCCCAATAGTCCTCCTTGCCTTGTCCAGACCCCAGGCAAGATCTGGTATATTTAGTATAACCTCCAGCCATGGATATAACGTGCAGTATCAATACTGTAGAATACATAACTAGTCAGATGAGGAGTTACATATTTGTTTTGATTGGGTGTTAGGGGATGAACCTTGTGCATAATAGACAAACGCTCTACAGTAATCTACATCCCAGGCTTCTTTTAACTGTTTATTTTAAGACCAGATTTTACTAAGTTGCCCAGACAGGCCTTGAACTCATTCTATAGCCCAGGTTAGCCTTGAACTTAGGATGCTTCTGCTTTAGCCTTCCCAGTAGATAAATCACAAACATTTGTCTCTAGACCAGACTGCTAAATGAATTTTGTTTTTAAAGATTTTTATCTGGGGTTTTTTTTTTTTGGGGGGGGTGTTTGTTTGTTTGTTTGTTTGTTGTTTTATTTGTTGGTTGGTTGGTTGTTGGTTTTGTTTTGTTTTGTTATTGGATCTTTCTACATAGCCCTGGCTATTCTGGAACTCTCCATGTAGACCAGGCTAGCCTTAGGTTCACAGAGATCTGCCTGTCTCTGCCTCTCAAATGCTAGAACTAAAGACATACACTGCCACACCTGGCTAAGAGTCTATTTTAATTGTGCAAGTGTGTGTGTATGTGTGTGTCTAAGTGGAGTATGTACACATAAGAGCAGGTGACAGTGGTAGCCAGAAGGGGGCATCAGATCCTCTGGAGCTGGAGTTACAGGTAGTTGTGAGCCACCTGACATGGATGCTGGGAACTTCAGTTCCCTCCAGAGCAGTGCGCATTCTTACCCGCCAAGCCTTATCTCCCTGATAAAGGTTTAAGTTCATATCACTACATGGCCAGTCATCCAATGGGAACAGTAAAGCTGCTGCTGGCATTCCTGAGAGACCTCATTTACATAGAAGAAATGAGACACAAAGAATAGGTGAGTGTCCCCTTGTGACATGACAGAAAAAATGCCAATACCCCCCTTCCCAGTCAGCCACCAAATTGTTAAGTAGCTCATCTTTAAGGTCCAGAGTCACTTCCACTTTGCCAACACACATGTTTCTGTTGGTTTTTTATCAGATTACCACACACGTTGTGGATTAGACAACATCGGTCTATCATCCCAACAGTCTCAGAGACCAGATAGATACACAGCGAGTCTTCTGAGGCAGTGGGGAATGTGTCAGCTGCAGAAGACTGTCTCCTTGCTTCTTCCAGCTTCTAAAGTCAGCTTCCATAGCTCCTGGCTCCACCCTCTAGCTTCAACACCGACAAAGAATCCACCTATCCGTCCATCGGTAGTTCCTCTTCCTCCATCACTACAGATCACTACAGATGCTTCTTCCCTCTGAGAAGGGTCCTTGTGACTCTCTCAGCCTCAGGCATTTTGTGAAAGCTGACCTCCCCATCTCAAGACCATGAACTCAATCCCATCTGCAAAGTCCCCTTGCCATGTAAGGTGGCATGATCACAGATGCTGAGGATTGGAGCGGGGACATCTTCGAGTATTTCTCTGTTATTCAGTCCTCCAATGTCCTGAGACAGGATCTTACAAATGCCAAGTTTATACAATCTAGATCCATGTTTATCTCTACAGTGTGAGTGGGAGTCATTTAGCTGTAGCTTCCTTCCCCTTCATGGGGGGTGGGGTGGGAGAGGGATGGAGGACACTGTCTTGCCCAGTGGTGCTAGGCTTAGTCTGGGACTCGTTACTCTCAGTAGAATCTCAGTAGAAGATACACAAGCCTTAAATATCCTTGGCTGGTTCTGGATCCACTGAGAAGCATCCACTCTGCTGCCTGCAGCCCCTGAGAGGCAGCCCAGGGGAAACACACACAGGACTCAGCGGAATCCAGTGTAGTTCAGGGTGACCCCTAACAGCCCAGCCAAGGGAGACAGCTGGGCCTGGTGGATTACTTTATTTCATTCTGCATAGGACAACATCATCATTTCCATATGCTCAGCACAAGTATATATTAGGACACATTTTATTTCCACTTCTCCCATATTAAGTCTTCAAATTCCAGTGTGTTTCTTATACTCTAATAGCCCCTCTCAGTAAGGGCTAGCAGGTCTAACCCCTGCTACAATATTCTTTGGTGTTCCCTGTACTTAGCTATACTCTGGGAAAAGAGAAAAAGTCTGATGTTACATTACAAGGATTTGATGAGTTGATGAAGCCTGGTGGTGCTACCCCTGGGGAGCACTCAGCCTGGTGGGGAGGACGTGTATTAGTGACTTTTCTGTTGCTGTGATAAAAATCTCATGACCTGAAGCAACTGGAGAAAGTAGGTTTTTGGTGTGTGGGGGGGAGGGGGGTGGTTAAGTTGTCAGAGGAAGAGTCCATAATGGAAGGGAAGGGAATCATTGGCTATTCAGGCCAACTCAAGTAAAAGCCTTCCCTGCCCCAGGCTCCCTTGTAAACTTTCAAACTTTGTATACTTTGTAAACTTTGTAAACCCTCAAGGCACACAAGTGACCAGGGCCAAACCTGAGGAGCTCCAGAAGCCAGACCCCAACCCCAGACTTCCCTAAGGACCATTTTCTATGACTGTAATGGACATTCCTAGCCTCAAGGTGGGAGAGTGGCCAGGCCTTGCCCTACAACAACGACAGCAACAACAATAACAACAACAACAACAATGCCAGCAATCCCTGAGCTTGCCTAAAGATCAGGCCACAAAATCCCTCCAAGTCCCTTCCCTCCCAATCCCTTCCAACTCTGGAAAGTTCCACCACTCAAGAAACTGGATATGAACCCTGTGTTCTACCCATTTCACTATTGAGCAGAAGCAGCTGTCCTCCTGCGTTTTTTCTTCTTCCCAATAAATCTCTTGTGTGAGGTTTGTTGTGCCATGTGACTTTGTGGTATTCCTTGGCTTCCAACTGCCTGAATACCTTTCTGTATGAGCTTCCAGGCATGGTAGCAGGCCACCAAGGCAGAAATGCAAAGAGATCACATCTTCAACCATTCACACAGGAAGTAGACAGGGAGCTAGAAGTGGGGTGAGGCTATAAACCCTCATAGTTCACACTCAATGATATCCTTCCTCCAGCAAGCCTCTATCTCTTAGAAGTTCTATCACTACTCCTACAAATAACACTTCAAACTGGGGGCCAGTGTCAAATACATGTGCCTATGGGAGACACTTCTCATGCAAACCAACTATGTATTATGACACATTTTATTTCCATTTCTCCCATAGTAAGTCTTCAAAATCCAATGTGTGTCTTATACTCAAAGAGCTCCTCTCAGTAAGGACTAGCAGGTCTAACCCCTGCTACAATTTTCTTGGCTCTTTCTGTAGCTAGACACCTGGTATTGTGTTTTCTGTTGTCCTTTGTAAAAGGTATGTATATGTGTCTGAATGTGTATATGTCTCATATACATGCATGCGTGTGTATGGGCAGGAATGACCAGAGCTGACTTTCAGCAGAAAAGCTGGGAAACACCACAGGCTGCCTGGGCTAGGGAGGCTAGCTGGCTCCGGGCGGCATCCATGACACACTTCCACACAAATCTAAAGTTGAAATCAAGCTGTGGAAACGTCACATACACGCAGTAAAAAATGAAGCCAAGGGTATATACAGCCTGCAAGGATTCCAAATCTAAGGGCCATATCATCTGAAGGACCTGTTGCTATGACACAAGGCCAGCCTGGAGACCCTGAGGCATTGTGTATATGATGTGAACACTCTCCTAATGTGTAGTTTGGTTCCTCTGTGTCTTTGGCTTCTCTGAGTAAGTTTTAGTCAGGGTCGTATTTGGTTTTATATCCTTTGAATAGGAATAAAAACAGTATCAGTAAATATGTATAACATGCCTAGCATAGATAAAGCCTGGACTGTATCCTGCACACATCTGCACAGATATCTGATTTCATCCTGAAAAACTACCCACTGTGAATGCAGTCATTGTCCTCATTCTTCAGGCTTAGCAATTCATGGTTCTGGGGGTCAGAGGCGGGTCCTCATGCTCAGTATCGACTGAGACATCCCCCAGTCCCAAGGTCATATATAGACAGAGATAGATATAATATGTATTATATAGTATACAATATATATCATATAATACATAGTATATATTATATAATACATGTTATAGTATATGTTAAATCATATATCATATATTATGTATCATATAACATGTGTCATATTATATGATACATATTATATGTTATACTGTCTATTGTATATCATATATCATGTATCATATATCATATATCAATCATATATGTGTGTGCTAGTGTGTATATAAGGAAAATGAAATGCCTAAGAGTTTAAACAAATGAGAGAGTTTTTACACACTTCATCATAATGTGTAAAGAGATTCAAATTCCATACTCCTGAACAAAAAGAAACAATACTCCCCCCCAATAGAAGTAAAGATGCCATTCCAGCCCTAAATGATAACAAATTCAATGCAGATTTATTACAAATTCCAAGGAATATTCATAACATGTGCCTATACATAATTGATATTCATAGCCATATAAACCCTACAGTTATTAGGAAAAGACAGACACTATCATCATCTGTGGCTGTACAACAGCTTACCCCCAAGTTCAGAAGCTTGAAACACTAGGCATATTACCTCACACAGTTCTGACTCCCAAAATTTTGGGAAGAGCTTAACTGGAGATTTAGCTCAGGTCACCTAGAGAGGGACAGGGAGGAGACAAAGAGAGTATTTGTAAATAACCTTAAAGCTTGACAATAGGGTCTAATGACATGATATATGCAAATACCACACCATGAACATAGATGATGTTTTCTTTAAATTTATAATATAATCTCCTTCCATTATTCTCAAGGGACCCCAGTGTGCTGAACAAACTCCAGTGCTTCAACAGGATATATTAAGCTTGGGGGTGAGGAAGACACGGTACAGCTTCATCATACTGGACTCCATGTAGCAACTGAGCTAGCCATTTCTTTAATAGATGATGCTGCATTCTTTTGCAGATAAAACATTTGTTTTCCATCATGCCTCTCTTGCTTTTAAGTATGGTAGAAGGGGCTGGAGAAGGGGCTCAGTGGTTAAAACAATTTCTGCTCTTACAAAGTACATGGGTTCCCAACACCCACACAGGTGACTCATATCTGCCTGTATCACCAGCTCCAGGAGATCAGATGTCCCTCTGATCTCCACAGACATACACACATTCAGACACATATATACACCTTTTAAAAAGGACAACAGAAAATACAATACCAGGTGTCTAGCTACAGAAAGAGCCAAGTAGGCTAAGCCACAGCTTCCCTGAATCTTATAGAAAGTTGGAGCAGACAAAAAGACAGGTACCCAGGAGACTGCACGGGACTGGCAGGGGCAGACTACAAAGAAGAGCAGCCCTGTTAGAGATGAGTCTGTAGAAGGAAGCACGTGTGTCAGATAAGACCATAGACACCAAGATGATTTGGAATGGAAGATACCAAACCACCACTGCAAAAGAGTTCTAGACCATTCTTGCAGAAGACTGGGCGTCCAGACAGTGTGGAACCAAGGACTGAAGGGCAGTGGATAAATTCATGTGTTGGAGCAAAATAGGAAAATAAGTTTCTTAAGAACACTGAAAGAGGGAAACAGGCTGCCCATCACTCAAGCAGCACCTAGATTACGGTTCTCAACCTATGGGGGTTGCATATCAGATATCCTGCACATCCGATTTTACACTACAACTCATAACAGGTAGCAAAATTAGAGCTATGATATAGACATAGAAATGAGAATTTTATGGTTGGGGTCACCAGACATGAGGAACCGTATTAAAGGGCTACAGCTTTAGGAAGGTTGAGAACTGGTGCAATGAACCTAATATTGGTAAGTTGTCATGTGCTGTTTGAGCTCACAGAGAAGCTGGTTCTGGAAGTGCGGTGATCCCCATACCTTAGACCCAGGCAAGAGTCTTCCGAGGCCCCTTATCTGAATGGGCCAGTACCCCAATTCTGTAACAAGGAGAGAAACCAGCAAAAGAGCCCCCAAGAGTAAAAGAACCCTATCACTGAAACGGAGAGGTCAGCCTTCTCCAACAGAAGCTATTACTGTTTGTCCTAAGATAGAAGAGTGTCTGCAGTGGGAGAGGGGAGCTAGAAGTTCAGCGTGGGAGATCAGCGTGGAGAGAAGGCTCAGATGGAAAACCCAGCCAACTGCCTCAACTTCACCAGTCAGCTTCCACTGGACATCTACAAGCCTCTGATTCAATGATGTCACTTTTCTGCCTTCACCTGTTCTCTTCCTTGAAAGCCTCACCCAAGAGGACATTCTGCCTGGGATTCTCCCTATTGGAGACTCCAAATGACTTCTAAAAGGGCTTCCCAGTCGCTAAGTGTTCTGGTATCTCCCTTGATGATGTTTTGCCTTCTACCTACCCACACATTACTTGCTATTTACTCTTATACTTGGGCTTGCTGTCTATTTAATAAACTCACTCATTTAAAACTGTAAACATGGCTATTGTAGCTCATTTTCTCGACTATACAGAAGAGTGGGGCATGGGCCACAGGAGTCTTTCCTTGTGAGAAGTAGTTGCTCAATTGAGGTGAGTTTCATTGTGTGCCCTTTCCTTCACAGGAGGGCAGTCCAGGTTGGCAAACCTACAGTTCTAGGAGGTTTTATATGAGCCACTATAGTGTGTTATTTCTAATTTAGCAATCTCTACCATGCAAATCAGGGTCACTTGAAGAAGGGCCATGCAAATCAGGGTCACTCTAATAAGGATGTAGGAAAGTCCAGACCTGGTCAAAGGGTCATCACAGGGTACAACAACTAGCAGTTTGGGATTCCTGCTTATGTTTGTGGGAATTCCCCTACTAGGACAAGTTCCTGCCACAGTGATTCCTCTCACCCCCCAGTCTCAACAGAAATTATGAAATGGGTAGAATATCTATTTTCCAGGAACCTCTCATGGGCCAGTGACATCTTCATGTCCTCTCTGCCTGTCTCCACACCATCACACAGAGACTAGATATCCTGAAGCTACAGCTCCATTTCTAGTGATAATACTGTCCCTGGGACTCAGCACCTCCCTTCAGGTTCCCAGACAGTGGAATCTCTAAGGGTAATAGAGGAAATTCTGTGCCTTTTGCCTGTGCATAAATTCCATTCTATGGGAAGAGTTTGGGCTTTCCAAAGACAAAAGCTAGTAACTCAGGGCTTACTATAGCCTGGCCATGCCGTCTCACTGAGGCAACAAAGCCCTAAGCCTGCTGACTGCTAGACTGGGAAGAAGACAGAGAGGGAAAATCTAGAGAGAGTAGAAAAAAGAAAAGCAAGAAAAATGGGTATCTCGATACGTGACTTGGCCCAAGGGCAATATTTGTTCAGCCATGATGGTTTGATGTGTTAGCAAGCCAGAGGTAGGTGGTATTTCACCCAGTGACCTTCAGACTCAAGTCACAGCATAAAACAGAACAGCGTGGCAGGCTCCAGGCAGGGGGATGTGGAGAAGTGACCTTCAGGCTCAGCAT
The DNA here is from genome assembly GCA_021653895.1 of Mastomys natalensis. Lineage (NCBI taxonomy): Eukaryota > Metazoa > Chordata > Mammalia > Rodentia > Muridae > Mastomys > Mastomys natalensis. Next base: position 186,193 of record JAJTUV010000625.1, on the reverse strand, counting down.
GGAGGAAGCTGGTCCCATACCATCCCATTAACACTAAGCCACAATTGATCACCACAGCAAATCAATGCGAGCGAGGTCTCTTCCAAAGCTCTCTACAAATCGGCTGCGTCGTGAAATACGAGCTTGTGAAGTTTCTCATTTTGTACACTTCTGACATTTCTTGCCATGTGATTAAAATATAATAAGATCAAATAGAAAATACTATTTGCTCAATCACCTGCAAACCTAACACAGTCAATACTGCAATTCCATCCAGGAAGAAGCCATTTCCTAGACTCCATAAAGAAGCCCACATTTAAATTTCATGTTCTCTGCTGTTACTGTGAAAAATTACATGTTTTAAATATAGGACAAATACAGGCCAGGCCAATTCTTGTTATAATAAATTTTATTTCAACATTCTCAGTAAATAAAATCTCCAAGCCCTGGCCAATGAACGGCTGCTTCCAGGCTCATTCAATAATACATAATTCCATTCCAAATAATGATTTGTTCATTCCCTTTGAAGTCTAATTCAAGTCCCTTTCCCCTGAGAAACTCCAGGTTTCCAACCATCGTTTCCTCCTTCCACCTTCTTAGAACACAGAACACCTTCGAGTGTGTGCCCCTTCTTTTCCTGCCCTGAGTAGGCAGCTCTTCAAGGTCAAAGAACTGTAACATTCGCCAATGACCTGCATTCCTGGATACCCAGCCAGTGTTCCTCAGGAAGCAGGTACGCCACAGCTATTTGCTGATTGAAAGAGCCCATAATGATGGCATTTAACCCATGGCGGGTTTTCCACCCATCCGTCTCCCACACTGCTAGAATCCCCATCACACCAGTCATTTCTAGTGAAGACATGATGTTATCCTCGAGACCTCCACACACACACAGGCATTTTACACACTGTCAGCTTCATCTATTAATTTTCTTACTGTCAGAGACAGTTAAGGGAGCCTTTGTGGAAATGTCTAAGGATTTGTAAAACAGAAGCATATTTGTTTGGCTTCCCCTGGTGCATGGAGCTTAGGAACTGTGCAATCATAAGTATCAGAGTGAGCTCTGTGGCTTTCCCATAATTGACTTGGGGAGGCAAAAATACAATTCAGAAACAGAGTGCTTTCTTGGGGCTCTAGTACTTTCTAGTCTACAGATCGTTTGAAAACAAAAAGCAAACCTCAATCTTCAACTCAGATGCTTCCAGACTAGGACTACCTTTAACCCTTAACTATAGGTAAGATTAGCCTCTAGTCCTAAGGGTCTAATAATGCAAAGAATCCCCTCCCCTGCAGCCCTGGGATTTTAAAGGACTGTCATAACAAAATTAAGCAGGTGCCTAGTTAGAATATCAGTCTCTGGGCAGGCAGCCTGGGTCTCTAAGCAGAGGAAGAATCATTGAGTCCAGGAAACAGGATCTGGTGGGCCCTCCTAGCCACATGCAAGAGCCATGAGCAACAGTTCCTGGAACTTGGTAGAGAAAGTTTCCTACACAGGTTGCGTGTTCTTTGAGTGAGCCTTCCTCCACAGGCTCATGTGTTCTAACATTGGTTCCCAGATGGTGGCACTATTTGGGAAGGTTGTAAACATTTACAAGCAGAATCTAACAGAGGAAGAAGCAGGTCACTTCGGGGATACAATGTGACCAACTGGCCCCTGCTATGCCTTCCAACCCCATAATAGACTGCAATGCCCTCTTAAATCATAAACCAAAGAAAACCTTTAATTCTCTTACGTTGTTTCTTGTCAAGTGTTTTGTCATAGCCAAGTGATAATATGGCATCTGTGACCAGGGGCTAGGTAGCCCCCTGGGGGCTTTGGTCCCAGGTTATAGAGACATCAGGTTGAATAGAGACTTCTAGCACTAAAAAAATCCTCAGAAACTAACTTGTCCTGGCCTTGTGGATCAGAAAGTACTCAATTCAAGAGTTCAGAAAGTCGACTCGAATTGGCCTGAATACAGGAAGCTACAGTCCCATTTGTTCAGAACATCTGGCTCCATTTCCTGTGGTCTCCTCTGCTGTGCCCACCCACTATGTGCTGTTTCCACAGTAGCTTCCCTCATGATCGATCACAAAATGGCAGCTAACTGCCACCAGGATTCCACAATTCTTTTTTACCCTCCCAAAGGAGAGAGAATGCTATCTCTCAGAGCACTGAACTAAATTCCTGGGCCTTTTTCTCATCAGACCACCTCCCCATCTCTCTAGTAAGTGGAGAATAGGTAGGATTCTGTAACTATTTGATCCAGTCATGGCCACCATAGCATGACGTTAGTAGACCTAGGGGAGTGTGGGCTGAGATATGTCATTACAACATCCATTTCTTCTGCTTCTGAACAGAAACATTCTAGATTCTCAAACCTATAATGGGGGGTTCCTAAACCGTCCAGTGATATAAATAGTGGAACAGAGTCTTTTTAATACTTTAAAGCTTACGTCTTTTGCTGGGTAGTCTCCCGACTACTCTAACTGGACTAATCCTGGCCTACATCCTGTCACATGGCCAGGTCTACCCCACTGCCCCACTCTGGTCTATCTGTCTACCTCAGAGTCTGTTGGCAAATCTCCTACCTCTCAATTCTTCTCCCAGAGTCCCTCTCTCTGCCTGGAAAATCTGCCTTCCACTTCCTGCTCAGCTATTGGCCATCAACTCTTTATTTTAACCAATCAGATACAATTCTAGATTGCCTTAGGCAAGCGAGGAAGGAAGACATATTTGCAAAATATGAGACCAGTGATGAGCCATAGAAATAACAATACCAGATCCTTCCAGCCTTTAGCTCTTTGCAGAATTAACAATTTGACAGAATTTATAGAATTAACAATTGAATATGCAGAGATCACCTTCACACAATGTATCCCAACACAAACCCTCATGTGATTCCTTTTGTGTTCTCCCCAGGAAAAGGTCTTAGAGCCCAGGATAACTATGTAAAGCAGTCAACCTTCTATCTGTACTAGACCTCAGGAGACCCAGAAATATGAAGAAGCGTTCATTTCCCACCTGGGACTGTATATCATGAAATCAGTAACCACTTTGGGCACTGAGTTCTCTACCAACTAGTCTACGGCCAGTAGCACCCAGAGGTATAGCTCTGGGAGAGGCCAAAAAGATTAGCAATCTAGCCCAGTGAGGGCCATGCCAGCTCAGTTCTGCTTGCCTTCCATTGCCTTGAAATCAACCGGCTCTAAGGAACTGGTCCTTACTGTCAAAAGCCAAATGGAGCCCTTCTTCCTCCTCCCCCTCCTCCTTTTTTCTTTTCTCACGTGCTTGCCTGAATCACAGGTCAGGATCCACCACAGTGCCCCTTCCTCCATGCGTCCCCATGTCGCTACCAACACCAACTGCCCAGACTTCTCCAGGAGTACTGACTTTCTTACTTCCGGTCTCTGCTGGACAAGCTAGCCACAGTGTATGTCCATGCAGACCCCTCTAAACAAGAGGCCTGTCCAGGATGTTCCTCTAGCTCCCTGTCTTTGGCATTTTATAGATTACAAAACCCAGTCCCAACTCCTCAGCACCTCTGCCAAGATCCCTAAAGACAAAAAAGCAGGTACTTGTCAGCTTCCTTAAAGGAAAGAGGCTGGAATCCACAGAGGGCGGCAGGTGATTCATGTATGTCAAGAGCCAGACCCTGACTCCAAGCCCTACGATCCTTTCCTACCTCCATACAGTGAGTCATTCAGAACCATAGCCATCTCTGACAGCATGTCTGGGACAGAAGCACCAGGCTTCGATGCACCTGTGCTCTACTCTAGGGGCCCAGGACCTCACCTCAAGCAGGCCTGAGGCAGCTGCTTCCTGCAGCTTACTCACTCTGAAGTGCTCTGTGCTAAGGTCCCTGTCAGCCAGCATCCAGGCTGGCCAGAGCACAATTCTTCCCTGGGCTCTAGGGTACCTCTCAGATAGACAGCCTTGGAAAAATCCAATTTGCCTCTCCCTTGCTTCGGTTATTGCTTTGAGATTTCTTTTGCAGTGATCTGGGTCTTTGATGCACAGTTTCAATCTTTGGTGAGTACAGATATTTCCTAGGAAACCAAAGTAGCCCTTCCTTCAGGAAGGTGCTGGCAAGTAGCCTCCATTTGGGAAGGTGCTAAACAGAGAGGACTCTGAGAGCAGAGTCACCTAGCTTCCCATCATGCTAAGACCACTAAGCTAACGGTATTGTGTTCATTCACTGCCCGAATCAATTCAACAACACACAAGTACACAGTGAGCGTCTGCATCGTTGTGGTCCAGCTCTCAGACCCTCCCACAAGACAACTAAACCACCAATCACATTTCCTTTGCAAACATTAGGAGGAGATGAAGGGACTCTCTCCCCAAAAGAAGGTGCACAGGTGCAGGCTCAAACAAAAACACCCGTCTTCTTGGGCATTAGTGGGTTCCTGGTCCCTGAAGCTTACAAAGTGGAACTCCAGGGACCAGGTCACCAGTCTAGAAACCTCTGAGCAAAGAGAAAGGTGATGCAGGGTCCCTTCAGTTGCCAGAGCACCCTGAGGGTCCTGTTCAAATCCTGACATGATCTTTCAAATTCCTGGGATGGATCCTAATCACATTGGATCCCAGGCCTCAGATCTTGACTTTCTTGTATTCCAAAGGCAAACTCTTCAGTGGTGGTATCTTAATATAAAAATGGAAAGAAAATCTGTATTCTTGCCTAGGAACGAACTGACCCTGGGGAGTTGAGGGTAGAAGATCGCATCAGACTTGCAAATGAGCTTTCCTTCACTCCGGACTAGGGCTAACAATTTTCTCCAGGTGTGCACTGGAAGTGCACATGCGCACGTTCCTGAAAAGTTCCTCCTGAATCAAAACCCTGCAAAGGAAACCACTTAACATGCACCGAGGGAGCTGGCTGCTTTGTGGAAGCTGCCAGTGAATTCTCTTGCAAGGCAGGGGACACTTCGGGATGTGCAAATTATTTCTCCTTTGTCAAAGCAGATTTCTGTAGAATGGGAGAAGACAAGCCAGCAGGGAGGGGGGTGGGTGTATGAGATTTCTAACTGCTGTGTGTCTCCACGCAAGAAGAGTGTTGCATTGATATTATTGTTATTTAACTGGGGTTTGTTTTTTGTTTTTTAAGGTCTATTTTTGTTTTGTTTTGTTTTTAATTCTGTGTGTGTGGAGAGTTGGTGACTGGGGGCAGGGGGACTCATATGTGGATTCAGGTGTCTAGGGAAGTCAGAGATGTTGGACCTTGCCTTGGAGCTAGAGTTAAAGGTATTTGTGATCTGCCCCATGTGGTGTGGATGCCAGCAATAAAACTCTGGGCCTGTATAAGCATAGCACATGCTCCAAACCACTAAGTCCAGATGTAGCCCGGGACTGACCTCAAACCTGTGGTCCTCCTGCTTCTACCATTACAGTAGATACCACTGGTGTGTACCACCACAAGCAACTGTTTCCATTTTTAGATAGGGTGACAAACTGTACAGTTCCCTACATAGACCAGGCTGGCCTCAGACTTACAATAATCTTGCCTCTACCCCTGTCCCCGCACCCTACCCCCACCCCTGCCTCCTGAAGCTGGGACTACAGATATGTATTGCTATACCTGGCCAACAGTATTATTTGTATAATCTATTTCAAAGACCAAATATGACTGAATCCTTAGACATAAAGGTGACAGACACTGACAATCTGATTTTTCATGAAGGCAGCCAGGCACCTTGGCAGAGAGAAGCAGTACAGGACTCTGACACTCAGAAGTCTTTGGGTTGCAGCAAGTGGGCCACAGACTTAGGTGGATGTCAGCACCTGGGTCATGTCTGAACCTGGGAACCAGCCCAGAGATGAGGAGTCCAAGCTGTCTAGACCTCCTTCGCAATTTCCAAATGTGTGGACTCCCAGATAGAAGTATTCATCAGACTCCATGTGCCTCAGAAGAAGGCTCTGCAGGGCGCTCTGTGCACAGAAGCTAGCTCCTCCCCCTCAACATCCCATCATGAACTCCCTGAAAAACAAGAACCATGACACCAGAGAGTCAAGGGGGCCAGCCACTCTTCCCAGCATGCAGCTGTAGTCCAGGGTGGAATAGAAAGAGAGAGAGACCAGAGGCCTCTCAGGATAGATGGAGTAAAAATTTCCCTGGGCGTTAAAGAAAGCCATCAGAGCTACAAAACTATCCTGCCGATGCTGTAGCCGTGTGTCGAGAGAGGCTCATCTTTGAGCAGACCTGCTCTTATTCCTGCCCCAAGTCAACAGCCAACCTGGCTTATCTGCTATGCCAGATGGAGCCACCCAGCGACATCCAGATTACCTCTGGATCTCCCTTCAAAGAACAGAGAGCTTTTCTCTTATGGAAAAGGCAAGTGAAAATAAAGCTTCAATTTTAAAAGGCTTTAAAATGTGTTTCAAGGCAACGAAGTCAACTCCACAGCTGGGGCACCATAGCACTCAAGAAAAGCACCCTGGTTTCTCTGCATTCTACACCAACATGCAAATCATCCTGGGTCTGTCCTATGGCAACCCGTGTTGGTCTCCAAGTAAGATATGTACCCCACTCCTAAGACATCAGGTCATCTGGACTTCTGCTTCTTGGCCTTACCTGCAACTTCTGGCTTCAAAGAAGACCCCGTGGGCAACACTTTGTAAACCTGGAAGAAAACCACACTCGAACCCGAGTCTAGGTGTGCCTCGGAAGCCAGGATTTGAAATATTGTTGAACTCTGAAGACAAATGCCTGCCCTTGCTGCTCCTCTCATCCCAGCCAGCTACAGGCAAACCTTCACAAACCTTCTGCGAGGTCACAGATGGCGGCACATAGTCACATCCATAAGCAAGGATTTTCATTCCCATTCTTAAACAGAAACAGATACTAGAAATGATTCTTTAAAAGTTAAAGATCTTGATTTTGTCTGCTTTGAGATGGTGTCTTGTATATCTCTACCTGGCCTTGAATTTGCTGTATAGCTGAGGATGACCTTGAATTTCTGGTCCCCTGCCTCTACCTCCTGAGTGCTGGGATTTTTGACATGTACCACCACGCCTGGTTTATACAATGCTGGGGATCAAAGCTGAGCTTCATGCATGCTGGGCAAACACTCCACTAACTGAGCTCCATCCCCAGTGCCCAAAAAGTAAAGGATCTCCATATGTTTCCAGAAAGCAAGGAGAGCGGTTTGAGGAGATCAGGCAAACATGCTGACAAATGAGTTTTGAAATCGATTTGTAATTTAGCTGAACAAGTGTTAACTGCCATAGTGAGTTTGATCATTATACTCCTTTAAAATGTCCTTATTCTCAGTCATACATTATTTAATTTACACTTACAATGGACCATTGGTTACAGTCGGGAAGCATATGAGATACTGGTGTTAAAATACAGCAAATTAATGAAGATGGTAAAAATTATTATAATTACGCAAAATCTCCCCCAAAAGACTTTTGCCACATAGATTAGCCATGACCATCTGATCCGAGATCACATATGGCACCTCTATCTAGCAGTCTTCAGTGCTTCAAAATTACAATGTTTAAAGATGAGAACACAGTGACAATTATACCCTATTGGGGTTTTCATTTGTTGGTAATAAAAACAGCCTACACAGGCAATATGTTATTCATAGCAAAGTGCTTACAAAAACACAGCAGGAGGGTTTTTTTCTCTTATCTTGTCATTTAAAACATAAACGCAAACATTGTGGAAATAAGTCATTTGTGGTCCCCCCCCCTTAGTGCAAAACGCAAGAGTGTAAAACACCAGGTCACAGAAGCAGCTGTTCTCTGTTTGATGCTGAACTACTCTGCTAAATTCCAATCTGCATCTTAATACGGATTCAGTCCCCAACAAACATGTCATAATTTATGTGTTGGCAAAGCATGCTTTTTCTTGCATAACTAATTAAAAAGAAATTAAATTAACCAGTGTCTACCAAGCACTTATTGTGGCATCTCATATATAGAAAACAAAAATAAATGTTAGCTACCATTTCTATTATAAAAGTATTATCAGTTGTTAAATGGGGGAAAATTCAATTTATCCTGGTATGTAATTAGTATTATTAAATACTATTTGTGGAAACATTCTAATAGAAACTTTAACAATACTGATCTCACTTTTAAATTAAAAATGTCTTTTGTTACATATAACTAAGAAAAATTGCAGGATTGAGGAGATGACTCGGTAAGTAAAGTGCTCGCATGCAAATATAAAGACCTGAGTTTGATCCCCAGAACCCATGTTTTAAAAAAAAAAAAAAAAAAAAAAAACTAGGTAAAATGGTACATTTATAATCCCAGTCCTGAGAGGGCAAAGATAGACTGAGCACAGGGACTCCCTGACCAGCCAGTCTAGCCAAATCAGTGCTTTTCAGACTCAGGGAGAGATCTTGTCTCCAAAAGGAAAGTAGAGAGAAACCAAGGAAAATACAGAATCTACCCCTGACCTACAAACACATACATGTACGTACACATACATGGGGAGAGAAATGGAAAGGAGAGTAGAGGGAGAGATACATACACACACACACACACACACAAACAGTTGTGTAATAGCTGTGAACCCTGTGTGCTACACTACTGACCTACCAGGTAAGGTGAGCCCATTAGTACAATCATGGCATGACCATTAGTGGGGTAACCAGCTGCTTTCTGAGTGGATTAGAAGCTCCCTAAACAAGAGGAAATTCATGCCTGGCACTATAAACCTTATCTTATGAAGTCAAAAGTCCTAGTGGGGAAATTACTACCATTATTTTGCTAAGTGGACACACTATGCCTATTTAATGGCCTTCTAAATATTTATGTGTACTCTGTGGATTAGTACTGCTGTGGGCTTTACTCAGAGAAGATTCTTTTTGCAGTAGGTTGTGGTTGCTACAGAGACCCTCCTAACTGTTTGAAGTACTGAGGATAAGAAACAACACTAAGTAGGACATCTGTATCAGCCTCCTGCGAGGTTCAGGGAGCCATTGCAGAAAAGGGTCAGGAAGACTGTCGGACCAGGAGGAGAGGGTGAAGTGAAATGGAATGCAGCTTTCTGGACACATCATAACTCTCACATCCTTGAACTCTTAGCAGCTGTAAGTACCAGTGGAAGATTTGCAAAAGTCTGGGCCCATGAGGAGATGACACAGCAGTTAATAGCTCTTACTGCTTTTGCTAAGGTCTAGAGTTCAGTTCCCAGCACCTGTGTCAAAGTAATTCATAACTGCCTGTAACCAGCTCCAGGGTATCTGACACCCTAATCTGGACTCTATGGGTACCTGCACTAACATATATACAGTCCCACAATACACACACACACACACACACACACACACTTAAAAATACAATAAATTTAACATAAGATTGGATCCATTGATATTCTGTCAAGGATCTGTTCTTGCTCTCTGACAACTTATAGGTGCTCAATGGTTGCTAAGGAGACAACTCAAGACCCCACCCCTGCATGACAATCTACAGGTAATCAACAGTATCAGGAGAGATGTTTTCTTCAATGGTATAGCTCTGCTATGTTTCCCACACCCCTCTAAAGAACCTCTTGCTCATACTCCTATGAGTAAGCCTAATCAAACTCAGTAGATCAGAGGGGGGTGGGGCATGAAAGTAGATGAAGGACCAAGACCAGTTGAGAAAGGGAAGAGGATCAGTGGGCATGGGGAGGGGGAGGGGGTAACAGGGTAAATGTGATCACAATATAATCCACACACTGTATTAGTTCGATTTCTGTTGCTGTGGTAAAACACCATGACCAAGGCAAACTATAGAAGGAAAGTTTTACTTGGGCTTATGGTTCCCAAGGTATAAGATTCTAGCACCATCACAGAATGGAAGAGTAGCAACATGCAGGCATGACAGCTGGAGCAGTAAGCTAAGAACTCACATCTTAAATGACAAGCAAAAGGCAAAGAGCTCCCTGGGAATGGCATAAGTCTTTGAATTCTCAAAGCTCCCTACCCGTGATGCTCCCTCCTCTACCAGGGCTGCGGTTCTGAAGCCTACTCAAGCAGTGCCACCAACGGTTCTGAAGCCTACTCAAGCAGTGCCACCAACGGCAGTGTGCAGACATCTGAGCCTATGGGGGACATTCTCATACGTATATTAAAATACAAAGAAACCCATCATTATGTATAATTAACATAAGCTGTTAAAAAAAATCAGCCTTTGGGTCTGCAAAGATGGCCCAAGAGTACTGTAGAGGACACAAGTTCAATTCCTAGCACCACAACTGGCAGCTCACAACTACTTGTAACTCCGGTCCCAGGGAACCTGACACCTTCTGGCTACTAAGAGCATCAGGCACATACATGATGCACATATGTACATGCAGGCACTCACATATATAGATAAAAAATGTTTTAATTTTACAAGAAACTTTTAAAAAATGAGATAACATAACTGACCAGTCTGGGACCTCTGGGTGGTATAGCTGCCTGTTAGTCACCAAAGGGAATTCTGGGTTATACCTTTGGGTCGTTCATGCTCCACTAAGTAATCCCAATAAATTCACTGGTTCACCAAGCCCCCCAAAACATTATTGAGTGATCTGGGGAGTTTTTCCACTTATGCATTTGTTAGTTTGTAGATCTGGAAGTATAACCCAGGGCTTTGCAATTACCAGACCAGGGCTCGCTTTAGCATCACATGTACTAAAATTGGAATGATACAGAAAGAGTTAGCGTGGCCCCTATGTAATTACCAGGATGTAGCTGTCCATGAGGGTTCTCAGCCTATTAAGTAATTTTGAAAATTCTTATGAGGGCAAATGGGTGAACTTAATGCAAAGAAAGTTTTATGATCAAAGAAAAAGTTAAGAAACAGCCACTAAGGAAAAAAAAATGGCTGAGGTGTGCTGGCACACACCTTTAATCTCAGCACTCAGGAGACAGAAGCAGGCAGATCTCTGTGAGTCTGAGACCAACCTGGTCTACAGAGTGAGTTCCAGGACAGCCAGGGCTACATGGATTCATATCCATTCTCTCCACTCTTGCTTTGCCTTAGGAATTGACCTTCATGGAAGCATGAGTGGGTTTTTCTCCCTGCTGGCTTCCAGTCTAGCCAGTAGAATGTGCCAGAAGACTAGAGAGAGGGTGGAAAGTGTGTCAGAGTTTGATCCTCCCTCCTCTCCTTGCAGGCATCAGTTTAGCCATAACTACATTTCTCTGCCTAAAGCTACAGCATCTGGAAAGACCTCTCACCCTTCCTCTGGCTTCTGCTGGGCTCTAGAAACAGCTCCTTCTCATGTATCTTTCTTTATCCTGGGTCCTGCTCCCCTCTGTGATTCCCTTCAGCCTCCCTACACCATTATGAACAGCCCTTTCATTACCTCCTTCCACAAACACAGCCTTTCAGAGATGCTGGGGATGGAACCCAAGGTTTCCAGCTTGCTAAGCCAGTGCCTACCTTATTGACTTATGTCACCCCAAACTCACTTTAACTATTTAAGGATACCACTTTCTTCCTGAATTTTATAATGATCAATTACTAGAAGTGGCTCCAGGAAATGGGTCCTCAAAATGAGATTTAAGAATTGAGTTATTTATTTGATAAGAACCTCATTATTTTAAAATCTGTGTCATTCCGTATGTGATGTAAGAAAACAGGTGTTGGGTCTCACCTTTCACCTTGTTCCAGATGGTCTCTCTCTTGCTGTCCACTGCTGTGCACACCAGGCTACCTGGCCCATGAGTTCCAGAGATCCTCCTGTGTCTGCCTCCCATATCCCAACAGGCGCACTAGGATTATAGACGTGTGCACCTGCTCTGTCTGGCTTTTGTGTGGATTTTGAGATTTGGAATTCATGTCCTCAAGCTTTCACAGCAAGGGCTTCACCCATTCAAGCATCTCCCCAACCCCTAAAGACTCCTTTCTGAGGATAGATGGGATTATCCTTTATGTCATGACATTCAAACCATCACTGGGGAAGCCATGTGGTATGATCCAGGAAGAAGACACTGTTGATACTTCACTATGTCTGCATGTCCTCATTCTTGTAGCAATGGTGACCCCGGAATGTCTGCTTTTGACTGCTCTCAAGGGAACACACAAGAAAACTATGAACTCCTGAGCAAATGATGGACAAGATCCACAAAGACTTCATGACGGTATCCCTTGAAGAGGTCAGCTCAGGAACTTTAGAAAAATTCACCAAACCCCTCATCTCCTGGAAGAAAATGATCATAGAACACTTAGGCAAGCCTTCTCTCCTCTCCAGAAGGAAGAGGCTAATTAACATTCCTCAGACCACAGGGGGTGGAGACTGACCTATGGGTGGGGAGTGTCCAGAGCACATGGACAATGACCCACTGGCCACCTGCAGACAAGGAAAGTCCCTGCCACTTCATTCCCTAAAGATCAATCAGTTTAAAAGTCACATTGTTCTGCCAATCATATTGTACCTAGCTGCTGTTTCTCTATGCTACCCTGTCGCTAAAAGCTGCACGGGGTTGCCTCTCCTTTTGGATGCAGGATGGCCCCAGCATGCTGGAACATTAAAATTCTTCTTGCTTTTTGCAGCAATTCTCGTCTCCATGTGGTTCACTCAGGGGGTCCAGTAAACAAAGGCTCTCAGCATCTTACACCCTAATTGCTGGAGATGCATGGTCAAGCCCAAAGTCTAAGCCTAAATATCACAGCATGGCACATTCAGAAATGTGTGCTCTTCCCCGTGTGCTTATGACAAAGCACGATCCTCAACTTGGACTTTTCTCCTAAAGACATGAAAATGTCTGTAAACAGTGTTCACAGAGCTGTTGATACAATCAGTGAGAAACCAGAGATGGTATAAATAATCCACAGGCTATCCCTACCCCCAAAATAGTCAGTGTAACATGTCAGTGGGTACCAAGATTCAAATTCACTGTGCTAATATCAGGGCACTACTAGAGAAGACACAAGACATTGATTCAAGGGAAGAGGCGGTTGAGTAGTGCCTTGGTCACTGTCCTAGTGCTGTGAAGAGACACATAACCAAGACAATTTTTTAGGAAAGAAAGCCTTAATTGGGAGTTTGCTTACAGTTTCAGAGGATTAGATCATTATTATCATGATAATGAGCATGATGACAGGCAAGCAGGTGCTTGAGCAGTACGTGAGAGCCATGTCCTGAACCATAGGTAGAAAGAGACTGGGTAGGATGTGGGCTTTTGAAACCTCACCGTCCACCTGCAGTGACACACTTCCTCTAACAAGGCCATACCTCTAATCCTTATAATTCTTTCAAATAATGTGACTCTCTGATGACTAAGCATTCAACTGTATGAGCCTAAGAGGACCTTTCTTATTCAAACTACCATACTCCATTCTCTTTCCCCCATAGGCTTGTATCAATAATAATAAATGCGAAAAAAGCATTTAGTTCAACTTCAAAAGTCCACCTAGTCTATCACAGTCTCAATACTGTTTAAAGGTCCAAAGTTTGAAGTCTCTTCTGAGACTCATAGTAATCTTTTAACTGTAAAATCAAAATTAAAATCAGAAAATCAGATAGTTCCAACATACAATGGAACAGAATATCCATTACCATTCTAAAAGGTAGGAAAGGGAGCCCAGTGAGAAAATGCTGACACAAATAAAGACCAAAGAAACAACAGGGAAAATTCCAAATTCTGCATCTCTATGTCTGATGTTAAAGCACATTTTAGGTCTCCAACTCCTTTCATCTGTTGACAGCAACAGGCTCTTTCTCTGGGCTGGTTTCACACCCAATCTACAGTTTTCCTTGGCAAATATCCCACAACTTGGCATATCCAACACCTTGGAGTCTCCAACAGAATCCAGGATTAACCTTCAGAGCTTGACACAATGGCCTTTCTAAGCCTCCATGCATAGACATGCCATGCCTCGGTGGCTTTCCTTAGAAGCAAGCTTCACACAATGGCCTTTCTGGGCCTCTTTGACACACTTCTGGCCTCAGTGACTTTCCTTAGAGGGAAATTCCACAACTCCTTTCTTGTAGCCTTGACTCTAAAACCAGGACCTTGTTAGAAGCTGCCAAGTCCTGCTGCTCACTGGGGCTGGACTATGGCCCCATTGTTCAGTTACATCTGCATTAGCTTCCTATTGTTGATAGTTTTCCTTGCTGCTTAAGCTTTTCCTTAATTCCTTTTCACAAGTTGAAAGCTTAGCTGAGTGAGGTCTTGTTCTGAGGTCACCACTCCCTTTATTCTAGTCACCATTAGACTTTTCTTTAAACTTTTAAATCTCCTTGAGCACTAGACTTGGCACCAACATTACATTCCTGGTGTTCTTTTTCTATTCCTTTTCTGCACATTTTGTATTTTTCCTTGCTCAGCTCGATTCTTTTCATTATAGATCTGCATAAGAGTGGCCACTAATAACCACATTACACAGTCAATACTAGGCTTCTTGAAATCTCCTCTGCCAACATCATTAATCCAAAACTCTTCAATTTAGCCTCAGAGATATTTTTTTTTAACAAGGGGAAAAAGCAGCCATATTTCTCACCAAAATATTACAAGAACAGTCTCTAGACCACTTACTAGTAATATTCTCCACCTCTGAGACTTCTTAGACCAGGCCACTGTCATTTGAATTGCCCTCAGCACCACTGCCTTCTATGCTCCTACGAAGCTAGCTCATTAAGCCTCACTTAAATCGTCCAGACACTTTTCTAGTCCAAAGTCCCAAAGTCTTCCATATTCTTCCAACAAACAGCATGGTGAGACCTGTCATAGCAATAACCCTTCCCAGTATCAACTTCTGTCATAGTCACTGTTCTATGGCTGTGAAGAGACACCATGGTCAAGGTAACTCTTATAAAGGAAAGCATTTAATTGGGGGTTTGCTTATCTTAAGGAACAGCTGACTATTTTCTTTTTAGTTAAATAATGTTAGACTTTGATCATGTCCCTAGCTAGAGGACAACTTGGTTCTTGGGGGGTTTTGTTTGTTTATTTGTGGGGTTTTTTGCTGTTTGGGTTTTTGTTGTTGTTGTTGTTGTTGTTCTTTCTTAAATACTCCTGTGAATTACAAATCATAAATTGTTTCTATGTTCCAAGAATTGACTGACCATTAAATGCTTCATAGTATGTTAACTATCTTATCATAAACCCACAATGTATACCTTTCCCATAATCATAAAAATAACTGCAAAAATCTTTTTTAATAACTTGCTCATTTGGCATAAAAAGTCCTCCCTGTTTCTGATCTGGGTCACTTTCATTCTCCCACTCCCGAGGAAAGCGTAAGTCTGGCCCAGCTACAAAAATAAAAATTTTACCTTGCAACATCTCAGTGTTAGTTCCTGGGTTTAGGCACCGTAATAGCTTATAGTTCAGATGTTTAGTCCATTATCATTGTGCTGGGAAGCACGGCAGCATGCAGGCAGGCACTAGAGCAGTAGCTGAAAACTACATCATGATCCAGAGGTGGAGGGGGAGAAGAGAGAGAGAGAGAGAGAGAGAGAGAGAGAGAGAGAGAGAGAGAGAGAGAGAGAGAGGAGGTGTGTCCCTTTGAAACCTCAAAGCTCACCTGCAGTGATTCAGTTCCTCCAAAAAGGCCACACTTCCTGAAGACCCACACTCAGGGGAGACCCTCACTCAAGTCTCAGGATGACATGACCACCCAGTAACTCTTGCAAGACACTGAAACTGGATGCAAAAAACAGAGGTTTATTCGGGAGAATAGCGGCTGTTGGTCAATTCGTTTGCTCAAGTAGGAGTTGAATTGACCCCGACTGCTGGTCTGAGGGGAGATTTTAAAGGAGAAAACCATAAACCAGGGGAGGGGGCAAGGGTTGCCAAGGAGACATAACAGAAAAATAGTGGAACATTCCAGAGGAACCCAACCTATATGAGTCAGGGTCATGTGGAAACACTCTGTAACCTGTTTTCCTCAAGAATGCGGTCCTGCCCTGCCATTGTGGTCACCAGTTTCCTGGTTCCACCTAGCTGCTCGCATTTCTCCTTTTGTGGTTAGCTTGTCCTTGGAACCCAGAGCCTAAGAACCAGATTACTGCATTCTAGGCCTAAGAACCGATGCTGCACAAACTCCTTTTGTGGAGTTCCTGGAATGCAGATGGCCTGGCTTCAGCCTCTACATCCTAGGGATCTCAAAAAAAGTTTATTCTCTTCATTCCTAATCCTTACAATGCTTTCAAACAGTGCCACTCCCTGATAACTAAGCACTCACATATATGAGCCTATGAGGGCCATTCTTATTCAAACAACCACAGATGATAATTTTGAATTCCTAAGTCATCTAGAAACTTCTTTGTTGGTTGAAATGAAATTTTTCACTGAAGTGGCTCTTTATCATCACCCCTTGCATAAAACCTACCATTCAGTTATTGACCCAACAAATCCAAGTCAATTCAAATAATAAAAATCATTTGTTTGCGCATGGCATGGTAACAGTATACCTTCATTGTCTTATCTGTCAGCTGTGATCAACTCTCCAGTTCTCTGCCATAATATAGTCTGTATTTTGTCACAATACCATATTAACTGTCTTGTTACCCTGTAGAAAAATCATGGCAGCCTGTTACATTTATCTCATTCTGCTAATTGGATCTATTGAGCAGTAATGAGTAATCACAATATATATTTTAGTAAGACATGTGCATGCCAGAAAAGGAGAGTAAACCTCCAAAGAATTCAAAGGGCTAATCATGTAAGTGAAGTTCCTGAGAGTAACATAATGCAGTACAGGCTGAGGCTCTGTAAAACACAAAAATGTTGTTTTCCCCTCTACCATTTGCTACACAGCAAGTTCTAAGCCATCCAGTACTATATGGTGAGATCCTGTTTAAAAACAACAAAAACAAAAAAAACCTAGGGAAAAAAAGTTACTTCCTACCTTGTTATAATCTTAATTATATATTTAGCTTTTTTGAATATTTTTAAGTATTCAAACTGTAATATGAACCAAAAGTCTTCTTGTCAACTGTATCCCATCTTAGTCTCCTCCTAAGACAATCAGCTTTCTGTCTTCTTTATCTGATTTCTATGTACACCAAGAAATAAAGTTATATACATAGGATGTTATATGACTTACTGTACAACTCCAAAGGGCCTTTTATATATGTGTGTATTAGGTGTGGGCATATACGTGTGTCCCTGTTTGTATATATGCATACAGGTACATGTGTATGTGGAGGGCAGTGGTCAACCTTGGGTGTTGTTACTCAGCAGTTGTCCATTTTTTTCTGTTTCTTGAGACAGGGTCTCTCACCAGAACCTGGGATCCAGCAGTTCAGCTAATCACTGGCTGGCCAGTGAGCCCACTGATCTACTCTCTGCTTCACTACTCTCTGCTTCACCAGCACTGAGATTATAAGCAAGTGTTACTGTACACAACTGGCTTTTGACATGGATGCTAGGGCTTGAACTCATGTCTTTGTACTTGGTGGTAAGCATTTCATTGATGGAACCATCTCCCAAACCTCAACTCCACATTTATTTTTTACTAAATAATGAAACTTGAGGATTTTTCTGCAACACTACATACACATCCAGTGTCAGGATCTTTTACCTGTCATGGGAGGGCCTGGTATGGTTATTCCTCCATAGAACTACCCTCCTGCCAAAGGATGTCTTGGAGTATAGCCTCCCTAATCAGGTACACCGTATGTTCTTGTCTTGGCTAGCTCTAGAAAATACTGCCTCTCAGAATCGATAAAACACAAACTGTATTGGCTAGTTGTGGTGTGCCCCTGTGTGCAGAACCCATTCCTCAGGTTGTTTATAGGTTAGGGTCTGTCTTAGGGTTTTACTGCTAGAACAGACACCATAACCAATGCAAGTCTTATAAAGAATAATATTTAATTGGGGCTGGCTTACAGGTTCAGAATTTCAGTCCATTATCATCAAGGCAGGAGCATGGCAGCACCCAGGCAGGCATGGTGCAGGAGGAGCTGAGAGTTCTACATCTTCATCTGAAGGTGTTAGCAGAATACTGAATTCCAGGCAGCTAAGGAGAGTGAGGGTCTTAAGCCCACACCCCATAGTGACACACCTACTCCAATAAGACCACGACTCCTAATAGTGCCACTCCCTGGGCCAAGCATATACAAACAGGGTCCCTGTATCAACAATTTACATGTTTACTTAGAAAAATGAGTTCTAGTTCACAAGAGGAAGATGAAGCATGATCAGAGAAACCAGAATTGAGATGACTTCAAAGCAACAAGAATCCTTAAAGCGGGGGGCATTTAGATGACTGCAGTGGATCTTATGAGATGATTGAGATTGTGAGATTGAGACCATCAGGCCTCTATAAACAACAGGAATCACATAGACTTATAGACTGAGTTGGTGAAATTACGGGTGCAGGGGGTATACCAGATATCCCAGAAACTAATAACAAGTGCCCTAAGCACAGACAGGAGAGCTTTACCAGATAAAGAAGGAGGTAGACCAGGCTCACCAGGGGACAACCAGAGGTGGATCTGCATGAAGTTTAAGAGCCTGAGCCTACCTCTTCGTCTACTCACTTAGTGGGGAAAACAGTGGTAAGTGTCATCCACCTAATGTTGCCTTAACCCTGCTCAGAGACAACAGGTCCTGTCCTGGCTAGTCAGACTTGAAAGCTCTATGAGCTGTGTGTATCTGTTCCCTTCCTCTCCATTCTCAGGCTTCACAGGACTTGGTTCTTAGCTATCAGGCACAGTACCCTGTTTTACACTGTCCTTCCCTCAGGATAACCACTGTCTCTCAGCCTTCTTTTTATCTCACACTCAAAGCCTTTCACCAACCAGGCCCACAGTAGGGCCTTTTCTGTAATCAAGTTTCATAATTAAGTTCAGTAGCCAGTTTAGCCCCAACTTTTAATCTTGTTCTGATTTTCAAATACACTTTAGTCATTGTTGTCTCCACAGGAAAGGGGAGAATCTATTCATTTTGCAAAATGACTTTTTATGTTATTTCTTATTAGTGTGTATGAGTATGGTAGGGGCAGCATGCACTGTGTGCAGAGAGGTCAGAGCTAGGGATCAAACTTGGGATGCTGGGTCCATGAGACAAGTGCTCTCACCCTCTGAGAGATATAGTCTTATAGGTTTGCCTCACTTCCTGTTCTCTCTCTCTCATATGTAGAAGATGTACAATCTACCTGCTTCCTGCTCCTATACCAGGCCTTTCCCCCAACCCCCTTAACCTTATGATGGACTCTATCTCTCTGTAACCATAATCTAAAATTACCCCTTCTTTAAGTTGTTTTTT
Organism: Mastomys natalensis; assembly: GCA_021653895.1. Lineage (NCBI taxonomy): Eukaryota > Metazoa > Chordata > Mammalia > Rodentia > Muridae > Mastomys > Mastomys natalensis. Next base: position 167,086 of record JAJTUV010000625.1, on the reverse strand, counting down.
TAACATGGCATTTTATCACAACAGAAAAGTAATCAATACAGTCCCTGGATCATTACTCGACTGCTTTCCAGGACTGAGGGAGGAAGTGTCCCAAGACTGAGAGAATCTCTGACCGTCCTACATCCACACACACTGGGGGTTCCCTGGGCCACAAAAATACTTCTGTCATCCTGCAGCCAGTAGCCCTCACTGTGGAGGGATGAGCTACCATGTCCCTGAGGGAGAATCAAAATGCCAGAAAGAAGGGGTCCACTAAAGAATGGTTTTATACAGCAGAGGGTAGAGTAGTGTCCACTGGGGTTAGGAAGAGGAACAACTGCTTACTTTTCTTATTGCTGTGACATAAAACTGGACAGAAGCAACTGAGGGGGGAAAGGTTTTATTCTAGCTCATGGCTCAGGGCACATAGTCCATCATGGCGGGGAGGGATGGCATCAGGGCCGTGAGGAAGTAGTAATATTAACAGTTGGGAAGCAGAGAGCTCAGGCTGGAACCAGGGTGGGCTAGCACCCTGAAGGTCCACCTCTTGACCTTTTATCTGCCATCTAGGTCACATGTCTAAAGTCTTCCACTAAGCCCCAAACACCAGCATTGGCTGGGGACCAACAGTGCCCACATACGAGCCTGTGGGGGAAGTGTCACATTCAAACTGTAACACACAGAGAGAGGCAGGTGGGGCTGGGTTGAAGTTGGTGGGGCAGAAGACAGGTACCAAAATACAGTTTCCACGAGAGGGATAAGTTCAAGGCCCTTCATAATAATTTACTGTAATTATGCTAGCATAATAAAATGCTAGCAGAGAAGAGTTTGAAACTTCAATGAAAAGAAGCCATTCCTGCATAAGGAGAACACCGATTGTTCTCCTGGATCTTTAGACACTACAGACGTGCTAAAGCATCCTACCAAGTCTTCTATACACAATTACCCGTGTATCAGGTTTTTTTTTTTTTTTAAGTGGAAAAGAAATAATCCAACATTAAGTGCTATGCAATAGTGGTCTAGATTCAGGTGGGTTCTCCCTGACTGAGAGGAATTTGGGCAACAGACTCTGGAGGGGTTCAGACAATCTGCAGGCATCAGAGGCCAACACTGGATTCAGGACTCGAGATCTGACAGACAAAACCCACTACAATGGGGAAGTGTGAACCCAAAAGAATTTTACCAAGTGGTGGAGAAAGGAGACCTCCCCGAAGTGATGCAAAGGTGAAGTGGGATCAAGAGTCACCAAAGTTTCTGCTCAACAAGAGGAGCCCCAAGAGTGAGTTGTCACTTTCTGGCTCTTGCTTGGGAGTTTAAAAGGAGTCTGTGGGGGAGGGGATGGGGATGGTAGGGAGGCTAACATGAGCTGTGAGCAGCTTCTGTGGTTTTCCAAGGAACTAGGATGTCTTTGGCTTCTGTGGGGAAGTAGAAGCCCTCAGGGTTAGGACCTGACCCTGACTGCTTGACGGAGTGTAACTTCTCACTGCAGTAGTTAGTATATGTGTCTGTGTATCTGTGATCTGCGTTGAGTGTGTGCGGGCATGTATGTGTGTGTTCATGTGCCTGTGTGTTGGAGTGGAAGGACAGGCACTCAGCACTGATAGCTATCCCCACTTCCCAGGCTGGAGAACTCCCTCATTTACACTGAAACCTTGCTACCCTAGTTGCCACTTTCTTGAGAAAGGAAGGATACAGAACAAGTCCCCATGAAGCCAACCGGGGGATTCAGCTCACCCAGAGGAGCCCTTGAGACAGCACAGAGATTCCTGTGACACTGAGTTTATTCTGCCTCAGTTCATCACAGACAGGGACACATGCATATATGCATATGCATGCACAGATACCCGTCTGCCCAGCCTACCCACCTCCCAGCCCAGCAGGCCACAATTACATCAATTCTGAAACTGCAGACAAGTCACTGGGGTTTACTCGCTACCTTCTAATTAGCATTACACACTGATTATCCGAGGCTATTGATATTAGCTTTAATCAGTAATTACAATGCTCACATAAAATATTTAATAACTATTCATAATACAAGAAATTTGATTAAGGACAGGACAGAATATTTTCCTTGAATTTTCATCCCAGTCTCTGAAAAGCTCAGCTGGGTTTACCCCAAACAGGAATAAACACAGTCAATAACATGACTCACAAATGCAGTGGGAAATGGCTGACTTGGATCCACCCAGCTCTGAGCCTGAAAAGGCCCAGTATCAGCTAGGGGAAATGGGCTAAGGGATGGGCGACTCCAAAGGAGAATGTAACTGCCAACAAACTTAAGGAGAAATTCTGAGTTTCACTGGTAGTTGAAAAACATTAATTTAAATCAGACACCCAGTCCTTTCAGCACATTGACTGCCAGTTCACCCTGATACGTCTGCTGCTATTCATTAAAATGGGTCTCAGGCCAACACCGTCTCCTCATTTGCCCCTTTCTTCCCTCATGGAAAATGTGGCCCTTGCAAGTAGTCACCTCCCACCCAGCCTTCTGCAATCACAGCAGGAAGCTGCTTTGATTCTTTTTCTTTTTCTTTTTTTGGTTTGATCTGGTTTGGTTTGAGACAGCCTCCTGGTATGTAGGTATGTAATCCAGGCTGGCTTTGAACTCACCGCCCTCCCACCTCAGTTGTCTGAGTGATAGGATGACAGGCACATATCACTATGCCCACTAATTTTCAGTCTGTTACCTCCAGCTAAACCAAATGGCCAGAAGTAGCTCACCAAGCCAAGATGAGCCACCATAGATCTCTACCTCAACAGCCCTCTGTGAGTGACCAGGGACAAGCATGTGGGCTAGCCCTGAGATCTTGGATAAGAAGACACCTCAGTGAAGCACTCTGCCCAGTGAACTATGACACCACCATAATACACACAACCCCAAAACATGGAATAGCAGAGAGCATGGCTGTGTAAAACATAACTGCAGACAGGTAACCTGGTCACACGCCTCAGGCCCTGTTTCACACTCGAAGCTTTCCTGAGCTCACTTCCCCCACCCAGTCATGGAGACAATCGAAGGGGCTACAGCAAATGTAAAGTTGGGCCCTGATCTTCCTCTATGGGAAAAAAAGGAGGGAGCCCTTTCTATTCTCTTCCCTGCGGGGAGAGTTCAGCTAGGGAACACCACATACTGACTCACTAAAGCACAGCATTTAATCAAGGCTCTGCAACGTCATTCACTACACCCCAACCACAAACATCACCCAAAACGTTAGGAGGTTTCAAGTATACCCAAACTCTTGAAAATGCAGAGCAGTGTTCTCAGCTACAAAGTTTATATTCAAGAACCATGCAATTGCATTATGGGAAAAAAAAATCTCAGAATGTTAAGTTTACAAATTTTATGTTAGGCAGCATTCCTGGGTGTCCTAGCTAACACATGGGCACGGTTTGAGATGCCCAGTAGATCCTGAGAAGTGATCTAGAAGCGTCTAGAAATGCGATAGTTTGAACCTTATTCCTCTGTTCAGCACCGTCTCCTCCCTGCATTAGCTCTCTGACCTTATGCACACTGTGTAGCAAGTCAGATGAGGCTCAACTCTGTTATCTCTGAGAGTAAATTCACCGGGCAGGGGTGGTACACTCAGAGCCCAGGGATCTGCACCATGAGTCGCTCTGCCCTGAGTAACAACAGTACAGGTGAGGAGGGCATGCCCTGGTGAGAAACGGCTTTAGCATTTGAAAAGGTGACTTGCTTGTATTTATGACTAACCTGACCACCTACTGAGTCTATTTCAGGGATGTGTGAACAAAAGAGTGGAGGCAGGAACACCAAGTCCTTGCTCCCAAACTGCAACCAATAAAAGGCCAAGTGGGCTGAAGGCTCCAAGCCCACATCTCTACCCTGGTGAGAACATGGAAAGCTTTGAAGCCTCCTAGTCAGAGAACACACTTTTTGCACACATCGTGAGATGGTGGTGTTGGTTTTCCTACTCAGAGTATAGGAAACTTCTCCCAAATCACACAACAGAAGGGGACATTATCTCTCCAACCCCCACACCCGCGACCCTCATACAGTCTATCGCTGTTTTCTACTCTCTAAGCAGAAGCCTTTGTTCTCTCAGCCTGGCAGAATCAAACAAGACTCAACCGAAGTGGTGACACTGGGGGAGGAAAGACAGACGTTCCGGAGGAAGAGGGCTAGAGAGGACCATCACAGCCCAACCCACGAGGAACATATTCTCACTGCAGAAGGGACAGACCTGCCCCTTGCATCCACCACCTGCTCCGCCTCCCCCTGGAAAACTCTCAGCTCCAGTAGCACACGCAGTCTCAGAATCCATGCCGGGCTCTCCCACTGAGGGCATGCTGCTGGGACTGTGTGTCCCGCACTGACTGCTACTCCTCTCTGTCTCTTCCTGTGGCTGTCGGTAGCGGTGCCACTGTGGGAACTGAGGCTTAAAGCCAAGACAGCAGGTCCTGATGAAGCACCAGATAAGCCAAGGGTGATATGCCACAGGGAAGGAGAACCTAGGAATGCTTGTCAAGATACACTCACTTATCCACCCCAAAAACGTTCAGAGGTATTACCAGTGCACCCAGCTCATGCTTATAGAGAGAAGGGGGGAAGGCCCTCCCCCACACCTCCCAGTAATACAACAGTAATACATCATCAGGACTAAGATGAGACTGTGATGATTAGTGCTGATTGTCAACTTGACAGGGTCTAGAATCACCTAGGAGACAAGCCTCTCAGCACACCTGTGAGAAACTGTCTGATGAGGTTAGTCTCTGGGCATGTCTAGGAAGATTATCTTGATTAGGTTAATTGAGATGGGAGACTTGGGCTTAGGTCTTGACTACATAAAAAAGAAAAAAAAAAAAAAAACAAAAAAAAAAACAAGCAGACACATCTTCCTGTGGTGAGGGACGGTACCTTGAACTACCAGCCAAAATAAATCCTTTGTTTTTAAGTTGTCTTGTGTACGGGCATTTGATCATAGCAAGGAATAAGAGTAATAATAACAACTAAGGCAAAGACACAGTCACAGGCCCTGAGAGGATGGTAGAATCACGGAGGGCAGATGCCTTCTCTCACAGGCCCATCGTCACTGGCAGCGTCGAGGTCAGGTAGACCTGCCAGGACCAGCATGAGTGCACTGAAGTCAGACCACACTGCCACTGGGGAGGACACAGGACGAGCATGACACCTCAGGTGGTTCTTGAGAACCCTGAGGTCATTATCCTCTGACCCTCCTCTCTCAATGTTCTGACATACATCTTTCTACCCTGGGTCACAGGAGCCAGAGAAGCCACCTCCACCTAGATCTCCAGCAGGTCGCCTGCACTCCTGGAGCCTCCAGATCCTTCTTTACTCAAACTAGCCCAGTCCCAGTTTTCTATATGGCCCAGGAGACTCTTTTCATGTGTCACAGCAAAAGCAGGTCATTATGTACTTCCCAGTATCCCTAGGGCAAGGCCTGCAACTGGGCCAGCCCACTCCTCCTGACGTACAAAGCAAGCAAGAGATGTTTTCTATTTTAATGGCCTCAGTTAAATGTTTCATGGACAAAGACTGAGGCCAGATCACTTTATAACAATTCTTCTGGTTCCTGAATCATTGATGTCCCTTATGCACTTTTCATGATCTAATTTATCTACCTCCTAAAATATTATGTAAAGCCGGAGTCCCATCGGTAATGATCTATGTCTGACCATAAAGTCCACCAAAGGATTTGCTACCTAAGCTGTGTTTGGGGACATAAACTAAGCTGTGCTCTGTAGAAGCAAGACAGATTCCAGGCAGGGGTTGAAGTCTGGGGCAGAGGCTGAGAAAATCTAGCCTCAAGTTTAGAAAATGAACTAAGGACAGACAGCAAGGGGGACTGACCACCTCAGGGAAGGAAGAGAGAGCTGGAGGGAGCAGAGAAGACTTGCAAAGTTCAGCTACAGAGTACCATTTGGCCCCATCAGGTGAAGATGCTAGCAGGGGTGAAGGATGGCAGCTGCCACTGTAGAGAAATGAAGGGCCAGGCACTAAGCTAGCAGTTCCTAGACACTATCCTACGGAGTCTTCACTTAGGAGCTAGGGACTTCTGGACCCATTTTACAGGTAAGAAAACTAAGGCTTTGGAAGGTACATTCCATGCTCAAGTTCCCAGAATTAGGAAATAGAAATGGTGAAGTTCAAATTCATGCAGTGAGATACAGAGCCCAGATTCTGTTCCTTGGCAAGTCCTGGTGCTCTGGCACATGCCACTACCAAACAGTGATAAACTCTCTCTCCAGGGGCCCAGCCACGCAGCACTAATCACAGCTCTGTGGCTTCTCCAAGCTCAGCCACCCCCGAGCCAAGACCAAATCAAGATGGATGCTCTCTCCCTCAGCAAATACAACTCCTCAGCCAGTCTCTTGGCACTGGAAGCCGGCTCATTGTTCTTGTGTGGAATTCCACAGATGCTTATAAACACTTCCATTACTTCTGAAGTTTTATTTATGGTTTTTGTTAAACCTTTACTCTGAAGTTTGCCATTTTAAACAGTCTCTGACTGAAAGAGATTTATATGGGTCCCTCACACTGAAGCCACCTGAAATGGACAGAGCCGAAATCAATTTATAGGGCTTCAAGAGCGTCTGACGACTCATTTTTATTGAGAGAGAGTTTCTCTCAGGAAGGGGAGAGAAAACATTACCGCCCCTAGAAACATTCACTCCTTTAACAGTCTGACTGTTGCTGGGTACCGTCTCTGCCTCCCTGTCAATACAAGCACCATGAAACTGTATCAAAACACGCTGCTCTCCAAACTAGAGATGAAAATAAAGGTGTCAGCTCCCCAGAAGGGATCCTTGCTTCTCAGTGTGTTCAGGAGAAATGCACACCACACACACACAAACCTGTTGATTCAAAGGGAACCAGGAATTGAGTAGGGAGCCTTACAAATCCATTGAGTATTCTAAAGCTCCCATCTGAAGGGGCAACAACTCACATATTTTCAGGCCTGTCAAATAAATTAGGAACTCTCTTCCTTTGAAGATCAATGGTATAGAGATGACTTTGAACTCTTAATATCAGGCATTAGCAACATAATGTTGGGTTTTATTAAGAATGAAAGGAATTTACTAATTTTCTCCCAGCGATCCTCTCTGGACTCTGCATGGAAGCTAATCACTAGATAATTGTTCAATGGCTCTTCTGGTCCATTCAAATCTATTGAATTGTTTAGAGAGGGAAAGGCAGAAGTCCCCTTGAGGGACCAATTATCAAAATGCAGGGACCTGCAACTTGGCAGACCACACATTTTTAGAAAAAAAAAGCTGTTAAGAAGGCTGGTACCACAGCTAGCCAGAGCTATCAGAACAATACAGCACAGGCTGCATGCCTTAAATCTAAGACATGACTTTTCTCATACTTCTGCAGGTTACAAGTTCAAGATCAAGGTACTGCCTGATTCTGTTTCTGCCAATGCCCCTCTCTCCCATACTCACCTCTTTAATATACTCAGGCACAGTGTGCGTTCATATGTGTTTGCATGCGTACATGCATACGTACGTGAGCGTGTGCGTGTGTGTGTGTGTGTGTGTGTGTGTGTGTGTACATGCGTGTGTGTGTGTGTGTGTGTGTGTGTGTGCTGGGGGAGGGGCTCTGGGGTATCTTTTCATAAAAACATGCATTTTATCAGATCATAGCCACACCTTTTTGATGCACACCAGTTATGTTTGCAGTTTGAACTCAAGAAATACCCCCATAGACAAACTCCAAGGATTGTTCTAATGATATCCTGGGGATTTTTTTTTTTAACATGGTGTGTGTACGTTTGTGTGTATGTGTGTGTGTGTGTGTTACATAGAGGTATGGCAGCTGAAAGCACGGTGCGTACATGTGCATGCCTGTGCAAAAGAGTTTACCCATGCAAGAGAGGCCAATGTCAAGTGGCTTCCTCTATAACCCTCTACCTTATTTTTTATTTTTTGTAAAAGTAACTTTTATTCACCATATGTAATTGTCATCTCCAAGGCTTACTGCTGAGTAAGCTCACCCTTTCAAGGTCTCTCTGATCTCTGGCTGACTGGTTCAACTCCGTTGTTCTGCTTTAAACTCCTCTCCAAGCTGACTGATTCAAACTTGGCTTCTCACTGAAATGTTCTGCTTGGCCACAAACTATTTCTGGTGATTTCTTCTAATCTTCTAGCTCCTTGTCATTCTCTGACTCTTTCTGTCTTTACCTGCAACCTGTCTCTGTAAAACTGTCCAGGTAAAACTGCCTCTGCTGACTTGCATGTAGCTGCATGAACTCACGAAGGAAGTACTCCAAACTGCATGGAAATGACTGAACTCCACTGCACTGAACTCAATTGACTGAACTGAGCCAAACTGAACTCCACACAACAGAACTGACTGAACTGCCTTCACTCTCCCTGTGCTGCTCTTCTCCTGAGAGTTGGGCATATCCTACCTCTAAATCATTCTGTCAAATCTTTCTCTGTCTTGTCACTTTGTCTGCCCCTCAATGAGACACCATCATTTGGGATTAAAGGTATATACTAAAGGATTACAGTCAGGGATTAAAGGTGTGTACTAAGGACATGTCTGCATTCCAGCCAGATTACATAGACCTAGGTCTTTGGGTTGTCTTCAAAACAGTCATGTTGCTGGATTAAAATTCCTCCACATTTTTTTTGGTGGGGGAGAGACTTTCACTGAAGCTAAGGTTTGCTATGTCACATAAACTGTTCAGCCAGCAAGCTATGGTTATCCACTTGCATCCATCCTTCTAGCATTGAGATCACAGAGGTATACTCCCATGCCAGCTTTTGCATCAGTTTTAAGTATCCAAACTCAGGGCCTCATGTTCACACAGCAAGGACTTTACCCTGAGTCACCTCTCCAACTTCTCCTGAGTATTCCATTAATCATCACAGTATTGTTTAATCATGTCTTCAAAGGCCCCTCTTCCAAATACAGCCACCTTAGGAGTTAGAATTTTGACATATGAATGTGGAGGGGACATATCCAAGTTCATAAACTGAGTTGCCATTACTTGACTTTTGTACATTTATGAAATCCTCCTTGGGTTTCCATATCCCACCCACACTGGGAGTCCAATCTAAGCTTTCCTTCCTCTAGTCTCTGCCTTCCTTCCCCAGCACACTCCACAGGGCCCGGGTTCCACAACCTTTTTCCAAATCACAGCTTTGAGTCCTTTTTCTACCTAAACACCAGCAGCTTCCTTGTGTACACAACTCAAGATGAAATTCAAAGAGACTGCACATGCATGATTTTTTTTTTTTAAGTTGGAGTCAAGTAAACAGGTATGTAAACTCAGGCTCTGGCCTCAGTGTCTGTGATCTTAAGCAGTTCTGCTCTCTAATCCTGAGGTTCCTCATCAGTAAAAGGAAGAAATAATACCTGTTACTCCATTGGATTCTGGGGAAAAAGAAAGGAGAGGATGCTGGGAAGTGCTTACCAGGATACCTGGCCCTAGAAATAAAACATTAGTTATCATTACTCTTAGTTGTTGGTATGGATGTTGTCTTAGTCAGGGTTTCTATTCCTGCACAAACATCATGACCAAAAAGCAAGTTGGAGAGGAAAGGGTTTATTCAGCTTACACTTCCACATTGCTGTTCATCACCAAAGGAAGTCAGGACTGGAACTCAAGCAAGTCAGGAAGCAGGAGCTGATGCAGAGGCCATGGAGGGATGTCACTTACTGGCTTGCCTCCCCTGGCTTGCTCAGCTTGCTTTCTTGTAGAACTCAGGACTGCCAGCCCAGGGATGGCACCACCCACAATAGGTCCTCCCACCCTTGATCACTAATTGAGAAAATGCCTTACAGCTGGATCTCATGGACGCGTTTCCTCAAGAGAGGCTCTGTAATAACTCCAGCTTGTGCAAGTTGACACACAAAACCAGCCAGTACAGATATCTCATCTTATCTTCTGGTCCTGGTATCCCTTTGAGGCAAACGGCCTCTAATTTATATCCCTAGCCTGAACCTTTCTCTAGAACTCCATTCAAAGAAAGCTACCTACCCTCTAGTTTCCATATGCCAAAAGGGAGCTAAACCTTATTGTGCTGGCTAGTTTTGTTGGTGGTGGTGGTGGTAGCAGTTTGATTTTTGTTTTGTTGTTGTTTTAAAAGGTTTGGTTGTTTTTGGTTGTTGTTGCTGTTGAGTTTTTGTTTTATTTTGTGTTTGTCAATTTAGCACAAGCCAGGTTTATTTGGAAAGAGAGAGTCTCATTGGCCCATGGGCAAGTCTGTGGGGCATTTTCTTACTTAATGATTGAGCAAGGAAGACTCAGCCCATTGTAAGCAGTGCTACCCTAGACTGGTGGTCCTGGGTTGCATAAGAAAGCAGGCTGAGCAAGCCATGAGGAGAAAGCCAGTAAACAGCATTCCTCCATGACCTATGCATCAGTTCCTGTGTCCAGGAACTTGCCTTGAGCACCTGCCCTGACTTTCCTAGATGATGGGCAACAAGCTGTTAGCTGAAATAAATCCTTTTCTCCTCTGGTTGCTTTATAATAGTAATTGTGTTTATTATAGCAACAGAAAGCTGACTAGGACACTTACCAACGCTAAAGCAGCTTTTAGTCACCCCCATCTAATTACACAACCACAGCCTTCTGATCCTGACACCTGAGGCCAAACCAACAGTCACCTTGCGCATTCTTCTCCTTCTTGACCCCTGTGGTCATTAAGAAACCTTCCTATGGGCTGGGGAGATGGCTTAGTCCATGAAGTATTTATTTGCCTTTGAAACATGAGGACCTGACTATCCCCAGAGCCCACACTAAAAACCAAACCAAACCAAAAGGAAGATGTGGTGACTCAGGCTTGTAATCTCAGAGCTGGGAGGCAGAGCCTTTTGGCTCACTGGCCAACCAGATCAGCCTACACGGCAAATTCCAGACCATTGAAAACCCCGTTTCAAAAGAAGAAAAGGTGGACCGAGGAACAACATCCGTTTCAGCAAGGCTGAATAGAGGTCCCTCCTCCACAAATAAGAGCCAAACCCCAGGTGGATAGTGATAGCCTAAGGTGAGCAACTGTGGAGGGAGCTGGGTCTCAGCATGAAAGAGGCCAGAGCTCTGTAAGATTCGGAGGTCTTAAGACAAAGCATAGAAGGAATGAGTTTCCCCAGAAACTACCACACAGTACCCCAGCTGTGGGGGAGCAGGGACAGAGCAAAGCACAAACTCCCCCAGTGTGGTCGCTGACAATCACAGCTCCCAATTGCTGCACAGCCACCCAGGCCTGCAGCCTCACCGGGAACCGACCTGGACTTAACACAGTCGCTTCACTTTGGAGAAGCAGCCCACATCCTGTCAAGTTCCAGAGCCAGGTTACTGAAGCTAGGTGGCAGCTGGAGAAGGGAACTCTGTCCAAGGACTCTTCTAGGATCAGAGAGCCTGGAAAGCTTCACCTCTGGGACCACACAGCTGTTCCGTCATGGTCTCCCAGAGAGCTGTGCACCCTCACATCACCCTATCAGATGACAACTGCAGTCACAGCACTTGGGTTGCCTGGTGCTTCAGAACATTGGTGCTTCAACCCAGAATAGAATGGGGAGGTGGTTTCCCTCAAAGACTGAGAGACTTAAGTGCCTGTTCTGTAGGATGAGGAATGTAGCAAACTTTTATGGACTTGTAATGCACGACCGAAAGCAAGTGTCCACAGGTCCCCACCATCATACTGCCATCCTGAATTCTGTCTGTGTATACTGCTGTCAGGACAGGGAGCACATTGCACAGAGAGGATACTGTAGTCCCCAGGGCCATCTTGCCCCATGCAGTGTCTGTCCGTACCACAGCCTGGTCTGACAGCAGATGCATCAGATCCCTTACCATCACTGGGGCTGCCAGTCCCCCGAGGTCCTTGTCATTAGCAGAGCCTGGGAAGTGCCTGAGGAAATGCCTGGCAATGACACCATTCCAGTTATCAGAGTGACAGCACAGTAGGCATCCGTAGGCTTCCCATACACCTTACTCTTTTCCATACCTCTAAGAGTTGACAAAGTGTTCCACCCATGCTTGGATCCCAACTGTAGCACTTAATGACACCCAAAGTCATCCATTATAGCCTAGGAATTCTAGAATACTCATCTGGAACCAAAGCCAATTTTGCAGATCAATACACCCAAGACTCCTCTTTGGGAGAAAGTGCTACTTATGAGAAGGCCATCCATGGATGGCAGAGACAGCTGGCCCACTAGATATGTAAATCTCCATCCGAGCACACAAGCATATCTTTAAAGCAAATCAGGATGATAGCACCTGAAGAAGATAGCAACTCTCTAGCAACAGATCCCAAGAGAAAACCAAAATGAATGAAGCGTGTGGTAAAGAATAAAAGCATTACCATAAAGGACTTCAGGAGGTTAAGGAGATGGCTCAGTGGGCAAGACCACTTGCTATGAAAACAGACATACCTAAGTTCAAATCCAGGGCACCCACATAAAAGGCCAGGCATAGCCCTGAGACCCATAACCCCAATGATATGAGACATAGCACCACACACACATACAGAGAGAGAAGAGAGAGAGAGAGAGAGAGAGAGAGAGAGAGAGAGAGAGCTCACAGGTTTGTATCCTTGAAGCAATACATTATGTTGATCAACTTCTTGCTCCCCCAAAAACAGAAATGAGATATTGTTACTCACCTCTTACCAGCCCTGCCCTTCAGAAAAAGGAATGACACCTGACCCATGACACCCAGGGCTCATGTGTCCCCAAAGATGGTCTCATCCATTCTTATTCAGGTTGAGACTGGACAACACCTTCTGTTCCTCCTGCAGCTCCAGATCTCACTGGCTTTAATCCCCACTAAGAGCTGGGGACAGACTGATGACACTGAGTCCTGAGGAAGGCCAAATCTCCATTTCTCTCGCATCTTCTCTATATTTGGCCATCTTCCTAGAGAACACAGTGGAAGTCAAGGAAAGTGGAGGAAGCGGGACTCTGTTCAAGAAACAGGTTCAATTAAGCATCCCTCCCCCAGTCAGCAGTGGTCCCATGGCCCAAAGCAGCAATCCAAGTTTTATTTGCTCATAAACATTAATGGGACCAAACCTCGGGGAAAGAAACAGGAAAAGTTAAATGCCATGGAGCTAGAACGATGCCATAAAACATGGACTCTGCATGGGAAGGGAAAGGTCGGAGCACTGGAGAGGGAGAACCTTCCCTCATAGATGGACTGGCCTTGGTGACTTCTGGCCACCTATAGGGTTTTACTAGACTTTGGGGTTCTAGAAGGACTCTTCTGGAGTGCAAGAGAAAACTTTAAAGCAAAAAGTAAATCTTTTCCATGCTCAGACAAAAAGGAACCAAAACCACTGAGGCCCAGTCAGAACAGTCTCAGACGTGCTCAGAGATGTCCTGGTGTGGAGACAGGACTCCTAAAAGAACTCAGAGATCCCAGCCCCAAGCTCAACTTATCAATGATGACCCTAGCAATTTTTGGAAAACTCATACTACTTTTGCTTCTCTCAACTTCATCCTGTCTGCACTGGGACAAGTCCCTGTTGAGGGGGGGCAGGAAACTGGTACAAAACATTACATCATATGTTCGGGAGCATGCATTCTAACCCAAGCACTGTACAGAGCTCTGAAATACACTAGTCATTTGAGCCTTTCAACAACCAATCAGGATACCTGTGGCTCTTGGAGTAGAAGGTTGTGGTGCAGGCTATCATGGTTCAGCATCACAGATCAGGACTGGTGCCCAGATATTCCAAGAAATTATGCTTTTCAGAAAGGTGAAGAGACACACACGTACATACTAACACATACATGCAAGGTCAAGTGTAAAGGTCAAAGGTCAACCTCAGGTGCTATACATTGTAGGCTTATATGTTTCAAAGCCTACTTTTAATAAGCGTTCTTAAATGTTTTAACCTCCCTTCTAGTCCACCACCCACCCAGAGGTAGTGGAAAGGCAAGGTTAATAGGGCAAAGGAGGATGTGGACGTCTTTAGAAATAGTTCTTTGGAGAATCCAATCTGCATTGTCAGGATATCAGCAGATCAGTTCACACAAATCAGCACCAACAGCTCAATCCACTTGCAATCACCATTCATGAATCAACAACACCAGTTCAATCCAGAAGAAATTGTGAGGCTCTGCCAATAGGCCAGAGTCTGCAGAAGTGGCTAGAATTTCCAGGAACACCACTAGAACTTCTTTACTGTGTTCCTCTCTATGAAGCCACAACAAACTCTGACCAGTAAAAAATGGCAAGGCGAACCAATACACACAGCGTCATCAGTAAAGCCCGGCATCAGCAAGGCCCAACAATGACCAGCAAAGAATGGTAAAGCATACCAATATCACATAGCATTGTCCAGCGTCTATTGAATTATATTTTCCAAACATCATATATTCTCTCAAGCATCCACTCCAGCAAAATATCACATGCCCTTTTCCTAGTCAGCTTCCAGAAAAACACCATGTGTCTGTTCTCAACAAAACATCCTCCCACATGTCCAACAAAAACATCCTCTCATAAGACAGATTCCAGAAAAACATCACATGACATAGCTGAGTCTCCAAAGAAACCAGAAATTTCTACTTCAATACATCTTGTTTATCTGAGACAGGGTGTCTCACTAGCCTGGAACTGCCCAAGTATGCTAGGCTGTCTGGCCAGTGAGCCTTAGGGATTCATCCATCTCTGCCTCCCCAGAACTGAAATGGCTTGCACTTGAACTCAGGGTCTTCATATTTGCATGGTAAGCACTTAACCAACTGAGCTATCTTCCCAGCTCTGAGTTGATACAATTTTTTTTGAACCATAAACTGCCTGGCCCAATTGTATACAGTATCAGCGCAGGACTTGAACATCTAGCTACTTAAGCAAAGTCATGTGTTGAATTGAAGAGACTCACATCTCTTTACTCTGAAGCTCCTCAGGGTCATTACCCATGTTAGACGTAGCCCCAGGTTTCTTCTCCTTCTTTCTTCTTTGAGACAGGATCTTCTGATGTCACCCAAGTTGGCCTTGAACTGGTGATCTTCTGCTGCAGCCTCCTAGGTGCTGAGATCACAGACTTTAGTCACCACACACAGTGCCTTATCTCCCTGAGGTTGGGAAGGAACCAAGAGATTTTGGAGACCCTGCTCTGACCAGCCTTGTATCTAGATTTAAACATGGAAGGAGAAACACAACCCATTTCCTTTCCTGACTTCCTCTCTCATTTGCATATTGGATTCTCACGTGGTGTTGGATTTTAGAAGCTTGGTTCCCTGGAGGAATTCCTAAGAAGCCATCTGTTCATGTGCTTCTGCACCGCCTTAGCAAACTGAAACACAGAATGCTCATCAATCATCCAAAGGGAGCTGCTCATTCATTCTCAGGGAGACTCATGTGCATATGCCCTTGAACATGGTGGCTGCTTCACAGGAAGGCTTACATTTAGATCTTGCAGATGCTCTGACCATTCTGGAATCATCTCTGATTTGGAACAAGACAGGTCTGTCCAAGTCAGAGACATGGACAGGGCCAAAGCTGGAGAGACTGGAAGGGCTTGTGTATCAGGTCAGGAACACAGCCGTGCCCAGAGCAGACCCTGTTCCACACAAAATGATGCAGATATAACACCATCACCAGTTGAGTCATGAAGCTGCCCCTAGCTCAGATGTGGGGCTGTCCAAGGCCACTATGCCCTTTAGTGTGACTATAGTGTCTCTGTAAGCAGCAAAGCTGAGTTTGTCTTGGCTGCAGTAGGCCCCATTCAAGTGGGTCCTATGAACTCAGTTTTTCTTCCATGGTAGTCAATGGGTTCAATTTTTCTCCCTAGAGTCAAGGCAGTAATAGTGGGGAAAGCGTATGAGGAGAGGGTTTTTAAGCAGAATCCTATTTTGCAACCAAGACACACTTCAGAGAACACGTAGTTACCTGTCTGCCTCTGTCAGAAAAAACCCAAGTCCTGAAAGGAACAAATCTGCTCAAGAATAACTTACTATAAGGCTCCCAATCCACACTCTTTCCAAGCATTCTCCAGAATGCTGACCTCCCAGACTCTGGATCAGCAGTACCCGGCTTCCTCAGTCAGCAAGAAGAAAATGGGTAAGATGGAAGTCTCTAAACCATCCCTGCCCAGCTACTTCCTCTCTCTGTCTCTGTCTCTCTCTCTCTCTTTTTCTTTCTCTCTCTCTCATTCCAGGGATTTATGTCCCATCACCTCATATGTTGACAGAAAGATTTTCAAAACTGGGAGAACTTCCTTTAATATTTTATTAGTATATACAAAACAAGGCAGTCAACAGCCTAGGGGCCTGAGCCACTTCAGGGAAGTAGGGACTGGACAGATGAGTACTTCTGCTCACATCCTGCCCTCCACGGGGCTTCCTGGCCCCAGGTGAGCTCCATTGGCTGTGAAGGTGAATGTCCAACCCGATGCTCCCACTGAACCAGGAAGCAATCTGCCTGCAATCACAGGTCCCTGATAAGACCCTCAAAGAGGCCTTGAAGGCTGTGTGAGCAGATGTGTATGTGTCTCTAGCAGGCCTGCTCAAAGCTCAGAGGAAGCCACAGCAGGGCAGATGGTACTGTCTTGCCTAAGGGTCACTGTAAGAGCTGGTGGGTGAACCTATATGGTAGTTACCATGAGAGTAGGAAGCAAAGTCTGTATACTCCCAGAGGGTTTTCCTAGACTTTCTGGGACAAAAAGAATACGTGGTCATAGTTAGTGTGGTGGCCCATGTCTTTTATCACTAAGAAAGCAGAGACAGACATATCTCTGTGAGTTCGAGGCCAGCCTGGTCTACATAGTGAGTTCCAGGACAGCCCAGGCTACATAGAGAGACCTTGTATTGCCCCCCTGACCTTGCCCCAAAGAATCTGTGTTTAAACAAGTATAGGAAACACAGGACTAGGAAGGTTTCTTTTCCTTTGAAAGTTTGTGCTCTTTAGAATCTCCTGGAAGAAAGGATAGAATGGATTGTTCCCAGTATCACTTGGTTGCTATGGGTAACTCTTCCAATGCATCTTATAGGACCAAAAGGACCTTATGGAATCTGGCTCAGAAGGTTCCAACAAGAGACACAAGAACTCACAGGATGCAGCCTCCTCTCCAGTGAGCCTCAGATTCACCACCCAGAAATGGTCGTGATCCTCCTGTTGAGCTGATTTGAGTAGAAGGGAATCTCTGGTCACCAGAGGCCCTTTGTCCCCATTGCCTAGATGGGAATTCAGAGAGACTGCAGACAAGAGATTGGTTCAACCACAGTCATGTGCCCAGCCTGTATGCCTCCCCACTCCTGTTAGGAAAGCAGCTATGCCCCAATGCCTGCCACCCGACATAACCCTAAGAGCATAGCCAAGCATGAAGACACTCTGAACTCACTGCTGGGAAGGTGTATAGTCCTCCCTCTGCCCATCTTCCCCTGGGAGGTTATGTGCCCCACACCCTCCATGAGCTCATCTGTCTCCCAGACTGAGGATGCTTCCAGTGGCCCAGCTCTCCTGGTTGACTCCACCTTAACAACCAAAGAGAGGTCAAAGATTTCACACACACGCACACACACACACACATGTGCCATGCACTACTCACTCTTCTTATTTGTATTGTTAAGACCATATAACAAAGCCAGGACAGAGGCCATGGGTGCCAAGGGCCAGCTCTACTGCAGCACCCTGGCCACACAGCAAGAAGAAACTCAGCTTTATGTTAGCGGAGCATGAATCCCATGTCAGCACCCTGAGGTTCCTCCCCTCTCTCTGCATATGTCTCACCTCACTGCGGGTAAACTGCAGGCTTGTATTACATCATAACATGAAGGGTCACAGACATAAATAAGCCCATGAAGTTGCACAGTGTCATCATGGAAGAGTCCTGAGAGTCCTACTGAAGGGCAGGAAGCCAGAGGGAAAGGCATCCATTTACAAAATGAATTGGTTTCTGGAAGTAAGGTGCTGTGCAAAGCAATTTTTTTCCTAGACCAGGCATCTGTGAGGGTGGTGACAGAAAGGGGCTCACCAAGGCAGAGAGAGCAGCAAGAGCTACCTTCCTGGCCAAGGCCAGAGGTGAGCAGCCCTGTACTAAGACTTATGTCCTCCTATGCCCCTGCGGACCCCATAGCTGGCATTATCACCTCCCCCAAAAGGCTTTTTTTTCCTTTTCTCAAAACAACTACTTTGTAGCCTTTTCTTAGGGGCTTTTAATGGCTTCCGAAATACAAACCCAGAGCTGCAAATACCGCCTGGCCAATTTACTGGAACACTTCACCTTCCCCAGAAATTTCTCCTCAAATGGCTTTACTTCTGCCACAAACAGAGCCTTTGGGGCAATGGGCCTTTTAATCAACAATTATAAGAAGTTTGAAAAGTCACTTTTAAAAGGCTGTCACGGTGGCGAGCCTGCTCAGCTCTTTGCTCTACTCCCGAGGGACTGCCTCTGTGGCAGTAGGAAGCAGGCACAGGCAGAAGGTGGGTAGGTGGGGAAGAGCGTCATCCATCACCCCGCGACAGATCCAGGGTGCCCAGGGGTCCTCTGAGCACACATCTGCAGCGGCGTAGTGCTGCCATGATTTATCGCAGGCAGGCTGGCACCTCCTGCAGTCTGGCTTATCCATTTGGTGGTTGCTCCTCCTCTCACTAACCTCCAAAAGTGTCTGCACCTGGGGATCCAGGCCTGGCCTCTCCTGACCTCACCACACAGGTATCCAAGCCATGACCTCCGTGCTGCACCCTGTGTGTCCAATTGCTCTCCCTGGGGTCTCCTGAACTCAGAATTTCCGAGGAAAACACACATGAGGGAACCATTTTCCTCCAGTCACCTTTTCTCAGCCCTGCGTCTCATCATGAGGCTCGTCACCACCGCACCACTGCCCTGCCATCCCCTAAGACCACAAGCTTCGCCACTGGCCTATCCTCTGTACGATCTGACTCCAGCCAGAGTCAGCTTGGCTTTTTGAGCAGACCTCCTCCCCTCCCTGCACCACTATACTGCTAAACCCTCCAGGGCTCCCGTGCCTCCTCTCCCTTCCTCACCCAGCAAAACCAGGCCTCACCCCACCTCCAACCAGTGCCAGGACATACATCTCAATATGAAGCAAAGGCTAGCATGAAGTGGAAACTTCAGGGTTCTTTAGAAAGTCAGTTGGATGGTGTTTGCTGGGGCAAACGTGAAGGAGTGTTTTCCTGAAGTGGACACAGGTGAAAGACTAAGGCAGACTCATGAAGGAATGTTTCACTGAAGCAGACACAGGTGAAAGGATGTTCTGCTAAATCAAGCACATGAAAGGACACGTGATGAAGGATGCTTTGCTAACGATGTGCTTGTATTGGTCTGCCTTACATTGCATAGTTGACCTGTGTTTGTCCGGACTCCGTGGACTCAGGCTGATTGGATGCATGTGCTAAGGCAAGGCACGTGGAGGACGTGTGATACCTGGAGGGTATAAATAGGACTCGACCGAGTGACAGAGACAGAGCTTGGCTTGCTGGTACAGCTAGCTGTGCAACGCTTGCGGGTCTCATATCTTCACTGATCTTTGCTTCCCTGAGGCATAGCTGAGAACTTCTCCTGGTGTTCTTCCTGGTCCCTCCTGCTGACTTGAGCCAAGACTGAGGCCTGGCTGTCTCTGCTAGGTTGTGTCACTGCTGTTGCTAACCCAACTCTATGGAACTGGACTGCTGGTGTATCCGTGAAGTGTTTGTGAGTAGATCAAGTTGCCACTGCCTGCTAACCTGTGAACTAAACTGCCAATTCCAGACAACACAGATAAGAGTTGCTCCAAAGAACCTTTCTAAACAGATCCACTTCCTCCCTGTATCCTTTTTTTCCACTACCTCTGGGGTGGCGGCTACAAGAAAGATTAAAACATTTAAAAACATCATTAAAAGTAAGATTTTTTTTTTTTTGGTTTTTTCAGACAGGGTTTCTCTGTGTAGCCCGGCTGTCCTGGAACTCACTCTGTAGACCAGGCTGGCCTCGAACTCAGAAATCCGCCTGCCTCTGCCTCCCAAGTGCTGGGATTAAAGGCATGACCACCACCGCCTGGCTAAAGTAAGATTAAAAAAAATTAAGTTCAGAGCCCATCCCCTGCCCCGCCAGCTGGGTGAGACGTTGCAGAGACAGAGGAGGCACGGGTCAGCAGGCCAGTGGCCATTTCCCTCATGTTCACAGTGGAGCACTCTAAAGGGACAGACTGTATTCCTACACTAGAGAGAACTGAGGTGGCAAGTGGGGACCCTAGGACAGTGCCCTCCAGCAACATGTCCAGCCATTTTCCCTCCACACTCAGGCCTCCTTTTCCTCATTCCTTTCCCTCAGCATTGCCAGTCTGCCCCAACCTCCTGCCTCTCCCCACCCCTTAACATTCTGGGCAGCCAGCCTGGCTTCTCTAAACACACCTGCTTCCCCTCTAGAGGTGGGGTGATGACTCTTTGTTGTCTTGTTGACTTGACTGGATTTGGGATCACTGTCTGTGAGAGGGTTTCCAGAGAGGTTTTAACGAGGAGGGACATACACACCTTCTGTGCGGGGAGCACCATCCTATGGGGTGGGACCCCAGACTGAATATAAAGGAGAAAGCAAGCCGAGCGAGCGAGCACCAGCACTGACCTCCGCCAGCTCCACGACTGAGGGTGCCTGGGACCAGGAGCCTCATGTTCCCACTATGGTGACATCCCCCACGAGGATGGCCTGTACCTTCAGACTGTGACCCAGAATAAAACCGTCCGTCTTCTGTAGACCAGGCTGACCTTGAACTCAGAGATCTGCCTGCCTCTGCCTCTGGAGTGCTCAGATTAAAGACGTGCAGCCACCAACAACCAGCATAAATCTCCCTTCCTTAAATTGCCTTTGTCAGGTATTTTGCCACACGTAGTGAGAAAAGCAACTGATGCTGAGTCCTGTCAGCCCGTTGGGTGATGTCTTTGTTTTAGTCCTGTACCTGACTCCCCTGCTGATCTTCAGCTCTGCTAAAGGACTTCATTTGTTTGGTTTGAGGAGATTCCAGAGCACTCAGGGTATTCTCAGTAAATGTTGACCGAAGAAATGTACGCCCAAGTAGGAAATCGCTGAGCTGTAGAATATAAAGAGAGAATGTACAGAGTGGCTGTGTCCCTTATGTCAGGGAAGCTGTGGCAGTGGGAAGGTGAGTAGCTGGTCACACTGAGCTCCCAGTCAGGAACAAGAGAGAGGAAAGTGCTGGCACTCAGCTGGCTTTCTCCTTTAGCCCCAAACCTCACATCAACTAATGGTCTTGTAAAGCTGTCAATCATAGGCCCCTCCTCTCAGACCCAGCCTATGGCACAGAGATTGGTGTGAGCACCAAGCTAAAACAATTACAGAACCGAATCCCCACTGTATGATCTAGTTAGATACAATAGAGCAAGGTCAATCATTTTCAGGTCTCTCAATTCATACATCTAAAGGTAGATTGTGTTCCATTGGTGTGCCAAGCTGAAAGTGGGTAGCCATTTTCAATGCAATAAAACAGAAGACCACCAGAATGAGGCACGATTAAGCAATGAGAGAAAGAGGGAAAAGAAAGAAAAAAAAAAAAACATTATTTGTGTTGCTGAATCCAGCCCTGCCTGAAGGAGGACTCTGAATTTGCCTCTCTTTAAAAGCAAGAATCAGAGAATATAGTGTTTCTCCATAGAAGTGGCCCAAACCAACCAAGGTATCTATGAATGAACTTGACTCTTTAATCCCTTGACCCATAATTTTAGAGCCTATAATTTTTAGTGTTCACTGTCAACAAGATCCTGACTCACCTAGGAGGCAAACTTTCAGGCACGCCAGTGAGGGATGGTTTAGCCTCTGGGCATACCTGTGAGGGATATCTTGATTAGGTTAATTGAGGTAGAAAGCATGCCCACTATGAGTGGTCCTATTCCCTAGGTTGGAATCCTGCACTGTATACAGTGAAGAAGATGAGCTGAGCACTAGAAAGCATCCATTGCTGATTCCTGACTATGGATGCAATGTGGCCAGTTGCTCCAAGTTCCTGCTGTTTTGACGTCTACAACAAGGTACAAAAATTGCTTTCATCAGGGTGTTTTATCACAGCAACTAGAAAAAAAAATAAGACAGAACCTATAAATAGACCTGGCAGTGCCCAGGAAGGGAAAAGAAAAGTAATCACCACTGTTACCAGTCTCTATACCTCAATCCACTCTGGAAGAGAAAATACCTTTTCCTGCACTGTCTCCTCTATTCTGGAATCAGAAAGTTCTCCATATAAGAAACATAGTTTCCATTCCCCCAGGCCTATGGAGAGGTGGGATAGCCTCTAAACCGGAATGTATTTTCCACAGGCCAACCACTGGCTCCTGTGCGTGTAAATGGGTACCCCTATGCAGGATGCTCCTCCCCAAATTTCATCCTTTCAGTCAACATACCCAACCAGCAGGGTTCTAGAGATGTTCTAGCAGTGAGTCATGTGAGAGGGGCACTCGTGAGATCTGAAAAGCAGCCCTTATTTACAAGCAAGAGTTTCGAGTGGGTGGGTAGGGGCTTTGCCAGGAGCTTTCTGGTTTTCACTGAGCACCTCCCGCTCAGAGGTCTTAGGCTATTGGCATCAGGAGCTGCAGCCACCTTGGAGGTTCCTGTACTTCTGGGTTTCCTAAATATGGCTTCCTCATCTCTGCTCCCTCCTGTCCCACTTTGAGCACCTGGATAAGCCTCTAACTTGCTTTACTCCATCCTGTTCTTGAAATGCCTCAAGTGCTTCTTGGTACCATTTTTCTAAAGGAGTGAGCAGGATCACAAGGCCAGGACTCCTCCCAAGCTGCCTTGATGAAAAGTTGGCTCCATCCTAGAACTCCAGAGAAAAGCCCTGTGGCTGTGCTGGTGACTTGTCTCCTTGCTTTGACAAAACATCTGAAAAAGCAACTTAGGAAAAGAAGGATTTATTCTGACTACAGCTTAAGGGTAAAAAGTCCATCATGATGGAAAAGTCATGGCAGCTGGAGCTTAGGACCGTTGGTCACATCCACTGTGTGTCTGTATTTGGGAGATTGATGCTAGTTCTAACCTGCCCTCTCCTTTTCACGCAGCCCAGAATCTCAACCTATACAACAGTGTTGCTGAGTTTGTGGTGGTTCTTCTCGCATCAGTTAACCAAACTTATAAAATCCCTCAGAGACTCGAATGGCTATTTCTCTCACATGATTCTAGATTTAGTCTAGTTAACAATAGACATCATCATACGCCTACCTAACCCTGTCAACTGGACACCCAAAAGGGAAGGATAAAGATATAACAAGGACTGATGGGACCAAAGCAAGACCAAAACCCACCAAGTCCTACAGTTCCATAGCCAGCATGTGAGGCTTATGACAGAAGTGTATGGGCTCTGAAGAGCCATCTGCAGCATGCAGAGCACCTCTCTTGGACCAGCTCCACTCTATCTTCAACTTTCCTTGGCAGAAATCCTATGGTTTTCTTCAACACCTAAGGTTTCTGTTGCATCTTGGGGCTAATCCCTCAGCTTCACTCAGCGCCCTCCAGTGCCCTCCTTGCAGGGACTCTGCCACCCACTAGCTTCAGTGGTTCTCTGGAACTGTGCTCCAAGACTACATGACGCACTGAATGCTTTATCTTTTTAAAAAAGATTTATTGTAAGTTTTACTTACATACATATATGTGTGTTTGTATGAGTATGTGCAGTTTGGGCCCAAGTGTACACAGAGGTTAGAAAATGGCATCAGATATAAACATCTGGGGTTACAAATGGCTGTGAGCCATGGAATGTGGGTGCTGGAACTAAACTCGATCCTCCGGAAGATCGAGAAATATTCTCAACCACTGAGGCAGCCCTCCAACTCCTCATCCCTTCATCTTTAATGCTTATAAAACAAGGTGAGTACCAAGTGGGCAATATTGCCAAGTTGGGCTGCTAGCTTGGGATGGAGCATGGTTGGTCCCCTTGAACCACAGACTCATGGGCCTTTGTGTGCTAGGAAGAGATTCCTGAGCATTGGAACCCCTCCAACACCACCTCTGTTTAGGCTCTCTCCTTTCTAATCAACTTACGTATATACAAGACTGAGCCTTAGGGTCTTACCCTCAGGACATCTTTTCTGTTGTCCCTGTTCAGAGTGACAGGTAGAAACTTTAATTCCATTGCTCTCTTTAACAATCATAAATAAATTTGTCATTTTTCTTCTCCTCGTCCAGAACTTTAAACTTGGTCACATATCTCTTCTCACCAAACTTGGCATCTTTCTTAATTTTCTGCTCCACTTTCTGGTGTCTCTCACTGTAGACCTGGATGCCAGCTGCCAGTAATAACCATGACACAGCCTAAATGCTGTTCTGTCTGGGAACTTCCTCAGCCAAAGGAATTGGTCCATTGCCTTTAAATTCTACATCACTCAAGCTCTCAGGACACAGGCAGAATCTAGCAAGATTTTTTGTCAGTGTCTCACCAGTATTCTCATCCTCTTATTGACAGTCAAAATGGGGCCTCCACCGTCCATATTTTTCAGTATTCCTGACTTCTAAGCTCTCACTAGAATGTCTGGTTAAGTTCTATGTACAGCATTTAAGGCTTTTCTAGCCCAAAGCTCCAAACTCTTCCACATCCCTCCCGAAAACCAATTTTAAAAGGCCAAGAACCACGTGGTCAGTTCTACCACAGTAACAATCTCACTTCTTGATACCAATTTTCTGTATTTGTTACTTGTGTTAAAACAAAATACCTAAGGAAAAAGGGTTTATTTGCTCTTACAGTTCCAAGGGACACAGTCTAGCATGGCAGGGAAAGTATACATAGCAAGAACAGGAGGTAGATAGTCACTTTGCATGTGCTGGCTACTTTATGTCAACTTGACACAAGCTGGCGTCATTGGAGAGGAGGGAACCTCAATTGAGAAAATGCCTCCATAAGATTCAACCATAGGACATTTTCTTAATTAGTGATTGATGGGAGAGGGTCCAGCTCATTGTGGGTGGTGCCACCCCCGGGCTGCTGGTCCTGGGTTCTAGAAGAAAACAGGCTGAGTAAGCCATAGGAAACAAGCCACTAAGCAATACTCTTCCATGGCATCTCCATCAGCACCTGCCTCCATGTTTCTGCCCTGTTTGAGTTCCTGTCCTGACTTCCTTCAATGTGGAAGCTTAAGCCAAATAAACCCTTTCCTCCCCAGGTTGTTTTTTGGTCATGGCATTTCATCACAGCAATAGAAGCCTTAACTAAGATAGCATCCATGATCTGGAAGCAGAGAACAATGAATACTCACACCCAGTCACTTTTAGTGCAATTTAGGACCCCAGCCCACAGAATGCTAGGTCTTCTCACTTCCATTGACCTAATCTAGAATATGTGTCACAGGTTGTCCCAGAGGATTATCTTCTGGTGATTCTAGACTCTGTCAAGTGGACAATCAACATAAACCATCACACATGGTCTTCGGGAGCTACTGAAATTGCAACACTGATGGAGTGTATGCCCTCTATAGCAATCAAAGTAGCATGGCCAAAGACTGTATGGTCATTGGAAACAGAGCAAACTATTAAAGGATCGTACCAGATAAAGGTAAGTGAACTTGAATTCATAGGTATACTATGGCTAACACAGAGAGAGAGAGAGAGAGAGACAGAGACAGAGAGAGACAGAGAGAGAGACACAGAGTGAGAGAAAGACAAAGAGACAGACAGACAGACAGACAGACAGACAGACAGAACAGAGAAACAGACACACAGAGAGAGCCCACAACATGGGTAATACCTAGTGTTGTTCAACAGAAGGCTCCACCCTCCCATCTCCCCTAATTACCCAAGATCCCCTTCACCTGTCTCAACTTAGCATATACCTCATGAGGGAGGCCTGTGCCATGCTCCACCAAAGAAGAGAAAGAGAGGTGGGATGGGGGAAGAAAAGAAAAAAGAATCACGTACATTATACATATGGAAAGATGTGTGCAGAGTGGGAGCTGTTCTATCAGAAAGGTGTGGCTGAGGCAATTTTTTTTTTTTCAGATTTTCTGTCATTGTGCCTTGTATTTTAAAAGAAAAAAGAGAAAGAAAATAAGCAAATTGAAAAAGATTCTCACTCTCGGGTTTCTCAGGCTCGGGTGAATGGTGAAATGACCTTACTGTACTGTGGAAGAAGTCCTTTCCCAGCTCCTCTCTCACGGAGAGCTGCCCAACTCTGCAGTGGCCCAGTGGAAACTGGATCCCACCCTGTGGCTGGTGTTTGAGCACCACCACGTATGACCTCCTCCCCAGGCCTCGGTTTCCGCCTAATGTATTGATTCATCTCTATGTGGCTGAATGCACAAGCTGACCCAGCATCACAGTCAAGCTGGGGCCCAGGCCCTGATCTACACTTGGAAGGTCCTTTCTGATTGGCTAAAGGGCCTGCCTTCCTACATAGGATATGCAGTCTGGTGGAATTTGCTGGAATCAACCCCAGACCACACGGCTAACTTTTCTTTGATCTTCTGTTCTGAAACCTGTCAAACTCATCATCTCTGGCCCACAAAACAAATTTATTTTTTTGAGTCATGTAGAAAAAAAATTGAAGTTGAAACAGTGCAAGGGGAGGAGGCGTTTTATATCGGTGTCAGGCGTCTGTGAAACCTAATGGAGCTGTTCCTTGACAACATTATCTGTGTTTGGCTAATTTGGTAGAGTAGACAGCATCCTCTATTGAACAGGAAGAATGGAACACACAGTCCTAGGAAAGCAGAGAGTTGGCCCATTGTGGGTAATTTGTTTCCACTATTCATACTGTAGATAGGCATACAATTATAGAGGCACTCATAGGTAAATTTCTATTCATTCTTTTATCACCTGGCAAATGAAATAGTCATTTTTTAAAATAGCTTGAGGCAGAGATGTGTGTCAGTAAACAAAAGGGCAGGCTTCCTTATCACGGTATATTTTGCCCTGATTATTTGTGCTTCCACCCCTCAAAAGCTGCGCAACTAACTCAGAGAATCCAACCCCCCACTTGGGACATTTGTCTTCTGAATGCAGTCCAGATGGGGACAGTGACAAGAAACAACAGGAGGAAACTCTTCCTGAACTCGACCTTCAGTGCTAAGGACAGATGGAAGACAGGAAGTGCTCTTACCCGAGGGACCCTTAGGTGCTGCAGAGTGAAGGCCATGGGAGTTCGTAGTGGCCAAGGAGACAAGCAGGACTTGGAGCCACCTGCTGAGCACAGATGGGATGGCAAATACTCCAGGTAAGCTTGCAGGCAGGTCTCACCAGAACAAGCTGCCCACCAGGTTGGGATAGTTGCCCAGGTGTCCTGGAAACGTCTCAGGTATGGCCCCCTCAATCACAGCCAGATCATAAATGTGAGAGCTAAGTTTCATAAATATTCATGAGCATCATAAATATTCATGAGCAACCCATCGACCTGGAAGTTTCTCCTTATGAGAGTGGAAGTGTACTTCTCTGGTCCTGTCTCCCAACAGCAAGCCTAGACTAATATTAGTTCTTATAACTAACATACCCTGGGATGTAGGGACTGGGCAGCTGCTTTCATAATCTAAGCTAGAGGCCTGGTGAGATGGCTCAGAAGGTGATGGTACTTACTGCACAAACTTAACCAACTGAGTTCAATTCGCAGAACCCATGTCAAGGTGGAAGTCAAGAGCAGACGCTACCGAATCATCTCTGACTTCCACACAAGAGTCATAGTGCGTGTGTACGCATGTGTGCGCACACGTGTGTATAAACAAACACACATACACAATGTAGGGCCAGAGAGATGGCTCAGCAGTTAGAGTGCTTGCTGCTCTTGCAAAGGACCTGAGTTCAGTGTCCAGCACCCATATTAGGTGGCTCACAACCACCTACAACTCTAGCTCCAGGGGATCCAACGTCCTCTTCCAGATCCTAGGGCAACCGCATCCATGTGCACATACCCACATAGAGACACATACAAATAATTTAAAATAAAAATAAATATTTCAAATAATAAGTTAAAAAGTAACTTTTTAAAAGTCCTTTCAGCGGTTTGCTTGGCCCAGGAAGTGGCACTATTAGGAGGTGTGTGTAGCAGGAAATTTTCCCTGCAGGTTGGGAGGAGCTAAGGTGGGAGGAGAAAGGATAGGAAGAGGAAAGAAGGGAGAGGGAGAGAGGAGAGAGAGAGGAGAGAGAGAGAGAGAGAGAGAGAGAGAGAGAGAGAGAGAGAATAACATGGAAGCGGACGTGCGCCTGTCTCTAGCAGTCAAAGAGTCAAAGGTAGTTGATATATCTAGGTTGGGTATTGGGTTATACCTCTGATTGTGTGGACATTTTGTTATTGATCATTACCAAATATATAAAGCCTTTGGATAATCTAAGCATTAGAGTCTCATTTGTACTGAGCCCACGTGGGTGGCGGGATGGTCTGGGCTCAGCCCAGTCTTGTGGAGAGAGCATGGAAGATTGGCAGAGCCATCTCCCACGCTGGCATCTTGTGGGTGGCAGGGCCAGTGTCTCTGACCGCCTGTGCCAGTGGCCTGAGCAGAGCAGCAGCAGTACGCCTCCACTCCTGGATGCAGGCCTAGGCTAGTTGGGAACATGGTGGCTGATTAAGAAAAGCCAGATTGAATGCAGCCATTATTAAATATCTCCCGCAACAGGTGTGGACTTTCTGGAATAGATGTGGTCTTGTTGAAGAAAGTGTTACTGTGGGTGTGGGCTTTGGGACCCTCCTTCTAGCTGCCTGGAAGTCAGTCTCTCCTGGTTGCTTTCGGATCAAGAGGTAGAACTCTGAGCTCCTTCCCCAGTGCCATATCTGCCTGGACACTGTATGCTTCCAGCCATGATGACAATGGACTGAACCTCTGAAACTGTAAGTCAGCTCCAATTAAATGTTGTACCTTTTGAGAGTTACCTTGGTCATGGTGTCTCTTCACAGCAATAGAAACCCAAACTAAGATAGTCATTAAAAATATAAGCATGACCCCAAGAGCTCCACCCTCCCAGCTTACCCAGCTATGCTCATGAGACTGGCGTCAGCCTGCCTCTGTAAACAGCACTCTGCTTCAGAATTTTTTCTTAAACCATCCTTTTATGGCAAGCCTATATGTGGCAGGTGGTTCCTTACTACTGGACAGTGGGGTGATAAAGGCTGAACCTTACAGGAGGATGTTCAACAAACGAAGGAGTCTTGGCAGACCCCTCTTCTCCTTGAAACTTGTTTCTGGTTCTCACCCCTAGCTGGGTTTTGTCCCTGGAGGTCAATAGTGATAGTCTGTAACCAGTCTTTGAGGCTCCCTGTGAAACCAGAGACCTTTGGTAAACAAGTTGAGGGAATGGGGTCCAGGGGCTGCCTCCTGAAGTTTTGGTTCACTGTAGGTCAGCCTCGGTGTGACCCAAACACAACTGAGGAAGATTCAAGTCACAAACTGATGCAGGAACTGCTCACACCTGAGACAATGTCTCTCAGCTCAGATTATGACTTCTTCTTATGTTCAGGGCATCACTTTTAGAAAGACCATCTCCATCTCTACCCTGAAGCCTCAGGCTTCCTGCCCTCAGTTCTTGGCACTTAAAACCACCTTCCCTGCCCAGCCAAATATTAACTGTCAACTTGATATCTCAGAAGCAAGCATTTGGGTACCCCATGAAGCTTTGTTCTAGATTAAGATTAGCTCCGAAAATGTCTAGGGGAACTATCTTGATTGAGTTCTTCGATGCTGGATGTTGAGAAGACTCATCTTAACTATGGGTGGGGACCACTCCCTGAGCAGAGCATCCTGGGATGTATAAAGTGGAGAGGCAAGCCGAGCACTAGCGTGCATACATGAACCTCTGCTCCCTGCTTCAAGATCTGCTGCTTTGACTTCCCCACAATGATGGACTGTAACCTGGAACTCTGAGCCCAAAAGGTGCTTTCTCCCTTAAGTTGTTTTTTTTCAGAATATTTACTCATAGCAACTAGGACATCAGGTTTTCCCATCTTTGTCTCCACCCACAAGACACTACAAATTCCTTGACCTAAGGGGCTTCCCTACCACACAGTAGCAAACCAATTCTTGCTATGTTATATACTGACCTCTCAGCGTGCTGTGTGCATGCGTACATGTGTAAGGCCAGAGGCCAATGTTAGAGGTCCTCTTCTATCTCTCTCTATCTTATTATTTGAGACAGGGTCTCTCAGGTACATGAAGCTCTTTGATTCAGCTGGGCTGGCCGGCCCCTGGGATCCTCCTGTTTCTACTTCCCAAGCATTGTGATCACAGGCAAGCACTGTGGTGCCTGGCCTTTTACACAAGTGTAAGTATCTGAACTCGGATCAGATTGTGCTTGTATGACAGGCACTTTACTAACTGAACGATCCCCCTACTCCATGAATGTCTAATTTTTACAACGTAAATATGAGGTCTTTGCTGAGGTTCAACTCTTAATATAGTCAAATATTTCTCTCTCATCACTTCAGGAATTCAACTTCATAAATGTAACTGCAGGTCCAACCATCTCCAACTGAACGGGACCTGTGGCTTCTCCAAAAAGTCAGGGTAGAACTTCCAGGGCAGAATGCAAGGAGAACGGACAAAGGCAGGGTACAGCCTGAGGCAAGGCAGGCTCAGATAGAGCATCTCTCAATCAGGAGTGCATCTGGCAAAGCTCAGTGTCAGGTCCTGATGGTCCAAGCCAATTAACTGCTACCAGACATGGCTCTCATCATCCTGTTCTAAAACCCATCCAGGCTTGAGGGCCAGTGTGGGGAGGGAACCAACGAGAACACCTGCAGCTGGAAGCCCAGATGTTAAGGGACTTCTGTGTGAACTTCGCAGTATTAAAAATAAAATCAAAAAATTAAAGAGAAAAGTTAAGCATACTGTCTTGGCTTGTATCCTCCAGGATGACTTTGAAAGCCTGTGGTGAAGCTAAGCGTCTGGATTTTTTTTTCTCCTGATGCTTTCCCTCAAAGTCATTGACAAAAGGCATACAGTAAAAAGCCGATAGGATCTCACTCCGCTGCCCCCTCCATGCTGGAAGAGAAGTTGGGGAGA
Organism: Mastomys natalensis; assembly: GCA_021653895.1. Taxonomy (NCBI): domain Eukaryota; kingdom Metazoa; phylum Chordata; class Mammalia; order Rodentia; family Muridae; genus Mastomys; species Mastomys natalensis. Next base: position 136,247 of record JAJTUV010000625.1, on the reverse strand, counting down.
CTCAGGGAATTTGTGACAACCCAAACACCACAAGGAACAAGCATGCCCCAAACAGAGTTTGCTCAGACATAGAAACAGAGCTGGAAATGACAGAGACAGGGAAGCCCCGGGGTGCACTGGTCCCCAGCTTGCTTGTCACTTAAAGGGCAGCTGTTTTGAGTGATCTTATGAACCTGAGCCTCCTCAGCAGCCACTAAGACAATCTCAAACTGTAACAGAGGTGCTGCGCTGGGTGGTAAAAGACATGGGGTGGTAAAAGTGGTGGAAATGTATTTTGCCACCCCCAAGTGTTGTGTGTGTCATGTTCCTCCTGGCCCTGCATGACACCCTTGATAGAACTGGCCTCAATGTGTGTCCTAGATTCATTCTGTTGCTATGATTAAACTACACACACACACACACACACACACACACACATGTGACTGAGAGCATCTTAGGGAGTAGGGGGAGGTTTATTTAGGTTACACTTCCAGGATAGAGTCCATCACTGAGAAAAGTCAGAGCAGGAACTTGAAGCATTGCTTGCTGTCTCACTTACAGACAGACACTTCTTAACTAGCATCCTTATCAGGAAATGGTGTCACCCACCACACTGGGCTGGGCCCATGATATCTATCAATTAATAATCAAGACAGTCCCCCACAAACATACTATAGGCCAATCTGATCTTGGTAATCCTTCAGTCGAGACTCCCTTCTCAGATGACTCTAGTATATGTCAAAGTGACTGTTGAAGCTAACTGGTGCAACACATAAGACCTAGATCTTTAGGAACTCAAGAAAATAGTGTTCACCCCACACCAAGGTAGTACCAAGAGAGAGAGAGAGAGAGAGAGAGAGAGAGAGAGAGAGAGAGAGAGAGAGAGAGAGAGAGAGAGAAAACACTGTGTGGAAACAAATCCCTGATGACCTTGTGTTTGGATGAAACCAATCACAAGAGGGAGTCAGGAAGAACCCTACCTACGGGGTGACACAGGTCTCACAGCCACACCAACATTAGTGTGAGACATTGTTTTATGAGACATGCACCTGTCTGGCCATATCTAAGAGCCATGGTTGGCTTCCAAACAGTCCCTAGACTATAAGCAACTCTAGCTGGCCAGGCTCAGTGCTGGGGTCTAGGACTACCAAGTGCCCAGAGACAAAACCAAACAGACCTGATGTCACTGGACTGAGCTGTTGACACAGGGTGTAATAAGTCATCCAACAAACAGCACACATGCAGGCGGGACAGGTGCATCAAGGCCGATGGACGGGAGCCACTCTCCCTCCACAGATCCCACCCGTGAAGATAGAGATGTCTTGGGAACCACACTCAGGACCCCTCTGCAGATACCATCTTGGAGAGGCTTCTGGCCACTGAGGCTCTGAGGCCTGAGCTGCCATTGCTGGGGTGGTTGTCCTCAAAATGCTGATCCAGAGCCTTTAGACCATCACAGTCTTCCAGTTCTTATGACCTGGTCTTCTAAGGGCTCTGTCTCCAGTCCCACTGACACCCTCTCCTCTCCCCCTCCCCCGCACACACCCATAAATATGAAAGACATGACATTTGCCTTCTCCAGAACTCCATGACAGGTGAGCCAGCCCCAAGATTCCTATATCATCATTCTCCTCAAGCATCCTATGCTGCTTCCAAGCCAGTACCCATGAACCCGTGTCTGTATTCCTTTACACACCCATGCAAATCCTCTATTTTAAAAAATGTCACTGAATTCTGTTAAAGACACTGGATACATTATTTCATTTCCACAGTAGGCCTCTGAGCAGTCTGCCTCCTCTCCACTCCTGTTTTCCCCCACTCAGCCCTGAGGCCTCCCTACACTGGGGAGCTGCTCAGACCTGGTATCAACCCTACAGCCAACCAGGCACTTTGGGAGAAGAGTCAGCTCCTCAGCGTTCAGTCCCACTGCCTTTTCCAGCTTCCTTCTGTCTGCTCAGCATCTAAAGCATTCTCAGGGCTCGCCCCCACAACCCATCTACCCTCTCACCTCAGGCCCCATCTAAAGACAGAGCTTTAAATACCATGTATGGAGCAATGAGTTCCAGATTTATGCCCCAGACCCAGCAGCAGAATTTTACCCTATACTCTATACTGGACCACAGACTCCAGATCTTCCTCGGTATCTCCTCTTGAAGCTCTAAAGGAACCTCTGAAACCACCCTCTTGTTAATTCTCTTACCTCCCTCCTGCTGAAAAATCCATCGCCCACTCCACCTCAGCAAAGGGCTCTGCCATTCCAGACGTCCATGTGCTCAGGATAAAAGCCCTCCTGGAATTCATACGTTTCTTGGCCTTACACCTCACAACATACACAATCAGCCCCGGAGATGGCTCTACCACCAGAGGAATCTAGACTTCAGTCCCCTCTTTCCCCTCCATGGCTTAGTTCTGGTTGACTTACTAAGCCCTTGCCAGGAATGCTGCTGGCTCTCATCTCCCAGCTCTATACTTGTCTCTCTGAGGTCCACAGTGATCATGGAAACTGAACAGGGTTCCCAGACTAGTGTCAGAACTCATCACCACTGCTGCCAGGCCCCTGCTGATAGATACCCTCTGAGTTCTTCCCAGACTACTTTTCCCATCCCCCTAGTTGCAATTCCATTTCAAAGAGACAATCTGCATCCTTGGAAGCCCAAGACAGTACTCAAATCACACAGCTTCACATCAGCAGATCCTGCCCCGATCCTATAGGAGGCCATCTTTTTCAGTGTGCCTGCTCTCTTTAGTATCCGTGTCACTCTGCCAGGACACTGATGTTTCCTAAACCCTAGACATGTGACCAGCCAGGTCGTTTCTGAATAAAGAGTAAAGATTGAGGAAATAGCTCAGTGGGTAAAAATGCTTATTGTAAGCCTAGGATCTGAATCCAACTCACATAAAAATAATAAATGAATAAGTTGGGTGTGGTGGCACATACTTTAATCAATCACTCAGAGCAGAGGCAGAGCAAGAGGCAGGAAGGGCAGAGGGCAGAGAGGCAGAGAGGCAGAGAGGCAGAGAGGCAGAAGGCAAGAGCAGAGAGCAAGAGGAGAGAGGCAGAGAGGCAGGAGCAGGAGGCGAGAGCGAGAGGCGGAGAGGGAGGGCGAGAGAGCAGGAGCAGAGAGGCAGAGAGAGAGGCAGAGCAGAGGCAGAGAGGAGCAGGCAGAGAGCAGAGAGAGGCAGAGCAAGAGGCAAGAGAGGCACAGAAGGCGCAGAGGCGCAGAGAGGCCAGAGAGGCGCAGAGAGCGCAGGCAGAGAGGCAGAGAGGCAGAGAGGCAGAGAGCAGAGAGAGCAGAGCAAGAGGATCTCTGTGAGTTTGAGGACAGCCAGAGTTACACAGAGAAACCCTGTCAGGAAAACATAAAACAACAAACAAAACAAAAAAGGTCAATTGTAGGGGTGTTCTTATAGCTGGTTATGATGGCCCACATCTTTAATCCTAGCACTCAAGAGGCAGGAACAGGTGACTCTCTGTGAGTTCAAAGCCAGCTTGGTCTACATAGCAAGTTTCAAGCCAACTAGGGCTACATGGCGAGACTCTGCCTCACACACCCTGGAAATGTCAGTTTATAGTGGCCTTCTGAGCTACAGCATTAACTTTCCAATGCTTTGTTTCCCAGGAATGGCAAGCCCTGGACACAGCAAGGCTTTGCCATCTCCAGTTTAAGTCAGCAGCCTCCTGCCCATCAGTGAGCAGCGACCGCTCCCATGCTGTCCCCAGAAATGGATCATAAGCCACCAGTGCAAGTCATAATGTAAATTTTTTAGTTTTAGAAGCAAGTTTTACTTAGCCAATGTATCTAAGGCAATATTGCAGTCAATATAAAACATCACACCTGAACGTTTTACTTGTTTTGTTTTGTTTGTTTTGTTTCTCTGTGCTGTACTTGAGTCGTAGTGTGTTTTGTATTTGAAGAATATTTTAATATGAATGGGGCCACCTTTCGAGGGCTCAGTAACCACACATGGCTGGAGGCTGTTATATGGACTGGAGGGGCCATGAATAAGCAAGCAATGTGTGTGGCAGATCTAAGAAGAGCATAAAGTCAAAGCTGAGATGCATATGGTGTTCACATTTAACCTTCCTGTGAAATATCTTAAGATTAAGAACACAGAGCTGTGTTGCTCCCTCCCCTCCCCCTCTCACAGACAGACAGACAGACAACACACACACACACACACACCTTTTCCCTACATCACAACAAACTCCTTTGTGGTATCTTGAACTTGCAGCATGTGTAGGCTATAGGAGCCATCTTCCCCACAGCAAGAGACAGAAACAGTGTGGTTATCAGGCTCCACATGGAGACTGTCACAGTCTATTAACTGGCTTTAATACAGATGTGTTTCCAACAGAATTGATGAATCCTATACACCAGTTGCATGAGGTGAAAGCAATTCCTTCTCAAAGAGACAAGACGTGTATTTGGAAACGCAACCGTGAGCTCTGATCACACACTTCATATTAACAAATCCCATCCTTCAGCAAGCTTATTGTCCTGGGGCAAACACCTGACAGCAAGGGCTGCAAAACCATGGCGTGTCACCAGCAAGGACAGCAACAGCCTGCTGAAGTGAGAACCCACAGCCTGGCATTAATACCCCTCATACTTCCTTCCTAGAGAGCCCCCCACCACCACTGACTCCTGCCTGAGACAGAGAGAGCTTCAGCCACAGTTAATACAGGAGGGTTTCCTGAGGGCCACTGGGTGTGGCACAAGGCTCAGGGCACACTGGGAAGGATGAAGAGGAAAGGGGGCAAGATGTGCTGTCTCTATTTAGAAATTGTAAAGGAGCCATGCTTGATTAGGAGAGGAAAAGGCTGTCCCTGTTTTTGATGTAAACAATGTGGTCCTCTTTTGGAAGTAAAAACAGGCAGACAGGCCTGGAGTGGGGGCTAGTATGCTAATGAGAAATCTTTGCTCCAGACAAGTGTCCTACACATACTGGAGGAAGATGACAATCAGAATGTAGATAAAAACTACAAAATAAAGCAGCCAAAAGAAACCCTTTCTCCTTACAGTTGCTTCATGCACTGTATTTGTTCAAGGCAATGAGAAAAGGAACCACTACAACAAGCCGAACTGTAACCAGTAAAGAAGAGACTTAGGGCCAGATGTAGAAACATCTGTCACACAGCTCAGAGGAGGGCATAGAGGAAGTAAGGTATGAATAGCCACAGAGGTTTCTTTAGAATCTGGAAGAAAAAAATTGAATCTGTGTTCTCAGAGACTTGGGCATTCCCACCAAAGTGAGAAGAAAGGTCAAAATCCAGCAGAAGCATGGACCTGAGAACCTAGTCTTCCTCTCAGAAACAGTCATGAGGCAGGTGGGCTCCCAGTGGAGATGGAGGCCACAGCAGGCTTCCCAGAAGCCTTGGGAAAAGCCAGGGTCTTACAGGTTATAGCCAGGTGGACAGGTCTATACTGCCCAGGTATCTGCTTAGGATGTGAATCGTCTCTTCTGATTCAGAGCCTTCCAAGGCTCACCAGTCTGAGCCTGTTCAGCACAACTTTTCCCCAGCCCACCCCCCCAAGAGATAAAACACCCAGGAAAAGTCATTTGCAGCAAGGCTGCTGAGCTGGTACTGTGCCGAAACCTGAAAGATGGTCCATCGATTGGCTCCCAGGCTCTGCAACTGTCAGATAACCTGCCAAACAGGGCCAGTGCCACCAGGTCCCATGGGAGTTCTGAGTAAGCAAGTGCTAGAAGTTTGGCCGTCAAGTGGCAGATAAAATATTCTAGCTCTCTAAGTCCCGTGAGTGTCATTCCGAGTGGAAAATGACATTATAGGTTGTGTTGGGTCATTGGGTAATTAGGCAAAATGAATGGCTAAGTAGCTTCTAAAAGCCATGTTACCACGTGCTTCTCAGACTGAGGCACTGACCTGTCCTCATTTGTTTGAGCTCTGGGGACTGAGAGAAAAGGCCAACAGCACTCACAGTGTTCTCCTACCCAGTGACCCCAGGGAGGTCCCCATCCTTGGTGCAGGTGGAGGAGGAGGAGCACAAAGATTGTTCCAGGCTGCCCATGCTAACAGCTCCCTGCTGTCCACAGATACCCGAGCCCAAGCCTGTATCTCACCTGTTCTGTCCAGCAGCATCCTTGTCTAACCTGAGAAAGCAGAACAGACCCTTGTAGAAGCGTGTCCTCATGCTGTGTTGCTGCTCATGAGAATGCTGGGCTATCTTGTTTGTTGGTTGTTTGGTTTCTGTCCAAGTCTCCATTCATCCCAGTCACAACCTCACAAAATTGAGACTATTACTGTCCCCATTGTCAGAAACAGATACGATGCTCTGATCACACAGAAAGGAAGGGGCAGAGTCAGGATACATGAACTCTGCCTGCTGTAATTCCATGGCTTTTGTGACTGATGGACTGGACCCAGCAGAGGCCAGGCAGGGAATAGACCTGGGCTAGGTCCTTCAAATGAATGGTTAGCACATCCAGCTGCTTACAAGGTCAGGGGAAATAACGGTCCAGAGAATAGAAAATATAAGAAGCTTTCCAGAGCTGGGGATAACCAAGGGAGGAGATGGTGTCACAAAACATGGAGTGTAAGTTGTAAGTGCAGGTGGAGGGGGGTGGTAAAAGTATGAAGAACACCTTGTCCATAGCTTCCTTGTTTTGAAGACATCACCTGAAAGCAAAAGGGGAAGCAAAGAAGGAAGGGAGAGAGAGGGCTTTCAACCCTTCTGGCCTCTATGAGCAGAACCTAACAGGAAATAGCTGAGAAATGGATGATGGGAAATGTAGTCTGAGTACTCTGGCCCAGCCTCATGGAGTGTAAACGGGTAACAGAAGCTGGGGGAACCAAAAGAGTACCAGCACCCAAGTACCACAGTCAATCTTCCCAATGACCTCTGTCCCTCTTGTGGTGACTGTCCTTATTTTAGAGACAGAGAAAAGGAAAACTGAGAGCTTATATAACATGTCCAAGGTCATTTGGGAGAATCCAATTTAAACACACATCTGCCTGGCTCCCACACCCAGAAAATTGGATATGCACATGGAAGTCTTGCCTGGGAAAAGTTGGACCCAATACTCTCATGTCACATGCTCCACTGGTGAATTGTCTTTCATATGATGTTGCCCCTTCAAAAGATGTATGCACGGGTGACCTGATCTCCCATCTACATTCCGTGGTTCTGAGCCCTCCTGATGGGGCTATCCAGAGTCAAAAGCAAGCTACAAAATCCATAGCCCCTCTCTGCAACACTGTCAGGACCTGGCATGCACAACAAGGCTAGCTAAGGTGATCTGCATGGAGGTAACCTCCACAGAGCTCAGCCACAGGCCAGGATCAGAAAGCTTATAGTTTGATCCTTTGGGTCCCTCCCCACTTCACCCACATCCCAAACTGTTCCCTCCCTAAGCCTCATCTCCTTGCTGGATGCAATTGCTAGTGAAAGGAGCCTGCTGTGTCACTAGGGAACTTAACAAGGCTAATTCCACTGAAACCTCCATTAACTTTACTACTTTTCTGTAAGTGCTTCATTGTAAATAACGATTCTGCACCACGGAAACACTGCTGGGAACTCCCAGTGGACAGAAAATTAAAGCCTGCTTCTGCTGCCTGCTTGTAGAATGCGCTGTGTCGGCTGCATAAGCTTCCAAACCACAGAAGGCTGCAGACATCTCCCACTGATTCCAAGGGTGGCTCCTGTCTAATCTACCTTAATGAACAGATCTGTGTGGCCTCCACTCTCTGTAACACCACACCAAATCTCACTCCCTCAGACTCCTCTGGGGAGAAAGCATTGCCACAACTGTATGCATAAGGAGAACTCACTCATCTCCGGCAGGCACGTGGCTTAGTACCCTTCCACCCCACCCCCACCCCACCGCCCTTCTCTCTAATAAACCTCAAGGAGAGATAGGGCTGAGGACAAAAGACGTGTGTGTGTGTGTGTGTGTGTGTGTGTGTGTGTGTGGTGTGCGCGCTGTGCGCTGTGCGCTGGCTGCGCGGTGCTCTTTCCAAGATGTATATGCATGTGTGCACATACACATTTGTGACTATTCACATGTACACACATTCACATGGAAGTCAAAGGACATGTTGGTTTTAGTTTGTTAAGATTTTTCTTTTTAATTATTTGTACATGTCTATTAGGGATTGGTTCTAATACTTTTGAGTTAATCAGGAATCTGCATGTCTAAACACTCGTTGAAGGTCCTTGTTCCCAATTGGTTTTTGATTGATCAATGAAGAGTCAACGGCCAATGGCTGAGCAGAGAGAGATGGGCAGAACTTTCAGATTGGCCACTGGCCACTTCCCCAATTGGGCCTGGAGTAGCCCAGGAAGTCTCAGGAGTACCAGGGTAGAGCATTTGCTAGCGGAGGGTGGGGGAGGTTAGGAGTGCCAGCCTTTGAACTAGTTACAGCATTTCATAAATTAACTGCCTCTATGTGTGTGTGTCTGTGTGTGTGTCATTCAAGAATCTAGATTGCTCCTGGGAAGGTTCACATGTGCACCTGCCCAGTTGCCAAAGCGGTGTGGCTTAGCTAAACTTACCAATATACATGTCTATGCATACATAAGTGTATACATGTGTCTGTGGGTGCCCACAGAGGCCAGCTGGAGTTACAGACAGCTGTGAACTGCCTAGCATGGCTGCCGGAAACTGAATCTGGAGCCTTCAAAAGAGCAGCAAGAGCTATGAACGGCTGAGCCATCTCTCTGTTCCCCCATCTTATTATTTGAGACACAGTTTCTCAATGGCTGGAAATTCTCCTGTGCAGCTATGCTAGCTCGCCAGCAAATCCCAGAGGTCACTCTGTCTTAGCGTCCCCAACACTGGGATTGCAAGCATCCACCACCACACCTGGCTTTTTATGCAGATACTAAGGCTCAAACTCAGGTTTACATTTGTGCAGTGTCTTGAGAAAGAAGGTCGATATGTCTAGTTGGTATAACAAGAGTTCTATTTTATTATGCTGGTGGGTCATCACAGGAAGTTCATACTCTACATTCCTATCTACAGTCCTAAGCCTATCTTCAAGGCTGCCCAGCTCTGTGACATATCTTAGCTAACAGTCAAGTCTAATCTTCATGGTAGTCTCTAGAGCCAGCATCAGGATCCCTGGGGAGACTTTCTAGTTGTAGGGCAGATCTCTCCAGCAGTTTTGAAACTGTGCAGAGCAGAGCATTGCTCATGGTCTCTGCTTATATACTGTCCAGTGGGCATCATGGAGTTCTGTGTCTGGTTGTCTTGAGTGAGTGACGTCACTGGGTTCTGGCTATCAGGTGCAGCCTTGGGTGTAGTGGGGTTCCTGACTAAGCTAGTGTACATGTCTAAAAAGGCCTTTTGTACTATGCTCATTATATGCAGCAAAATCTTTACTGACTGAGCCATCTCCCTATCATCTCCCTATCCCACAGAGCTGCCCCAGCCCTTCACTCATATGCCTGCTCCACAGACAGACTGCTGCTCCAATCCTGCCTCAGAGTTTCAGCCCTAACATCCTGTGTCCCTGTGTCCCTGTGTCCCTGTGTCCCTGTGTCCCTGTGTCCCTGTGTCCCTCTGCCATATGCACAGCACACAGCTCCCTCCAGCCCTGGGAAGGGTCAGCACAGGAAGCTGCTAAAATAAGAACCACCTATAACAGCAACAGAAGTCAACTTCATTTTGAAAATAATCAGACAGTCAGTCTGGACCCCAACTACACAGGGACAGGGAAAGCATGTGGTACAGAGCCCTTGAGGAAAAAATTCTGACAGGTTCTTAGATAACTGGTCCTGATGACACCTGAGAACTGTAGGCCTCAGCTCCCTACTCAGTGGCTAGAAAGTACAGACATGTCTCAGCTGAGCTCAAAGCAACCTTTTGCTTAGCTCTGGTCTCGGCACAGCACTGGGCCCCAGGCTGTAGAGTGACACCGAGCCTCAGGGCCTCCTTGAGTCGCAGGCTCTAATTTAAATATCTCTCTGCCTTCCATACTTGCTTGCCACATGCCTCGTTGGAGCCCCAGACAGGTTTAGGTGACCCAAGAAAATCACAACACATGCACAGATCAAGAGGAAACTCGGCCGCCCACGCACATTGTTCTAGAGTCTAGATGACACCTGAACAGGCTTCCAACTTCAGCTTCCCCGCTCTGATTATACACAAGAAAACCTGTTTTCCTCAAAATGATAGGGTCTTAAACTTGAGGAAATTTTTAGGGTGGGTAATCCAATATAAACTGTCCCCAGCCAGCCTCTTTGGTAATCAGATGACAGTCCCACACTGCCCTCAGACATATGCTTGTCTTCAATGCCCCCAGCAGCCTGAGCAGGCATTCTTAGTTCCAGCTCCATTTGTCATGTGGTTGGTGATCAGCTATAGTAAATGGCAGATGGGAGACTCAAACCTGGCTCTTTGCACTCTGGTCCTTTTGCCTCTTTGCAACACTACATAGCTCCTGTCCCAGAGCCCCTTGGGGTTAGCAGTCCAAAGGGGTTAGTCCAGGGTCACTCCTCAGCAGCGATTTCCAGAATCCTTCCTTTGGACAGCCCTGCAGGCTTCGGGCAGCTGTCACTCTGCATTTTCCTCCACTGATGTCTGCCTCCTCCTGACCTCAGTTTCATCACAATGTGTGTTTAAATTTGATCCCAGGAGGAACTTCAAGGCAAATTTCACCATTTGTGATGTTTATAAAACTTGTCATTGTTTGTGCTATTACAGGGCCATCAAACACAGGGGTAGGGAGGGGAGCAGTGTTCCTAGTTACAGCGTGGCTTTGCTTCCCTTCGGGATAAAAGCACACCACACACAAAAGACTCCAGATCCTAAGGATTACTCCTAAGGTCATCCTTTGGCCTCCATCTATGGACACATATGAACACACACACATACACACACACACAGAGTCAGGGGAAGGTGTTCCCCAGGTGTTAGCAGCTCTTGCTGCTCTTCCAGAGGACCTGAGTTTAGTTCCCCAGACTCACATCAAATTGTTCACAACAGCCTGGAATCCCCAGAATCGGGGATCCAACTCTCTTTTGGCAGTCACTTCAGTCATATGGCATGTATGCACATATGTACATGCCTGTGTGCCTGCACACTTGTATATGTGCACGAGCACACAAATAAAAAGAAATGCTCCTTTAAAAGAGAGGCTTGCAATAACCGCACCAAGAGGATTTCTTCCTTTAAATAATGCCCCAAGTAAAGATTTTTACATAACATTCATGTTCGTAGACAGAAGGAGAAAAGAAACCTATTAAAAGACACTGATAAGGCCATGCAGGCACGGTGGCACTACCTGTAATCCCATCCCTTAAGAGGTTGAAACAGTAGGATTCCTATGAGGTCAAGATCAGCCCAAGGAGCATAGTGTATTCAAAACCAACCTGGGCTACAGTGTGAGACCCTAACTCATAGTCCCCCCCTCCTGAAAAAGGCATACTAACTAGATGATCAGCAAGTGTTAAATTTGGTGAAAATTAAAATGGAGGGCAGGGCATGGAGGCCACAGAGTTAAAAAAAATAGCATTCATAAGTTACTTGCTGTTATAAGAGGTAAATCTAATTTTTCAATGAAAGATTCAGGCAGTAACAAAGTGAACCCACGGATGAAACTTTGTAGCATTATGAGTTAGGACGAGACATAATGAGACTCCAGATACTGCACAGACTAAGACCCTGGCATCTCCATGAAGCAGTCTTCTCAGACAGTTAAACGTGGATCTAATGAAGCCTTTCCAGGGCCACAAGGAAGCCAGAGAACAGGCCTAGCATCACATCACCAAGGTCAGATCTCCACAAGCATTCCAGACCTGGTCCCATGAAGCCACCAGCAATGTCATGATGGTAAGTTTAGACAACTCAGCTGGAGATGTCACCAACACCCCTTTAGGGCGCTGTCAATAGATCACTGCTCACTCTGTTGCCACTCTCCACACCAGTCTAGAGTCCAGATGGTACCTTCCTGCAATCCAGTCATAAGGGGAGCTAGAAAGTATATACCAGACATTTTCAACGGCATGTGGGAAGAAACAGGCTCTGCTTGTATAAATGGACATTTTAAGAATAGGAAAATTCAGAAAGACAAAAGAATTCAAATGTGCCAAGGACTGGCTCAGTTGGCAAATTGCTTACTGGGCAAGCATGAAGAGTTCAGATCCCTAGTGCCCATGTAAAGAGCCAAATATGGTGGAGCACACCTGAAATCCTGCACTGGGGAGGCAGAGGCAGGAAGATTCCTCTAAATTGCCCACTGGGTAATATTGCCAAATTGGTGAGCCTCCAATTCTGTGAAAGCTTGTCTCAAAAACAGCATGAAGAGCAAATAGAAAAAGACACCAACATATCTACCTCTGGTGGGTCCATGTGGGCACATGTGAGCATGAACCCATGCACACACACAAACACATACACATACCTACATCACATCACACATGGAAGAGTCACCATGTATGTACACACAAACATACATAACTGAAGGACACTGTTCTTGTGACCCGGTTCCTAGTACTGAGAGGTAAGACCCACTGTGCTAAAGACCCCACCCTCCAAATTCCAGACTCCATCACGCACTGACTGGATGTTACCCAAGGATAAGCACCAAGCTTAGGGAAAACAAAGAGCCTCTGAGGAGTACCACTATAACCTCAACTTAGAAGCTCACATGTCACTTAAGAATGCTTCCAGGGTAGAAGCCATGAATGGTAGGCTTGAGCCAAGATTACCAGCCTGGAGAAAGAAGAACAAGGGTGGGGCAAAGCTGAGGCGCCCAAGTTCTCTGAGAACACACTGTCCTGTAATGAGCCAAAACTATTACATTAATATCCTAAGGACCTTTCTGGGCTCTGCTCAGATCATCTGCAGACAGCGGTCAATGCTGCATAGAAATTGAGGTCTCCAAAGGCTAACTTAACAATTAATCAGAGGCAACGCCAAACCCCTCAAAATGGAAATCACCCCGCAATTACAAGAGGAAAATCTACCTTGGGGGACCTCTTGATATTGAAGTTGTTCCCCTTGGACCCATCTAGTGACCCTAGTGTGAACTCTGTTTATAAGGGTCCAAAGGGGACAGGAATGTTCATACATCAAAGACATAATTCTTAGTGTTTTGTCATATCAGCTTTCCTCTTTCATCCTGCGCCTTGTCTTGAAGGAAAGTCATTGCTGTCAATCAAAAGTGCAGCAGACTTGACTTCGAAACGTGCCTGAATCTGGCCTTGTGCTCACGTGTCTTCAATCTTCCCTTCCCACTGAACATCCTCTATTCTCCACAAAGATACTTGGAATTTGGTATTTCTGAATTCCACAGCTGCAGGCTCCTAGAATTCCTGCACAGTCTCCTCATCATTAGCACCCACTTGCTGCTCTCTGTACATCTTGCCATATTTGGATTATCCTACTCAAGAATTTTCAGTGACTCCCTGCTGCCCATGAGATGAAGGAGGAACTTCCTGACTTCCAGTCCCTATGTGAGCCAGCCTGGCACTTCTCCACAGCACCCTCTCCCAAGAATGTCCTCAGTTGCACACCTGGAAGACACAAATGGTAGTGCACAATTGTAATCCTGGCATTTGGACGGTAGAGGCAGGAGGATCAGGAGTTCAAGGCCAACCTCAGCTACATAGTAAGTTTAAGACAACCTAGTCTACTAAGACCCTGGCACAAGATGAAGTGGGGAGGCAGCACATTGTGAGGCAGCATGTGCAGGTGTGCACACATACATTATTATCATGATGATGTATAATGACAATGATGATGATGATGACTGATAAGGAGGAGGAGGAAGAGGAAGAGGAAGAGGAGGAGGAGCCTACATGGGGCTTGAGAAATGGCTCAGAAGTTAAAAAGCACTGAGGGCTACTCCAAAGGACCTGGGTTCAACTCCCAACATCCACATGATTAGTTCACCAAACATCTGTAACTCTAGTCCCAAGGGATCAAATACCTTCTTCTGGCCTCTTTGAGCACTGCACCTACACACATGCAGATAAAACAGCTGTATGCATAAAATAAAAATGAAAAGCATAATGTATGTTTTAAAAGCAGTCTCCAAGAGGCTGGAAGCATAGCGAGTACTCACTCACATAATCCCATCCTCGAATGGCTGAGGCAAGAGAACCATGTGTTTCAGGGCAGTCTGGGCTACATAGCAAGACCCTGCTTCAAAGAGAGAAAACAGAAAAAGTCTCCAAACCGAGCTAAAGGTCTCATGTGGCAGCAAACTTCAGACTCGGCTCACAAAGTCCTTTCCAGGTGCTTTTCAGGGACAACGGTCCACAAATATCTTACCCATCTACACAAACTAGTGCTTCATTTCCATTCCTCCGCCACACAACCGCTTGCCTCCTCCCTGACCTTTGCTTCCAGGTTAATTATAAATAGTTTTGTCTATCGGAGAAATTGAGCTGAATTAGCTTACTTTTAATCTCTCATCAATAATTCAAATGACCATTTCCCACAAATGGAAAAATAAAACTATTTGAGATGGCAGGAGTGGACAGGGTGTAGTCTCCTCAAGTAGGTGCCAATACCATCCTTCCAACAGCCCCATGCTTGAACACCCTCCATCTGGCCTGGACCTGCACCAGGGAGCATGCAGGATGTCCCAGGCTGGTTCAGTCCTGTCTGACAGCCCATTAGCCCCAGCTGTTGGAGACATCTGCCTGTTCCGATTATCATCAGAGCAGAGGAGACACAATGGCTTCCAGCCTCATGCTGTCTCCCCTGTGCTCAGCTGTCATCAGGTGACTGTGTTTCAACTTCCAGGCTCTCAGAGTCCATCCCTGGTTGCTATTTTTAATCCTCCTGTGAGGTCAGCTGCCGGTAAGGCATACCAAAACAGCACTAAGTTCCTGCCAATCCCCACAGGCAAGAAAAAGGGCAACCTCCATGCTGGCAAGATCCATTCATAAAAAATGCATGCAACATCAGGTCAGCTTTCACTGTGCTGCACAGCTGGGGACCCCAGGGTACTCAAGAAGGACACAGACACTATGGTGCTCACTGTGTCATCGGAGAGTACACTGAGGCTCCACATCCAGGCCACCACCAAGGCCACCTCTAAAGTTCAAAATGATAATGCCTTGGTTGTAAGGGGACAAAAATCCCCAGGTGCTGACACATGTTGATCCACTAGTAATTGTTTCCTGGGGCTGTGGTAACAAAATAACTGCAAGCTAAGTAGTTTGTAACAGCAGGAAGTTACTCTCCCACAGTTCTACAACTAAAGAGTCTTAAATCCTGCAGGCCACAGACCAGCAGGGACTCTCAGGGACAATCATTTTTGACCTCTTCCAGGCTCTAGAGCAATGATTCTCAACCTTGCTAATGCTGTGACCCTTTAATACAGTTCCTCCTGTTGTGGTGACCCCAACCATAAAACTATTTAATTGATACTTTATAACTATAATTTTGCTACTGTTATGGATCACAATGTAAATATCTGATATGCAAGATATCTGATATGTGACGCACAGGGGTTGTGACCCACAGGTTGAGAACTGGTACTCTAGAGACATTCAGACTCCCTTGCTTGTGGCTGCCTCCCTCCAACTTCTCCCTCTATGGTCCCATCAATGCCTCTTTTGTCTGTGTCTTCTCCCTAAATCCCCATGACAGTGTGTGTGTGTGTCTGTCTGTCTGTCTGTCTGTCTATGTTTGCCAGTGAGCCCTATGGATCTTCCTGTCTTTATCTTCCAACACTAGGATTACAGGCTCACATTGCCACGCCTGGCTTTTTAAACTGTACTGGGGATCCAGGTTTTCATGCTTGCACACCAAGTACTTTATACACTACCCCACCAGCCCAATCTGATAGAGATGGTCATTCAATCTCAAGATCTTTACCTTCTTCTTCAAAGACCTTTTTTCCAAATAAGTTAGTCCTCCCAGGAGATAAGTATCCAGACATACCTTTTGGGAGTGTGGGGTAATAGTTACTTTTTTATTTCTGTTACCTAAATACCAGACAGAAACAGTAATAGGAGCAATTTTTCCCTCCCCAGGAGGATTTATTTTGATTCACAACTTCAGAGGGTTCATCCTATGGCTTCAGATCCTATCTGCCTAGACACACCATTATGGCGACAGGCATTTGTAACTACAACAAAGAGAGGGATCAAAGGTACACCCTCATTGATCAAGGCTCTGCCTCTTAACATTTCCACAGTTTCCTAAAATATTGCCAACATCTGGGAAAGAAATATTCAGAACACGAGCCTATAGGAGACACCTCAGATTCAAATCATAGCAGAAGGCTGGCTGCAGAGTCGCCCTGTGGAGACCTGGACAGTGGAAGAAAGGATAAAAGCAGAGTTGGGGGAGGGGAAGGGTAAATCTCTCCACTTGAGTCTCAGCTCCGCCAGTTCCTAAGGAGATTCAGTTTGTTCTTTTTTTTGAGAGGGTGGAGGAGTGGTTTTTCAAGATAGAGTCTCTTTGTGTAACCCTGACTGCCCTTGAACTCGCTCTATAGACCAGACTGGCCTCAAACTCACAGAGATCTACCTGCCTCTGCCTCCCAAATGCTGGGGTTAAAGGTGTGCTCCACTTCCACCTGTCTTCAGTTTGTTCTTGGGATACCCTCTAACACATGGTTTGCTTCCATTATGAGAATCAGCAGGGCAAAAATTTAAGAACAAGCCATTCTTCCCATCTCTCTCATTCTAGAAGGCCAAATTGACTCACACCAGATCCAAAGGGAAATAGGAACTTTGTGGCTCTAAAGCGATGGTCTATGGTTTGGGCTGGGATGTAGTTCAGTTGGTAAACCGCTTGCCTAGCATGCAGAAGCCCATCAACAATGGGTGGTGGTGGGCGGTGTCATCCTAGCATCAATAAGGTGGAGTCCAAGATCATCCTCAGCTGTGCATTGAGTTTGAACCCATTCTGGGTTATATGTAAACCTGTCTCAAAAAAAATTTTTTTTTTAATTTTTAATAGCGTAAAGTACAGCCGCATTCTCCCATTCCAGGGATCAGCACTCTCTGTTACCTCTTGAGAAGCCAAGACTTTCTTGGCTCTGGCACCTGGCCTGTCATCTCTCTTGACTCTGCCTCAGCACCCCAACAATACCAACTCATCTCCATCTATCTAGTCATTGTTTGCTTTTAATTACTAGGACAACTAAGTGAGCCCCCAGTGTGACCATGTGCAGACACACCTGGCCGCCTCTGACAGGTAATGAGTCGCTCAGCCACATTCAAGGACAGGCCTGGTAGGCTAGCAGGAAAAAATTGACTGAACAAAGACAGGGTGAGCTCAGAGGTCAGGGAGTATTGACAAGGGATTCATGTCCCAGTCCCAGATCATCCCGCCTCCCCTCTTGTGGCTCTGTGTTTGATTTCTATGCAGATATGGTCTCAGGACAACATCTCTCTGACCAGAGAAGTACTTCCTGGGAAAATGGACAGTAGATACTGCATCAGCACCAAAATGGAGACCCTCAACTTCTGTTGTAGGTGAGCTTTTCCTAAGGCCAGAGAGAAAACATGCATGGCTGTAGACCCCTCTTGTATCATTTTTGCCCCTAAGCTGAAAAAGCCTGCATAGCCACAGCCTCCCCAATAGTATTGCCCAAATGCCACATTTTGCACACAAGGCCAGTCACCTCCCCAAAGCCAAACACAATCAGGAAAATAAACACATTCAGTGACCAGGTAGTGGCCTGAGAGGCAAGCAGAGTCAACCATTTTATATGCTGAGCTATCCCTGCCCTGGCACCAGAGACTCAGAGAAGAAGCCTAGTATTTCCAGACTGGCTGAACTGTTGTAAGAAGCTAGAGGGTAGACCATTCTCATTTCTGTGTCATGGCTATAGCACATAGTCCAACAAACACAGACCTATGGGCATTGATGATACACAGGCTGCCCTAGTGCAGCAAAATTGAGATGATTCTTCGGGGGCAGTGGGCACAAAGGTTCTGGGTGAGCAGATGCACTAGGCAGTTTTCTGGGAAACCAAGAACACCAAGGTTACAAGAGTAAAGAGCAAATACACCTCAGGTCCCTAAGAATGGCAAGTACCAGGGGCCAGAGAGAAGGCTTAGCAGTTAAGAGCACTTTCTGCTCCTGCATTCAGTTCTTGAATTCAGCTCCCAGTACCCATATGGGGGTCACAGCCACCTTTTACTCCAGCTCTAATGAATCTCATGCCTAGAAGAGTCTAGGTATTGGTAATGTTCCTTCCAGCTAAAGTTCCAAGGTTGGGATTTATTGTTGACCATGTTTTATCTGGATTTTACAAATTTCCTGCAATCTATACCATATTGTTCTTATCAGTGAAGGAAAGAGATCCTCTTAAGATATACAAATACAGATTGGCCATCTTTCTAACACTTAATGTCATTCCAGGATAATTTAAGACCCAAAGTAAATCTCTAAGTCCCACCTGCCCAAGGACCAGGTAACTTCCTAGAATGCTGGGAGTTGTGGTTTGTGGAAAATTGCAAAAGCAAATGGGAAAATATGGTGACTGTATGGTCTTGTGCTCAAAAGTACCTACAACATAAGTCTTGTGGCTACTAGCTGGGAAACCAGGGACAGTCCTGACCAAAGTCCGTCCTGGTCAGTGTTTAACTCAAGCTTGCTTCAAATTTGACTCAAAATTGTGGAACTGGGTTTGTTGGTGTGGTTAGTTTTGTTTTTTAATGTCAGGATTAACAGAATGTGAAGAGAAAAACTCCCAAGAATCCTGAATAAGTCAAAGGGAGTCTTTATTAGCCACACACAGGACTGTCCCAAGCAGATTAGCAGCAAACAGCCTCAACCCCCAGTTGGTTCTAGTTTTAAGGGCAAAAGATGCAATTGTGCCATATACAGAAAGGTAGCTCTGGACATCTAAGAAGCAGGTGTTTACAGAAGTGGACAGATAACAGTTAACTGGTCAACCTTTAACGCTAAAAGTCAAAGCAGTTAATCTGTAGAGCAGGAATTTAGGGCTTGTCCAGAGACCAGTTGATCTTAGGAATTTATGGTTGGTCTTAGTTTTACCCAAGATAGATTTAGCACTTAAAATATTCTTAGAAATACTTACATGCGATAGCATAACTATAGTTCTATAGTCTATTAACATATCCCCATACCCACTGTGTAAGACTCTGTGTCTTATATGTTGGTTCACAGCAGTTTCGATAACAGAGGAAATACATCCATCGGTTATATATCCAGAGGTCCAGAGTCTGTGACCCTCCAGGACCACTGGGGACTCTGGAGCATCGTCCTCCTACACAAATGCTAGAAGCCCAGCTCCACAGTTTATCCCACTTAAAAATAACCAAAAGAACAAACTAGATTTCATCAATCACTTAGGCTTTACAGATTCTTCCTCCAGGACTCCGCAAAGATGAAGTAAAGTAACAAGACAGATGTAGTCATGAACACAGAGTGCCTGGTTTGCTAAACAAAGAGTTTCTGATGCTGTAACTCAATTTACGCTGGTTTAGTAGGATCAGAGTGGGGTGGAGAGGAGCCACAGGACAGGAAATGGGCAGTCTTGATGCCAAAGAGTGGGAAGACATTTCCTGGCTCCACTAGTTAATATGTGTATCCCCCACCCCTCTCCTCTGAGATCTCCCAAAAACTCTACTCCATCCCAGAATGTTAAGAGCAATTCTCTCTTCAAGGGAGAACCAGGCGCTTCTTGACTACTCTTATGTCAAAAGACAAGACAGACAGCTCTTTCCTTCATGTCTTTCTTCTCAGTCATTTCCTGAGCATCGACTATATAAACAAGTGCCTAAGTGTCCACTGTTAGGTCTCAGGCTGTCCAAATATCAAGAAATGACATCAAATTGGACTATGTGATTTCTGGGGATAAGATGAAAGCCAGCATTCCTCAGGAACTTACAAAATCAGTTCCCTCTGCCAAAAGATGTCATTTCCATTATCTCTGGCAGAAGGGACACGTGGCTCTCCAAAGAGCCTTGTACCTGTGGCTGCATATCAAAGCTCATGCTGGCTTCCAGGCTCCCCCAGTCCCTATTCACAAGTACTTGTCATCCATTTCAAAGCTCCCACACCAGTCTCCTGGCCCTTCCCTCCCTGTCAGCTACTCACTCTCCTTACAACCCCCTACAACTCCCTAGTCTCTACTATTCTCTTTCTCTCTCTCTTCCCTCTCTCTCTCTCTCCCCTTTCTCCCTCTCTTCTTCCCTCTATCTCTCTCTTGCTCTCTCCCCCTCTCTCTAGTTCTCTCTCCCTCCCCTTCCTTTCTCTCTCTCTCTCTCTCTCTCTCTCTCTCTCTCTCTCTCTCTCTCTCTTGCTCTCTCTCACTCTCTCACTTTCCTAGTCCTGGTCATGTCCAGTCTGCTGGTCAGATTTAGTCTACTTCTTTCTCTGGTCTGGATCCAAATGCCTCCGACTCTTCTGTCTCTCAAATCTACAGTTAAAACTTTAACCCTATCATGAAGCAATCATGCTGGCTGTTTCTTTACTGAGCCCTTGGCATGCATCCACCACTCTGAGTAGAGAAGACATGGCTCCAATGCTTAAGAAGTGAGCAGGTAATGGATGCTGCCAAGGAATGCCAAAAGTCAAAGAGAAAGAACAGTAGTCCCACCATCCCTCCTGTCCTCAGCTTAGAAAAGAGGAACCAAAACCCGGGGAGCCAAAGTTGTTCAGAGAAGAACCTTCATTGCCAGGCCTGAAGAAGAAAGCTTTGCCAGAGATCAAGTGTCAGGTCCCCCTCCCTCCCCCTAAAAAAAACAGGACAAATGGCTAACTGAGGTGCCTATTAACATACCAAAGTGTCATCTTGGCCCCCAGGCTCACTCAGTCCCTGTGGCTCCTTTCAGCTCTTCTTGTCAGCTCCCTACCCCAAACCTCTCCATCCTGGAGGCTTCACGTCTCTTTCCTGTATAACCCTGACATCTTGGCCATGTGTTTTCTCCATTCTCTTTAGCCCCCTCTTAGTCTCCTCTCTATTCCCTTCCTCTCTCCTCTCTCTCTCTCTCTCCTTTCTTGGCCCTGTTTAGCCTGCTGGCCATGTTCAGTCTGCTGTTTTCTCTCTCTCCTGCTCTGGACTCTCCCAGATGCCTCTGGCTGTGCTTTCCCTCATATCTACACTAAAACCTTCTCCTCAACCATAGCCAGGAGTGGTTATGTTCTCATTTTCATTCTCGAAGTATGCCAAACTTGTTCCAGGAGCTGGTCAACCTTCCTCATCTTCACAGCCAACGTCTGTCTGCCTAGGGAACAGACCACCCTTGTGATAAGAAAGGGTCTAACAATTCCACAGGGAGTCTTGAACCAGACTCTTGCCTCCCCTGAGGAGTGGAGGAATGACTATGGTCGGCTCTGCTCTACCTTGAAGACGTTATGAGAATGGCTCCCTGACATGTAAGCTCCAGGGACCAGATCAACAAGTGCGGGACTTTGTCTGGGAACAGAGAGACTAATGAGATCAGTGGAGTCCTGATGCCACACCGTGGGTTTTATTTTGTGCTGGGCTTGAATTCTAAAATGGAGACAGAGGCTCAGAGGGGTGAGAGGTCTGCAGCAGCATGCTGATAAGGTAGTTATGGGGTAAGCAGCCTCTTGGCTATGTCAGCAGGCTGCATGAGAATCTGCCAAGCAAACCACATAGGTGCTTCCCAGTCTGGCTGGCTGGGAATAGCTTCCCAGAACCCAGCTTCCCAGAGTCCCTGCTAAGAACCCAGACTGAAAGGACCATCCACCCAAATGGAGGAAGCAAGGGTCACCATTGCCAAGAATGGAAACAAGCACAGAGAGAGGGTCAGCTCACTCACTATGCGTACTCTTCTTCCATCCCCAGCCTTCTCCAGCAAGACGAAGAGAAGGAACCCACCTCCCCACATGTTCTCAGCAAGACCTCCATGTGATTCCCACAAGCACGCAGGGAGATCAGTAGGACAGAAAGAATCCCCACTTCACAGAAGAGCAAACCGAGGCTCAGCCAGAGCCTAAGGACAGGTCTGGCAGCTGACGTTGGCCCTGCCTTCTGCTCCAAGGTAAGCTCCACTCTCCTTTTCCAACAATGCACTGCAGAGCCTAGAAGAAGCTTTCTTGGCTAGAAGACACATGTGAGATTCCAGGGGATCGGGCTTGCGGGGTAGGGTAGTGGGGTTAGGCAGCAGATGTTTGCTATCTTAGTGAAGGTAAATGGGAAGCAGAAACAGGAAGATCCTTGGAAGTTTAATATCCAGCTGCTGGTCTACCCTACTTGGTAAAGACTCAGGCCAAATGAGGGACCCTGCCCAATACAAACCCAACTCTAGCAAAGCACACCGCCTGCCCAAGCCTCAGCTTTTTCTAATATAAAACTGGTCAGCTAACCCAGACAGTATCTACAGCTCCCCAGCTCTCTACCCTGCACTCCTTAGGACTTCCAGGAAGTGTTCTGTACCTGTCAGCGGCCTAGGAAACACAGAACAGGGGTTGGAGCTCAGAGAGAATACACAAGGGCCCATTTCTACACAGGCTATAAAGGATACTTATGTCTCTGTAATCCCCTGGCCATGAGAACCAAGGCTTTCCAGAAGGAATCCACAAGAGATCTGGGCATTATAGAAAGGTATGTCTAGATGAGATAGAAGTCTCAAGAGCACAATGGGTCCTGGGCCACTAGGATCTGTATCCAAACAGCCGTGGGCTACTAAGAGACAGATAAGGACCCTAAATCTTGGCATTGCCACATTCTTTTTAATGACTCCTGAGTGTTTCCTTACATCTTTCTACAAATCCACTGGCTCATCCGTTTCCCAGAACCTCACATACAACCTCATTAGGAGGCATAAGTGTTGGGAAATATTGATACTGCTGGCTAATCGTGTTATTAATACCATAACCATTCATATGGCCTCGTAAACAACTCTTATAGGACATTTAGCATGGCTAAGTACAAATGAAGATAATACTACTGCTAATTATATCTCTATAAACTTTCCTTTATGGCAGCAACAAGGGCTCTTATATCCTCTGATTACTCAGCTGCCAGAGCCAGAAGGAGGAGGAGAAGCTTCATGAAGACATGCCCTCTGGGGATGATCCATTACAAATAACTGTGGTTTGCCACAGGACAAGAGCTATCTGGAGATTCTAGAAAGAAAGGAATTTCTTTTGGTAATTTGTGAGGGAGAGCACTGACCAGATCGCGGGCAGTGCCAGCTGAACGGGCTGCCACAGCAGAACCCTGGGCGGCAGGAGGCAGGAGGTCTGTATGTCCAAGAGGCAGAAAGTGTCAGTGTCACTCAGGATCAGAGGCTGCCCCTGGCGGTGATCACAGGCCAGTTCAGTTACCATCTTTAGTAGGCCAAAGACACTGGCAAGTAATATCGAAGAGCAGAGAAAGGAGACCTAATTAATGCAGTCTTTGGGGAAGGGGAACAGAGAGGTTGGGTGATACTGCCCTTCTTCCCCTCCCAGCTCTGTCTTCAGGATCCTGACTGATGATTAGAGTCAAGCAGAAGGCAAGAGGTATACATGTACTTAAGCAGTTGTGGACAAGGTGTGGTCCCACCCATCATCACTATGTGGGTTCCTGTCTCTCTTTCAAGGTGAGCTGATGAGTTGTCAGAACTGTATGAAATCTCTCTGAAGGACAAGGTCCACCTCAGCAGGCCCCTGGTTTCAGCCTTTTCCTTCTCCCAGCGTGAGACCACTGGGGAAATTCTGGTTTCTGGAGGACCTTTGTTTGAATAGTCTGACAGGCCAAGGGAAGTGTCCAGATCCTATCTGCATGCCTGCCTAGGACAGGGGTAGGGCACACCCAAGCTGCTGCTGTGTGTCAAGGAAACATGGAGCCCCAGGGAGAGTCAAGCGTGAGTCCATCCCGAGAGAGGGCTCCGAACACTGCTTAGAGACTGTGGTTTAAGAAATCAAGGGCTTGTCTGCAACTGCTGGGGAAACAGGAGGGTGCGAGGAGGCATCTTACCCTGTCTCAAGTCGTTGTGCAACCCTCACGCTTCTTCTTTTGCATTGTTTGGAAAACTTAATTTTCAGACAAAGATCAAAAGCACCTACTGTGGGGCTGGAAAGACATCAGTTTAGAACATTTGACTGCTCTTGGAAAGGACCTGGGTTCAGTACCCAGCACCCAGGTTTAGGTTTAGCAACCACTTAGTGGCTCACTCACAACTGTCTGAGAGATGTGACACCCTCTGGCCTCTTTGGACACCACACATATATATATACATACAGGCAAGCATTCATACAGATGAAAAATTAATTAAATAACAAAGGTATCTCTCCATGGGAGACTGTGACTAAGTAAAGGCTTTTGTCTTTACTTTTATTTTTGTTGCTTTTTTTTTTTTCTTCCTAGCTGAGCTCAGGCAATTTACAGTATTAAATGTCCCCTTACGCTTCGGAAAACTGGAATTGATTTTTTTTTTTCCCCTTAAACTGCTCATTGGGTTGCTTATAAATTTCTCCAGCTGTTCTTATCAAGTTGTAAATTGCAGTTATGAGCAGAATTACAGATCGATTGCATCATTCCGAGGAAGGGCTGGGCCAGCACGAACAGGGGTAATTTGAGTTTTTGACAATCATTCATGGTGAATCATCATTAGCTCAACTCAATTATGAATGTGTAAGACCTCGGACTGCGGCTTTCAGGTACAGTCCTTGCCTAGCATGTGCGAGGCCCTGTGTGCTGTGCCCAGGTGAAAGACGTCAGTCAGCCATTTTTGCTCCTCACCAGACAGTTCCTGTTTCCCTGGTTTGTGTCTGTACCTCTTTTAAACTCAAGTAAGGACACAGGACTTGTAGCAATTGAAATGTGAGTAAAGAATTACATGCCAGAGAACTGGGTAGACTTGCCTCGTGTGCAAAGACCTGGTTCCAGCCCCAGCACCTCATGAAGCAGGCATTTTGATGTACGGCTTTATCCTCAGAAGATAGCAGCAGAAGCTTCAGAAGTTCAACGTCATGAGACCCTGTCAGAAAGAAAGACAGGTAACTACTGGAGTCTGAAGTCGTGAACACTCACTGTTCTTCCAAAGACCTGAGTTCCGTTCCCAGCACCCACATCAGGTGACTTAGAACCAGTAACTCCAGCTGAGGGAATCTAATTGTCCTTTCTGGCCTCCATAGGCACCTTGCACATATCTGTCTACACACACACACACACACACACACACACACACTCACAGCTTCCAGGCAGTTGCTTTAAAGTAAGGTATCAGCAAACTTTGTTTGAAAAGCCAAGTGCTGGCTTTATGGCCAGATGACCAGAATCACAACTATTCTCCCATGAGCCCCTGCAGTCCCACAGTCCCACAGTTACTACCAAATTGTATGAGCATGGCTACATTCCAATACAAGTCATGTATGGACACTCAACTTGGAACTCCATTCTGTTTTGATGTGTTACCAAACACTATCCTTTCGTTTTCTTAACCGTTTCAAAATAAAGATTACATTTCTAGTTAGAAATTGTTCTAAAACCACTGACAGGTCAGACTTAGCCCAAAGATCATAGTTTGTCAACCTTAATATATATATTATATATTAAGGTTGTGTGTGTGTGTATATATATATATATAAAGAGAGAGAGAGAGAGAGAGATTTTCTGTGCCCTCCCATCCTTTGCACAGCTGACCACTAACCCAGGTCCCCCAGTGCCTGTGAAGACCACTGGGCTTTCCCAACAAACTCTCCATGTTAGCTGCTTTTCTAACGGCTGAAGCAGCATACCTGAAGAAACAGCAGTTTACAGGAGGAAGATTTATTTTGGCTCAAAGATGACAAGAAAGACATGGCAAGAGTGGCTTAAAACTGTGACAATAAGGGCAGGAGGCTGCTTCATCACGTCTCAATGCGTGGGAACCAAGCTGGGCTATAATCCTCAAGACCCACACCACCAACAACTACACTTTCTTCAGGTAGGTCCCACCGCCTCACCAAACAGCACCCGCCAGCTGGGGACCAAGTGTTCAAACATGTGAACCTAGGGGGAACATTTTACAGCCACATTGTAAAAGACCCTACCACTCTCTGTTGGCCACACAGAGAAATAGAATTTCATTTGGGTGTCCCAGTCTGCATCTTTGTTCCTGTGATAAAACACTGACCAAAGGCAACTTGGGGGAGGAATTGATTCATTTCATCCTAACGCTTCCAGATCACAATTGGTCACCTAGAGAATCTAAAGGAGGAACCTGGAGGGAGCAACTGAAGCAAAGACTGCTCTGAGTTATGCTGGTCGCTGGAAGAAAGAGACACTCCTCAGAGTGTGTTATGGCTTCCTAGCAGCAGGTGGAACAGTCGCTTGCTGATGGACTGAACTCCAAACGCTTTGCAGAGGCCTCTTTATTGTTACACTAAAGGGACTTTTAGCAAGTCAATTTCCACAGACCAAAACCTTATCTCATCTAGGAGTTGTCTGAAGGAACTGTTTCCTAAACAATTCTCAGCCATAGGAGACTTCCAGACTACCAGACATTTAGTCTCTGGACTAAGTTACGCAAGGGCTCTGTGAATCCTTCAGGAAAAGAAACTCCATAAACCTCAGATAACAATCACTATTTACAAAAGGTTTCTCAAGAAAGCCTCCATCACTCCAGAACGCATGTTAAACTTCCCACTACAAAAGACCATAGAGGAACACTGTTCCCAGGCTTGCTCAGTCCGTTTTCCTAGACAACTGAGGAACACATGCCCAGGAGTGGCACACACACACACACACAAACACACACACACCCCGTGTTAGCATTCTGTTAAACTCCGGCTCCATAGTTACCTTGTAACAGCTAGGTATGCTCCTCCCCAAAGCTACCTGGGAAGGGCCAGGTAGCCCTGCCCACTATTATAAGAGGGGCTGTCTGGCCCCTCCTCTCTCTCTTGCTCTCTTGCTCTCTTGCCTCTTGCTCTCTTGCTCCTGGGACCCCGCGCCTGCAGGTCGTATCTGACCCTTTCCCCTTCCCCTCTCCCCTTCACGTGGTCATGGCCGGCCTCCACCTTTCTCTGCTCTCCCTCTCCTCTCTTCCCTCCGCCTAAATAAACTTCTCCTCCTGGAACCCCCTGCCACCGCTGGTTTTTCTTTTTTTAAACAACACCCGGGTTGGGCTCGGCCCTCCCACATCAATCACTAATCAAGAAAATGCTCCCAGAGGATTACCTACTGGCCAAGCTGATGGAGGCAATTCCTCAGTTGACGTTCCCTCTTTCCAAACAACTCTAGTTTGTATCAAGTTGACAGGAAGTAACCAGCGAAGAGGGTAATTAACTGCTGGGCCTAGCTTCTAAAATGGTGGATGAAGTATTTCTCTATGGGTATTAGAAGAATAAACTCAAAAAGCGATATTAAAGGTGTGTTAAGGAAAGAAATGATTTAAAACACCTTTTATAGCACCATTTTCAATAAATTATGCATTAGTGATTCTAATCTGTTCATTAAAGCAAATATTAATATGCAAAACATGGCAACATCTCTCAAGGCTACTTAGCATCACAAAGGGCTGGTTTCCAGTCGTGACTCTGCATTGCTTTAGCAAAGAAAGGCCTCAAAGGCCTTTAGACTGGCTTCTCCTCCCAACTGTCCCAGCAGTGAGTGGGAGTCTGGGAAGTTCAGGTTCAGACCTGATCTTTCCAACTACAGCCCACAAGATGGGCAGGGAAACAAGATGCTTCCGGACAGAATGAGCCATTCCAGAAGCTTCATTTGTTTTTGGATGTATATTGTGTGTTCACAAGTTTGTAGGTACAAGTGTGTATGAAGGCACAAACTCACATACGTGAACATGCATGTGGAAGCCCAGAGGTTGGCATGGGGTATCTTTCTCAATCACTTTCCTCCTTGTATGTGGAGATAGGAGCTCTCTGGCTCACAGCTAGTCTAGTTAGTCAGCTTGCTCCAGGGACGTCCTGTCCCCACCTCTTGAGTGCTGGGGTTTCTGGCAGCCACCACTCTCTCTTAGAATCCCTTTACACATGTGCTGGAAAATTCCAGTCTCTATAAAAGTGCGTTACCCACCAAGCCATCTCCTCAGCCCAAATACCACACTTTAATGGTAAATCGAGAAAGAAATGGCAGACAGAAACAGGAACGTACACCCTCTGAATTGGAGTAGGAACCTTGAGCTCTCTGGGCCTCAGTTTCCCATCAGGCAAACTGGGAGACAGAACAAATGGACTCTACAAGCTCTTCTTGCTTAACAGTTCTGAATCCACAAATAATTTCCAGGAGACAATTTTAAATAAACAGTCCTGGATTTGACTGCCAAAAAAAGCAGAAAAGGTCTTCACACATCTTCCTCTAGTTGGTATAAGAACCTTCACCTGAAGACGTCAGGAACATCCTCTCTCTTGACCCCATAGAACTGAGCTAGACCATGAAGCCAGTGAAAGCAGAAAATGAACATAATTGTGAACACACAAAAACTGTGCAGACACAGCTGGAGATAAAAGAATCAAAACCTGAACTTCTTTTGCATCTGCCTGCTTAGTAAAACCTTGTACAGTGAGCCAGACCCCACGCAGGTAAAACAAGAACTAAAATGCCCCATGCTCCCTCGCAGGGAAGGGAGTCGCCACAACCTCTCCAAAAGGTAGTATACCGTGTGAACTAAAAGCCATAAACACAGAGTCATCTTTGTGTTCTTTTTTTTTCCATTGCTGTGGCAAAAAAATCTGAAGGCAGTGCATTTAAAAGAAGAAAGGTTTATTAGGTGCATGGTTTCAGAAATCTCCATTCCTGTTCCCTTGGTCCTGACTCTGGGCACTTGAGGAGTGAGAGGAGGGGAGAAGAGGGAGAGCATTAGAAAAGGAGAGCAGGGGAGGGAGTGGGGAAGGGATTGGGGAAGGAAGTGGGCAGAGTGGGAGAGGGGAACAAGGGAAAGGTTGGGAGGGAAACGGGGGGGGGGTGGGGAGCGAGGGAGGGGAGCCTCAACATTTTTTTCTAGAGAAAAGAAAATCTGCATTTGTGACATAACACATATAGACACAAATGATAGGTGAAACTGTTTCCAAAGACATAAAAGAAAATTACAAACAGCAAATGACCCAATGTGAGGAGGAGCCCCCATAAATTAAAAAAAAAAAAGGCAGCTTGGCAGAGCTAGCTCCACACCATCAGCCATTAGAGTGCCACCCTGTGTGGGCATAGCCTGACAGAAAGTAAAAATTGTCTCGGTGGGCCAAAGAAGCTGAAAACTGTTTGTCACAACTGGAAGGGGCCATTCTGAGAGATGCTAATTTTCTGAATTCTACTTTTTTTTATTTTCATGTTTTTTCATGCTGTCAGAGAATGAGAATAGAAAAACAGAAAAGAATACTAAAAGTGTAGGTTGGAGCTGGAGAGACCCAGATTTAATCCCTAGATTAACCTCCCTGGCCTCTCACAAACCATCTATAACTGCAAGTTCAGGAGATGTCCTTCTCTGACCTTTGTAGGCACTGCATACATGTGGTAAACCAACATACATACAGGCAAAACACCCATACATATAAAATAAACTAAAAACATCTTCAAGTATAAATATATGTCTTAGCTAAGGTTGAACAGACACCATGACCATAGTAACTCTTATAAGGATGACATTTAAATGGTTCAGAGGTTCAGTTCATTATCATCAAGGCAGGAGCATGGCAGTGTCCAGGCAGGCATGGTATAGGAGCAGCCAAGAGTTCTACAACTTCACCCAAAACTGTCTTCTAGGCAGCTAGGAGGAGGGTCTTAGTCCCATGCTCACAATAACACACCTACTCCAATAAGGCCACACTACCCAATAGTGCCACTCCCTGGGTCAAACATATTCAAACCACCACAAATATGTATTTGCTTGTTTTAAAATATACCCTTAATACAACTGAAATATTTAGTTAATGTTTAGTAAGATATGCCCCTCACCTGTATAGTGAGTAGACCTTACCTAAATGTTTCCTTATTCCCTTATATCCTGAGTGTAACATTTTCAACATTCTAGTTGAAAACTAAAAAGCTATTAAATAAGATGTATTTAGATTCTGTCTTAAAAGCTAAGAAGACCAAAAGAAATGTAATAGCTATCTCAGGGTCAAGATCACGGGTGATTCACTCTTGCTGGTCTCTTTTTTCTGAGTTCTCTCCACTAAATATAAATAACTTTTGAAACTTTTAAAAAAATAAAAATGAATTGTGAAAAATCCAGATAATTCAAGTAGGTTTGCTCCCAGAACTAAATAAATCACCTTGACCAGTTCCCTATACACACATAAAACAACCACCTCAGTGGTCCTGGTCTGCACCATTACTGACTGGAAAAATAGTGTCATTGTTCATTTTATGTTGCTATAACAAAATGCCCAAGGCTGGATACTTCACAGAGAAGAAGAAGTCTGCTCACAATTCTAGTGGCTAGAAAGTCTAAACAGCATGGTTATACATGTGACTGCATAACAATGGGACGGATGACATCCCGTGTTGGGCCCTTGTTGTGGATAGCCCCAGCCTTGTATTTTGATCCTAGTTCCACTTTCCTGGGAGGGCTGCAGAGGAGGATTGAATCTGTACACAGGTGTTGTCTTGTGAACCTTCTGTCCAATTAAACTTGTAAAATAAAGGCTAGAGCCAGTTATTGGGCAGTAGAAGGGGAGGCGGAGAAAAAGGCTTAGGGGAGGAGAGAGTAAAAGGAATTTGATATAAGAGGTAGTCAACGGAGAAGGAAGTTGATGGAGGAAGGTGAAGGAGTAGGAAGCCTACAATGGAGGAGCCGGAGGTGGAAGGACAAGCACGGGGCCTGGATAAACTGCAAGTTATAAGGGATCTCATAGCTGGGGAATAGAGTAGTGTAATGGTAAATCTGCCCAATGTAGGCGTGCAATTTATACCATAATTATTGAGTTGTGTTTTCCTTTACTGGTCTTATTTGGGTAGGAGATTTACAACAACAGGCCCTCAGTGATCAGAACGAATAATGTACAGTAAGAGACAGAACAAAGGAGACTAAGTGCCCAAGAGTGATCATGACTGCTAGAACTCCCACTAGTTAGCATCAGCCCATTCATGAAGGGCACCTCTGACTTAATTATCTCAAAACATCCACTTCCTAACACAGCCTTTTGAGGAGGTAGGCCTCCATGTGGATTTGGAGCGACCGGCCCTACTCAAACCATAGGAGACAGGACATCTAGAAGAAGCAAACGAGAACACTGGGAGCCCAGGACCTTAAGAGACCAAGGATACACCTCAGACTATTGCTACTGTCTCTTTCAAGGGATCTGATCCTGGTGCTCTGTCAGGGAGCACCTCATAGCCCGTATCCTTCAGCACACATCTCTGAGTGTGAGCCTCAGTTGTGCTGACTCTGATATAAAATATTAGACAGTAGAGAGAATGGGGCTACTGAGGACACAGAAATGAAGTCTTGGTGTTCTGTATAGTATTTACCATTAAACTCCAGATCTGACTGCCCCCCAGCCATTCAAGGGGAAATAGCAAGTGCTGCCCCACCATACCTCCCACCTCCAATATCCTGTCTCCAACCTTATAACATGCTCTTTAGATGCCTGGATTTCAGGAGAATGACAGATACCATTCTAACTTCTAATTTGGCTTCCTGTGCTGCCTTGCCTGCGGATGCCATGACACCAGCTGCCGCAGGCTCCTGGCACCTCATCTTCCCAGTGTGATAACTTGGCAGTGAACCAAAGCAAATGCTTCCTTCCTTAAGTAGTTTTTGTCAGGAATTTTTGCCCCAGCATTTGAAAAGCACCTACTATGCCTCTCCCCAGACTCACTATGTGGCTGGTTCTAGAAGGCCACCAGCAAGAGAAATCTACTTCTCACTATAGTCCGCGTTTTTATCCCATCCACAGTGTAGAATCTGTTAACTCCTGGGTCCTAAAAGAGACATGAATTTCTATCGTTGGATAGCTCAGCAGGTAAGGGTGCTTGCCACCAAGCCTTATCACCTAAGCTTGACTCCAGGACCCACAGGGCAGAACGAGAGAACCAACTCCAGCAAGTTGTCCCCTGATTTCTACAATCCACCCTCACTACAGAAATGTAAGCCTTACAGATTTAATTTTTTTTCTGAAACTTTTACATAGGATTTTCTCTTCCAGATGCATGCTTCATATGATCATAAAGATCCTGAAAGTTCTACTACAAAGAACTTTATTTAGT
Organism: Mastomys natalensis; assembly: GCA_021653895.1. NCBI lineage: Eukaryota > Metazoa > Chordata > Mammalia > Rodentia > Muridae > Mastomys > Mastomys natalensis. The sequence goes on along the minus strand of JAJTUV010000625.1, from coordinate 104,257 downwards.
TGTGTTTCATGTTTTATGAACTTATTTCATCACGGGAAGTAACCCCAGCAAGTTATCTTCCTCTTAACTGGATACCAGTTCTGGCTCTGTGAAAAATGTATAGAATGCTCTAGCCCAGCACAGACACCCTCAGACTTCTGCTCTCATCATAGCGCTGTGGGATTCCAGGCTGAGCTGTGCACAGCTCTGCCTCAAGTTGCCTTCTGGGAGCTAGATCACAGCCTACCACCCTCTCTTGCTGAGCAGGGTGCATTCCTGAGTCTCTCAAAGCTGGGCCACGTTCCACTTTCCAAATTAGATGCATCACCCTTCTCTACCTGCCCAGAAAGTTTTTTAAAAGGCATTTTGTTTACTGTCTGCCGATACCCATGGGGCCATTAGCCAGTTGGCAGGCCTCATGTGCTTCGTGTCTGCCAGCTTGCACTGGGCTGCCCACCCCCTCGCTGAAAGCCAGGATCAATGCCCCTCTGATGTTACAGGGGGGATCGATGGGAGGAGCCAGGTGATTTGAAGAGGGAGTGAGAAACAGGGAGAGAGACAGAGCCTCCCTTCCCTTCTCGCCTCCCACTCTAAGCCTCACTGTAGGCCTCACCGCCTGTCTGTTCTACCAATCTCTTGGTAATTTAGATGGGCTTTCCCACTGAGCATTGTGTTGTTTAATAAAGCAAAGACAATCGACTCTTCCCTGTGTTATAATAGCCTCTCCATGTGTTTACTTGAGAACAAATACTGTTATAATTTCTTTGGGAGAATCAATATCTTCCCATGCATACGCACTGCCCTATTGCAGGTTCGCATTGTGAAGGGAGAGAAAGGGAAATTTATTGCCTTGTAAATGCTGGCAGAAGGTAGTAGGTTTACTGAGAGCTGTAATTAAAGTTTTGCTGATAATAAAAAATAGAGGCAATAAAGAATCACCCAGATTTTCCAACGTTCAGGCCCAGAATGGCTGAGCCACTCAGGACCCCAGATTCTTGATAATCTTTGATCAATTAATCTATGAAGATGATAGTCTTAGCTCCCTCTCCCCAAAGGCTGCCAACTGCTGGACCTTGAGATGCTCTCCATGGACTCTCAGGCCCAGGCAGCCATACCATGGTATCTTTAATACCAAGGACAGCAGGCAGAAGGACCAACTCTTATTTTACTGACTAAAGATAGCTCTCCAGGAGACTGCCAAGTCACAAGTGTTCTACAGACCCTGGAAATGGAGATCTCATTGTGGAGGTAAAAAAATTGGACTCCAAAAACCATCAATTGCACCTCTTTCTGCATGGAATCAAAAACCTCCTAAAACTCCAGAATGCACCTCCAACTAGGGACCAAGTGTTCCGAATGCATGAGCCTGGGGGCAGTGTGTGTATGTGCGCGTGTGTGTGTGTGTGTGTGTGTGTGTGTGTGTGTGTCTGTGTGTGTCTGTGTGTGTGTGTGTGTGGTCATTCTCATTTAAATCACAACCCCTGCGAAAGGAAGAGCACTGGAGAGAGAGGAAAGAGGGCCTTTCCAGTGCCCACAGGAAGTTAAGAAATGCAGGCTGTGTCCTTGGATACGAACTTCCTGCCACAACAAAGGGATCTCTCCCTGAGATCTTCTGGCTACATCCCATCTCTGGGGCTTGACACTAGCAGAATGAGATAAAGTGTTGTAAAGACAACCAGAAACTCTCTCCACCAGACCCACCCTTCAGTGTACATCCCTAGGCTGGCATTGAGGAGCATTTATTGAGCACCTACTATTTGACACACATTGTATTGCCAACATACAGCACCAAATACTTGTAGAAAGAGAAAGTCAAAAACTGGCCTCCTTGTTGCCAGAAAGCTTTTATGAAAATCAGCAAATTCTTTCTAGAATTAATAGTGTGCCCTATACTTAGTGTCCCCTATATGCCAGAGATGAAAACCTTCTATGTGCATTCATTCATTCACTCATTCATTCATTCTCTTTTGGTCCTTACTACCATGTGAGTTAGACATGGTAGTCATCACTAACAGCTGAGGGCAGTAGGGCTTACAGATGTCAATCATATGTTTAAGATGGATACCATGTGGCCAGCACAGTGGAGAGCTTGAGGGTAGGCCAGTCATATTCCAGAGCCAACATTCTTTCTCTTCATTACCTGTGCCCCAGGAACTCCTCTCCTCCCAAAATGCTTTATCCCATCCGCTGAGAGGGAGCTAGAGGTGTAAAGAGATCATCCCTAAGTCCATGACTAGAGACTAGAGAGAGACCAGGCTAAGTAGGATGCTGTGTAGGCCCTCATAGAAACAGTGAAAGGAGCTGCTCACGTGATCTGGTCTGGTCTGGAGAAGCAGGCCTGGCTCACACTACTGGCTGCCAGCCATCCTGGATTCTTTCCTTGTTTTGTTTGTTTATGGTGCTAAGAGATCGAAACTAGGTTCTTGTGCATGGCAGGCAAGTGCTCTATTTCTGAGCTACAAACATATAGCCTCAGCCCTCCTTCCTGTCCCACAATCTAGCCTCTAAATTCTCCAAAGAATGAAGAGCTTGCTAGAATCTTAAATAGTGTCCCCTTGATAGATAACATGCTTTACTCCAGAAAGCCAATGAAAACTCCATCATCCAAGGCCCTTCCACTCAGGACCCCCGCCCATCTAGGTACCCTTCACTCCAGGGCTCATCTACCCAATGCCAGGTCCACCCATCCCTCTCCAAAGCTGGGAACCTTGGGTACAGAGTCAACTAGACCCTGGATAAGACCAAGCACAAATGAAGTGTCCAGGCTGGCTATTGCTTAGGTATAAGGACATTCTACATATATAGCCCCCTTAGAGAAACAAAGTACCTGTAGATATGTTCAGTTTTCTCACATAGTAACACAATGTTGCCATCCACAAAGCTCACACTAGAGAACCACACAATTAAGTTACCAAAAAAAAAAAAAAACTACAAAGAAAAATCTCATAATGGGGCCAAGAAAAGAAGCACTTGCTGCAGAAGCATGGGAACCTGAGTTCAGATCCCAGAATTCATGTAAAAGGCCAGGCACGGTGGCATGAACCTTTAACACCAGTTCATAGAGACCAGCAGGTCCCTGGAGCTCATTAGCCAACTAATCTAGCCAGGTTTGGAGAAAGATTCTATCTCAAACATTATCTTCAACATTAAGGCAGAGAGCAATGCCAGAAGTTACTCTGATACACACACAACACACACACACACACACACACACACCCCTAAGTTAATGACTTTGTGTTGTCTGCATTCACACCTATCCTGGGCACATGCACTCCATGGGCTATGGGTTAGACACACCTGTGACAGAGTCCCAAGTCATCACCACACTATTCTAATAATGGTCCCACAAGTTCTGTCTTCAGACACCCCAGGACTCACACTGGTTTTACCTCCCTCTGCTCTAGGTGAACAAGGACTCACCCTGACTCCTGCACAGGATCCACCAACAGGGAGGGTGGCTTGTGGGAGGAATTCCAAGAGCCCCAGATGAGGGGTTTCAGGCTCAGGCTGCTGTAGGGACCCTGAGCTGCTGATTATTCAATAAAATTACCAGCAGGCCTTAAATCTATCCTCAGTTAACACAGTGTCTTTAATAATAAAAAGGATTTTGCACTGGGGATAAATACAGTGTCTCATTTTCTCACTCTCCTGGTCTCCTGTCACCGTGCTCTTATTAATACAGTTGCTAATATACGGGTCCCAATCAGCCACTAAAATGCTGCTGTTATTCCTGCTAATTCAACAATAAAATGTGGCTGTGCTAGACATAAAAAAGTGAGCTGTCATGTGACTCTCAGGGGCTCTATGGGAGGTGTGCCACAAGACCACAGGGAACTGAGTCACCACGGCCACAAGGCAAGTCACATCCTGGCCATGGCCCCTGCAGTTCACAACTGCCACATACCCAAATATCATATAAGCTAATAGCTATGACCCCCACTGTAGTCAATGTCCAGTGCAAGTAAGAAGTGACTGCAAACCCAGCAGGCTGAAGTTGCCCATATGATTTATCTCACAGTTCTGTAGCTTCCTGAATTCTCAACTTCAGAACATATAGACCACAGACACTGGAGGCCAGAAAAACTGATGCATAGACACTGGAGGTCACAGACACTTGACCACAGACACACGGAAGTCACAGACGCAGCCCTGGAGACTATAGACACTGGAGGTCACAGACACTGGAGGTCACAGACACTGGAGGTCAGAGACACTGGAGGCCACAGACACTGGAGGCCACAGACACTGGAGGTCACAGACACTGGAGGCCACAGACACTGGAGGCCACAGACACTGGAGGCCACAGACACAACTGGAGGTCACAGACACTGGAGGCCACAGACACTGGAGGTCACAGACACTGGAGGCCACAGACACTGGAGACTATAGACACTGGAGGTCACAGACACTGGAGGTCACAGACACTGGAGGTCACAGACACTGGAGGCCACAGACACTGGAGACTATAGACACTGGAGGCCACAGACACTGGAGACTATAGACAACCGGAGGTCACAGACACTGGAGGTCACAGACACTGGAAGTCACAGACACAGGAAGTCACAGACACTGGAGGTCACAGACACTGGAGACTATAGACACTGGAGGTCACAGACACTGGAAGTTACAGATACTGGAGGTCACAGACACTGGAGGTCACAGACACTTGACCACAGACACTGGAGGTCACAGACACTGAAGGCTGCAGACTAAGGCAGTTCTGGGCTGTGTTCTCAGCTGGAGACTCAACAAGAAAAGAATCCACGTCTGAGCTCACTCACACTGTTACAAATTCAGTTTGCTGAGCCCCACCTTGCTGGTTGCCAGTTAGTGGGGTTCACGTTCAGCTCCATGACTACCCACAAGCCCCCATCATCAGGGCAGCTACCTCTTCAAAACCACAGGACTCTCAGGGAGTGCTGCCTATCACAGCTCCTTGTCAGTACCTGATCTTAAATCTAATCCCAGTTCCCTCTTCCCACACCAGAAAGAACACAGAGGATCTGCCAGTAAATTACCAGGTTTCAACTCCTGGTCCAGAGGAGAGGCAGATCAGAGAACAGCCAGTGGGAGTCACAGAATGTGTAAGAGAGTGATTAAGGTACACAGAGGCAGTTGCTCAATGAGGAGACTCAGCATGGCTGGGACATTTCCCCATGCAGTCTCTTCCCTGAGTGACAATCATTCACAATCTCCCACTCCTTCTATACCCTTCTAGGATGACAGAGGGGACAGAAATCCCACCAACCATGAGGCCGTGTCCTTGCCTAGTCCCAGATTCCCTAGAGCAGGTCTTCGTAAGGATGTCAGCAAGGGTGATGAGTAGTCCCCAAACACTGAGGAATAGTGGGTGCATGCAGGTTCCCAGACTTCACCTCAGATCCCTGGACCAGCTTAGTAAATCTTCCAGCCAGAGTGTCCTCAGGGCTTTGAGGGATAGGTCCTGCCTGCTGTCAGCTGCTGTAAAGAGTTCTGCAAGCCCAGGGAGTAACAGAAACCAGTTGGCTCTAGGTTTTAAGGACTCAGTCAGTATGGAAAATGACTCCATGAAAATTCAAACGTAGACCCAGATGGTGTCTAGTCCAATACACCCATATTCCTACTACTGATTCTCAGGTCTGTACAAGAAGTCTCTCACTGGCTCATCACCCAGGACCTCAGAGCCCTTCAGCTAGAATGCCCCACCCACTTTCTCTCCCTCACATCACACTCCCTCTTACCCTGCTTGGTGTGTGTGCCCACAGGTCTACAGGTTTCTTCACACCTACCCACTACAGAGCTGAGACCCACTTCTGCTTCTTTCTGTGTGAGTTGGTGCAACAGGTTAATCTTTTGGGTCAACTTGACTGGACTTTAGAATCACATCAGAGACACATCTCTGGCTAATGCCTGTGAGGATATTTCTGGAGAGGTTTAACTGAGGAGGGAAGACCCACCCGGAAGGAGGGCAGCACAGGGACTCAAATCTTGAACTGAACAAATGGGAGAAACTGAGCTGCGTTCACCTTTCTGCCTCCTGAAGGCGACCCTCTGCCTCACTCATCATCTCTGCCATGACGTTCTGTACCCGAAAACTGTGACCCAAAGTGAGCCCTTTGTGTCCCTGGTCACAATAATGAGAGTGTAGCGAACACAGTTTGTCAGTGAGTCACCTCTAATGAATAGAGGAGAGGAAGAAAGGGAAAGAAGCTGAGGGTAGAGAGGGTTTCAGGGTAGCTCACCTTTGGACGATACAGAAAGAACCCAGGCTCTCCCCTGAGCTCTGCCCAGACTCAGTATGTGACACTGCGCTCATTAGTTTTCTCATGGTTGTCACCAAATCCCTGACAAGAACCACCTGAATAAAAGAAAAGTTCATATTAGCTCAGTGTTTGAAGGGATTCAGTCCGTCACAGTGGCAAGGGATGGTAGCACGAATCTCCATGGTGTCAGAAGCCTTGTGCGTGTGTGTGTGTGTGTGTGTGTGTGTGTGTGTGTGTGTGTGTGTGTGTGTGTGTGTGTGTGTGTGTGTGTGTGTGTGTGGTGTGTTTGCGCACGCGCGCGTGCAGACCACCTGCAAAGGGTCCCACAATCTCCCCAATGGTACCACCTAAGGGGTTAGTCAAATATTGGCCCTCACTCCTTCTGCCTTCAAGATGGAAACAGCAATGCCTGTTTAACACCAGAACCTGAATCTGAGGAAGACTAGTGTAGGAGTATAGGACTTAGTAACAGGCTTCCGAAAAACAGAAATGGACTCCCCAGCAGTCATGCCAAGCCCGGAAGGGTGGGAGCACATACTCACCACAGGGCTCACACAGAAGGGTCTCCGTTTCACGCAGAGCCTACTGAGGAGCATTATGACCCCCTCTCCGAAGCTACCCTGAGCCATCTGGGAAGGGCACTTTGCTGTCAGTGTGACTCGAGGAACTGCAGGCAGATAAAATTAGCTCTGCCCACCCATCCCAAGCTGTCGTGGAGCTATTCTGAGCTCCCCGGCCCCACTCAGCTCCTGCTCGCATCTTTTGCTCTGACTTTTCTGTGACAAATTCAAAAGCTGAGTCACTAGAAAGGTGGGTCCGGGTGGGCGTTCCCTTCTGGCCGCTCGCTGGGTCCCAGAGACCCTGAAGAGAGCCGGGGGAAGCAACACCGGGAATCTCTGGAGCGGGTGGGGACAGATCATTTGCAGCGTATCCTGTGAATGGCACATTTAATCTTAGCTACCCACACTTTACAGATGTCAGAGAAGAGTACAAAAAGGAGGAGGAAGAGGAGGACAAGGACAATGAAGATGAGAAGGAGAAAGCCTCATTGAGAGGGTAGAAAAGCTCTCATCCAGGACCCAGACTCCTGCAGCCATAAGGCCAAGAAGCTTTGTCTCTCTCAAGGATACCACGGAGCCCAGGTCAGTCTCCTCAGCCCCTGCCTGCCTCCATGTTCCTCAAGAAGATGCCTCGGGCACTTGACACCTTCCCGGCCCCGCCCTCCACCCTCACATCCACACCCACGCCCACAGCAGAAATATATAGACTTCAAGACCTGGAAAGAGCTACATCCATGTTCAACAAAGGAAAAAGAACCCCTGGGCTCTCGTATACCACATAAGAAGAAAATCTGATATCAAGGCCCATCTCCCCATGACCCCAGAGGGAGAGGAGGGTTCAGTAGGAGAGACCATTTGGGGAGCCTTGTCCCTACATCACCCTGGATAAGGGTTATTCACTAACATTTCTTGGCTGTTGCAGTTAGTCAAATAATTAATTGCTTTCCTTCCCAGCAAACAGCACTTTTCAGCCAAGCTCTCCTCTCTGGAAGAGAGATATGACAGCCATTTTTTTCCCACTCCATGTTGTCCCTTAACTGCTCCAAGTATCTGAGGACAAGAAACACACACTCTCTAGCTCCTACCCCAAACTACCTCATCATGCAGACTGGACTCTGGAGCCACTTGCCAGTCTTCTGAGATTCTCTGGTCTGGCCATGTCCCCACCCCACACCATTTCTTCTCAAAGTGCCAAGCCTGCATGAGAGAGACCCATGCCCCATGCAGGAGAAAGGTCCCCGCCTGCTTGTCCAACAGCATTCAAACGAGGCACCGCCTCCTGTAGGGATCCCCTCCCTTAACTGAAGCAGGTGCCCTGAACCAAAACACTCCTCTACCTCCTCCTCAACAGGGTTTACCATTCCACCAAACTGGCGTGTGACCTGGCATCTGTGTATGGCCAGTGATTCAGATACAGTTTGGGTCTATAAATTCTGGTTTATAGAAAATTTGAGCTTCCTTTTTAAATCCACATGGCCCAGGGCACTCATACCCACAGACACAAACTCAGCCAACACCCTCCTGAGTCACAACAGGAGAGACCTGCTGATGGAGCCTTTGAAGTTCAAAGAAAAGACTGGCAGGTCCCTCCAGCCTTATTGTGGACCAGGGGTGGAAACAGATCCACACAGGCACCATGTTTCCCCTCCAACTCCCCCAAACACGTCAAGAAATTTATACAGTCTTCTGGGGGGCGGGGGAGAAGCCAGCAAAACAGTAGCTGCCTTGCTAACAGACATCCCAACCCCCCAGAGAGTTCTAATGGAATTAAAATAATCTTACCACAGTGCCCCAACCCCAGATAGGCACCATCCGAGAAAGCAGTGCCACTAACTGCTGCTTTGAAGACTCTTTACCCAAAAGCTATTTGTCCTCTGTAAATGGGATTTTAGGTACACGGCTGAAAAAGGAAAGCAATGGCCTCCAACGCCTCAGTGTATATTATACATTAGATAGATATTTAAAAAGAAATAGCGATTAAAAGGAAAGCTATAAACGACGGACAAGAACTCCAGACCCTCCGAGGCCTTCATGCAAATGTTTCGCTGATCTCTCAGCTCCAGAAATCTAGGACAAATTGTAATCATTTCTCTGATTTTTAAAAAATGTTCAGATCCAGCTGCTTTGGAGGGTCTGAGCTGGAATGAACATAGCAGGTCCACAGCACTGATGCCCGCGGCCATCCCAGAGCCAGCCCGCTGAGAAGGCCAGTGCGCATGCTCATTAACTCTCATTACAGCCTATACCTGTCGTCTGGAGTACTGGAGATTGAACCTGGAGCCTCGCACATACGAGACATGCGCTCTGCCCCTGGGTTGCACCTACTGCAGCCTGTAATGACTCGTTTTCAGTGGCGGCAGTGGCAGCAGCGGCCGCCGGAGGTGGCAGTATCATCCTTGTCATCTTCATCACATCATTGGACTCAGAACTGGTTATAGTGTTAGCCTTTTGTTCTTAGCCTTTGATCACCAACATAACAATAACTCCATGGAACTATCCTGTGCTACATTTTTCAACCTGCCCTTTTTCAGAGAAACTGGAACTTACTACTTTGAAAGATAGACAGACAGAGTGAGCCTAAAATCCACACACTTTCTTCAGATTATTATTAGGTTTTTGCCTAATGTGTACCATACCTGGAAACAGTCACAGCCTCCTTTTTATTTTTATTTTTTCATTCAACTTCCATTGTGTGGATAGAGGGATCAAACTCAGGCTGCCAGGCTTGTCAGCAAGTGCTTTTGACCCCCCTGAGCCATGTCAACAGACCTAATTTTCAAAATGTGCTCCTTTTAGCAACCTCCCCAGGGACTACCTGTGGTTCTCAGCACTTCTTGGCAGGTCTCCAAGTGTGTCACATAGCTGTGAACCCACACTCACTCACTTCTCTACTTTCAGGCTCCCTGGAGGCAGGGACTTCACGCTCAGCATCTAGCCCATAATATAAAGTGACTTCTTACCTGTGCTCAGTGAATGCTTAGCCCATGCTGAGAGCCTCAGACACTACCTGGCTAGAACCCAGGAAAGGAAGCCAGCTCTCTTGTGACCACCATCCTACAGGTGAGGAGGTAGCCAGCCAGGAAGACTCTGTAGTCCCTTCCTTTGCCTTCACCCTCACTGACTGGCTCAAGGACTCAATATTGAGATGAAGACAGAAAGGTAAGGCAGGGTGAGAAACAGACTCTAGAGCAGACTACCGTTATAGAAGTTTCAAGCTTGAAGTTCAAGGGGGACACTGAGGCAGGTTGTCCTTTTGGGTAGAGATTCACTAACATGGTTATTAATGGCATAGGCAAACAGGCAGATGCCAGCATGACTAGGGCTGGCGAGAGCTCAGACCTGTGAGGCAGGGGAGAAGAAGGTCCTTTCTTAGGGTTCACAGAGGAAAGGAGATGTTTCATGTAGTCAGGCTGTCTTTGATGCCCTGGCCTGAGGCAGGGGAAGAGGAGGAACTTCTTGCACTACAAGAAAGAAATGTGCAAGTAAGAGAATGTGGGGGGAAGAGAGAGGAAGGGGTATACCTCATTTAGTTGTACCCATTACAGAGGCTGCCACATAATGTGCCCACAAGCCATCAACTGCCACCAAGCCTTCTACTTTTGACGTCCACACAATGGGAAGCCTAGCTGTGCACACACCTTGCTTCCTCAGCAGGAAGAGGAATAATGTACAGGGAGCCGGGACCTCCCCTCATGGATCTCATTTTATTAAATTTTAAACTTTAATAAAACAATTACACATTGCAAGTGCCAGCCCTGGGCTCCCTATCCCTGCTGCCCCTTCATCGTGAGTTTCCCAAGAAGCTTTGGGCTTGCAGGACCTTCAGTTTTTAAGGCTTTCTTGGAGTGTTGGCATCTGACACTCACAGCCCTGAGTGGAAGATGGAGAAGAAGGGAAACCAAGAGAGGATCAATGCTTCATCCAGAGGGGACCCAGACCAGGCTAGGCATGATCCAGGTAATTAGCATGAGATTTCTGATCCTCTAAGACTGGGCACTGACATTGTAAGCTCTGTCTGGGAAGATTCTGGCTGCTTGGAGAACCAGATCTAACAGTAATGTTAAAAATTGGGACCCCCAAGTTTCCTGGCCAAGGCCTTAGACTACAGAGAGTCAGAGCACTGAGGGCATTTTGACTAATTTACCATTTCATCACCTAAAGAGAAAGTCTCAGTGAGGATCTGTCTACATGGAGGTAGCCTGTGAAAGAGTGTCTTAATCAAATTTATTGATGTGATGAAATCTCAGCCCACTGTGGGCAGCATCATTCCCTAGGCAGGGGATCCTGAACCATACAAGAGTGGGAAAATGGATCTGAGCACAGCAGGTCAGTGAGCTTGTATACATTCATTTCTCTCTGCCCCTGACTAAGGATGTGATGTGACTAGCAGTTTAAAGTTCCTGCCTTGATTTCCCCGCTATGACTGAGTATAACCTGGAATTATGATCCAAAATATACCCTTTTCTCCTCTGGGTTGCTTTTTTGGTCAGGATATTTTATCACATCAACAGAAACAAAATAAAGATACCAAGCCACTCTCAATTGGCAACATCTCCAGATTCCCTTCTTCCTGTCTCATGTTCCAAGCTCCTTATTAGTTCTTCCCTCCCTTCTCCCTGCCAGACTCAACTAAAACACCCTCATCCCAAAAGTCCCCCTGTGAATCCTGCTGAGGCCCAAGGAACAATGTCTTCATCCCTAAAGCCCTCTGGATATTACAGAAATTCCCTCTTCACAACCCTCATCACCCCCTGCTAGGAGCACAGTCAATGTGGCCAAGCAACATTGTATTTGCTAACCACCAAGCTTATAGCCACTAGAAATAGCACCTTCATCATTTTGTAATCCTCCAGCCAGTTCCACACTGCCAAGCAATACAGGACAGCACTATCCTTTAACAGGGAGGGCAAAATAGGTAGTTTATGGGGAGCCAGATTCTAGAAGAAGAACCCAAGAACCGCCTGCTAGGACTAGGCAGATGACAGACCAAGCTCTAGAACAGTCTACCTCTCCTGCTTTCCAAAGCAGTCCCCTCTCCTAGGGCCCTGTACTCATCTCTCTTCAGACCTAAATGTAAGCACAGAACAAAAGAACCAAAAGCCCAGGCAGGATTCACTTTTCCAAGCTTTGCCTGTCCTGATCCTGCCATGTTGGCTTTTGTCTGGGGAGACGAGAGCACAGTAGACCAGGAACAAGGTAAGTGCAGTCCTTGTTTATGGAGTGCAGGAGAGCTTTCCAATTCCCCTGTCACACAGCAAGTTTCAGGATTCCTAGGGTCTAATCCCCAAGCCCACCTCTCATCAAGCTCTGGGGCACACCCTTCTCAACTTGGATTTCTATGGACATGCCTTAGAATACTCATAGCAGAACAAGCTAATGGTTGGTGATATGGTTCATTCAGTAGAGTGCGTATCTAGCATGCAAAAGACCACGGTTTCAATTTCCAGGTCCACATAAACCAGGCATGAGAATATACTCATATAATCCCAGCACTTGAGAGGTAGAGGCTGGAGAGTCAGAAGTTCAAAGCCAACATGGGATGCATGAGATTCTGGAAAAAGGCAAGATTGGAGAGGAGGGAAGAGGAAGGGAAGGGTTAATGAGATGAAAGATTAAAGCTAGTGTAGTGGTCTGAGTGCACAGCAGTAAGCGCTGAGTGCAGCCTACTAGGTTTGCCAACTCATGATCCACCCCACGTGTCCAGACCCCCAACCTCATGCTCTTTATGAAACTCAAGGTTTTTCAAGCGCTTCTTGCCACCAATATCTTTTTTCCAGGCCAAGAGTCTTGTTGAAAGAATGACAAGAAAGGAAGAGATCTGCTAGTCTCGGCCCTCACCCATGGTTGCTCCAGGCTGTCAGCTGTCCATTGAATTGTACATTTCCATGGAAAGTCATCTCCAGGCTCCTAACACGGAGACTAACAGCTGGATTCCACCCCCCCTCTCAGAAGTCCTCCGTGCTTGCACTACTGGCATCCCACCACCGGGTGATATTTTAGGTGACCCACAGATGGTTAGCTCCCTAGGCGCAGACCTTCTTCCATCCCTTGCAGACCAAGCCCATTTCTTTCTCTTCTATTCCAAGGATGAGTTTCTGTCAATTCTCTATGGCTTTCAAGGGTAAATATGGTTTTTTTTGTTTTTTCAAATTAAGAAAAGTCTTTCTCTGTTCTTTCTCTGCACCAAAGGGCGAGAATGTTTTACACTGGGGAGAAGCGTAGGGGGAATGGTTCAATTAGATTTACGAGGTAAATCCACCAAACCCCTTCTTTTATAATTGGAAGTAATGAACTTTAATAAAAATGGGTAAAAAAAACTCAGCAGACCCCCTTCAGTGTCAGATCAGATGTCATGGAAATTCATTTGAGCGCTGTCTTTCAAATTTTGTTCCTGTAGGGCATTGTGATATGTGGAGGGCCCAGGAGAAGTAGAGGGGTTAATAGCTCTGACTCTCTGTAATTCTTATCTGGACAAGATGCCAGGATCAGGAGTCTTTCTGCCTACCACACCCAGGGCTACACACACACACACACACACACACACACACACACACACACACATACACCCTGAAGATGTAGAGAGGCCAGACTATGGTGGCTCTTCCTGCCAGTACCCTCTCTGACCTCCAGCATCCTTCCGTCAACTGACAGGCAGTTCCTAATGACCCCCTCCAGCCTTAGCCTAGCCCAGGACCTCAGGAATAAGATTTATGAATTCTCCCCTTGAACCCTGATCTCCTTTCACTCAACACAAGTAAATACACCATTCTAGAATCTTCCACCCCAAAACAGCAGCTCCTCCTGATTTCTCTCGTTTTCTTTCAGTGTTTTTATTATTATTATAAATGTAATGGATGTTCATTATAGAAAATTCAAAAAATATAGATAAGCAATAAGAAGAAAATGAAAATGCCTCATAACATCACTGTTTCAAAATCATATTAGCACCTTGGTTTATAGCCCTCCACACATTGCTCTATGCACATAAAGACAAAGTTTTGTTTTTATATGTTTTTCTTTCTTGTGCAAAGAAATGGGATCAGAATGTGGACTTTTCATTTCCTCTCCTCTTAAAGGAGACTCGATCCCATGACTCTTCTTCCTACTGAAAGCAACGTCTGGGTATCACTGGACTTGGAGTGTATCCTTCAAGTGTCCCTTCATGGGATATTCTCCTAAACTTGCAGAAGCATCCAGACCCAGCCCTGGACTCTCACAAGGCTCTTTGCTAGTCCAAGTTCCAATTCCAGAAGAGGTCATAGAGGTTAATTGTCTCTGGTCACCATATGTTCACACTGTGAACACATCTGAGCCAAGTTCAAGATCAGGCCCCTCTCCGAGGTCTGTAGCCATCAGTCACAAGGACTGGCTGGTGGCAGTGCATCCAGTGGCCACACAGTCGTGGACAAACAGTACAGAAATACAGTGTACAAGACCCAGAGCAGTGTTTAACAAACAATATACAAAGTCGGTGTGATGGCTCACCTCAGAGTTCCAGATCTTGGAAGACTGAAGCAGGAGGATTGCTCTGAGATTGAGGGAAGCCTGTGCTGCATGATGACTTCCAAGCCAGGCTAAGCTTCAGAAACCTTAAAAAAAAAAAAAAAAAAAAAAAACCTAAAACAATAATTAAAGCAAAAATCTCAATTTTCTCAAACATTCTGGATATTCCTAAGTCCATACACAGTAACAAGGAAGCAATTTTTTTAGATATGTCAAAGGCTTATTAGGAGTTAAAGCAAAAAAAAAAAAAGCAAAAATTCTAAAAGTTTTGTCTGAACCAAAGTCATTGGAGACTATGAGGACACACAGGATTTGGGGGCCACACACTAGAGTGTCCAATTCAATAAGTGTCGGAGCAGAGGCTAGGAATGTGCCAGTTTAAGGAGACCCAGATGGAATTAATGACGCTGGTAGCCAGCCTTTGAACACTACTATTGGTGGCTTCTAGCTGATAGCATTTAGGAGCAAGCCACACTAGTGTGATGTGCCAGAAGGGGGAAATTTACGTCACTAATATGGGAAGACCTTGACCCACAGACCCTCTATCTGTCCCCACAGGAAGAGGCCTCTAGATAGTGGACACTGCTCCCCTGACTTGGGTCCAGGGGACATCATGCCTTGGGCCTTGGATACTGCTTTTTTTTCACACTGAGCCATGTAAGCAAAGAAATGGCATCCAAGAGATGAAGGGCTGTCAGGATAGCAGCCAAGCTGGTAAGTTTCTGCAGCCCTGGGGAAGTCAGTTAACTAACTGCAGGAAGCAAACATCTGTCCACGCAGTCCTCTCTATCCCACGATGCCACACCCTGTGGCCCCAGGTCACCTGGGCAGCTCTCTCTTTCTTCAGCAACACGTCAATCATTCCTTCTTCCTCCCACTGTTTATCTTATTTGTCTCACCACGCCAACTTAGTAAGAGGGACACTGAACCAAGCACAATGAGGCTAAGTAGTCCAGGCTAAATAGTCCATGCCAAGGCAAAAGGGTGCCCAAGTGCCATGGGTGCATCTATGAGGCACCCAAATAAGGCCTAATGTGGAACTGAGACTTTATCACACAAGACAGAAAAATGGTTGGTGATGTGGACCCTGAGCTCCCATTGCTGGATGCAGGTTCTTACTGGGCTTACCTAGCTCAGCCTCTCTGGTCTTCTATTATTCAGAAGGGCAGTGCAGTTCTCATGACTAACAACATATCTGACTAAACCAAATCAAGAAAGGAAGGGATTATTTCCCTCACAGTTCATGGGAATACAAGAGTGTGATACAGCTGGTTACATTGTATCCACATTCAGGAGGTTCGGTTTGGGGCCTTGGCTCTTTCTTCCCTTTGATTCAGTTCAGGACCCCAGCCCATAAATGGCATATGCACATAGTCACGGTAGATCTTTCCCCATCCAGCTAAACCTCTCTGGAAAAGCCCACAGTATGCCCAGAGATGTGTCTCCTTAGTGATTCTAAATCCATCAAGTTGACAATCAGGATTAACAATGACAGGAAGGTAGGCAGGTCTGCCATGACGTCTGCCCTCAAGGTTTGCTGTGGCAAAGGATCCTGTAGATCTTCTCCATATGATGTTTTAGAGTTTGAACAGTTTGATGGTATTTGTAACACGGCAGTAGCTAACTAACACCGCGTGGCTAGCCCTGACTACAGAGACCTCATGGGGACTACACAGAGTACTACAGATAGAGCTCCTATACAGAGCATGACACACTAATTTCTCTATGGACAACCAATTGTAATTGTAATAAAGAACACTGTTTCCCACATGTGGGACCCACCAGTCTGGTAGTATCATTTGGAGTAACACAGAGCTTCAGGGAGAAAGATCCTAGAACCTACATGTCAGGCTCCTAATGCTACCATAACAAATGACAGCAAGTGTAGATGCTTAAAATAATACAAATACATTCCCTTCAGCACTTAGAATGTCGCACGTCCAAAGTGGATTACACTTGGCCAGAATGACGGATGGCATGAGTGCAGCCGCATCCTTCCCGAAGGGGACATTCCATCTTCCAGCTCCTTAGGCTGGCCACAGTCCTTAACTCACCCTAGCTTCACTCCAAAATCTTCTGATACCACCTCACCTCTGCCTCTGACACTCCTGTCTCTCTTTAAAAGATCCATGCGACTTCACAAGGTCCACCCAAACAGAGCAGCCTACTGCTTCAAGAGATCTAAGTTAATCAGCTCTGCCAGATCCTTCGGTACAGGTCAGGATCTAGGCAGAGCCACGACTTGGCCTGTAAGGGTGGAGTCCCCACCTCATTCACTGAGTTTTTCTCCAAGTGAAGCATCCTCAATTCCACCAGGGTTCCAGGAAATCCACTGCCCTCATCCACAGTCCCCTTCCGTGTTTCCCAGTCCCCTGCCACCTAATTCCATAAAAATCTAGGTGAGAGAGAAAATCTTGACACTGTTTTCCCATAGGACTGAATTTAATAAGTGAAGACTTGGATTCTCACACATTTTCTAACACTTCAGGAAAACAAACAGCACTGCCTGCTTCCCCCTGCTAACACCGTTATCAGCATGAAAACCACTTCCCATTTCAGTCAGTGCAAAGTTGCTCACATGAAGAAAGGTGAATTATTCAGTGCGGTGTTTAACTGCCATTTAATATTTGATCCATTAACATTCTTTGATCCATTCCCTAACAGTGGGGTGTCCCTGGCTGCCACAGCAGGGTTAACACTGCTTGCTGCTTGGGTGTGTGGATGTGTGCTCACATATGCATAAGCACACAGAGGCTTGCACACCAAGTGCGTCTCTGTGTACATCTGAGACCCCTGGGAAGTACACCAGCACACAAAGGGCACTTGTGAGGACACACTGGCTCTGGTCCTTCGCAGCTGCCTCCCTGGGAGCCCTCACCACACCCAGCAATCTCCCAGTCACTGCCAGCCCTCCATGGAGTTCAAAGCACAGAATCTGGCACTGGGTACATCACCTGCTGGGGTGAAAGAAACTGATGACTCAAATCTAGGGTCTCAGGGGAACCTCCAGTTCCAGATCCCGGTAGGTTTGGACTCAGCACACTGCCTTGCCTCCCACCCAAAGCCGCACAGGGACTGTGGAGGAGTTTTGGATCTTAGAGAGAATGTTCTTTGTCCTAAAAAGGGAGTTAATTAATCCCCCTCAGGCGAACTGTCTTCTGCTCTGCCAGTTTATCACTTGACGGAACTGCATGCCGGATCCCGAGTTTCTGAAACGAGAATTCTGCAAAAGGGGAACACTATGTGTGACTGAGCGGGGAGAAGCATGGCCCCTCTTTCTCACACACACACATACACACACATACACCCCACAGGTTAGACACACCCACAAATATACAGACATACTTGAAGACATATATGTGTGTTGTGTGTGTGTGTGTATATGTCTATACACATATATATGGGATACACAGAGAGAGACATGGACATACAGATGTATACAGAGAGAAACATGCATAGGCACAGAAACAGAGATAGATATGCAAATAGACACATATAGGCACAAACACACCCATAGGCAAATATGCAGATATATACACTCATATAGACATAGACACACAGACAGAGACATAAACACAGATATACATAGAAACATGCCAGCTCTGAAGCACAGACACACTTATATACCATATACATATATAGGCACAAACACATATATTGAGACACAAAGTGAGATACAAAAAATACATAGACACAAATGTAGAAACATATATAGATACAATATATACACAGATGTACATAGGTACATATATGTACACACAGGCACATACATATGCTACACACAGAAATTTACATATATACACACAGAGACACATATACAGAAACAGTTATTCAAACATACAGAGATGCATAGATACACACAGCACACACAAGCCCATATTCAGATATATACATGTAGATATATAGACACATACTTATATACATGCACACATTCATTACATTCTATATATATTCTACATACATATATATATATATATATATATATATATATATATAGAGAGAGAGAGAGAGAGAGAGAGAGAGAGAGAGAGAGATACACAAAGATACAGAGATACAAAGATATGCACAATACAGAGACAAAAATGCAAACGTGCACATATACACAGACATACATAGGAACATACATGCATAGAGATACATAGGTAGACAGAGAGACAGACAGACCCAGGCATCTGGAGAGCTAAGAGCCCTCACAAGGCTCCCAGGCACCCACAGAGCCTTCTCATTAAAGGACAATGGGCTGGGGGAGGTTGGAGGCACCAGATGGAGCAGGACCTGGTCATGCCACCGGCACCTCCTGTACCTTCTAACAATACCACAGCCACCAGGACCTAATTAACACAGCCACTGCTGCTTAACAAACTAGATTGGTATGATGGCTGGTACATGTCTGCATATTCCCACTGGGATGTGAATATCTGTGTATCTGTTTATTTGTCCCCAACTGCAAGAGGCAAGGAGGCTTTTGTTTGTTGGGTATTATTAAAACACAGTCATCAGCCACCTTCTGTCATTGATTGAGACAAATCAACTATATCTTTATAGTAAAAAAATGGACACCTGATTAAGCCTCTTTGGTTCCATGTACTCAGTAGTAGAGGTAAGTGAGAGACAGTTCCTTGGTGCCCATTATTTTAATTTACAGAGAGCAGCTCTGGCGCCGTTTTCAAGGGTTATTGAATTTTCATAGACTATCATCGGCTTCCACATTCCCCTGTGTAATAGAAACCTGAACTTGGGAGGTTTTATGGCCTCCTCTGAGAGCCTCTTTCCTCCAGATTCCTTGAGAAACCAAGCCAACCAAGAGAGAAGAGGAGGAAGCAAGAAGTTGGCAGAAGGAAGGGAAGAGAGAAGAGGAGGGAAGAGGCAGCTCCTGCTCCCCTGGCTGAAGCTATGCCGGGAGCCATCCCTGCACAGAGGCATATAGATCTAGGATTGGACTCTCTGTGGCTGTGCTGAGCCCAGCCAAGCTGAGGGGAGAAGGGGAGGCGTGTCACCTTTTGTGCCAATGGTCCAGCTGCTTTCCTCCACAGGCCCACCTCCCCTTTGGGACAATAAACCCAGAGACTCTATTTAATATACCCTGAGAATACCCTTAGTGTGAATACTCTTGGTGTGAATAACCTCAGTGTGGATAGTCTTGGTGTGAAAATGGTCTGAGCAACAGTTCCTTCAACAGAAGGCCCTCTCTACCCTGTCTCCCACTCAAGTTCCAGGCTTCTGTGATCTTGCTGCCAGGACAACTGACCTGAGCCACACCACATTTCCTGGTGGTTGGGGTGATATCAGTAGTCACAGAGAATGCATCCCTTTCCCTGTACAGGAAAGGGAAAGCCCAGAGACACTAAGTTCCTTCCGGAGGCTAGACCACAAACTGCTGGTGGCTTCTGCAACTGAGTCACTAACAAATGGAAAGGAATCAAGAAAATCTAAGTCCCCTGGCACTGCTGGTGCATTCATAAACTCTCAGTAATTGTGGGAGGGAGAAGGAGAGGGGGAGGAGAGAGGGAAAAGAAGAAGATAGTTGGACGACCTTGAGCCCTCGAAAGTAACATGGCAGTTCTCTTAAAGCTGGGTGTCCTCTGCAGTGGCCAAGGAGGCCATGCTCTGTTACTCTGAAACCCAGCAGTCAAATCTGCTTATGTGTCAGCATTTCTCCAGAACCAGCCTATCCCAGGATGGCACGGCACACAGTCCATCCCCCTATCACCAAGCCACCATTCTGGTTCCAAGGCTATATCTCTTCACTGGACTAGCAAGAGAGTTGTCAGTGTTCTGCTCCTGGGTCTGCTTCCAGCTGGGAACGTGAATGCCTACCCTACAGTGAACTACTCACTCACCCTGCACAGTCCCTGGGATCCTGGACAAGGGGTTACTATGTTCATGAAGACACGCTGCAGAAGGATGTCAAGGCAGGCATCTTGGCAGCCTAAGCTTTGACCTTTGCTGCGCTTTGCTATGTCACCTACCACAATGTAGGCATCTGCAGAGTGGTGGTCATGTTGTAGGCATCTGCAGAGTGGTGGCCACGTTGTGGAAGCGCCAACCTCTTTGGTGCAGCACCTTAGATTGTAGGCTGCTTATCAATGCAATTCACCTCACAATGCAGGGAGAACAAAGGATAAGTCCATTGGTTGGCAGAATTTCTTGTAATTACATGGTTACTTTCAGAATGTATTTGTTGAGGGAAAGGTTGCAGAGAAATTAGGTGCAACTAGGCGTGAGTCTGAGCTCCACAGCATAATGTGACTGAACATTCCCTGAGCTCAGGCTGCCTTTAAGTCCCATTTCCTGAGGAGAGTTCAACTTGTTCCTATCGGGATTAGGGTACATAGACTTCTCTACTCAGACTGGGAGGGAAAGGACTGTCCATTCATGCATCAGACTTTGCATGGCACTGGAAAGTGTTCCGTTTGGAACCTTCCACTCTGTTCAGTTGACACACGCTGTTGATGGGTGTGTCTGGAGAACTTCCAATCAGAAGATGCTGATATCTCAAATTCCTGATTTTTTAAGTCTTAGGAAAGAAATTGAGGAACGATGATTTTAATTTCAAGAGTCCTCCTTTATGGGTGGGTTAAAATATGACAGATTTCAAGCAGACTTACTCCGCAGATTGCTTAATTTGTATAGAAATGGGCTGTTCACAAATATAAGACTAAGTAATAAAGTATTTTTCCCCACTGTGAGAATTGCTAATGAGAAAGTACTCTGAAAAAAAAAAAAAAAAGCAAAATTTTTAAGTAAAACATTATATGATGAGAAGAAGAAAAGGAAGAAGAAGGAGGAGGAGGAGAAGAAGAGGAGGAAGAGGAAGGAGGAGAAGGACAATGAGAAGGAGGAAGACAAGGAAGATGAGGAGCACAAGGAGGACGAGGAGGAAGACAATGAGGGAAGAGGATGAGGAAGAGAACAAGGAACAGGACAAGGGGAAGGAGGAGGTCAAGGCCCACTAGCTCATGCTGAAGACTACAAAGGCCTCAGCAATGAGTCTGTCTACATGTGTAGGTATGCACTTGTTGTATTCATGTGCATGGATGTGTTCCTTCCCTTAACACACAAGTACCGAGCACCCTGTGTGCACCAGGTAAGTGCCAGACTCAGAGGTAGGCCTCAAGGATCCAACAGTAAACTAGGCAACACTGATTCCCACAAAGAAGATAGTCCAGCTGAGAAAAGAGAGGTAGCTAGCCACAGAAATAAAAAAGAGCCAGAGAGAGTCATAGAGGTTTAAAAAAACAAAAAGGATCTACTGATAAAGAGGTAGGAAGAAGGGGCTGGAGAGAAGCTCAGTGGTCAGGAGCCCATGTTACTCTTGCAGAGGGGGGAGGGGGAGAAAAAGGGGGAAGAAGAAGAGGAAGAAGAAAAGAATAAGAAAGGAAGAATGACAGATACCCAAGTCACCCAAATATCAAATAGGAGAGACAGTTTCAGGAGCCTGGCGTGTGTTTTAGGGGCGGGGAAGAGCAGGATCATGTCATGGAGAGAGCTTCAGCTGAGGAATTCCCTAGATCAGAGTGTCCTGTGACTAATATGCTTGATTGCTAATTAATGAGGATTGTCTTGATTGTTAGTTAATGAAGGAAGACCTAGCCCATTGTGGGTGGCACTATTCCCTAGGCAGGAAATCCTGACCTACACAGTGCAGGGAAAAGCTAGATGCCAGAAACAGGCAACATGGAACATTTCTTTCTCACTGATGTAACTAATCGCCTGAGTTCCTGCTTGTCTTTTCCTTATGGGTGAGGGAGGAGGTGAGCCCCGGTTGGGGTGGGCAGGAACAGGATCACCTGGGGAAAGGGTGGCAACTGAGGAATTCTCTAGGGTCAGATTGACCTTTGTCTTGACAGACCGTATCCCAAAATTGTAAGCTAAAATAAACCATTCCTTCCCTGTTTGGTCAGGAATATATTAGTTACCTCTCGTGTCTATGATAAGACACCAAACGTGACTTAAGGAAGAGTTTATTTGGGCTTATGGATCCAGATCGGGAAGCCATAATGGCAGGGGAGGCAGCAGGCAACCCCATCAGGAAGCAGAGAGACCACATCTTCAACTACAGACAGAAAGCAAGGAGAATGAACTGGAAGTGGGGGGAGGTTATGAACTATCAAAGCCCCACCCCCATCCCCCAGTGACATATCCTCCAACAGGAAGACAGGACAGAGGAAAAGGAAGTGCAGAGCCTGGTTCTGGTACCTCAGGCACTCTGAGATCTGATCCAGAAAGTATAACAGTTTCCCTTCTTGTACCCCATGAATCATAAGACTAGATTACCCCTTAATAGGGCCACATTTTCTTACCTCCCAGCCATTATCATTACCATCGTGGAAATCTAGAATGCCTTTCCCCAAATATATCATATTTCCTGTCCTACCTGAAGGATGAATTAGCTCAACTCCTGTTCACATCTTAGTCCCCAGTGTGCCTGGCATATGTCCCTGGGGACACAATGGCTTGCAGGTGACATTCCTGATGTACCTTTTGAACTACATGGCCCACCTGACTCTAACCACTGTTTCCTCCCCTGGACATGAGCACAAGGGAGCCACCTCCCTGTTGAGCAAGGCCACCCTTGGAGTCACGCATAGCCACTTCACAAGTGCAGAATGAGCACCCAAGTGAGAAGATGTCACAGAACTCCTGCCAGTCCTTACCATAGATCTCAGAGACACAACCGAGCCTCTACTTTCCCCCCAGCAGCAGGGGAATGGCCTTTGAGAAGGGAGAAGAAACTCCTTTGAAGAGAAAAGCCCCATGGATCTACATCTTGGATACAAGCACAAGAAGAATAAAAATCAGGGGCTCAGAGCCTGGGAGACGCATAAAGGCAAGGTCCCCTTACTCTGCTCACCTGCCTTTCTACATAACCCCAAGCCTCACTCCTGCTTTCTGGCCTTACTTGTGGCCTTCCTCTCCTGATGTCATCCTTTCTTCCCTTTGTCCCACCTGCCTCCTTCAGGGCCCATCCTAAAGCCTGTGGTTCAGGATGGTGTCCCTCTCCTCTGTTCTCACTAAGCCCCCCAAAACCACAGTGCTGCCCTCGAGTACATCCTAAACCTGGGATACCCCCATATCCCCCAAAGGTGGCCCATGTGGCAGAGTAGCACTTGTGGGGATCTGGGTAACAAAACACCCAGTCTAACCCTGTCTCTCTGGCTACGGGTCCCACAGGCTGACAGCCTCTGCTCAGCCAGGGACACTGATGCTCTCAGTGGTGCCCAGGACTCCACTGACAGTAAGGGGCCTATAGACATCAGAACCCCGTGCCCTAATCCATGAAGCCTGTGGTCTAACAAAGAAGGGGTTTAGCAACAAGGTCGAACTCAGCCTGGGAGTTGGGGCAGAGCCTGGCTGCTTCTCCCTCTGCCCAGTTTAGGGAGAATAGCAGTGCTGCCACCCCACAATCTCAGTCAGCTCCCCTGGCTTGCAAGGCAAGTTGTCTGGGACAGAGAAGGCTGCAGCTACACCCCTCAGGCAACCTGGGCTTGTGTGTGTGTGTGTGTGTGTGTTGTGTGTGTATTTGTGGGTGTGTGCACATGCATGCACACACATATCCCTGAATCTTCAAAGATCTCTTTCAACTTTGTAAATTAATGAAGTCTCTCCCATAAAAATACCCATCGGCTTCAATCTGCCATTATATTTTTCCTGGGACCCTGGGTTGAGCTCCAGTGTAATCTGTAAGATAATATAAGCACTAATAATGTTTTTCAGAGACGCATTCTTCAGCCTAACAAATGCAAACTGCTATTAGGGGTGCGTTTGTTAGCATTGATGAGGCCTACATCACCCAGCTTTGGCAGCAAGATGAAAACAGGCTGATTTTTTCCCCTTCTAAGCTGTTCAGCTTCTGAAAAAAATTAGCATAATGTGTTGAATGTTCCACACAAGTCTAAATTAGTCTTAAAAACTCCTTTGTGATTCCTCTCCCATTAAAGACTTTAAATATCGTTATCCTTCTTTAATAGAACAATTCATCAATGTAGTCTTCTAAAAGGTAAGCAATGGAGATGGATTAGACAAGGGAGTGTGATAAAAAAGAACACTCCTGCAGAATTAATATGCAAATACTGTACCAGGCACTTAGTAGGTGCTTAATAAATAGATATGCTATTCATTGGCTGAAATTCTTTTGTGTTTACAAAGTAAGTCCTTTTGGTATTGTTTGAAGATTTTAAAAGTCAGGAATGCTTAATCATCGTTTTCCATTATATTTGGGGACTTGGAAGCTCCCAGGAAAAGCTTTTTCTTTCCAGACTTGGGCCTCAGACTTTGACATAGCACCACCTACTGCCAGAGCTTGGCCATCTTCTCTCAAACATCCCCAAAGCCCTTCAAGAATATCATGGCATTTGTTTGCCAACATCCTGACAGCAGCTATTACATAGGACAGACCCTACTGTGTGGAACAGACCGTACTGTATGGGACAGACCCTGCTTTGTGGGACAGACCCTACTGTATGAAACAGACCCTACTATGTGGGATCTACTTTGTGAGACAGATGCTACTGTGTGGAATAGACCCTACATTGTGAGATAGACTCTACTGTATGAGACAGAGCCTAGGCATCTAAGTATGTTCAGTGGACAAGAAACATGACCAGAGACTCAAGAATAAATGGGGTGATACCCACCCCAGATACACCTGCATCCATTTTCTTCCTTGAGTAGGCAAATCCCTCTCCCTCTACCACACACACCACACACACAACTAGTCCTTAGGCCTCATTTAGCCCTGACTTCCCAGTGTTGGAGCAGCAAGGTCTGGCCTCTGGTCATAAAAGCAGCTCCAAATTGGAAAGCAAACAAAGGCTTGGGCAGGTTCTCGACTCAAGGTTGCTCTCCATACTACAAACAGGTTGTATCCCCATGTCAACCGGAGATGCAATTAAGCTATTGATTCAACTGTAAAATGGGCATTGATAAATCAATATAGTGTAGATGCCATAGATAAACCGTGCATGTCGTCAGGAGGCACGCATGTGTGAATGACTCGACACGGACTGGTACTGGAGGATCTCCCACCTCAGTATGGCTAAGAATACTGAACACCGTTAGGGTGTGTAGCAGCCTATTACCCTAAATTATTGCCACTGTCTCATTCATTCCATAAGTATTTTTTGTATGCCTGGCTGCACATCTGGCCTAGAGAACACTGGGACAATGGAGCCTCCCCACTGTTCCCAGTGGCTTATGACCTAGAGAAAAACTAGCAGAACCGTCTTGTGACATGGGACATCCTACTTCAGGGACATCCATGTGGTGTGAGTGCTACACGGGCTTCCAACCTTGGTGATGTAAGTGGCCCCTGAGATAAGCCTTTGTCTGGCTAGCTTTACAGTTGAGAACTCAGAGGCTTAAAGAGGCTTGGGGTGTGGGGACAGGAAGATGGCTCTGGCCAAATATGAGGGCCCAAGCCCTGATCTGGGACATCCATGTAAAAAGCCAAGCATGTAAACTTAGCCCTAGAGAGGTAGAGACGAGAGGACCCGGGAGCTTGCTGGACAGAAAATTGTGCCCAACTGGTGAGTGAACTCTAGAGTCTGTGAGAGACCCTGTCTCAAAATATAAAGTGAAGGGCCTGTGGGATAGCTCAGTGAGTAAGCATGCCTACCCTCAAGCTGAAAAACTGAATTTGATCCCTTGGACCAACATGGTAAATGGAGAAAATGTACCCACTCCTGAAATTTGTTCTCCAACCTCCACGCAAATACTTTGGTGTGTGAGCCCACACACCAAATAAATAAATAAATAAATAAATGCATGTTTTGTTGACAGCATCAATTTACCACTGGCCTATACACAAACACACACACACACACAAGTTGGGTGAACAAACAGATAACAAATGTTGAATAAGAATTTGAACCCAGACTGCCAAGTTTTAAAACCTATACTCCTCCATGACAGGACCTATACAACCAATATCTTGGATCTGACCTTGGAACAAACTTTCCCTACAACCACAGACATCATCCCACTCCAGAGCAGCCGAGAAACCCCAGCCACAAGAAAATGGGAGCTTGTGAGGGCAGTGCTATCTGACCTTAACAGCCCAGGTTCGAGGCAGCCTTTAACAGGCTGGGGACTGGGTACACTGCCCAGCACCACCTACCATCCATGACCACCATCCTCCTTATGATTAGAAACCCAGTGTCATGTAGGCACTATGCATTGGGAGGTCTGGCCCAGATTCCAGGCCCGCCACAGGATGTAAAGCCAGATTAACTTCAGACCAATTAGGGTGATTTTGTTCTTTCCGTTGATGGATGATTTAAGAAGAAACACATGACAAAATTCTGGCCAAGGAGATGTTGCTCAGAAACACAGGGCTGTTGGAGGAGCAGCCGAGAATGGTCTCTTAGCACTTAAATAGAGATGCACAGACCATTTTCATCCGCCAGACTGGCAAGACACCAAGAGGCTGAGAACACATTGTGTTGGTGTGGGGAAGTGGGTCCTTTAAATATTGCTGACGGGAGCGCGAACTGTGCAAATCGTAGGAAGGGCAATTTGAAGATCGCTGTCAAGGTTACTAATGTACATCCCTCTTGCCTGAGCCGTTCTACCTCTGGGAATTTATCCTACAAGAATGCTAACATATTCGCAGAATTGGTTATAATGGCAGATTGAAAAACAACCTAAATATCTATCAAAAGATGACAGGTTAAACAAATAAGGTTATACCCACAGAATGCAATATGACACAGCTATAAAACCATAGTGAGGTGCATTTTATCCATCAAAATATTTTGATAGGCAATAAAAGCAAAATGTCAGAAAATGCATACAATATGCTTTGTTTGGGAAAATAGGGATAGGATAGACAAAACTATACATTCATATTTTCTTGTACATTGCTTTATAAAGAAGTTACAGGAGAATATCAAGCCCAATTTGTGAACAGATAAAGGCAGGAAGAAAAGGGACACATCCTATTATGTGCCTTTTAGATTTGCAAACCTATGTAGATAACACTTACTCAAACAATTAACTATCCTAAATAGAGAGTGGAGGGGCTGCTCCAGATGGCTTAATCAGAAAGTGCTTACCTTGCGAGCATAGACGTTAGATCCGCAGAGCCTGCACAGTCAGGCATGGTGGTGCAAACACTTATAACCCGAGAAGTGGTGAAACAGAGACAGATAGATTTTAAGGGCTCAATGGCCAGCTAGACCTATTTGGAGACTTCAAGGCTAATAAGAGACCCAAGAAAAGATGGACACCTTTCTGGGAACAACCTTTGAGGCTGCCTTCTGTTCTCATATACTATAAAACACACATAAACACACACACACACATACACGGAAGTGCCAGGCATTGTGGTACATACCTGTAGTCCCAGCACTCAAAAAGCAGAACCAGAAAGATTGCCACAAATTCCAAGACATCCTAGTCTACCTAGGGAGTTCAGGACATCCTGGAGATAAACAGCAAGGGTTTTCATCTTTTCTACCTGAGGGCATTTACATGCAAGAACAGAGGCTAGCAAGAGTGGCTGACATCTGCAAGGAAACATGCCTTGCTGGACCTAGCAGGGCCATTGCACACAAGAACTTACAGCAGCTATAAACTATCCAGGCAAAATGCTAGCATGGGCAGAGACTGGCCTGGCAAAGTCCTACCCATAATCGAAGTGCTATTGGTAACTGATGGCTATGGAAAGAGGGAGAGTCAGAGGCATGGTTCCTGACAGGCTGCCTGTGCCCACAGTCCTACATCCATACACATGCAGGCAGCACTATGTGAATTCAACAGGATTAATTGAGAAAGCACATGAATTGGGAGGGAGAAGGAGGAATTCAGGCATAGAAAGGAGGAAATTATTTGATCAAAACACACTACATGCATTTATGAGATCTTCAAACGATGAACTAAAAACCAAACAGTTCAGAAGTGTGTGGGGAGGGGGATGTGGGCTGGGTAAAGTCACGACAGACATTTTGTGACCATGAAGGAGACCACCAACCACAGAGAAACTAGAAACAAATGGTGGCCTTGGTGGCATGGCTGAGACTCAGTCAAAACTAGACCCTGTCAGATAAGATAATTCTATTGTTCAAACCATTTGGGTTGGGTTTTATACAACAGCATATTATGGAGGAAGAAGATTCTGGAAGCTGGAAAGCAAAGATATGCCTGAACTCTCGACAACTGAGCAGATCAGGTACAGCTGAAACCTAATCCTGGTTTTTATTGAGTGAATTCGTTCACAGTCTAGATTCCCAGGCATTGAAGGTGCATGTGAGCAGCTAAAGCCAGCTTTCACAGAAGCAGGAGGACTGAAAATGCATTCTGGTGGCCTGGAGAGTCAGGAGGCAGATATTTCCCATGTGCACAAATGTGGGGCTATCATACCTTCATGGAGCCTGGGCCCCTGACACAAAGCTGAGCTTAGCCCACCCATAGGAGGGCTAATCTCTGGAGAAAACACCACCAAGGGAACTTTTATTCCCTGCAAACAGGAAGCAAAACTAATCCAAGAGGCTGGAGAGATAGCTCAACAGTCAAGAGCACTGACTGTTCTCCCAGATGACCTGGGTTTTTAATTCTGATCATATACATGATGGCTCAGAACTATGTAACTCCAGTTCCAGGGGATCCGCTGCCCTCTTCTGACATCCATGGATACTGCATGCATGCAAAGCACAGACATACAAGCAGGCAAAGCACTGACAACAGGTGACCACCCCAGCTTTCACTCTTCCCCAAGGACACAAAACAGGATAGCAGATGGCAGAGGGGCAAATGCCCACTCCTGCTCGAACCTCAGTGCAGATGACACTTTCTTATAATCTTTTTCCCATTAAGATTCTTTCTGAGAGGCAGACAAGATGACCCAGTGGGTAAAGGCACTTGCCTTTACCAAAACTGACTACTGAATTTGACCTCTGGGCACCACATGGTGGAAAGAGAGAACTGACTCTCAGAACTGTCCTCGGACCTCTACACACAAGCCATGACACACACGTGTCCCTGTGTATGTGCACACACCCCCAAATAAATGGACTTTTTAAAAAGGCTCATTTGTGTTTACTGCTGGTGCATATGTATTTTTCTTTTAACTTTTTGTAACCCTCCTACCTTCTCCTCCTCCTCCTTTCCCTCCTCCCCCTCCTCCTCCTCTCCTTCCTCCTCCACCTTCTGCCACTCTTTCCCTCCCCTCTTGCTCTTCTTCTCTCTTTCTCTCTCTCCCTCTGCTTCCTTTCCTCTCTTTCTCCCTCCTTTCTGCTCTCTCTTCCTCCCCCATCCTCTTTCCTTCCTTCCCCAGCATCACACAGAACAGGCCCTGGTGGCACAAGGCTACAGTCCCAGCACGTGGACGGTGGCTGCAGAGCGAGGAGATGATCAGGGTCATCCTGGTTTAGATACCAAGTTCATAAGACTTTATCTCTCATATATCATATAGAGATAGAGATATATAGATATAGATGTCATATACACATACACATATACGGCAAACTCACCAGGAGAGCAGCAGATTTTCAACTCTGATAGGGAGTGTGGAATGATAGTATTCAAATCCTGGACAAGAATAAGTCCAATTTAGATAGTTATATATAAGCAGTTATCCTCCAGAATAAAAGAGAGACAGAGAGAGAGAGAAAGAACAGACAGACAGAAAATCTTTCCAAGACAAGCACAAGCTAAAGAATCCATGAGCACACAGCACTAGAAAAGATACTTAAAGACCCTCTGCAGAGAGGAGGAGAATCTTGGCCATGGAGCAGAGGAGAATAAGTTCCACTAAGAGAGTAAATAATCAAATGAAAATTTGGAAAATATCATGTATTAGGAGCGAAAAGTACATATATTAGGACTGAAAACATCATAAGAACTGGAATATATTTTCAGTTATAACTCTGAATATAGATGCTCTTAATTCACCAAATGAAAGGCACAGACTGAGATTATATATCTGTAATCTCAACACTTGAGAGGCTGAGGCAGGAATATCATACATTCGAGGACAGCCTTGTCTACACAGAGAAACCATGTTTTAAAAAAAAAAAAAAAAAAATGGAGCTGAAAGGTTGGCTCATGAGTTAAGAGCACTGTGGTGACCTAAAGCAACTTAGGGGCAGAAAGGGTTTACTGACTTAACTCTTCCTGGTCACAGTCCATCATCGAGGGAAGTCAAGGCAAAAACCTGAAGCAGAAACCATGAAAGAATACTGCTTGCTGGCTCACTTGCAGACTCCCTGTCTTATACAGACTAAAAACCACCTGCCAGGGAATGGTGCTGCCCATAGTGGGCTGAGTCCTCCCTCACAAATTGTCAATCAAGACAATTTCCCACAGAGATGCCAATCTTATCTGGGAAATCCCTCAGTTAAAACTCTCTTTCAGATGACTCTAGGCTGTGTTAAGGTGACAGTTCAAATAACTAAGACACCAGCCCATGCCACTACGGAGAGACTATGGAACCTTTATCACTGGGGACCTAGCAGAAAAAAGTTAGGTCATGTGGAACAGGCCCTTAAAGGCATTAAGATCCTGTCCCTTCCTATGTGTGGAATGCAGACCCCAGGGAACACTCCCAAAGACTGTGATGGAATATCTTTACCATGAAAATCTGCTTGAGAACAGTGGTCCAAGTTGGGAGACATTGGAAGCCTCTTTAATGACTAAACCCAAACAAATAAAGCAAGCAGATTGCCTGGAGTATTTGAAATACTCAGAGACTGTCAGCTCCATCATGGAGCTTGGGAAATAATCTGTAATTGGTACATAGGAGGCAAAACAAATGAAAAAGAAACAGAGCAATTATTAACTTCTGAGAACATTAAAAATTGTAAGAGAGAAATATAATCCTAGTACTTACTGTAACATGTGACTCGCTGTGAAGAACGGCTACATGTGCATAATAATGTAAACACTGAATATTGATTTGTTCTAAATAAAGATTTAATGTGCTCCAGGAGGTGGGGAAGCTTCTGGGGAGACAGAGAGACTGTCTCCCCTTCCACCAAGGGAAACTTGATGGATCATATCTAAAAACTCCTACAAGTCAAGAGCTGGCTGTTAATTTAAGTCATATAGAAATGTGGTGAAAATGTAAACAGTACAAGAATAAAATATGCTTAAATACTGGAGCAGGTGTTTCTTGGAAACTGGAAGCAGATGCCTGTCATCTTTCATTGTCAGCCCAATAGCCATATTTAGGTACTCATGTACCTAGAACCTGGATTGTTAAAAAGCAATGAACTAGAAAGCGGCAGACCTGAGTATGTGAGATCCGTTTGTATTTCCTGTCCATTGTGGTTCCGCTGAAGACTCGACCTTGGGAACTTAAAACCTAGCAAAAACTCAAAACTCAAAACTGGCTGCTTTCCCTGCTGCGTTGTGACATGGGGTACAAAAACATTGCTGGACATGCCTCTGTGTCATGTAAACTGCAGAGCTAGAAGCAGGCTGTTTAGACAAGTGTGTGCCACACACACACACACAGACACAGACACACATACACACACATCTGTATCAACACACATACCCTATTAGGTAGCCAGTCAGATTATCAGCAGGCTTGAAGGTCATGGGGTTGAACCCTAACCCTCAAGATCAGCAGACTGTAAACCCAGGAAATCAAATTACGGAACTTTAATTACTGGTCAAAAGAGTGGAGGACTTTGCACCTTATCTCACCCCTACATGGAGACATGACGTTCTCAGCTGCCTAAAAGATGTAAGAATGCCAGAAGCTGTAGACACACAGTCTCCATTTAAGAATTAATCCAAATGGGCCTGCCAATCACCTAGACAGGGTGTGATCCCCAGGAAGCTGTCTGTTCCAGAAACTCTCAAAAAGGGATAAAGGCTACCTAAAACTGCAGCCTGCCACAGTAGTCTCTTGGTCACTAGCCACTCTCTGCTCTTCAATATTCCTTTGGCCATGCCTGCACTCTTCCCTTGAGGGTGCCCCATTTTGTAATAAGCCTTCCTATGAAACACCCTGTGAATTCTTTTGACAGAGATCACAGGGACCAGGGACCTGAAGATCTACCACAGCAAGATCCCAGTAACAGAGGCTGAAGCAATGGCTCAGTAGTTCTTCCAGAGGACCCGGGTTCAATTCCTAGCACCCACAAGGTACCTCACAACTGACTGTAGCTCCAGTTCCAGAGGATCCAACACCTGCACACAGACATGCAGGCAAAACACCAATGCACATAAAATAAAAATAAATAAACATTTTTAAATCCTTAAAAAACAAAGATCTCAGTAACTCTCCAAGCAACAGTCAGAGAAAAATTCTACATAGTCCCTACTGAGTCTTTCCTCCTCCTCTTCACCTCCCCACTCCTGTCTTTCTCCTCTTCTTTTGACACAGGGCCTCAAGCCTCAGGCTGACCTGAAACTTGCTGTGTACTCCAGAATGACCTTGTCTCCAATCCTCCTGTCTCCACCTTCTAAGTGCTGCAATTACAGGTGTGACCAGGACCTAGCATGCTAGTCAAGCACTCTACCAAATGAGTGACATCTCAGTCTCCTGACTCTCCATAGTAACCATCTTGCCAATGTTTGCTCAACTGTTGACTGAAAGAATAGCATCTCTTTTCTTTTTTATTATTTTCATCTTTACAATTACTAGCTTACATTGTATAAATGAGTAAATGCCGCTACAGTTCAAAACAAGAAGGTGTTATCAGGAAAGTTATCTCCAAAGTGTGTTATTTGGTAAGATTGCAAGTTGCAAATAATTGTATACTGTATCGGTTACTTTGCAATTGCTGTGATAAAACACCATGACCAAGACACCTTATAGAAGGGTTTCCAGGGGGCCATACAGTTTGAGGGAGCATGGAATCAGGAGCAACTGAGAGCTCACATCTCAAAAACTGCACATAGGAGACAGAGAGGACACACTGGAAATTGTATGAACCTGAAACCATCCCTTCTCCAATAAGACCACATATCTCCTAATCCTTCCTAAACAGTTCTACCAACTGGAAATGAATTACTTAAATATCTGAGCTTATGGGAGACATTCTCATTCAAATCACATGTACTAGATTCATACACCTCACACTACACACACACACACACACACACACACACACATACACACAGTATGTAGGTATAAAAATTTATACTGGTTACATTTCCATTTGCTATGATAAAACACAAGAGTGAGTTATAAAAGAAGGGGTTTATTTTTGTTCATGGTTCCAATGGGATAAGAATCCATCATGGCTGCAAAGTGTGGCACAGAGACTGGAGCAGGAAGCTGAAACCTCACTTCTTTTGCCACAAGTGTGAAGCAGAGGATGAACCAGAAGTGGTAAAAGGCTTTAAACACTCAAAGCCCTCCTTCAGCAACATGCTTCCTCCAGCAAGGCCATAGCTCCATGACCTCCCTAAGCAAAGCCATCACATGGGGACCAAGGTTCAAATGCTTGAATCTATGGGAAACAATTTTTTAACTACCATAAAATTGATCAGTATCAAGCCGGAAACTATGGAAGAACTTCATTTGAGGTCTTAGGAATTGCAGATCTGGAGATGTGGATTTGGTAAAATGAAGGTATATTTCAAGAAGAGAACAAAGGTCTTGGATTTAGGAAAAAGCAAAATCCTACACTAGTTGTCACAGGCTAGGGTAGAAGTCTATGCATCTATAGCTGATGGATGAAATTGTGATGACAGCTGCAGGCAGCTCAGAGGTAAAGTCTTCGTTGCCTGCAGGACTTGGTCTTAAGATGTTCTAGCTCTGACCAAAGTTATTCCATGAGTTCATTAAACTCATGAGAAAAAGATTGAAATAAGCTTTTATTATATGGATTCTGGGGGATCAAACTCGGGTCTTTGTGCTTGCATGACAAGCACTTTATCGACTGGGCTATCTCCCAGGGCTCTTCTCAATTACCTTTAGCTCAAAATGTATCTTACATCAAAGTGGCACGTGGGTGGACATCACCTTCTGCTGCTTCACAGTACAGCACAGGAATCAAGTATGTAGGATCAGGGAGAGCCTGACCAGTATCTAAGCCTGGCTGAGTGACCTCATACCAGGCATGTCCATCTTGGGATCCTGCAGAGTATCAAAACACACACACACACACACCACAAAATGCATACACACATATGTAGGAATTTCAGGTCTCAGTTTAAAGTTAAAATTGAAAGAATCTCAGGTTTCTGTTTAAACTCAAAAATTAACTGCCCCAGGACACATCCCGGGAGGAGCACATTCCAAAGACTTACACACATATTCCAGGAGAAGGGCCCAAGATAAGATGGAATCAGGAAGCTGGGCCCTTTACGTAATAAACCTGGGCAAACAGAAGCCACTTAGCTAACACTCATTGTTATAAAGATAATGTGCAAATCTGAGTCACCTAGAAACCGGGCCTGGGAATTGCTGTTGAGGTCAGCCTTTGTGGTTATTGTTTAAGAGGTGATTGTAAAACGACCCTCGTGAACTCTGTGGAAATGATATAAGAACTGCTCTTAGCTTTGGCTCAGGGTTCCTCTTGCCTGTGTACGAGGGAACCTCAGTGCACATGTTATCAATAAACCTCTTGTTATTGCATCAAATCCCCTGTCCGTGAGTGTTTCTTCAGGAGCACGTTCCCTAGGTTGGATCTTAGAGTCCAACACATACACACACACACTCATTCCCACATGTATACATGTGGGAAAGTCAGTCTGGCTCTCAAAGGAGAGCCCTAAAGTAAGGCCTTAACACCATCAAGTTGGGAGTTCTAGCCTCATCCATTCCCCTTTAAAGCCTTCATTTTCTCACTTGCTGTTAAGACAGAGAGAGTTAAAGCTAAAAAAAAAAAAAAAAAAAAAATTGCTGGCCACTGTCCTGGCCTCACCTCCACCTGAACTTGGATAACCCAACTGCCAAGTGCAGACACTGCTGTGAGTCTGAATCCACCCTGGCCCCTAGAGCCTCTGCCCCCTCCCACTGTCATGTGAAGGCTCTATAGCCTT
Organism: Mastomys natalensis; assembly: GCA_021653895.1. Lineage (NCBI taxonomy): Eukaryota > Metazoa > Chordata > Mammalia > Rodentia > Muridae > Mastomys > Mastomys natalensis. The sequence goes on along the minus strand of JAJTUV010000625.1, from coordinate 69,030 downwards.
ACATCCCCAGGCCCAAATGCTGCCTTCCTTCCTGAGGGAGGCAGAACTAGGGGATCTATGGCAGAAGACAAGTCACTCATTTCAAAAAGCTGTGGCTTTCAGAACAGTGTCCCATCTGATCCCAAGTGGGCCCCAGTTCCCTCAAAACCTCTGCTAGTATTGCCCATTGTGTGCAAAGCCTGCCTCTTGGCTCTGGGCCAAGTAACAGTTGACACACACACACACACACACACACACACACACACACACACACACACATTTGGGCAGATCCCCTGAGGCTGCCACCCACCTTGCTCAGAACCAAACTCCCTGTGGTGCCACCACATTTCAGAGGCCACAGGTGGCCACTCACCTTTCTCCCTCTCTTTAAACCACTCCACACAAAGCTGCTTTTATCTGGTTCAAAAACATGCCTTAAAAGCTTTAAAAGTCTTTGCAGTGGTTTCTCATGTTCTGGTCTCTTTCAGATGATAATAGTTTTAATTATAACAATCATTATAGCATAATACCTTCAATTTAGGCAATCAGCTCCATTCAGAGTATTCAAATAGAGGAAGCTGAGGGTGTGGAGCTGAGGCTTGCTCTGTATTGGTCTCAGAAAAGAAGCTACCAAGCATGGCAGGTGTCAGCTGCTTCCTGGAGGCAGAAGACTACTCCATATAGAAGTGTCTGAGCCACCTTCACCCCCACTCCCTGCACACCCCAAGAACAGACCTCCAGGAAACCCCCAGGGATTCCAAAACAGTAATCTCCTGGACCTCTGTAGAATAGCCATATAGGCCTCCCTGATACCCAGAGAAGATGTTACATCCTCAGTCCACTCCTATCAGGCTCTATGCAAACCTTGCACAAGATGCTTACACATTCCATCTGCAGCTAGCCCAGCCACCCACTCTCCTTACCCATAAGATGCAACTGGGGCTGATGAGAAGGCTCAGCAGATAAAGGTGCCTGCCACCATGCCCAAAGACCTAAGTTCAATCCCCAGGACCTACAAGGCAGAGAAGCAAATCAACTCCCATAAGTCGTCCTCTGACCTCCCCTCACACACTGTGGTAAGCACCCTTCCACATACAACAAATAAGTGACTGCAGTTCAAGAAAGAGCTGTCATGCCAATCAGGCACCAGCTGGCACTGATAATCTTGCATGGCAGTTGAATAAGAATGGCCCCGTAGGTTCATATATTTGAATGATTAGTCATCAGGGAGTGGCACTACTTGAGAGGGATTAAGAGGTATGGTCTTGCTTGAAGAAATGTATCACTGGGGGTGGGCTTTGGGGGTTTTAAGAAGCCCAAGCCAGACCCAATGTCTCTCTCTTCCTGCTGCCTGTAGATCTGAATGTAGAGCTCTTGGCTCCTCCTCCAGCACCATGTCTGCCTGCGTGCTGTCATGCTCCCCACCATGATGACAATGGACTAAACCTCTGAAACTGTAAGCAAGCATCAATTAAATGCTTTCTTTATAAAAGTTGTCTTGGTCATAGTGTCTCTTCATAGCAATAGAACACTGACTAAGACACCATGTTAACAGGTTGACCAGTTGTCCCAATAAATCTGCTATTTCAGTTTTAGCTCAGGTGTTTTTGGAAAATCTAGTCAAACCAAGACAGTTGGTCAGCTGATTTGAGGGACACAGACGTTCAGCTATGATCTAAACCTTCCCCTAAGCTGATCAAGGTAGAGAGATGATTAACAGCCTATTAGATGCTAATAGGGTTATCTTAGTGATTTAAGGATGTTAAAACAAGTTACCATAAACAGGGTAACTTGGTGATGGGGTAATGGCTCAGCTGGTAACATGCTTTCCTCCCATGCATGAGAACCTGAGTCCAATTCTCCAGAACCCACATTTAACAACAACAACAAAAAAGTCACACTTGGTAACAAGCATTGGTAATCCCAGTACTGGAGAGGCAGAGACAGGAGGAACTCTGGACTCACAGGCCAGCCAGCTTAACCTACTTGGTGACCTTCAAGCCAGAACTGGACAATGATTGAGAAATGATGACAGCTAATGTTGTCCTTTAGCCTTCACAAGTACATACCCTAATACTGCATACATGCACACCTGCACACATATACACAGAAAGTAAAGAAAATCAGAAATTATTCCCTCACATATTAGGAAACTGGAAGTTCAAAAGCAAGGTTAGCTGGTGTTTCCTGGAGTCTACAGCTGAGTTAAACCCCACTCTTAGCTGCAGATGGCAACCAACCATCTGGATGCTCTGGGCTTTGATCATATCACTCCAGTCTCTGTCTCCATCTTGACATGATCACTATCCCTGTTTCTCCCTTGGTCTCCTCCTTCATCTAAGACATGAGTTATTTGCTTTAGTACTCACTGCAAATCCAGAGAGGTTTTCATCTTAAGATCCTTAACTAATTACATCCACAACTGACCCTGTCTTCAATCAGCTCACAGCCTAACGTTCTCATTATACATGGATTTGGAGGGACACTGCTTAACCTATTACAGGAATGAACTCATAAATGCCAGCTTGAGTGTTTAGTCTAAAGAGACTCCAATGATGGAGAGGATAAGAAAGCCTTGCTCATTCATTCATTCATTCATTTGCTCATTGCATAAATGTCTGCCTACTTTACACAAGGCCCTGTTTGCAGAAATCCCTCTACTTGAAAAGTGGGGAAAAATGATTAAGCATAAGGTTAGCTCTACAAGGGACTAATCAACAGCTTCCCCAAAACAGGACATAAGGAACACTAGGTGGCAGTGGTCATTCCAGCTGGATCAGGTCAGGATCCAGAAAACAGTCTGTAAAGATACTTGATGATGATTGACTGTAGCTAGTTAGGCTTGAAGCCTTCAAAGACTTCCTCCCTAGGGAAGTCTGCACAACGTTACCCTTCACTCTGTGACCTTTTCAACTTTAGTGGTCCTTGAGTCACTAAACATATTTACATTAGTTCCTTTTCTGTTACTGTGATAAAATACCATAACCAAAAGTAACTTAAGAGGAAAACATCTGGCTTGTTGTTTCAGACTAAGAGTTCCTAAGGACCAGAGAAGCATGGCAGTGGGGATAGGAGGCAGAGAGATCACATCTTGACTGCACACAGAGAGCAGAAAGAGAACTAAACAGAGGGCGAAGCCAGAAACCTTCAAAATCCATCCCCAGTGACACAGTTCCTCCAGCAAGACTCTACCTCCTAGAGACTCTATTACCTCCCCCAGACAGCGCCACCAAGTGGGGACAAAGAATTCAAATGCATAAGCCTATGGGGGATATTACTCAAATAGTCTTATATCTGACACATGTACTTAGAACAGACTGGAACCAAGATAAAATGAGCTGAGAAACATGTAGTCCTTCCCAGGAGGCAGAAGCAGGTAGATCTCTTGAGACTAGCTTGGTGTGTTCCAGACCAGCCAGAGTTATATGGTGATAACCTGTCTCGAAAAAAAAGTATGCTTTGTGTATGTGTGTGGAAGGGAGCATGGCCCTCAAGTAGAAGTCAGGGGAGAACCTATAGAAGCTGGTTCTCTCCCTCTACCATGTGATCCCAGGGATCAAACTCAGGTCATTCTCCTTGAGGGAAGCCCTTTTACCTGTAGTAGAAGAATTATTTAAACTGCCAAATTTGTTGCTGTAAGATCTCCTACCCGAAGGAGATCAGTAAAGGAAAACACAACTCAATAATTATTGTATAAATTGCACACCTGGATTGGGCAGATTTACCACTACACTACTCTAATCCCCAGCTATGAGATCCCTTATAACTTGCGGTTCATCCAGGCCGCATCCTTGTCCTCCGTCGTCAGCTTCCTTCTACTGCCGGCTTCCTTCTGCCTGCTTCCTCCTGCTTCTACTTCTCTGCTCTCTCTGCTTCTGCCTCCTTTTATATCAAATTCCTCTCACTCTCTCCTCCCCTAAGCCTTTTTCTCTGCCACCCCTTCTACTGCCCAATCTCTGACTCTAGCCTTTATTTTACAGGTTTTAATTGGACAAGATGTCACCTGTGTACAGATTCAATCACCCTCCCAGAAGGGTGGAACTAGGATCAAAATACAAGGCTGAGGCTATCCACAACATTTACCCACCAAGCCATCTTGCCAGCCCCAAATGCACTTTTTTACAAGTGGAGTCTCAGCCTCTCATCTCAACTAGATCCCCTAGGTGTTCCAGTTTTCCGAGAAAAACATGTTGTGTGTTTCCAGTTCTCTGAACTCCATGCTCAATGTCCCAGACCCTACTCTTCTCCTTGGGCTTGACAAAATAATGTCCCAACCACAGACCTTTTAACAGACTGAATCCTGGGTAATATGGACTCCTGAGAAAAGTATGCCCTCTTTCCTGGAAGTGCCCACAACAGAGGAGTAGATAGCAGGAAGAAGAGAAAGATGAGCCCCACACTTATATCTCCTGCTTTTGGCAGAATGAATGCTACCTTCCTCCCTAGCCTTCTACTCCCAAATACATAGCAACCACTGACATATGTATGCATTGGAACTACAAAAGAAACTGTCCGTCCTTGCCACCAACAGTTGCTCCTTATAAAGGGCAGGCAACCCAAGACTCAAAACACTTTGGGTCAGTATCAGCCTGCATATTTCTTTCCCCAGGGCTATAATCTTTCCAATAGCCACAGCTGGGCCACAGCCCCCTCCAAGATAAACACTCACAGCAGGGTTAATGCATTTACCAATCACATGATCTCAGGAGGGAGGTGCTTCACACATGTAACCTCTAGCTCTGTCTGCCCTCTTCTGCCATGCCAGGCCCAGACCACTTCAGAAGATAACGTGGCTTGACTTTCCCATTCCTCTTCAATCTGAAAACTGACTCCACCCAAGCCAACAGAGACCTACATGCATGGTACCCAGACAGAGCTTGACTTGGGTGTTCTACCCTAATTCCAAACACCGAGTCATCAACCTGCACACAGGAGAGTGGTCTCATTCCCTTGAAGACATCACTTATGGAAAAATGAATTGGTTTTTCTTCTCTATGTTTTCAACCCTGGCACAGCCTCCTGTGTCTTTAGACATGATTCCCCAGCCACCAGAGGCTGTAGGAAACTGAGATGCACCCCAAGAAAACTGACACCTCCATAAACACTCTGTATTCTTACCAGTCCTCATACTCTAGCTTCACACACACACACATTCCAGGTGTGGCTTGTTGTCTGGGACAGTCAAGACGTCCAGAGTAATCCAGTTTACTGCTTATGTGTCACTTGTCTACTTTTTGTTTTGACTTTGGTCTTTTCTGGAAAGGTTCTGTAGCCCAGGTGGATCTGGTACATGCTATACAGCCCAGGCAGGCCTTAAAATTGAGGCAATCCTCCATTCCCAGCCTCTCAAGTGCCAGAACTACAGGTGTGTGCCATTTATCTCTTAAAAAGCAATAAAGCTTCATGTGTCGGTATACACGTGTAATCTCAGCACTTGGGGAGCTCAAGGCCAGGCTAGTCCACATAGTGAGTTCTGGTGCTGTGTACTGAGATGTTTGTTTGTTTGTTTGTTTTTAAAGAGGAGAGAAGGGGGTACAGGATAGATGGCCCAGCACTTTCAACCACTTGCTACTTTTGCAGAGAACCAGGGTTTGAGTCCCAGCACTCATAAAGCAGCTCACAACAGTCTGTGAATCCAGTCCCAGAAGATCTGATGAGCTCTTCTGGCCTCTGCAGGCACCAGACACACACATAGTGCATATCCATACTGTAGTGGTTTGAATAGGAATGCACCCCCATCCCCATAGACTCATGTGTTTGAATGCTTGGTCCATAGAGTGTGGCACTATTAGGAGGTATGGCCTTGTTGGAGGAAGTGTGTCACCGTGGAGGTGGACTTTGAGGTCTCAGAACCTCAAGCCAGTTCTTTCTCTGCTACCTGTGAAATTCTCAGCTCCTTCTCCAGCACCACATCTGCCTGTACGCAGCCATGCTTTCCACTGTGACAATAATGGACTGAACCTCTGAAACTACAAGCCAACCCCAATGTTTGTCCTTGTAAGAGTTCTATTGCTGTGAAAAGATGGTGTCTTTTCACAGCAATAGAAACCTAACTAAGACACATCCATTCAAACAAAACACATATACACAGAAAATGAAAATGAATTTTTAAAAATAATTGTTAAAAGAAGCCAGTGATTGACAGCAGGGGCTCTGAAGCTAGACATGGGGTTCAAATCACAGATTCCTCTCAGTAGCTCTCTGCCCATGGGCAAGCTTGCTGCTCACCCTTGTTTCTCAGAGTAAAATCTACCTGGGGAAGAAAGGGTTATTTTAACTTATGTCTTATACTCCATCGCTAAGGGAAGCTAGGGCAACAACTGAAGCAGAACCACCGAAGAATGCTGTTTACTGGCTCTCTCAGCCAACTTTCTTATAGAACCCAGGACCACACCCAGGAGTGGTACCACCCACGGTGGGCTGGGCCCTCCCGCATCAATCACTAGTCAGGAAAATGGCCCACAGACCAGTCTGCCGGAGGTAACTCCCCACTTGAGGCTCTCTCATCCCAGATGTCCCTAGTTTGTATCAAATTGACAAAAGGCAACCAGCGCACCTGCCAGTGCATAAGCTGACCCTCTCTGTGCCTCGGTTTCTTCATCTGTGAAAACAGCCATGCACTGAGCTGTGACAGAGGCAAGGGGGTGGCCTGGTCCCCTTTAGATGACTTGGCTCATACCAGGAGCACTGGCACGTATCTGAAATCCCAGCACTCGGAAAGTTGAGGCAGGAGGATCACTAGAACAAATTCCAGACCAGCCTGGGCTACAGAACAAAGACCTGACTCAAAAGAAAAGACTTTTTTAAAAAACGGGAAAAGAAGGAAGAAAGAAGAAATGACAAGGGGACAGAGGAGGGTGGAAAAGAGGGAGGGGAGGTTGGTTCTAAGTCATTCTTCTGACGATCATTTTGTATTTCCCATCATGCTTTTCACTTTGTCTCCCCAGCACTCCATACAATTGGAAAGTGCCCATCTGCATGAGGGTGATTTGCTGACTGCTGAGGCCTAGGCCCCATGAGTGAGCAAAACCCAATGCCTGGCGTGGTGACTGGCACACACGGGCACTCAATAATTAACACTTGTTGATTAAAAAGTAATAATCACTTGCTCTTTATGGCTTTAAGGGTCATTGTCCTGGTGACAGGGCTGTTCAGGAGGTAGGCAGTGGGGACAGATTCAGCAGTGACTAGTTGAGACCCTGCCAAGGACACAGGTGGGTAGGGCAGCCTCAGCCTCCTTATGCAGCAACGGGTGAATTAAAACTGGAAGCAGCTCACCCCGTGCAGCCACGGACAAGTTTCTCAAACTCCCTTCGCTTGTGTTTCTTCATCGATCAGACTCCAGCAGGATACCTCCAGTCTAGTTACAGTAACACCCCCCCCCAACGGGAACCCCAGAGAAAGGCTAGACCCTTCTCTGGCGGCCCACACAGCTCCTGGCTGTACCTGGCATCTGCGGTGCCATCTGTAGTGTATGTAAATCCACACGATTAATATTCCCCAGAATCTTACTGCAACCATTTTTCTTCGGGAATGTTTGGATGCAGCACTGGCGGTGTGTTCTGGAGACACATTTACATTCTCTTATCTCTAGGAGCTCAACTGCCGTAACTAATGCTAGATTAATACGTTGCCCATTGAACAACTACTTTAAGCAGCATCACTTCCACAGTCCAGGGCTGAAGGAGAAACAAGGCCAGGGCTAAGAAGGGCCATTGGAGATAAGCAGGGCTAATGTCTATGTCTCCCTCGAGAGACTAATTTCTGTATCTCCCTCAAGAGGCCCACTATATTGTTCTATCTGAGCAATTAAGTTTGAGCCAGAGTATCAATTTTCTAGGCCCCCAATAAACCAGGGTCTTGGCCAGGTCAAGTCCATGCAGGATACTTGGAGGGGACTTCCTGATCCCCCACTGTCAGCAGGGCCCTGACCTACCCAGATTCTAAGTAAGACACCTAGCTCCAAAGCTGTGTGTGCCAAGTTCTGGACAAGTCTCCACATACAACCTCAAAGGAATGGAAATCAAGAGCTATCAAAGGCAGACTCTGGCATGAGAAAATGGCTCACCCAGTGAAGTGCTTGTCTTGCAAATGAGAGGACCCGAGTTCAATCCCCAGACCCCATGTTTAAAGCCAAGTACAGTGGGGTGCGCTTATAATCCCAGAGATGGGGAGATGGGAAGTAGAGACAAGCAGATCCAAAGTTCTAGGCCAGTATGAGAACCTGTCTCAAACAAAAGCTGGGTAGTGCCAAGGGATGGTACCTGAGGTTGTCCTCTGACCTCCACAAGTGTATGGAAAGGCATACACACGCACGCGCACGCGCACACGCACACACACACACACACACACACACACACACACTACTTTGTCTGGATGCCCTGGGCCCACCTCCCACACGACAGCCCATGGGAAGAACTAACGAGGCAGTCCCAAGCACCAGGCCCTTTGTGGCCCTCAACAGCAAGACAGCCTCCTGGAAGCACACACTACATAATTCCAGGCATTGCTGTATAGGAAGGTGAGAGCATAATCACATTATGATACAATATATTAATATAATTATGCAATATAACAATGTAACTGTGCCCCACCTGAGAACTCACTCTCACAATTAACTATCAGTGCAGAAAGAGGATAGGTGTCCGTACATTCTCCCTAAAGTCCAGCCCTTCCGACACATCTCAAGGCTCCTGGCATTTTGGCTCAGGCAGCTGATTGGGGTCTAGCTGCTCTAAAGTCTTTGATTTGGTGAAGACCCTTCTTCCACAGGATACTGTTCAGCTATGAGGATAAAACTATAGTTGATGCAGGGCCCTCACTCTCAAGGCTAGACTGTCTTGGACTGTGCCCTCCAACAGTCCCTACTCCTTGTATATATCACCTGCCACAGACCCTAGCTCGCCCTCCATAGATGAACTGGGCCTCTGCCCATGCATGGCCATTGACTCAGCCAACCCAGTGCCAGGTTTAGGGACTGGACTATCCCTTCAGCCTTAGAACTGACATCAGGAAGGAGCCTGCTCAGGAGAAAGCAGCCAGGCTTCCAGC